>JABFDZ020000001.1:19161325-19187359 GCA_019775955.2 Pollimyrus isidori
CCCCCCACCAGGCACCGGTTTTGTCCCCCCCCCCCCCTGACAGTTTATCGTGCCTAAGGAAGTTGTGGGGCTTCCCTAAAACTCCTTTGCATCAGACCCCCTGGACAAAGGATTAGATGTAGGAATAAACATGGGATTAGTCATGGGATTAGACACGGTATTAGATGTAGTATTAGTTGTGGGGTTAGATGTGGGATTAGATGTAGGATTAGTTGGGTGTTCATGTTCCAATGTGCTGCTGAGGCGCCGACGGACCCGGAGCTGGGGTGACCCCTGACTCCATCCTTACACCTCATGGATTCTCCTCACAGGTAGGGCATCCATCTTATTGGGACTGGGAAAAGATTAGGTGCAGCCTGGTGGGCGTGCAGCACACACAGCACAACTGCTGATCCCTCAGCTGTGCCCACAGCTCCGGCCCGCAGGTAGCTCCTGTTCATCTGTGTCGTATTATTAGAGTTTCAGTTCTACCGGGTGTACTGCAGTCAAACCACAACCAAGCGGCTTTGCTTTCTTCTTCGTGTTGATAGTGACCTCGCTTCAGCATCCTCTATTACGTCCAACCCTTGGTGTCCTGTCCGCCATGCTGACATTCACTCAGTACTTCTATCGAACGCACGTGTTGATGTATCCCGTCCCGAGAGGCTCCAGCAGTGTCCTATCAGGTCCATTCATGAGGAGGGACTCAAATAGACTTCCCAGTCACCTCATCTCCAACTTCAACCTGACTTTGGGTCCATGGAGGTCGTGTAGGGGGGGCATCGGCAAGCCTCTTATCTTTCAGTAGCAGGGTCCTATCCTGAAATGCCATCAGAGACAGAAAAACTGCTTTTTGTGGACACTGCGGATCAGCTGTCCCGGGAATCCCTTTGTATTTCAGCCATGCCCCAGCGTTGAAACCGTGAAGGACAGCATTCTTAACGCCCATAAACACAATGGCTGCTTTGGTCCTCTCTATGTCACAGTCAGGACATAGATTAAGGGCCATAACACAGACAGGGGTGGAGGCAGGCGTGATATTTTATTGACTTAGGGACCATACTGCTTCTAAGCTAAGAGGCACATACATTTGTGCGCCGTACTGAGGATGAGGCGCAGAGTAAGCGGCCTGCGTGTGAGTTAGAGGCTGGGTGGAACTGACGCGGTCCCTCAGTGGGGGGCGCCGTTGCAAAAAAATGCTACATTGTGTGTCCGTCACTCTAAACTGTCCTTGAAAAGTGATTGTGTGTGGCATCTATCTGTACTGCCACCCGCTCTGCCCCTGTGCCTCCCATGCTGGGGATGTTTGAGGTGATCCCATAGGGACCCTCGGGCGAGGCTGCCCATCGCAGATGCCTGGGAAAGTCATCAAGGACACCATTAAGTTATTTATCGGCAGCATCAATAATTGGGTAGGGAAATAAAAAAAAAACAAGGTCAACAGTTGGCACGGCGTCTTTACGCAATATCAGCCCCTCGGGCATACATGCATTATGGCCTTATCGCCGTACACACCCGTCCTGCACACGCGTCCCCCGGTTCCGGGTCACTTGTGCGTTATCTCTCACTGAGTCAGCAACCTCCTAGCAAATCTCCAGGGGACAGGGAGGGTTGATGGTTTGCTGCCGGCTGCCCGCTAATGTGCTAATGCCACACGTCATGCCCAAGAGGGCCGAACCTTCTCAGCTTGAACACCCCATTCTCCCATGACCTCATGGGCCTCGTAAGAACTCACACCCTGCAGCTGCACTGCTGATGTGCACTTTAGGCCGATCTCTGTTCCAGTCTCCCATCTTTCATCTTCCCCTGAATTTCCCAGAAGTCCCCAGAGACGCTGTCATTTTGACGATAAGTATCCGTTGACGACCTTTTGCTTCGTGACTAAGTTGTAATAACGACGTAAAACATTAACCATATGTATGTATGACTAAGTAATTTAAATGTAATACACACACATAGACACTCATGTGCAAGGGTCATCTAAGAGGGAAGAGCCTTCCTGAAACTAAACCGAGATAAGTAAACTACAGAGGTGCCTGCGGTTAACGCCGTGGCCTACGAACAATTTGGTTCGCAACTAAAACTTTTGTGAAAAAAATTGCATTGGTTCGCATACAAAATATGGTGAACGAAGAGCATCATCCACCAAATTCCTTTTTTTTTAATGCTAGTGTAGCATCCAAGCATGCCCCACATGTCCCAGCATGCCCCACATGTCCCAGCATGCCCCACATGACCCAGCATGCCCCACATGTCCCAGCATGCCCACATGACCCAGCATGCCCCACATGTCCCAGCATGCCCCACATGTCCCAGAATGCCCCACATGTCCCAGCATGCCCCGAGTGCAAGTGTAAGTAGAAGGACCACAACAGGCACCCAACGAGCACCAATAGGGAAATGCAACATTAATAAGAACAACACAAGGGCTATAAGGAATGTTAATAAAGAGCATGATTTCCCCGGCACCACTGTATCTAGTAAAAGGAAAGACACATAAGCTTAATGCTTAGTCGTAATTGCCACACTGATGTCCCTGTTTGTCATTTCAGCAATTTTACTGCATTATATACTTCCTGTTTTTGAAGAAGGGTTATTGTAAATTGTGAAGACAGGTTTTTGCACTCAGTTAAATGCTTGTTTGAGAGTTGTTTTGATGTTCTAATAACAAAAATTATTACACGATAAAACAGGCCATACAGTTAAAATTGTTGAGTGTTTTAATGCCTGAATAGCAAAAATGAAACAGGAAAAAGTATAATTATGTGTTGTTGATGTATGTGGAAAATAAATACGACCTGTGAAGGACATATGATTGTATTGCACTTTTCTGACAAACTTTAGCTGTTCATTCTTTTATATATGAATGTATTACAGTAAGTCAGTAACACATTCTCAGCCTAGATGACTAAGCATCATAGGATATGCTTATGTATAAGGTATGCTTACTTCCCAAGGGAATTGTCACAGTCAGGAGAAATATTCTTCAGAAAAATCCACTTCAGTATCATGAACCTCTCTGAAAAAATTATGACTAAAAAGTTGCCTAAAATTTGACTAAAATTAAACATGAGTTCCACTGACTATATCGATTCTAAAACAAAACAAAAACAAAAGACTGAAATGTGACTTCAGTAAGTGACAAAGACTAAAACTCAATAAAAAAATTCTTGTCTTGTTAACGCTGCTCAGCAGACTGATTCCTCATTTTATACACAGTCCCCACCATGCTGTGTGACACTTCCTACAGAGGGCTTGATATTTTTAACTAGCCAGTAAAATACTGATTGATATGATCCCAGCTGTTGTGGACACTGGTTAAGGCTTATTTGGTAATCAGGGCACTGGGCGGGTGACATGTATTCAGACACCATGACACATTAAGGACACGTGGTTTTCTGTGGGCATAACCCTAATCTCAACTATGACAACCATAAGCCCTACCCAGCCCTGACCTTATAAGTAACCAAATAAAATACAAGACTTTTGAAGAATTTTTAGTTTTTTTATTGCAGAGACAAAATTTTATAAAATTGAGTTTCCCCTTTTTGGGACCAAAAAATGTCCCCACAATGTAATGTAAACATAACCTACGCACACATACACACAGCCATGGGTAGGATTCAAACCATGACCCTGGGAATCTAAGATTACAATGGGGGACAAACAATGTCTCTTCCTTGATTCATTAGCACAGACTTTGTAAGGACAGATCTCGTTGTGAGGAGGAAAACGTTTTCCCACCTTTAACAGATTACATCTTCATTCTGTCCGGTGGCTGGCGTTGGAATTTAAAGGAGGATATTAGTGGGGAGGGGTTGTGTTTCGCTGGTGTGATTTAGAAAATGCCTGGGTCCACTGGGGGGGGCACTCGTCAAATGCCCCATGCGAAGGTCAGGCCGCCTCATGGCACGTTTGATGAGCTATCCTGGTGTGGGAATCTCAAAAGGTAATCAGTCCCCCCTCACTGAGAACAGGGCAGGCAGTTTCATGGCCAAATCAGACAGCTGTTACGGGCTGGTGCAGCATTTACCTCTTCCCTCCTCCATCCAGTCAGCCACTTCTCTGTGGCTTTAGATTAGGCGCAGCGACGAATCACAAGTAACGTCTCCCTAAATGTCCTTAACGATGTCGGGCGTTTCTTTCTGCCTTGGAAGCTCATCACTCAGCGTTGCATGTCCCCCATGGTGTGTCCATGCTTGCTATAAGTCCATCGGATTCTATACCAGTTTTCAAGCTGGACACTTGAGTAGTTGGAAGAGGAGAGTGATTTGCACACCACTCAATCCACACCACTCAGCTCCATCAACCTGTGTGGGCCTTTGGGTTGAGGCTTTGCTTGGGTAGTGAAGTCTGATTGTTGGTCTCATATGAGACTCTTACTCATGTGTATACGTCTTCATAGATGGTTTTAATTTGTGTGATTTTTCTTATTCTAGATTTTTATTTTATTTTTTAATGGGATCCCAGCCCCTTAATCTCTGAGATGGGTGATCTGTCCATCCATGGAACATTCATTCACTCGTTCATTCATTCATTGATTCATTCATTCATTCATTCTGTTGCTTTCTTTATATAGTTCTGAATATCCTGAAGAAGTCAGTGTAGAAAGGAGCCCATCAGTCTCTCCCTGCAGTCCGGAATGACACGCTTAGATTGGCAGAGAGGTCACAAAAAAACAGGGTTTAGTCAGTGGAGTTTTTGAGATTGATATCCAAGTGGGCTTCAGTAATATGGAGCTGCCATAGGTGCCATAACCCCCTGTATTTATCTACAGTGTGAATAGGGTACCCATTCCTCGGCCAGGCTGCTTTTCAGCCCATTTTCTCTGCAGGCCAGGGACTAGCGACAGGGATGGGGATGGGGGGTGGTGGTAATATTCTGCAGGTTACCAATCTGAGGGTAATTCATGACATGTCAGAGAAAGACAAATCGCAGAAAAGCTGGGAGGTTCTCTACGAAATTATGTGCAGGTACAGCATGGGGAGGTGGCCAGGTGTAGCTCAGTGAAAGCGATCCGTCATCCAGGGGAAAGCGGTAAGTGAGCTTTCAGCCCATTCAGTGAGCTTGGAGCACGGCTACAACTGCCTGCGAGGTGAGCAAAACCGTAAACCATTCTTTGACTGCAAATCACCCACTGCTTAAAGATGCCTGTTAAGACTAAGCTGTTTTTCATTTTTCCACCTGAAGTGCCACATCAGTGTGCCGCCGCTAAACCGAGCCAAATCCACATTTTACTGGTCTCATTGTATAGGATGATGTTTTTCTTAATTCCATGAGCATGAGTTTTGTGCTAGAGCTCATGTGCAGTTTTCAAATGTAGCCTAAGTCTTGTCTTGTACAACTTTTAGTCGTTGAAAATGTAGGCTTTTTTTTGTTGGTGTTCATTCATCGATCTAATTAAAGTTGCCTTTAATTAAACTTCATATTTGGAGGACAGTCACCTTCTTGGACATGAAACAGAGAGGCTGTTTGGCCTTTTGAAGAGAGTGATTTAAAAAATCCTTATCAGCATCCTGGCTTTCTTCTGTCTTTGGCACAGTGTGTAGCCTCAAATCGAGGGCGCAGCACAGGGAAATAAATCACATTCACTCAGGAAAAGACCATACAGAGGAGCAGCATTTTCTGCAGAATAGTTTCCTTTATATGTTGTTAAGCGGTGAAAGATGTACCATGAAGTCCCTCCTAAGGGTGACACCCATACACGCATATGAAGACAAATTGATATTAGGTACAAAACACAAATTCCTTACCAGCTCAGAACTGAGCTTAATTTGGATGCACTCATCAAACAGGGCAGTAATTAGAGGCGGGCGCGGAGGTGCTATCCTGTTACCACGTCCTCAGTTTGTGCGAAAACGGGACTCTCTTGGCTGTTTGCGAAGTCAGTCACCGCCGTCGACCTGTGAAGTTAACACCGCTTTCGCGTGTCTTTTAATGTGCCTCTCGTTTCTAAGTTCGTTAATGCAGATGGATTCTGGCAGGGGCAGGCCGACTGCTTTGTTGTGTAACGGGAAAAAACTACACGTGCGTTATTGCAGAGTTGCGGTGTTTGCAGTGAGCATGTTTTGCAATTTACCAACAGGGGTGTTGTGTTGGGTTTGGCTAACAAGTGATGCGTCAGTACTCTTAAGCGATGCTGGCATTTAAACCGCGACAGGGGCGTTCTTAAATCCGAGTGGCGTGCTAAAGAATTCATAAGGATAACTCGGCATTTACCTGACTCATCAGCTTTGGCCTCCCTACCCTTATTCTACTCCAATTACATTTGAATATTGTGCTCCAAGGCCCACTGCAGCATTGAGACAGGTGCCAGGTGCACCCAGAGTGATAATCAACCCCATGTCCATCAGCATGCCTGGAGATCTGCCATCATTCTGTGTTTGTTTCCTCCCAGTTAGCCTTCCCACTATGCTCTCCAGATGAACAATGCAGGGGGAGAATCATCAGACTAGCATTTTCCGTGGGGTGTGAGTGGGAGTTCGCTTCTAAACATATGGAAATGCTGTGGAGAGAGGTTCTCTTAAGTACACTTCTTCAGTGGAGTAAATGTGCTTGCAGCCGTGTCCGGCCGTGTAGGTGGATTACGTGGGGAAATGGTGAGCCGTGTGCTTTGTTCCGGGTGAGAGGTTCTGCCTAACAACTAAACAAAAATCAAAAGGAGAGAGACAGTAACAGGGCGCTTGTTTGAGAAACCGGACTGAATATGTGGGCATAGGGATATAAATATGCAGGTCCCTTTAAAGCTGCCCCCCCGCTTTATGCTTTCAGCTTGGAATTGTCAGCTGCAGAGCGCTGGCTTCCCTTCCCTGGCGTGCTTCAGCTCTCTGCATGGCATCATGAGGAAGGCTTAGTGTGGCTGGATGTCTTTGTCCCTCAGCATGCCATGCCAGGCGGTCAGTAGGCGCCCTGAGGACCTCAAGGATCTAGTTATCTGTCAAACCCATTCCAGAATCTCATTAAGTCAGACCTGCATCTGGTGGCTCCGTGGACGGAAGGTCCTTCTTTATTAAACGGGTGTGACTTTTTGAGGAATTCCTTGTGGATGGATGGTGACTGATTCCCCCAGATTTGTCCCAAGCCCCCAGAAAGTGCCACCCACCTGACACAATGCACTCGCTTGGTACAGCCGGGGTCTGATGTGTCCATTCTTCGGAGCTTGATATTCCCATTTGCAGTGTCATCTCCTTCCTGTGTAATTCATCAAAAAGTAAAATAACCGGTTAGTTGGTGCTTGCGGTGACAGTTCTGCTTGAATATTCACGGAAATTGCAAAGAGTCTCACAAGGTCCTTAGCCTTGTTTTTATTGCTTTGTAGTGGAAAAAAGTTTAATTGTGATGATTTTTGCACCAGGGATGACATTGGTGCGCCATAAAATGGCAAACTGAAGGTCTATAATTAGTATAAATATACTCCAAGCTAAATCCAAACTCTCTAGTACACATTAGCAAACATTTCTTTTTTCCATTCATAAAATAAGTTCATTTGTTAGGATAGGATTAGACTTTCTGTAATTGAATGTCGCAGAGGTGTTGACTTGGAAAGTTTATTTCCATATTGTTTGATAAGGATACATTAGAAAGTTTACAGGACACTTAGACGACCTGCTGAACTCATGGGAAATTCTTGCTTACGGTTTCTGGGTGGTGATACTGGCTGGACTGGGAATTATCCATTTTCTGGTTCTGAATGGTTGGGGGCAGCATATCTCCGTTTCCCACAGTCCAAAATCTTCATGGCCATGGTGCTGAAATAAGCCTTCAGCTGGGAACACACAGAATGGATGATTCTGATCAGCTTCAGGGGATTTCGGTCCACTGACTGGCATCACATTTTACTTATAATGCAACAAACGCACACGAGTACCTACACCTGGTTGCCATGACTACAGCTGCTTCATAGGCTGTGGTAGTCAAACGTTCTATTCCGTATATACTGGAAGCTTATCAGACTTGACAGGAAATGATTAATTTCATTAAGAAAGCACATAAGTACCATTTCCTTGAGTAAGTCAGCCTATACTTAGACCCTTCGTTGCAATAAGAGGAATTAAGTAAGTTCAGTCCTGCAGCAATAAGGCTTGGCTTGATTATGAGGTACTTTGTGTACATTTTCAGATCAGTGGTGCATGCATCGTTCCAGGTAGGGTTTGTATAGTATTGTATTTAAATGACTTTTGGGGTTTAGCCCGATATGGCTGCTTTTGGTGGTTGTTATGGGCCTGTTCATCTTGATGTTCTCTAGATGCTCAATGCGGCTTCAGACCTTTGCTGGGAATCATCACTTTGCAGAATTTTCTGCCATTTGACCACAAAAGCGCTTCCCTCGCCTTCACAGGATCGACCTCTGCTGTGTGCCAAGGTTCAAATGGACAGAGCACTTCCCTTAGAGCTCCTTCCGCATAAAGATACACAGAATCCTTGACATTATTGACTGGTGTACTTTTTACATCTGCTGACCTGAGGCTGTTGAAAGTGGCTGGTGGCCTCTTAGAGGCTTTTCCGAGCAGCAGCCTCCTTGTTGGAGTACTTTGGGGGTTTTTTGAGGGACGGTCTTCTCAGGGTAGCTCGTGTGTTGATTACCGTGGCAACAGTGCACTTTGGGATATATGAATATGTTCGAATTTTATATTTCCCTTTTCCCCCAACCCTATGCATTTTATCACTGTCTCTAACTTCTTCAGGGAAGCTCTTTATCTGTCTTTCTTCCCTTTCCTTCAGGTTTACTGCCTGACCCAATGATCCTTAAACAGACTGAGGTTTTTATCCCGAAAACATGGTTTAATCGGTTACTGAATATGGACCATGGTGGCAAAATCATTTTATCCATGCTAGAGCGATTTATTTTCACCTGAGCCAACTTGGAACTGGAGAGGGGGTTTTTATATACGGGCCCCTGTATTGAACCAAGTCCCACGGGGCTCTGATGGGATCCCTCAGCCTCTGCGGGTGCCGACATTCATCTTGGCAAGGAGAGACTGTCTGGGTTGTATTCCCAGGTACCTAGGAACCTTGGCAAATAATCTGTATGGTCTTGTGTTGGAGCAGGTCCATTGGTACCACAGCCCCGGAGATGGGGAACAGATTCATGGGCCACCGCATAGGAGATGATTTGGAAGGCCAATTTGAACTCCATTTTCTCTTCTCTATGCCTTTAAGGCTCCCAATTGCCTCTTTGTCTCTTTAACGCATCTGTAGCAGGGCCCCCCTCCCATCGGATGCCACAGAGAGACTGCGTACGCCTTTGAGAAAGCACACCATTACCCCCTCTTTGAATCTCTGTCAAACGCAGAGGAACAGTCCCTCACCGCCTGCTATTGTTTTAAGTCACGAATTGCAGCGGTGGCATCTTTCTGAGGGAGAGAGCCGAGACCCCGGAGAAGACGGATCCCCAAGACGTTGGGCTCCATGCAGAATGACATAAAGAAACAAAAGGGAAAGGATCCTCTTTCTTGCAGCTGTCAGGAGTCTCGGGCAGGGATTCTGAAATTCTGGATCTTTGAAATCTCATTTAGAGAAGCTCACTGGAAAGAGGGTATTCGCATGGGCAGAGGATGGCTCTCACAAAGCCGGGGATTAATGTGGAGCCCGCTGTTTGGAAGGGCCAGGAGTAAAGTGGAAATTGCTGTTGGGTTTGGCTATTACCTACTGCCTTTAACTCCCTGTCCTAGTCTCTCTCATTGATAAAATATACCCTCTTCAAGATAACCAGCTTTGATCTAGCTGATCACGTTCATCTCCTGCTCTCCCACTGTAGACATGTTATGTGTTTTTACTTTAGACCAGGGTTCTTCAAATCTGGACCTCGATTCCAAATCCAGGCCTTGTTTTCAGTTCTCCCGGGTAGTTGGTTTAATAATTACTGATTGTGATTGGTCAGAGGCTTCACACCTGACTCACAGGTTAAGGAAGGCTGGAAAATCAGCAGGGCTTGGACCTCGAGGGCCGTGATTTGAATAACCCTGCGTTAGACCTTGAAAGAAAGGCTGTGGTCCTAGAGGAAGCAGGACGCTCCGGCAATCATCTCGAATAAGAGCACATGCACCCCGAGCCACAAATGCACCCACATATTGTGGTCATCTGTGAATGTTTACATTAATCCTGTCCTCTTCGGGTCTTGGTCTTGGCAGCAGGGCAAAATGATTAGCCGGCCAGAATGGATGGTTGTGGAAAGCCTCACTCTGTTTCTCTAACCTGCTGCAGTCAGCCAGGTAATGTGGGGCCACTGGCGGCCCATATGCTTAAATGGCTTTGTTATACAGGACATCTGTCACCCTCCTATTTGTCAGCAATGGGTGCCGGTGGTAGAGCGGTACAGCAGAAGGCTCTTGCCTCTTGAGTCAGGCGGCGTCTAGCCGGGAGGGAAATTATTGCGCGGGTTTAAGTTTATATTTAAACCTCTGTGTTCGATTATCACTCTTCCAATATGACACCCATTCACTGGTCTGTTACTGAAGCAGCTTGGGTTAATTATCGCTCAAGGGTACAACAGCAGGCGCCCCGCTGGGAACTGAACGATCTTCAGGTCAAGTCCCTCTGCGTTTTGCTTCCCGCAGGTTTCTCTGCTTAGTGGGTGATGCTCCTGGTTTTGCTCAATGCTCATTGCATTCCGTGATGTCATGACCCCAGGTTTGTTGTTTCTGGGACACTTTGCCCCCTTAGTGTAGTGACCGTTTGAGATGCCCGAACCCCAGAAGCCCCATGCGAATGCCTGGTCTGAGTACCCATAAACACTGCGGTCGCTTGCTATTCCATTACATGTGAGCATTTCTTCAGGTTCTGTTGGAAGCACGTGCCTGTCCTGCTAATGGTGGAAGAATCAATTTAGATATAGAGTGTAGGATGCATTTATGTTAAATTTAAAGCTTTCTTATTGCAATATGCTGGGAGAGCACTGCACTATGAACAGTTTATGCTGTCATTTGTTTTTGTCATTAGTCACCCAAGTGGGTGGCACTCTGCATGACATGTGATCTCCAGGGACTCTGATTTTCCTGCTCTTTGAGTTCTTAGAGAGGACCCTGGGTGTATGTTTTAGCATTCGTCGGTAAGTTTCCTTTGGGGCGGACATTATGCCTTTGCCTGTCAACAGCCTACACATCTTAGGCGTCAAAAAGCCTCGATGTGAATTTGTCTTGCAGAAACCTGACAGACCCAGCCCATTGAGAATTCAGAGTGACAGGTCTTTAAAAAAACTACATTCTTGAGCATGTCTAATAAAATGGAAAGGGCTCAGAAATGATCTTGGCAGCTAAAGGACATCGGCTGCAACCCCTGTGCTTTGCTGAAAAGCCACGATAGCAGACACGCAAAGCACGCCGGGATAATATACTATAGAATTACTGTCTGACCTTAATTACTGGAGGACGTTGTGCTTATTAAAATAACAGAGAGACCTGGAGGAAGGCAGAATAATAGATTCGTATTAATTAACATTTGGAACACTCAATTTTAAAAGTAACTAATTTATAAAGACCACTTAAGAGCAAAAGAAAGTATGTGTGTAAGAGTTTTATCTGAACACGTTAAAGAAGTAAATCAGGCAAAAACGCTTGCGAGTGGATGGTTAAGTAGATATTTTTAAGTAGCTAAAATGAGTGGCAGTAAATGCCGCTACATGGAGCACTTAATTATGTCTCATACTTTTCGGTACTTGTAATAGTTGCATGCAAGATGTGGTAGACCTATATAATATAAAGATATCGTTGGCGTAGGTGATAATTGGTCGTAATGGAACGTAAACTAAATGGTTTGGGTCCAGTGAAATCCGTCAGTGTGGTTCCTTCTAGTCAAATGTGACCACACGTTTATGAAAGCGGATCCACTATAAATTTTAAAACTCAGATGAACTGACAGCTGAGCATTATTAGTTATTCAGCAGTAGCCGGAGGTTTATGGCTGACGAAAAGCTCGCGGCGGCTTCCCGGCGCTTTTCTATCCGCAGGATTCCAAGCTCGACTGGGTTTTTAGCGCTCAGCTATCATGCCTTATATTTGTCACCGGATTTTCACGTCAGTCTCGCAACATGCTTAACATGAAAACGGCACAATAGGCGGTGCTTTACCGCTATGCTGGAAGCCAAGACATTGCGCCTGCGGTCAAAATAATGAGCACTAATCAGTACTGTGAGGTATTGATTTGCATTAAGTGAATTACCAAATTTCTACAGTGCACGGAAATGTCAATACAGACTTCCACCGTTTTAAAGTTAAAAATGACAGATTTCAACCCCAGATTGTACAGAAGTCCCGCAGTTCCCAATCGAATGCAAAACCCTCCTTAAAAGTAAATGAGAGATTTAAGTGAAGTCTGATTTCCATACCAGTACCACCTCTATTACCCCCACCCTCCCTGCATGAGGGAAAATTGTGATTCGGAGGAAAGGGCAGATTGATGAAATACGCGCTGCTGTACCAAACGTGTGTGAGAGGGACTCCGGCCACTGAGAGGGCAACCGGTCCGGAGGGGAACAGGGACCGACCGTCTCTTACCGCGCATCCCCGGTACTGATCCCGGTGTCGGTGACGATCGCAATGACTCTCCCATCCTCTCTAATTTCAGCGGCGGCGGACAGCGTCTGTCCTCGCTTTTGAGGCGAAGCACGTTAACAGCCGTCTGCCTTCCCATCTGTATTTACCATCATATTTATTTTTTCGTTTTTTTTTTTTTTTTTTGTTTTTGCTCATTTTTTTCGGGTCGATGCCCGTGGTTTTCCCTCGATCATCCCAGCGAGACAGCCAGTTTTTCCTCCGTGGTTAAAAGCTGAGCCCCTGGTGATCATGACCACGGCAAAACAGCAAAACGCACCGGCGAAAGCAGCTCAACAGCCGGATCAGGTACTTCCTGGCTTTTTAAAAATCCGTATGTTATGTATTATATCTAT
The DNA here is from genome assembly GCA_019775955.2 of Pollimyrus isidori. Lineage (NCBI taxonomy): Eukaryota > Metazoa > Chordata > Actinopteri > Osteoglossiformes > Mormyridae > Pollimyrus > Pollimyrus isidori. Next base: position 19,174,188 of record JABFDZ020000001.1, read on the forward strand.
TGATGTGTGGGTAATATTCCAGTTAACTCGCGTTATTCTGTCATGTATTTTATGAAAGGAAAGCATTTATCTTTAAAAAAGAATTGAATTTGGTTAGGTGGATAGTAATTTTTTATTTTCTGTGGCGATTAGAGACCTTGAAATCAGAGACCTTCTCGTCGGTCTCTGATTTCAAGGTATACTGCGCTGCGCCGCGTAGCTTAGCACATGCGGTCCCCTCATTCCCCACAATAGGTACTCACTACTTAATACGAAATAAATGTTAGGATTCAGTCTGAAAACTTTATAAAAAGCATGTTTCAAGTGATTTGGACTATTGATTGAGTTGCTCATTTTAGTGGGATACTGTGCCTAAGGCTCATCTCTTACTACAGGACGTGATGCAATTAATCTTAGATAAAGTCCTTAGTCTTAAGACATAAAAACAGAATATATAGGCCTAATGCTGAAATCATGTTATCGAAAAGGGGGGATGTAAAGTTAATGAGACGTACACTTACATTGGTCTGTTGATTCATTTTGGTTGTGCCCAGCAGCAAAGCAATATTTCAAAAATTGGCTATTTTCTGCCTTTCGCCTGGTTATGCCAACTTGTGAATCTGTAATAAATTTTAGAGTGTTTTCTTTATGGTCTTTGTGTGAATATGAAATATCTGTCTGTGAGTAAAGTGTCGCGATCAGACATACGCACATACTGAGATGTGTGATACACAGATTACTTCACTAATTACTGACAGAAACGTGTGATCTCCTATTTAAAGCAATTGCCATATACGATGCAGTTTCGGATGTATTTTTAATTTACTTTTTGCAGAATTTTCGTTTATTTTTAACTGCCGTTAACGATCTGTTGCGATACAGGAGAAAATACATCATCCATTTATCCATTTTCTGTAACCATTTGTCCTATTCAGGGTTGCGTGGGGTCCAGAGCCTATCCTGGAGGCTATGGGGGCAAGGCAGGGAACAACCTAGGACAGGGTGCTGACCCATCTCACCCTGCAACCTGGGACAGGGTGCTAACCCATCTCAGGGCACACTCACACAATATCCACTGTGCCACCGTACCATTCGTGAAAATATTTCACTAATGTGAAATTAGCCGGCTCAAAATTTGCCTCTGTTTTTAACAAGGCCATTTGACCTGCATTTCAACCAAGAAGTGAGATTAAATGGATATAAAATTAAACACCTGTAATAATAACAGAAAATTAGTTTGTAGCTTTTAATTCTGCTGTAAAATGCTTTTAGAGTGAGTTAAACTCAGAAGTTAATTGAGTAGGTACATTTAATGAACTATAGACCCTATGAACAGTTTAGTTGTACTGGACCCCAGCAATTTTGTTGTACAAGCCAATGTAATGAAAAAATAAGTTACATACAGTACATGGCCAGCTCTAGCTGTAAGGTTACCTAGGGCCCCCAAACTACCTGCACTGTGGAGGAAGTGAAATGATTATTATTATTTTTTTGTGGAGGGGCCTCCCAAATAAAGGTTTGCCCAGGGCCTCTCTGAAGGTAGAGCTGGAGCTGTTCATGAAGGATGTCTGTCACAGGCTCAAATCCTCTGTTGACCATTGATGGCTTGGCAAACACTTTAGTTTCCACATGCCATCTTGCTTACTTAGGAGACACCTAGACAGACAAGAGCAAAGCTTGGGGTTAGAGTACAGGATCAGCCATTCAACCAGCACCCCAAAGCATTTTTTATGGTTAAAGGCCTTGCTGAATAGTGATGCAGCTATTCTGTAATAAGAGCATGGGATTAGAACCACTGACCTTCTGATCACAGCCATAAAAGCCTAACCCAGTAAGCCACACACTGGTCCATATAGCTGAGTGTGAGAGGACTTGAGAAGATCATTAAGAGTGTACTGTCTGTTTTCAGGCACATTGGTTGCTTCTGAGATACGTAGCTCGTTAGGAGTCTGCCATAATGTGAGTGTCCTTCTTCTGTCTGTTTTTACGCCACCATGAAATAATAATAAAAAAAAATCCCAGCTACATTCACACAGGAAAATGGGAAATGTCTGCCTTGTCATATGCTAATTTTAGAAACACTGGTTGCAGTGCATGGTAGACTTGTAATAGCCTCACTGAGAATTCCCACCCTCACTCCACGGCGCCTCCTTCCTGTCAGGAGGGCGCCTGGAGTGCGGCCTGAATCGAGGCTAATTGAATTAGCTGTCTGAGAACCTTGGCGAGTGTCTCTGGCGGACGTGTCCGGTGCATGAGGTCATTGCCAGCATGTCGGAGGAAGTGCCACTGTCCGCTGACCTCTGTTCCTGATTCTCATGTGGAGTGTGGTCCAGTCCCGGGATACCTCTGTCCACTGGGTCTGGGATGAGGCCCGACTTTGTGGGACCGGTCCTCCGCTGGTGGACGAAAACAAAAGCTTTGCGTAGATCCATACCGAACAGATGGGACAAGCCAGTGCCAATACTGAGGCACTTTAATCCAGCCCAAGAATTAAACTTTCAGATTTGTGCTTCTTGTAATATAAAAGGGATTAAACAACTCAGCCTCTACGTTCCATAGCCATAATTTTACAATGGGCTGTTAACTTCATGTCCCCACAAGTCGTTTGTAAGATGGGTACCCTGAGACCCAAAGCTTAAGAGTGGCCTACTTGACACTCTGAGGCTGTCAGTTAGTGGCTCCTGTCGGAATTCCCCCTGCTGACCTCAGCTCACTGCTCTGCGCTGTAGCTACCTCCATATCTCAGATGCTTAATTGCTCCAGGACTTTCTCAGCGACCTGTTTCTTTTATTACTTTCTTTGTTCACTTTCTACCAGTTCTGTGGTGCTGTCGATAAGGACCGTGGACTTAAAAAAAAAAAAACAAAATTCTTGACGATTCCCATTCCCGAAAGTTCTACCTTGGAACGAGAATGAATATTTTCTGGCCGCTACCACCAATAGAATAAAACACAGGAGATGAATTTCGCAGAGAGCCTCATTGGAGTTCTGAGCGCTGTTGCCATATGTCTGGTTAAACTGTAATTATGAGCAATTGAACCGTGATGTTGGCTCTGAGATTGTGATGAGTTGGTATTTTCACCAGGAATCTAATACATTATGCATTTTCGCCCCCAAAAATCTGACAGAAATGTATTCTCTGCTACTACTTCAATATAGCTCTTGGCGTTGAATTTGAATTGTAATACAGTTATAAATATTTAACGCAAGGAACTTGCTCTGTTACAAAACGTCATACTGTAGCTCATCGTGTCGCTGGCAATTGATTAGCTGTGATTTATGCCTTATTTGTAGACCAGGAATCCAAAACTTTCATCAAAAAATAACTTTTGCCCATTTTTTTGCAAGCATCCAACCAGATATAAGCACAATGAATAGCTTACATAAAACACTCTCCTGTATCAAGTAACACTGCAGTTGATTATTGCAGTTTTAACACGCAAGCAAAACCACACACATATTATGGGTCATATAAGGTAATTTTTCAAAAGCTAGAGTGCATGTTTCAGGCACGAAGAGGATACGATTTTCTAACAAGCTGCAAGAATAGTGCCCAACCAGCAGAATGTTCTGGCTCGTTCTGGATGTTTCCATGAAAGACAGCCAGCACCGATAGACAGGACGTGATTTACAAAGGTGCGAAACTCGTTTTGCATGTATAAATCGGTCCCGTAGATTGATAGTTGTTTGTTCCTGGGCTAATTGCTGCTCGCAACGACGATATTTATGGAGTTCTAATTCCAGAAATGTCAATGACTTGGAAAGGATCTCCTCTTCGGATAATTCTTGGGGTCCTTGGGAAGATTTATTCGTTTTATACCGTGACACTGAGCCATTGACTAAGCAGAGTTACGTAAAGTAAATTCAGAGCTAATTTGTGTGAGCGGTTTGTTCGCCTACAGACAATAAATTGTGCCTGTAAATTGGACTGGTTGGGAGACCTTTCACTGTGTTATTTCGTAGCCAATCGGGAATGAAATGTATTTGATATACTGCTACCTTTAACTAAATGCCATGGAACACTCTGGAAATAATTGAGAGGAAAACGTCCGATTCACTTCGCTGGTGCCATAATTAGGCTAATAGTTTTGAATGGTGAGGTTTGTTGCAAGCACAATTACGGCTCGATTAGCTCTATCAGTTACTGCATGTTTGTGTTTGGGTGCGTTGATTGTAGGCCTGCACTTCGGCTAAGAGCCTCATCAGGCATGGACACAGTCTAGTGGTGGGACGGCCCGGCAAGAATGTGTGGCCCAGGGGGGTCCAGACCAAAAGAGGTTTCTTTTGGCTCCGGAGCTTCGCATTTGTCCCAAAGCAGCCTCCCCGCTCTCTGGGTGACCTGACTGACCTACTGTACTACAATTAACACCAGAGTCCTGTTGGATTTGACCATATGGAGGGACATGCTCTACCTTCTCTCCTGTTGGTGGTTCAAGTTACACGGCATGTTTGCATTATCCTCGGGCTGTAATTAGGGTATAAAAAGCACACAAAGATACATCTTAAAACCTTGCTACTACTTGAAACAGCCCTAATGTACTAAGTGATATTACTAAATAAATATGTCTTATCTCTTCCTGCTTGTTTAGATCTTTTTATGACTCACAGTACTTCTGGGCAGTAGAGGTGTGCGGAGTAATATTTTTCAAATGAGAGCCCAAACATCGGAGTTTGTCTTCACGCCGCCCTGCTGAGATGAGAGACGAAACCACAAAGGCTTTGGTATATGATGTCTGTCAACACTCACTACTATGACACTAATATGGCGCTAGTACCATGGCGTTTATTTGTGTTATTCCATTTAGATACAGCTGGAATTTTATTGCGTTGTCGCTCGTAAACTGAGATATAAATTCCCGTCCGAGGACAAATTTAGTCTATGTGGCACGTAAACTTTTATGTGAGTTTATAAATAATGGTAATGTTCCAGTCCCGGCCTCTGAATCATTCCGATTCTCATCGTGGAGGCTGTAACCCCGGGGAAGGAAGAGAGTTTCCGATGAGGTCCTACCTGCTGGAGGTGCGATTTATGAACCGTGAAACCTGTGTGGGGCGCTCTCGCCGTATATGTTGACAGTCACTGCTCTCGGCTCAGGCTTTTCAACGGGCGACGGCTTTAACGAGCCAAGTTGACGGACGGACCGGCTTGGGAAACATGGCGCCCGCATCGGTCAGCTCTTCCACTTCCGCTCCATTGTTGGGTCGCGTGGGCGGGAGAGAGCGACCAAGCTGGAGGCTTGTCACTGTTTTTCTGTGGCTGAAGTCATTTTCTATAGAGTAGCCGATCTTTCCTCGGTGTGGAGCTCCTTTGCAAGATCAAGGGCACTGTGGGCTGGAGGCCATCGCGTCCTGCTCCTTCTGCCCTTGTAGTCAGGTTATATCTCTCCATCTTCTTCTGATTTATGCTTGAGAAAATCTGCTTTAAAGAAGTAAAACAAAATGTTTTTAATGTACTAACATTGCTCTTTGACTCACCGCCCATTTATCCTACGGCCCTCCTGGCGTACTAATAGACTGGCATACAAGAATGTATTTCTTTAGGTTAAGATTATTGCCCTGTATTACAGTTATGCTTGCTCCAGGGAAGATAAGCCCCCACTTGTCCCCTGGAGATGGTATTGGAAAGCATCCAAAAGCCACAGAGGTTTTTCTTTTTATTCTTATAAATGGAACTGGCTTCTTTACCAGTTAGAGTGACCGTTTTTGAATGTGGATTACAGCCTGAGGCCGGCATTGATAGTCGCCTTAAAGAGCAGCAGTTATACATGAATTTAAAACCTGATTAAAAACAGAATGCAGTGGTGAGGTCACAGCGTGGACAGATCACCGCTATAGCGAGATCTTTGTTTTTAAAGAGAAGCTTTTATGGGAATGGGATTGTTTCGGTGTTCTGTGTTACTGCAGCTGAACATTGAACAGTGCCAGAGTGTCAGCCTGTCTCTTCAGATATTCCTCTTATAGATGGTCTTTTTGTAGCATAATGTCTGTGCATAGTGGTGATGGATGTGATCTGACGTGGCCCAGTCATATGTGGGGGTCCATCCCAAGGCTCTCCGACTTCTATCCTTATGCTTGGCGGGAGGCCCGCATGTCCTCTCCACTTCCGGCACCCGGAAGCAACAGGATCATCAGCTGGTGACGCTCAGCTCTAATTGGGCTGTGATCGCGGGCGGGCGTGTGCTCCAAGGAGACCTGTGTATCAGTGCGGATGAGCTGGAGAGGAAAACAGGTAGTTGTCGGCACCGTGTTAATAAAATTCTATCCACGAAAAGCAGACTGTGTGGGTGAATGTATTAGAGCTAAAGCGGTAACCTGCACCTCTGCTTGTTTACCACTGGGCTTTGTTGTGCGAGGCTGTTTGGTGAGGATTGTGCCAGCGGAGAGCTTCTTCACACGGCTCCCTGCCGCTCTTTGGAAGTTGCCCTCAGGACGAGCATTGGGGTCAGGCTTTTACAAACGTCTGATCCCCTTTCTCTTTAAACTATTACCTCCGCTGTCACATTTATGTGCTTGGTGGAACTCTGTACACAGTAAGGCCTGAGGTTACGGGTAGGGAAATGCTGTCTTTGTTCCCGACTTATCACATGATGTATCTCCCTGCAAATGTCTTTCATTTACAGAATTTATCTCTACAGAGATGAGACATCACGGCAATGCTTTTATTTCGCATGATATTCTCATGCCAGCCAATTTATACAAACACTATACCATCCCTGCCTCTGAACTATGTAAAACAGATTTATCTCATACATATGCATGAGCAGGTAGTATATTTCGGTTATGTGTAGCTATTTTAAAGCTGTATCCTCAGAATGTCTGTTATTAAGGTGTGAACCAGCATGCTCACTTTTGAGGTCTTAACTTTGGGGTGACATGTTTGCGGGTCCTTTTGAGTTCATTTAAGGTCCTTGACTGAGCTGTGGTCGTGCATATTGAGGCGGTACCTTCCGAGTTTTGGAGGTGGGCTTGGGCAGAGTGCCAGTGTTCTTTTGCCCACTTGCTGGCTGCGAAACTAGCATCCCTACCATCCCCTGGCGTGCCGTCATTACAGACTCGTCTGACAGCTAAATGTGGGCGGTTTTAAAAGGTTGGCATCGAAGTGAGGTGGATTTGAAACCCGCCTCCCTTCAGGAAATGCGAAAAGCACTGGGAGTGACATCTGCCCACCGGCTCCAGCTTCTGTCGATGGCAGAAATGGGCACAACTTCAGAAAATGGAAATGTCCCAGCATGCTAAAAGTTATGTTCTGTTACCCTGGCTTTTGGCCAGTTACTCCACAGTGCATTGTTTTTAAAGCCTGACGACGTTTTAAATGCGCCGGAGGTATGAGCATGATCTTTTTCATTTGACTCACTCTATTGATTATCCCGTAACACGTAGAAAATGCGGAATCCGTGGCCGCTGAGTGGGTATTACAGTGCCGTGCAGTGGCAAATTTTCCATAGGTGCTAACAGCGCGTATCTTTCTTGTCTCTGTCAAGTGCTTTAGGGCACCAGCGCAGTATAAAGAGACATCGGATTGAATAATGTATGATCTCTGTCGTGTCATGAAAGCGCTTCATTTGCTGTCATTTCTACGTGCTCAAAGTTCTCAGCTAATCAGGCCTATTTGATTGCAGAATAAAGTTCACATGAGCAGTTTTTTTCATATATATATATATATTTTTAACCTACATGGACAAATATTTGTTGTCCAACAGAAAGGTGTATGTTGTGAGAGTGTGAGGCTCCCGGAGTGTTGACTGACCGTCGCATGCACACTTCGGTTGAATCTAGAGTGGTGCTCCCCCAAGAGGCGGGGAGGTTCAGTGCGCTGTTGGAGTTAGCCTGTAAACCTGACTCCCCAGAGGCAGAGGGTACCTCTGAACATGACTCCTCCAGCTGTTCCTCCGATGTGTCCAGCTGGTGCCCAGCAGATATCCAGGAGTATGTTTGCATATGCTTGTGCTTCTCAGCTTCTCTGCCAGTCGTGGTTAAGGATACATAACGTTTGCCGGTTCAGTTCCCAGGAGATTAAATTGTGCTACTGAATTATCCAGCAGTTAGTTTGGAAAAGTACATCAGATAAACAATGAAATAATGCATAATAATAATAATTATAACCCACAAGAGGGGAAAAACCTCATTGCTCTGTGCTGCTTGTGTATGCCAGACATCCTGATTGTAAGGCTCCAAAAAAAGCTACTTGTAATAATAATAATTATTATTATTATCATAACAGTACCTTAAACATTCAGAATGAGAGAGACGCTTTTTATTTGCAGACACAATGAATGCCTGTTTATGAAACCAGGAGCCAATGTCACAGTACATGCTCTGCTTATCATGGGAGGGTAATGGGTTTTCTGGTCTGAAGAAGTAGCTTACAGAAATACATTAATATTGAGATTCTTCTTGGCGAAGGTCGCCAACGTGATGAAAATGAGCATTGATACGCATCCAAGCAACGTTTAGGTGACTGTGACACATCCTCCGTCTTCTGTGCAAGGGGTCCGAGGATCAATGTCTGAGCTGCAGGTTCAACTTTCATCTTCTCCTGGCATAAAACAGTATAATCAGCCATTTTCAGAATGTGGGGATTGAGCCTGAACGCCATGAAACCATAGTTTTTTATAAAAAAAAAAAATGCAGATATTTCTGTGTATCTGGGACAGGAAAGTACATTCTGGAGTTTTGGGATGTTGGAAGAGGTTCTAGCAGAAAATTCGCACTGGTAGGACTTGTGCTCTGTTCTAAAATGCAGACTTCAACTCTTGGGAAAAGGATCACAGGCGCCCAGCAGCCTAAATATCCTCTGTCAGCGCGATAGCTGGGGTGTGGACGCCCCCCCCTCGCGCGGTGAGGGACGCCGAAGCAGTGGCTTCACACCTTCGCGCGCATTAGGGGTCGTGCCGCACAAGGCTCCTTCCGGCACGCCGGTTGATGATTTCCCGTCATCTCTCCGGACATTCCGAGTGACCTCCAACTTCAGTCGTCGCGAATGTTTCTGCAGCTTATAAATAACGTTGTTAGCTGGGCGCCGGAGGAATTGGGCCGAGCGCTGCGCCCTACCTCCATGCGCCTATTGAAGCGTGTTCTTGGATTAGTCTTCGTCTGCATGCGCTGATATCAGGCGTCCATCGATTTTTCTCCTAAATAGACTTATTTCTTCGTGGTTTTCTAACACTGGAAAAAAGTCATTAGCGTATTATCAAAGGCTGCTATTCCCTCAACCAAGGAAACGGTGCATATACAGAGTGCTCTCAATTGGCTACACTGGATATCCTATATTTAATCTCTCCTGGCTCTTGTGAACCGGTGTCGTATTACTTGCCTGATGTGGAGATTATTCCTACACTAAAAACTCTTGGCCCCCTGAAGACAACTGGATGAGGTTCCAAGTGGAGCATTAAGCCGTTAATTTTTTTCAGGTGAAAATTTAAGATACTGAGCCCACATTCATGTTCCTACAGAAGTTGATATTTGTTATTTATTTACATTTTCACAGGTAAATTTTTTGTTGGATATAAAAAAAAATGCTGTACTTGGTCAGTTGCATTTAATTTTTCGGAGGCAGAGGGGTCAGTCCTGGAAATGGTATCCCCCGCCTCTGCTCTATTCGTGGATCGACCTCGTGTTAAAAACATGATTGCGATGGTCTATTTAGATTGTCGGCTTGTTAGCCTCTTGTATCCTTTTCCCTTCAGTCTGTGACTCAGACTCCTTATGGCTGTGTGACACCACCACAGATCACTCTCCCCCCACCCCCCATGTGATTGTAGCTCTTTGGATGCCGGCTTCATGATTCCTAAGTGCCGTTGGTTTATAGTTTGTCTGTAGCCCGAGAGGACTGGCTTCTCCCCCCATGAGTGGAGGTGCCCTTGATGGGCTGCTCTGATTTTCAGTGCTCCTGTTGGTTTTACACGTATACTTCCTGGATTTCTTATCTCAGGATAATCAACTGCTGGTTTTTGTAACTGAATGTTAGAGGATTTTCTATACTCCATGTTTCCTCAGATTTTCAGGTATGAGAAAATCTTTTTTTCTTCTTCTTCTGTATGCCCCTCTGCTGGCTGGTTTAGATTGTTATGATATCTGGAGGATTACACCAAGTGTTCGCCAGTAACCGGCAGGATGTTGAGACCCCGTTTGTGGTTCTCCGGCTCTCCCATGTCCGGGGATCTGAATTTCGGCTGCTTTTTAGGAGCGCTGCAGCCGCAGTGAAGCGCGGATTATCCTCTGGCCAACTAAAGTGCTCTCTGGAGTTATTTACAGTGTCTAAAACAAATCATTAAACCTGGGATCACCGTGGGTAGCCCGTCAGATGAAGCTGTTGCGTGCCCTTGGAGAGGACCCTGGATAGTTTATCAGTTTTCCACACGGACAGGGTATGCGGATGCTGCTTGGCCCTTTGCCTCGTAAAAACCCACCCAGTGTTTACAGCTTGGATCAGATCCGCACAGCAAAATAAAGTGGACTAGGCTCAAAATTACTGGGGAAAAAAAAAAGCTTTTCTGTTTTGCACACGGGTAGTTTCATTTTCCAGTAATATGCTCTTGTCCCCGCTCCCTGTGTCGGCGTGCGTGTTGCAGTAGTGAAGGGGGAGGGGGGGGGGCAAGTGACGGATGCCGTGGGGGGGCGGGTTGGGCGAAAACCTCATCCGATATTTGTCGGCGGTGAGCGGCAAGCTAATCTTCAGTTTGCCGGGAGGGAGAGCTTCGCGAGGACGGGATCCGCTGAAAGCGGGAAAGCGTCAGCACCTTGCAGGGTGCCAGGGGGCCGCCCACCACCTGCCTCGCCCCGCCTTTATCGCGGGCATCGGGGGAAGGTGGGAAAACACAAAGACGGGTCACATGGGGTGGGCGAATCCCAATCCCAGCCACCGAACTGCCGACGCTCCACATAGCCATGCGGTGCAGTGACCATTCCTGCCAGTATAATAGGAACCTTTCACGCCAGTTTAGCGGAAACAAATATAAAGTCCACAGAACCTTCACGGTCCCAAATATCCCAGTTTATTTATATCAGTTCACTGGGATATAAATGTATGTCCTGGATGCGGTTCACCACAAGCCCTCCAGCACAAGTTAAAAAATAAAAAACGACTAAGATTATAAACTGGGATGAATTTGTATTAGTGTGGTTATCGCTGCCCAGCAGATGTTTCGGCAGTGAATGTCACAGTGTTGTGGTTTTGTATCTGTATTTATTCTGTCCGTCATCTTCCGCAACATGTGTCCGTGACACGTACGTGCATTTTCCTGTGACCTTGAATCATTTCTACATTTCCCTCAGATGAGCTCTGAGGATGCAGTTTACATTTCGCTGGGTGGCATGCTTGGGATTGCACGCCCGCTATGCCCGAAAGGGTGCCCGGGATCGGTTCTGTGGTTGATAACCGTATCCTTACCCATACCTCTCCGGGCGACTGTGGTTTTTTTTTAGGATTCCACATATGCCCTCCGCAAGGTATCGGCCATGCCTCACCCCGGAGAAGAAAATGTGAAGGACAGGCAGGTCGGATTCCCACTTAGACCTACGGTTACCATTCGGCCTCCTCTGGGTTCAGCGTTTCAGGAGCCAAGATCATTCACCACGTGCTTTTGGAGCAGAGTTACAACTAAAGCAATAAATGCAAATGGAAGATAAATAGTAAAGCCCTGCTGACCCAAATCTGATTCCCCTCCTGCAAACATTCTTAATTCAACTTGATTGATGCTCATTAATAATTAACAGAGGTGTGAGGTGCAACTCGATCAGCTATCAAACCTGAAGATTTTTTTCCCCCCCACATTCAGCTTCTTTTAAGACTTGCCTGTCAGCTTTGGCAATCGAAATCTTTGGTTTTTCGGAATTGGCTCGATGCTCTTTGTCATCCTGTGCTGCTCCTGGTTCCCCGTCCTCTATCACACCTCAGTGTCTGTGGAGAGACCGTTTCGTTGCCCTTAACCTCTCCAGTCGGCCACGGTCACCCCATCAGGGGGAGCCTTACATGACCCGGCCCGACAGAAGGCGTCGTCTGCGGCGAGCGGGTCTCCATCAGCTCGGTAGCTAGTGAGTGCCCTGCCCAATCTCTTCCACCTTGCCCCCCCTCCCCCTTCCCCCGGCCAACTCCTGTTCCCCTGGAAACTGGACACGCAGATATTAGGAGAAAGATACATTTCTTACTTCACATAGCATGGCGAGACACGAGACCGTCTGGCTGGAATCAAAAAAGAAAAAAAACAAAGAGGAGAGACGCAAAGAGAGTTTGTGTTTTCAAACCTCATTTTCACCCATCGGAAGAGGCGGTTCCAGTCTGTTCCGTGTCCGCTGTCGCCTGTCCTCCGCTGTGTCTAACAAGCCATAAAGACATAGCCATCTCTTTGCCAGCCACCCCAGCTGTGCACCATGGTTTGGGCAGCTCTGGAGACCTTCATTTATTGACATGGCCCCTATGAGGCACACCAGCAAGAACTGGCTTCCCGCTCGTACTAATGCGAGGCGGCGGCTTAGAGGACACACGTCCCCTGGCCAGCGTGGCCCGAGCCCGCCGCCCTCGCTGTCTCGGCGCTCTGCCCAGCACAGCAGAGGAGATTGTCCCAAGCTTCCCGTTTGGTGTGGCATTTTTTCCCAGCTTGTCGTTTGAGCAGGACGCCGGCCCGAGGGTGGCAGGGAGGTGGGTATGGTGACACTGTAGACTGGGGTGCACAGATCTGAGGTTGCCTGCTGGGGAATTTCCTTTTCCTTAATCAGTTTGGACTCGTGTGACGAACGGATCGGACGCCGCGTCTGCCGCCTGCGGTTCTCCCTTTGCACTCTGACCACACAGGACGCCGTCGCCGGAGGAGGGCTAAATCTGGTTTGCTCCCATTTCCAGATCTATCAGGTATGATCTTCTCCTTCCCCCGCTCTTCCCTCAACCATCTGTGGGATCATAAGATGTTCACTCTTCTCACGTCCTTTGTTCCTGCACAGCGGCATTCTTCCTAGACCGTGTCATTTCTGTGTAACCTCAAATTTCACGTGTCCCCGGGTCCCACTGACAAGAGCCTCCGCAAAGACACATGGCCTTGCACGATTTTTGCCAGAGAGTACCAATTCACTGTCCGCGGGGGGGGGGGGGGGGGGGGGCGGGGCGGGGGGGGGGGGGGGGGGGGGGGGGGGGGCGGGGGGGGGGGGGGGGGGGGGGGGGGGGGCGCGGGGGGGGGGGGGGGGGGGGGGGGGGGGGGGGG
>JABFDZ020000001.1:19195969-19208125 GCA_019775955.2 Pollimyrus isidori
GAGACCCCCCGGCAAACCGACGCCCCCCCCCCCCCCCCCGTTGGCAGCTCGGTATGTCAAGGGGCTACTCGCTTGGCACCTGTCTGCCGTTATCGATTCCTCTCGCTCCCTCTGTTTCAGGCCGTAAGCGCACCTTGTCCCTCCTCCGTCGCTGCTCGTCCGTGGTGAACACCGCTTATCTCCACTCCTAGGTATGGTGTCGAGACCATGTGAGAGCGGTAATTGCTGTTCTGCCTTGTGGTTCTCTCCGGACCCCGCGGCGAGGCGTGTCGATGGCGTGTTTTACGACAGCCCCGGCTGTCCTTAGCCGAAGGACACGCTGTAACGGCCGCAGAGGTAGCGAGGCTGCTCCGACAAAACTGCTTTTGGCTCGTGGCAAGAGTCCCCATTAAAAGGTCGGTGGAAAAATAAAAATAAATTTCTATATAAATAAATAAATCATTAAAAAAAAAAAAAAAAATGTTGGTGCAGTTGTACCAAGTATCTTCTCAATCTCAGGCTTGCTGTAGATGTTTGGAGAACTTCAGCCCCCCCCACCACACAACATGCCCCTAAGGCTCCTGCACGGGTCCACATCCGGGCACCAGTGCTCCAGAAAGGTTCTGCTCTCAGATTCTGATCCACAGTTTCCATCCGGCTGTTTAACCCAATCCCCCGTGCCTGTAGCCTCTTACTGTCATGCCTGTGCTATCCGGTGCCTTCATTTACGATACATCCAGCACAAAACAGCTAACGAATAAACAAATACGAAGCAAACAGACCGCGGTCAGTTCTGCCTGCTCCAACTCTGCATTCATGTCCTGCCTCATTAACATCAAAGCACTCCGCTGCCGGCTTCCTTGGTGCTGGATGACATCTGAGCCCTTTAGCGCTTTGGCTAACAGCAAGCCCCACGGCTGGCTTTGGGTACAAGTCCCGTTCAGATCAGAGGACGGTGGGCCAGTGGAGGACAGTCCACTTAATGGGATTTGTAATGGGAGTCACAGTAAATAGTTTCTCCCGCTGTTATCATACGGCTAATGATCTCTGCATTTCCATTAAATTAGTATGGAATGGTTGCTAAAAGCTGGGTACTTAAAAAGCTTCACCGCACACCACACACAGTATCACATTGTCCCTATTATCCTGCATTCATTAACGCGGAGCTGCTGGGCTCTCACTGGGGATACTCTGGACTGAATGCATTTATTTTTTATTTTCCTTAAGCTAATTAGAAGTCGCCTCTCTTTCAGCTTTGTGTGTCGTTGAACTCACAAAGGTTCGTGTCTGAGGCCTGATGTTTGAAAGGCCCGGACGCCACATGTCTTCATCACCGGAGACAACGAAAAACTGACCAGGCAGTGGATTTGTGCATTTTGTTTATTTGAAGTGGTGAAGACATGGTCAGGAGGCTCCTGCCAATCGCAGCAAAGCCCGAAGACCAAACGGCGTTTCGCTGCAGTAGAGCTGACATGCCGATGTGTGGAACTGGGGGAACTTCTGGCCAAAGCTGGCATTCACGTAGACCAGTGTTTCCCAGTCTGATCCTCGCGGACCCGCAGACATTCCATGTATCTGTTGTCTGGCAGGGAGCTTGGAGCCATTGAGCACAGAAGGAGGAGTTAATTGCTACATAATTCTGAGAAAATGCTGTCTACTTTGTAGCAATTGCTATCTTATAGTGTTGCACCTGTGCAAAATTTTACTACACTATATGGACAAAAGTACTGGGACACACTTGATAATCATTGAATTCAGGTGTTTCAATCAGACACATTGCCGCAGGCGTATTAATTCAAACACCTCACCATGCAGTTGCGTTTATAAATACTTGTGAAATAATGGGTTGTTTTGTGGAGCTCAGTGAATTCAAGCGTGGCGCTGTCATATGATCCCACCTTTGCAATACGTCAGTTTGTGAAATGTCTTCCCTGCTAGATATTCCACGGCCAACTGTAAGTGGTATTATTGCAAAGTGGGAAACATTTAGAAACAACAGAAACTCAGGCACAAAGCGGCAGACCATGTAAAGAGAGTGGGGTTGCCAAGGGCTGAGGGGCATAGTATGTAAAAGTCGCCTATGTGCTGTTGACTCTAACTGTAGAGTTTCTCTGGCATAAACCCCTGCATGAAATCTGTGTGCTGAGAGCTTCATGGAATGGGCATCCATGGCTGAGCAGCTGCATACAAGCCTCAAA
Source organism: Pollimyrus isidori (assembly GCA_019775955.2). Classification (NCBI taxonomy): domain Eukaryota; kingdom Metazoa; phylum Chordata; class Actinopteri; order Osteoglossiformes; family Mormyridae; genus Pollimyrus; species Pollimyrus isidori. Next base: position 19,198,147 of record JABFDZ020000001.1, read on the forward strand.
TCCCCAAGCACAATGCAAAGCGTCGGATGGGGTGGTGTAAAGCACGCTGCCACGGGACTCCGGAGCAGTGGAAACGTGTTCTGTGGAGTGATGAATCAAACCCTAACCCTAACTGTCTGGCAGTCTCCCCTACGGCACAAAGCAAGGTGCATAAAGGCATGGCTGGGTGACTTTGGTCTAGAGGAACTTGACTGGCCCACACTGAGCCCTGACCTCAACCCCAACGAACATCTTTGGGGGTGAAGTAGAACTGAGATTGCCAGCCAGGCCAGACCTCCATCATCAGTGCCTGACCTCACAAATGTTCTTCTAGATGAACAGGCAAAAATTCCTCCAGCCACACACAAACTTGTGGAAAGGCTTCCCAGAAGAGTGGCTGCTGTTATAGCTGCAAAGGGCGACTGACACCATACTGATACCTTTGGGAATCATAGAAGTTCTTATAGGTGTAATGGCCTGATGTCCCAATATTTTTGTCTGTATTGAGTATGTCAAGATTGAGAAGCCTATAGGGGAACAAAGGAGGGTTTCATTTTAGTGCACAAACAGGGTTATATATCACAGCTGCATACATTTAGCACACCCTAGTGTGGGTGCAAGCAAATGGAAGTCTGGCTCATATAGCCTTAGTTTCCAGCAGTTACACCAGGCAGAATCTCTGCTGTGTTAATCATCATTCCTCAGTTTACGTTTTTACTCCACCTCCCAATGATACAGTGGTGTTCTGGTGGTTGGGAGTGGGGCCATTTTTGCTGGGAATGATGCCCCATGGGACCCGTGATGCCCCAACATGAAGCACTGTGGTATTTTGTGTCCTCGCAGGAGCTGGTGGGCAGCAACCCTCCACAGCGGAACTGGAAGGGAATCGCCATCGCCCTGCTCGTCATCCTGGTCATCTGCTCCCTCATAGTCACCTCTGTCATCCTGCTGACACCAGGTACGGTCAGAGACGGCGGCCAGCCGGCCTGTTTTACTCCTGCTACCTGTCAGCCCAGCTGTGCACTTTGCTTGTGATTTCAGTCTAATTATATTCGGTAATATCATGGCAACTTCTCGCTCCGTCGTGTTTCTCCACATCTAAAGCTGCTTTTTTGACCTTCAAAAATTATGTAAAACTGTTATGGGGGGGGGGAGAGAGGTGGAGATCACGGTTGGAAGGTGCAAAGGGCTATCAAGTAAGACTGCTGCATTCAGAGGAAACGCCAGGGGACTTGGTTAAATGCCGAAGTGGGGTGTGGCATTAATTAGATCGATAGTTATCAGGCACTCCGGCTGAGGGTTGCGCTCCTGTTTCATCAGCTGACTGTGGGGCAGTGTGGTGGCTGTCAGCTCTGAACAGTGAAGTTTTGTAATATCTTCACCCCGGAGGAGATGGAGCATCGCGTTTCCCCTGAGACACGCACATTAAGGATCATGAACAAATAACTATCACTGTACTCTGTCAACGGCAGGTGGGACCTTGGATCAGCTACAGCCTTGATGTTTGAATTCTTTCTGAAGTACAAGGTATAGTTTCTATTATGTAAGATCTAATGCAAGGCATTGCTTTACGTTGTGGTTACTGCAAAAGCACACTACTCCAAAGGGGTGAGACATAGCGTCTGTTAGTGTCCATTTCATATTGTTGCAATATATGAATTTGAATATGAATGAAATGTGATTGGCTGCCAGGAGATTGGCCCTCATCCCCATTATGACATCAGTTAATCTGACTCTTCTTTGTTTTTGAGTTGAGGATAACCTTCAAGTGTGTCACGTTGTCTTCTCACCTTACGAGTGAACGGATGTATGGTGCCTGATTTTTCGCGACTCTCGGAATGAGGCCTCCAGCGGACGGTAACCTTCGCAGAGGTGCGGCTGACTGCCTCTTCCTATCGTTTCATCGTATTCTGTCTCCATCGACGCCGCATGGCATTTCACGCCGGCTTTATGGAGGCTTTCACAGTCCGAGGGGTGGCATCGTAAGCTCCTGTGGTTAGAGTCCGGGGGCCCAGAGCCACGTGCTTGGTCCCCGGCTCTGCCAGAGAGCTCTGCTTCTTCTGTGATATAATGAACTCGCCGTTTCAAGAGGATCTCCTGCGTTTCTAGTGCTGCCAGGCGTGACAGATGGGCCATGATCAAAATCAATGGCGGAATATTTCTGCCGCAAGTTAATATTCGTACAGGTTAAATGGTGGGGGTGCGGGGCATTCAGGTAGTGGGAGGAGGTCGTTTGTCTTACTGCCACTGAAAATGTCACCGAAGCCTTTCCCATAAGAGGCGGTGGTGTGGATTTTCATACGGCGAGGACTTTGTTTTGTGTTGGGATTTCTGAAGGGCGCCGTGTGTCAAATATGGAATTGTCCAGTGAGCCTCCTCTCCCCCACCTTCAGAAACACACCCCCACAAACCCCCACCACCCTCTGGAATTAATGGGATTATAATGTAACAGGGAGAAAAATCAGTTGGATTGTGAGCAGAGAAGCATTAATGAGACGCATGGATCGATAGAGGGCCAAAAAACGAGCAAGTTTGGCCGCACAGCTCCTCTCCCTCCTTGGAGCCCACCTCTGGTTTATTGAGCTCTCACCACGACATGATGGACCAGCCTATGAGAGGCGGCGGCATGCTGTCCCTCTGCTCCCAAGTCCCCAAGGGGACTCCGAATATTCGAGGAGGCTCAGCCAGGGACTGGGGGCTGAGTAACGGTCCAGAGAGTCGGCAAACTGCACTTTCACCAGAGAACTCACCCCCCCCACCGAGCGCCGCAGGTCATCGAGCCGATTGGTCCGGCCTGCTGTCTTTGTCTCTCGCCAGAGAGACCCACCTGTGTTCCCAGTAAATAGGACCTGGCTTGTCTGCCAGGGCCCCCCCACCTCGTGCTGGTGCAGAATGACCGACGTACCCCGAGGGCGGAGCGCAACCCATCCGGATTTCGTTGTCGGGCTTCTTCAGAAAGCTTTTCAGCCGGGAAACCAGACGCTACCTTCAGTCTTGAGAGAGAATCTGTAAAGAAGGCCCATTTGGCCTAATTAAGGACAATGTTGTGTGTGTGTGTGTGTGTGGGGTTTTTTTTTTGCACAAATTAGAAAATAAACACATTTTACATCTTATTGAGTTCTCGCTAATGCCACTGTTTAAGCATATCCAAGCGGAGGATTCCTGCTAATTAAAACGGCTGTAATTCACTCCCCACAATAGCCCTGTAATAAGGAACAGCTGAAAGTGGTGGCTCTGCTGTGGCCTCCCAGTTCTGTCTCCCTGGGCCCTTTGAATTCACATCGCCGCCTTTGAGCCGGAGAGCAGAGGCCTAAATGACTCTGTCTATTCAACAGCTCAATTAACATGACAGGCTGTCGGGGAGATAATGGACGGATTTACAATGCTGAGGAAACACTCCGTCTCAGTCATTAGCTCCCTGAGCACTGACGTGCGCTGGCTGCCCCTCTCCTCACTGTCGCCAGCCTGGCGTGCGTCACAGCCATCTGACCTTTAGGCTGCCAGGCTGGCTGTCCAGTCACGTTCACTTGGAGACCTGGACGACTGGACTGTGTATTCTGACAAGGTGCCGGAATTTGGCTTTGGATCCGGCAGTTGGGACCTTGCATGAGGGCCTATGTCAAATAGTCTCTCTGGGTAGCTTGATATCATCTCGTCACCCATTTCGGAACCAGGAGGATGAAGTGTCCCTTGACTTGTGACTGCGCACATGTTTGTTCAGATGCGTACACCTGTGCATGTTCGGGTGCCGGGGACGGCTTTAGGGTAATCTCTGGGTGACCCCATCCCTCACTCGATGCTGTTACCGTGGTTTTTTCCCCATCCTTCCCGCTGCCTCACTTGGGAAAAACTGGTGCGGCTGCAGCTCCTGACGAATGGTAGGTGCCTGACAGACCATGTGACAGCTCAGTGAAATGTAATCATGACCCAGAATCCCCCTGGACCCGCCCGCAGTCCCCAGTGTGCGTCTGCGCACCGTAGATGGAAGTCGTACGACATGTGTGGTTCTGCTAGCTCTGCTCCGATTTAAATTTTTTTTTTAAATTAGGCTTCTTATCGCCAACAGCCCTCACATGGACAGCACCTGATGCTGTGAATGCCGTGTTCTGCTTTACTTAGACGTTAGCCGATGGCCAAATTGAGCCATGGTTTCTTGAGCAAACACATCAGCGGCATTGGTAATTGATCTCCGCATGCCCTCCCCAGGCCGAGGCATCGACAGGGCGCCATTTCCTTAACCGATGACAAATGCCCGTCCTGGTGGCTCTGCCGGGACATGGGATTTCGCCGAGCCTCCGCCGTGTCTCACGTGCTCATTACAGTTTCATGGGTCCTAAATGGCTCGTAACCTTGCACGCATGAATTAAAGATGCGTGGCATTAAAGTCTTCAAGCGAGGTGGCCAGAGAGAATGCCTGCTTGTCAGAAGAACATCTCCGGCGATTGGGGGCCACCGGCGGCTCTCACCATCCAGGGAGGCGGGCCAAGCATTCAACCAGGCTGTGCGAAATCTGTTCATTGGTTGATTTATTAATTGGTTATTTCTGATTCGCAGAAAGAAGTAACAGCAGAAGTCTTTTCAATCCAGTTGAATCCGTGATGGTTTCCACAACAGTCCGGACAGAGAATATAAAGCATCCTCCATTATTATCGGGACCCCTTCTAAAGAGCGTTAGGAGAATATCGACCTTTTGATGAAGCAGCCTCATCGCATACTTAAAAAATGAGAAAAATCATTTCCATTGAAATAAATTTATTCAAAGAGAAACAAATCCTTCATCAAGAAATAATTTTTAACAAAAACAACATGTGCCACAATTATTGGCACCCCAGCATTTCATACTTTGTAGAACCTCCCTTTGCCAGTATAACAGCACTGAGTCTTCTCCTATGACATTTTAAAAGGTTGGAGAATATCAAGACCATTCCTCTTTACAGAATCTCCCCAGATCACCAGGGTCCTAGACCCTCTCTTGTTCACTCTCCTTTTCAGCTCAACCCACAGGTTTTCAGTGGGGTTCTGGCCAGGGCACTAAGGTGGCCCCAGGACAAGCTTGATTCTGCGGTCAGCTAACCATCTTTGTATTTATTTGGACATGTGCTTAGGATCACTCTCCTGATCAAAGATCCATTGATGGTCCTGTTTATTTTCCAAATCTTGATTCAAAATGGCCTGGTCGATTTTTTATTTTTTTTGGTCGCTCTCACAATCCTCCTTTCTGTATGTTGGGGCAAAATATACTTGGGTTCTCCATGCAGGTTGATGTCCACTTTTTCATTATTCCCCAAACAGTAGAAATGGGAATTTTCAGGTCAGTAGCTATTTTATTTTTTATACCCATTCCTATTCCCAACACACTTCTCCCTAATTTGGTCTGTGTTCTCTCTAATCTCTCCCATGTTGATGGATGACTAAGGGGATTTAGCCTCTGTCATCTTATATTTGTACCCTAGTTAATCAGAAAGTCATGGATTACAGCTCAAAGGTTCCTACACACTCCAATTAACTCAAAGAAGTGCAATTTACATGGGGAACATCCTTCAGTTACATTGCGTTCACTATAATTTCCAGGGGTGCCAATAATTGTGGCATATGGAGCCCCTGAAGGGATGTGTGCAAGAAAATAAAATGATGTAACTTTCCTGTGCGCATGAGATACTTTAGCCTGTGCACCACATACTTTAGCCTGTGCACCAGATACTTTAGCCTGTGCACCAGGTACTTTAGCCTGTGCACCACATACTTTAGCCTGTGCACCAGATACTTTAGCCTGTGCACCAGATACTTTTGCATGCAAAAGTAAAGTGAAAGAAATGGGGAAACTGAACCTAACAACACTGGAATAAAAGACAGGCAAAAACAGAATCACAGTTACGAGAGCAAAAAACAATCAAATACAAGTTACAAAACACAAGAATTGGAAAACGGATACCAACTGAACACATGGGAACAAAATCTACGAAAATGCAAAAACAGAGGAGGGGAGGTTTGAACACAGGAGTGAGGAGGTTGATAGGTAGCCACATGCTCAGCTCATTGAGCTACGCGGCCATCGGGGAAGCAGGGGGAGCACTAAAGACTAACAACGGGGAGGACAGGATGGCCAGCGACATCTGCTGGCCAAATGAGGAGAAGACAAAAGACTGGGACAAACAGGTGCTGACCCTGACAAACCCATTTCACATAGCCAAGTTTTGGGTATGCTTCTGTGTAAAATATGCATTTGTTTGTAAACACCATCCTGGCTCATCTTTTTCACATTGATGAAGGGCTTCTTCCATGCTTTATGGGACTTTAGTCCTGCTTCTAGGAGCCTGATACCTACTCGTCCTAGCAGTGCACCACACGCTACTTAATAATTCCTAATACTTTTGAAGGTCATTTGATGTCATCCTCTGATTCATGAGAAACTGTCGGATAAGTCGGTTGCGTTCTTCACCTAGCTCATTTCTGGTCGTTCCCAGTGTCTCCTGCTTCACCGTGTTCTTCTGTACTGCTGTCGTTTGATCCTGGAAGCAGCCTGCCACTCAGTGTAGCCTTGCGCCAGCAGACCGAGGATTGAACCAGGATTAAACATTGCAGAGTTTTTAAAAAAAATATGGGGTGGTCTCTTCATTTTTCCGAGAATTGTAAGGTCTGACGTCGATTAGCATGACTGCGAAAAACTGCTCTGTTTAGAAACACACTGCAGTTGATCTTTTGGTCAGAACAACAGTGTTGCAGGAGAAAGACATGATGCTTACGGCGTAAACAAAGGGCAGTTTGTAGCAGGAAATTGCACACGGGTGAAATGGAGAGGAAAGGCGGTGAGGGAGCGCGCCTATGCTGATAGTATTATGGGGTATTTCACGGCGCCTGCCTCCCGGACTCCGGGTTTTTCTGAGGCTGCGAGATGCCAGCACGGTATCACCCTGGGTCTTTTTGCCCTTCTGGAACATTTATCTTGCGTAAACCCCCTTGTTCCCTCAGGTGAGGATGACAGCCTCGCTCTCAAGCAGAAGGTTTCTGTGGAGCACATCTTCAGCAAGGAGTTCAGCGTCCATGACCCCGATGCCAAGTGGATTAGCGGTGAGTGAGGTTCAGACACCACAGGCAGGTGTGAGGTGCGTGCAGACGTGTGTCATTAAGGGTAATTATGAGTGTTTGGGTCGGGGTGGGGTTGTGATAGAGAGAATGGTGTATTGTGCGTGAAGCAGTGAATCCCTCCTTGGCGTTGAAGCTCAACTGAGAGTACGTGGGAGCAGCAGATCTCCGCGTGACTGGCAGTTGATTCAAAGAGCCCTCATTCTTGTCATTCCTCCTCTTTGTCCTCCTCACTCCTCTCATTCTCCCTCCTTCTCCTCACTTCCCTCCTCATCCTCATTCCCCTTCTTCCTCCTTACTTCCCCTCATCCTCCCTCCGCCTCTCCCTGATCTCCTCGTTGTTCCCTGTTCCCCCTGCTCCTCCTCGCGCCCCCCACTCCTCATTTCCTTCTCCTCCCTCCCGCTCCACCTGCTCCTCGCTCCCCCTCCCTTTATCACGGCTCCCAGCCTGACACGTGGCCCCGGTCGATGTTGAGAGCAGAAATCGTCCCTTTTCGTTGTGCAGTTTTTCACACTCACTTCAGCCGTGTCCTCAGAAGGCTGCTCGGGTTCGAAGGGTGCGGGGGCACCTGACCTCGGCGGCACATGCGCAGGTAATTACTCCGCACTGCGGAGAGGGCCTCACCTGAGAGGACACCCTGCGGTTAAACCGCCACTTTGGTATCTAAATCACTAGGCTAATGCTATCATTGCCAGTACAAACACTGACTCAGGGTTTTATGAGCACTTAATTTCTGGTTTGACATTTAAAATTCCTAATAGATCATCTTGGGTGATCAAGCCATAGCTGACCAGGCATAACTGTTTCACTGGCTGAAATAGCTGCTGTAAGCAGCTTCTTCCCCAGACCCCCTTTAATAAGTACCTTCTGAGTCGCTGATACTGAGCTCCTCCTGTCCGCAGATGCAACAGAAAGTAGGCTGTTTGGCTATTTATGCCTTTTTTTTCCCCGTTATTACTCCAGAGTCATTGATTTTCTACATGAATAGGGTGACTCTGTCATTGCTTTGCCACTAGTCAGAATATTCCGGGTTATCCACGAAATGGAAGGTTCCGGAAAGACCTAGAGCATAGTAGATGGACACTTAGAGCAGAGCTGGCATAGTGATTTGTGATCGAAATTATTGGTTTTCTTTTCTGGCTGGCAGCGTATAGGTATGGATTGCTGGCGCTCACCATTTTGCCAGACACAGGTGGAAATGTATTTTTAGATTTGAGAGCTGAGAGCAATGTACCCCGCCCGCCCGCCCCCTGCTCTTTCTTGCCCATCAACCAGCGTCAATTTATCGCCGCTTCTGCCTTTCGTTGTCTGGCAGCTTGTGATGAATCCACAGAGGCGTTCTTCTGCGTCTCCGCCTCGCATTGTCGCGGGAGTCATTAATGGCGTGTCAGAGTTCTCCTGAGAGATCTGTCGCTCTTTAATGGTTAATGTATGCTGTGCTTTTTTTAACCCGTGACTTGGTTGTCCCCGAGGCCATCACAGAAAACTCCGGCGAGAGATGCTGAGTAGCTGAATAGCACTCAGGAGGGAACAAAGGGCCTCGCTGAAATTCCGGCTGTGCGTCTTTAAGCCGGGATGGCTTTATCTCGGATGTAATGAGAGGGATTGAGGGCGAAGGAGAACGCTCAGGTCCGAGTCTCATTCGTCTCTGATTCCCTCGCTTCCGACGGCTGCTTATAAAAAGTGTCACCGGTTTATCTGAGGGACAGAGTGATGACGGTAGCAAGTGTCACGCTATCAACCCCATATATGTGCCTCCATCCGAACTCTGCCCCTTCCCAAAATCACTGGGCAACAAGCCAGCAACGAGGATTTCCCAGAGCGTGAGTGTTTCAGAATACTTCCACCCGCGGTTTGTTTCTCTGATTCGACCCCAGAAGTGACCCGTTGCTGTAGCCGGCAGAACGGAGAACGGTATCCATCCATCTTCCCTAAGCACTAATCCCGAAAAGGGTCACGGTGCATCTGGAACCCATCCGGGGCAAAAAACGCGGCCCGCACGCTGGATGGGGTGCCATTCTGTCACAGGAACACGTGGAGGAAACCCATGCAGACCCTGCGGGAGCCATGCAACCTCCACAGAAGCGCGCGCACACACAGAGCCGCGGGCGGGAAGCCAGCCCAGATCCCTGGAGGTGCTAAAACATAAATGTGCCATAAATTTTTAATGCGTACCTGGGGGTGCAGATTGCCGTGGTCCTTGAATACAGACTTAAATTAGATCTGTATAATATGTTCACTCATCAGCTGGATCAAAACAGGCAGAATAAACCAGAATGTGAAACAGCTTTTATAATAACGATTATTAAATATTAAATAGAGGTTTTTCGGCTAACTACTGGGCATCGGTGAGTCCTCGAGCAAAGGTGGCCCTTTCAAGGGCAGAGCAGGACAGGGTCGTCCTGCTGTCGCCTGCTGATGATGTCAGTGGTCTAAAATGAACCAATCAGGGCTTGGGCCCCACATTCTGGTACTGCGGTAAAGTCGAAATTGTCTGACTGGCTTGGTTGCGCCGTTTTCATAGCGGGCTGCAGGTCTGATACTAATGACAAAATGTCATTTACCAATTGGATCGCCTTTTTATTAGTTTGGGATTGGCTGCTGTCGGACTGGGTTTGCTCTTAGCTTCATCGGCTGGTATAGAAAATTATCCCATGATTAATAGGTCCAAAATGTTAAAGTCCCTCTACAGCATGAAGGGCAGCGTTTGATGTAATATGTGTAATTGGCAGGGAGCCGCAGGGGATATATCATGTGTGAGAGGCAGATTCCTTTAACATGGCAGCCTAATGAAACTGAATCATTATTATCTACCTGGTTTTTCCTTATGCTTCAGACCCTGGTAACTGAAGGGCAGCAGTGTTAGCGGCTGCAAACAGTTAATTAATATCCCTGCCACCGGTTACCTGATGGCCG
>JABFDZ020000001.1:19239472-19251119 GCA_019775955.2 Pollimyrus isidori
CCCCGGTCCTCCAGACCAAATGGAGCACGTTGAAGGAGCTCGCTGGCTTAGGTCGGCCCCGTGCCGTTGGACCCATCTATCGAATGGCTTTGGACGCACCCACCTCCTGCTCCTTACCAGCCCAACCATTCGCTTACGAATCCACAAAAACGGACGCAGGTTTTATAGCACAAACATTTGGGTTGAATGTCTGGACTCTTTCTGCAGAGTCTTTAAAAGGTTACGGAAATTCTGAAGTATTTGGGGGGGGGGGGGGCTTTATATGACCGGGTGGTACGATTTTTAAATCACGATGAACTTTCCACCTTTGACAGTGTTCGTGTCCATCGTTCTCATGTAAAGTAGCACACTAAGCGTCGTTGACCCCCCCCCCACCCCCCCTCCGTTTATTTCCTCCCCTTCTCAATGTTTGTCCTGATCCTGGACTCTTTGTGGCCTCAAGTGTGTGTTGCAGTGAAGTTCCTTTGGACTGACACCATTCCAGTTGCGCATACGGTGGACTGGTTTATTTTCAGTCGGCGTCACGGCCGCACTATCCGCCCGTTTCTCGCCGGCCTCTCTTTCCCGCGGCGCAGTGTCTCCGCCCGTGTCACGGAACCAGAACCACCTGGACCCATATTAGTGACTGTGCCTTACTCGGGTAGAGAGTTGGCATGCCTTGGCATGCCTCGGACGCGCCCTCCGTCACTGACACCCGTCGGCTGCGGAGAGCTCCGGCCTGCACTGTGGCGCATCCCAGAACTCGGACTGCTCTGCAGAACTGGGCTTTTCACACCCTGGTGTCACTCCTTTTGCAAAACTGGCATAGCAGTTACAATTCTGGCGTTAAAACAAATTCCATATGGTCATTTTTACAGTTTGAAAGCTCTTGAGGCACAAGTGTGTTTTTCTTTGTTCGAATGTGTATTATCGTTGGGTTAAAGTGCATGACAGTTCCCACCTGCAGTGGACCTTTCACCTCTGTCAGCTGACTGCCTCCGCCGAGTCGCATCCCATTCTCAGTATTGTGAGTGAAGCGTTTCGTTGGCTTGTTGTACAAAGCTGTTCCTCAACGTCGTCTTAGTCAGTATCTTAGTGTTACCCGTGCGTTCCGGCGGTTGGAGAGAGACGGGTCATCTTTTCTGGCCCCCCACGTTTCACGCCCCGCTGGTGTAGTCTGAGGACGGGGAGAGAATCGCCGTCACTGAATGGACATGTGACTGCACACTCCACGAGCTCAACAGAGACAGAAGAGAGCACTTTGGCATGAAGGTTAATGTTGTAAGAATAAAAGCTATTTTACCATCATGCTGTGGGTCTTTATTTTTTTTAATGCTTGGTGCTATCTGTTTGTCCTGCCTCCCCCAATTTAGGGCTGTGAGTGAGTGTTGGGCACAGCTCCACTATTCATTAATGCATCTCCTTATCACACACAGAGCTATACAGGATTTTAGACTATTGGGATTCGTCAAGCATTGAGCCGGGAATTAAAGGTCCTTCAGATTTCTTCATTGTACTTTTACGACCCATAATGATGATCCAGACGCGAATGGGCCTCTTCAGACGTCACGTTTGTCCTGCTGCCTCCATAATGAATTGAACCATAAGCTTGTGAATGTAGTGGAAAGGACTATGTTCATCTTCATCAGCCCTTTCTTTCTGAAGCCGTCTCTTTCTGAGCCGTACATGCGCAGTCCGTCCCTTTGGATCTTGGGTGTAAATATGATGTGTGTGTGTGTATCAGGTGATCAGGCAGACGGTATTGAACTGTGTGGGTCTGCTTTTTCTCCAGAATATGATAAAAGTTTGTGGACATGGCTGTCCATATATCCACCCCTCTTCTACCTTCTGGTCTGGGTTTTGACGAGCCTGGACCCTATCCCGGGCTACACAGGACATAAGGGAAGGATGCCAGTGCAGGTCAGGACACACACACACACACACACACACACACACACACACACACACACTCTGGGTAAATTAGACCAAATGTGAACACCTAAACTGCAAATGCTACAAAAACCTTGCAGAGGACAGAGCAGTCGTTCTTAACGTAGCGTCAGCTGAACATGCACGACCGCAAGGAGCCATTTGACGTAGGATGCTAGCCTGCAGCACTCTCCCATAAAACCATGGGCGGCCTGCAGTGCAACGCCATCGCACCTATCATTCGTGAATATCCCCGTCTTTGTAAGTGGATCTGATTACATAGGGATTTGATGGTGAAACTCAAAGGCTTTTAATAATCACATCTCATGAACTAACCACGACCGTAAAGACATTGAAGGATATAGTATTTGATGCAGCTTTGAGCAGACATACAGGAATGCTGTGGCATATCTGAACATCAGGGTGGGTGGAGTTGGTGTTACCTTTGAGTGAAGAGTAGTACGAATGATGACGGCCATCTTCTGTAGCAGCCTGTCCGTTCTCCGGGGGCGGGCGAGTGGATCCTACAGCAGCCACATATCTACAGCTTGCTGGAAAGGGGCTTTTGTTCCCTCAAGTACTCTCATTAGATGCTACACGCACTCTTTCCACTACCCAAAAAAAATCAATTTGTAAAAATTATTTGAAGGATTTACTTCAAAAAGGCCATGGCTGCGTCCTCCACGAATTACCCGAAGCAGTGGTAATTTTGAGTTTCCGCTCTCAAATCCCCATGAAAAGGACGAGGCAATGCGTAACCCATTTGTAGTGACAGTTACAGTTCTGTGATGAGTGGCGCCCCCCAGTGGGCCAGAGAAGATGTACACCACAGATGCGGTCTCTTATCTGCATACAGATTTTCCTCACTTCATAATGGTGCGAAACCAATGCACATTTGGTATTTATCAAACTTTGAATTTTGATGTGTGCCCGGGCTATCGATATGCCGTACGATATTCTCTACCGATGCCAGGCAATGGCAGCATGCACGCCAGTGCCGGCATAAACATCATGTACAGTGTTTAAAGATAGATACATCGTTCGGTGTGATCTTCCGTTTAAACAAATAAACGTCTATTTATTACTTTTAAATTACTGTTAGTTACAGTAGTTATCTAATCGGTATTATTAGTAATCACCCCTTCAATGACAGTAGTTGTCACATAATTTTCATATTCAACTTACTATATTTTCCATTCATCGTGTTACGTTAACATGAGTCAAGGAGCACCTTTTCCGCCTTAACACACTGAGCTTATACTACAGCACATCTCCAGCTGAAAAAAGACACAAAAGCAAAGTTAAGAATAGCATAGCCGAATCATGCTGTTGACTTTGCAAGGAACAAGGCGGTAGATTCAAAAGGTGCCGCTCAGTCGCTATTCGCTGGCACTGAACAAAATGCTTCAATTTACATATAATTACATAAATGACTTCCCGTTGAAGACTAGCATTATAAAAATGTTCCTCCTTTAGCTGCCTCGGGACTTATAAAGCCATTTCTAGTCATGAAATTTAAAATTCACAATCTCAGTACAAGATCAAAATGTAAAATCAAGTCAGCCAGTGAGGAAAACTGTATTTAAAACTAAGTTTTAATGTTACAACATTCACCGCTCTGGGCTGTCATTTATCTTCCGTTTCAATGCTGGCAGTGCTTAAAATAAGAGTTTAAAATAACCCAAACGATAATACCTTCATAGCAGTCTTGTCAGAATTAAAAAATATAATTCCAGACTGCTACTCGAAAATACACTTGCAGTACCACAGCGCCCCCTGGTGCCTAAATATATTGCAGTTCGTTTGTTTGTTCCTTAAGCGGCTGTGTATTTTTTAAAATCAAGCAATTAAAGGGACATTTAAGTAGGTGAGGCAGGAACCCTGGGGGAATTTAAGCAGATTACATTTTTTATCTGGTCACCGGAACCGTGTGACGACAAGTATCATGTCAATTGCTTTTTCCCAACAATTTACCTACTGGCTTGTTTGTTTTGGGTGAGTGATGGTTTTAATCCAAGACCATTATGCTGACAGTCTGCCTTGCACAAGGCTTCCAAGGGCTTGATTTTAATTGGCAGCTAGGAGACTAAAGACAGGAAAGGAATTAGCAGTGATCAGGGTTGCCAGCTTTGGTCAACCGCCTGGAGCAAAAATTTTACGTCTGCACACACATGCACGCACATTTACACACATACAACAGTTTTCACTTACAGATTTCCCATAAGGCTTCTTGCTTGTACATGAACACGGCTTGTACACGGCTGAAACCATGAGCATCACACCAGACATGCAAGACTTGGCAACCTTTGCAGTAATGGGGATGGTCCACTGGTAGCCACCATTTTTAGGGATAGGGTCCTATTTCACCTAAATGGCATTCATGACACAGAAAGAAGCCACCAAGACACAGCTTAGAAAAAGCTGTGCGTGGAATAAGCCCAGTATGATACCTGCTTGTATGGTAGCCCTCTATGATTTGACCTCCTTTTATACAATAACTAAACCCCACGTCTGTGCTGTCCTCTCCAAAATGTGCAATAAGGCCTCAAGGTTGTAGTTGACTTTGAGGGGAGTACAAGATCGAGTCAACAAAGATTTCAGAAATGCAACAGCACTGTTGGGCTGCAGGTGGCAGCTAATGTGATGTAATGGTGAATTCCATCAGCCCCCTCGAGGAACGTGGAGGAACTTGCGTCTTCTGTTCTACTGGTGGAAGTCAATAGGCAAAACAAAGAGTAACCTTGTTACTGCAGTCAAGTAGGGAGTAGGAGTGAAAGAATGATTACCAAGGCTCAGATTTTTTCCCACTTGTGTCCCGGGTGCTTTTTGAACTGTAATCACTAGGTAGCTACCAACCACTAATTTATCCATACAAAAAAGGCACACAAACGTCATCACAGAAACAAGTTTATTTCCAGTGTTTTGGGGGCCTGCTATACTCAAGCATCATACAATGGTCCAGTTCCAAGAAGCATATTCTCATGCAGTCTTTGGGGGAGGGGGGCTAGTGTTTGATATGTTCCGTTTGCTTTACTAGCTACATGCTTATATTACAATGATGGCACTGGGGTAGGTTGGGGCTCTCTAAACATGATCTATATACACATTTAAGTTACTTATTTTACAGAAATATTAAAATTCAAGTCCCGATAAAATCTAGAACAAAAATAAACAAACCACATTAAGGTTCATCTGGAATGGCTAACAAATGGAAACTCACAATTTGCCATTGCGACCGACACCCGATGAAGGAACGACCGGATAAAACATCGGTAGTGGGAGGCTGGGTTTTGATTTTCACCTTACGGCTCCGTGGCAAAGCCTGAACCAAGTCGACGAGGCACTTTCCTGAAGAAAAGGATGTTTTATTTTATTGTGTTAAATGCCAGGAAGGGTCAGACAAAACAAGGATGGACACAGGTGACCGAGACAGCCTTCCCGTCGTCTAAAAAACACCTAAAAATCATTTGTGTTGGTTTTGCTGAACTCACATCGTCTGGCTGTTTAGCGCACGCCGCGAAGACTTTCCGCGACGCAACAGCACAGAAAAGGCAGCCCTCACTCGGGCTGAATGGCGGTAACTCAGACTTCAAGTACGGAGATAAGTATGTACACTCTGAACGGAGGACGCGACCGAGAGCCCCGGCCTCGGGCAGCCAAGCGGGCGCCTACATTCACGGGATCCTCTTGGGAGAGGGGGCTAACCAGCACGGCTCGAGGCACGCCTGTTACTGCAGCCTTCAGATAACATCCACGTGAGCCGTACTGAAACCGGTTGCAGTTTCCGACAGCCAATTTGAGCCACCTAGAAGCATCTTACCACGACTGGCAGAGTCGGGTAAGGTTTCCCTCCCCTCTGCTATTGTGCAGTCAATTAAAAGAGGTTACATTTAAAAAAAAAAAAAAACATATTTAATCCAGTTACGTTTGTTACACTACACATATGCACATACATACACGCACATATATGTATACACGCACGTATAAAATAAGCTGCGTGGTAAACAGTTCAGATAAAAAAAAGCTCCACGCAAACTCAGGTGCACACGCCACGCCACATCACAGATACTGGTAGAATCTGGAGCGTACCACCTGCGCCCCCGACAGCTTATGCGGGTGGGCGTCAGCCGCCAGGCTCAAGGCCTGCTTGTTTTTGGCTTGTAGGCCACCCCCGTTCGCTTGCTCCACCTGCTGAGGGTCTGCAGATGTGGCGGGTGAGATCTCATCCTGGACCGGCCGCGAGCAATCCCCCGGGTCGGCGGGGGTATCCGTGGCAGGGCCGGGGCCCCCACGGCAGCGCTCCCGGGCGATCCACTCCCGAATGGAGAAGTCCTGCGAACTGCACTTGGGCTTCAGCCGGTCCATGGCCGAAAGCTCCGCCTCCGCGCCCCGCCCCTTCCAGCTGCCGACGACCGCCAGTTCCGCAAAGTCACGCTGCCCCCCCATCGTGTGGCGGCGCCGTACGTTCTTCTTCCTGCGAGTGTCCGGGGGCGGTGGCGGCGCCGCCCTCTGCGTGCCCACCCCGAACATGTCATCCGCCGACGTCTTCAGCCGGAACTTCAGCCTCTCGGTGATCTTCAGCCTCCACGCCGGCTCCTGCTTCTCCGACTCGGCCCTGGAGGGGGCGCTCAAGCTCCCGCCGGACCGGCCTTTCTTCATCACCTCCAGGACGCGGGATAGCCGGTTGGACTCCCTGTCGCTCCGCCCCCCCTCCGAAGATTCACTGTCTGTCTTTTGCCGCAGCGACCGTCTGCGGGACAGTGTGTCGCACTCGACCAGCTTGTGGGTGGAGAAGAGGCACCGGCCTTCCGATCCGGCCACGTCATTATCCTCGGCGTCGCCCAGATCGCCACCGGCTGGGTCCAAGGTGCCCATGACCTTCCCGCTATCCAGGGCGGGACTGCCACCGGCGAACACGGAGAAGTCACTCTCGCTGTCCGTCTCCACCGGCCGTCCCTCGCTGACCAACTCGCTGCGCTCGTCGTCCGCCTCGTCTCCCCGACTCTCGGCCACCGACCGCACCTCAGGGCTGAGCGTGCTGCCGTCGGCCCCCATCAGGAAGGTCATGGAGGAGGTAGTGGAGTAGTCTGAGGTGATGGAGCTGACCTCCGCTGCAGCGGTCGCTGCCTCGCCAGCCCGCCCTTCCAGACCGGTCCGCTTCCTTTGCCGGACCCGGTGCACAGAGGCCTGGGAGCTCATGGTGCCCAGATCAGACACGATTTCATCCAGCAGCGAGGACGGCTCTGACAGTGAGGACTTCCCCGGCACTGCCGTTCGGTAGCTGAAGCTGGGAGAACTGGTGTGCCGGGGGCTCGGTGATGGGGAGGGGGACGGTTGTGGCGGGGAAGGCTTCTCTCTCACCAAGAATGAGTTCCAGTGATCCTTCTCCATCTTAACTGCCTGCTCCGTTCCCTTTCCGATATCCTTCCCAGACTCCTGGCACTCTCCAAGGGCGGTCTTGTCCTCCTGGCCGGCTCCACTGCGAGGCCAGCCGGCGTCCCGCTTCTGATCCAGCTCCGCCGGCCCCCGCCCGGGAACTCCGCCGTCCAGGTCGTCGTCTGAACTGCTAGGCTGCAGCCTCTCCTTGAGACTCTTTCGTTTGCGGTTGGCCGCAGCAAAGATGCAGGACACCGGTAGATCTTTGCGCAGGTCCTTCCCGGATCCCCAGGAACCCTGCTGGTGGATGGGAGAAAAGAGAGAGACAGGGCGGCGGAGGTTAGCGGGGCTATCCGTCACATTCGCCGCAAAACTGAGTGGCGGGAGCAGAGAGCAGGAGCCAACAGGCGAGTGGAAACACCACAAGGGGAGCCGAGAGCAGACAGTCTTTGAAATATAGTACCGTTCGAGTTCAGAAGAAGACCACGTCTTGCATTCATGATAAGAAAAAACATCCCCCCCTCCCAGTCCAAAATCAGTACTCATGCTGATCCATCTGCCAAGCATTTGCCTGCATGTCAGCCAAGGGTTAGAATCTTTTTTTTTTTTGGAGGTATGTAAGAGCCGAATGTCCTTAAAGTGATCCTCTCTGCTGGGTTTCCTCTGTCACATCCCGTCAGAATGCTGCGGGAAAGACTCCACCTGAGAGGGGGGGGGGACGACAACCCTGGGAAACCTACCTCACCTTCCAAAATTCCCTCAGGTGCTCATTGCCCCCGTGACAGACACTCACCTTAGACTTGGCAGAGTCACTAGCCGAATCTGCAAAGGGAGACAAGAAGAAGGGAGAGGCGATTAAGGGTCTGTCCGCGCCACAGCCAGTAGGGCACGTGATATCAGAGCACAGGTCAAAGTTCATGGGACACGGAAGCGACACAGAGAACGGTCACTATGACAAGGAGTGCCGTGATGAATATGAAGAGCCAGGCAAACGGGAAAGATGACCGGACAGAGACGGATTCGAGAGAGCAGCAGGTCATGCACCCACAAGCACCATGTCACGTTCACACCAATGATTGCTGATGCCGACACTTTCCCAGATCTAAGAACCCCAGGAGCAACACAATGGTATTGAGGTCTTCACCGTCTCCAGAGGGCGTGAGTGCTGTAAGGCCATGTATGGGCGCACATGTACGCCTGTGCACATGTAAGCACAGTGTCACATGACCGGTCAAGCACATACACCCTGAAGTGTCACTCCTGCCCTGCTAATCCAGTGTTTTACTCGAATGTTCCAGCAAGTGGACGCTGGCCAGACCACTAAAGCCAGCAGTTGTGCAACTGCTCTTCCTGGTGATGCTCAGACTGGCCGATCGCCTTCCAGGAAGGGAAACTCCCAGCATATGTAGGCGTGCAATGACACGCAAAGAGGATAGCGCCGCTAATGCTAAACGGACACGCCGGTCACCACGGCATGGGAGGGGAGCAGGCTGCGATGTGACAGGGAGCGGGATGACGACTACACAGCGGCAGGGGCGGAACGTACCACAGAGACATGACGGGGGAAGAAAGGGGCTAGCTTTCCACACCAGGTACTGCAGCCGAGGGACAGGAGGGCCCTCTATTGGCCAGCTGGGGAAGTGCCCGATTTCTCCAAGATTGGGTTTTCATTTTTGGGAAATTTGAGCCTTTTTTGGGGTCCGTTAGTTATTAAAATGCTCAGCCCCCAACCACCCCTTTTTGAGACATGGCGTTTTATGTCATATAAATTGGTAAGAACCCAGGAACCATACCGTTCTACTTCTCCTCACGGACGGCTTCGGAGACAACAAGAAACAGCAGAAAGGCTTAGAGGGCGCCACCTGCCTGTGTGGTGGTATTCTTACATGATCGCACATCACAGATGATTGAATGGAATCTTTTTTTGGTTTGTTTTTTTTTTCTCTCCAATTTACAAGAATCGGGGGTTCCTGCAGACTAGGCAGCTACATTGGGGACAACAATCCTCCTTCTTCCTACAGTTCCAGCTGTCCATCAGAGATATTACAGAATCCATCAGTGACATCACCGTGTGATAGACTCCTCCCACTTGGCCTGTTTCGAGATCGGTATGTGTGAACGCTGGGAATAGCCCTCGGACACGCAAGGAAAACTAGACAGAGGGATCACTTTTATTGGGAAAGAACATTCCAAGTTAGTGCAACAGTACGGCAGAATTACACAGAAGTCAGAGGGCACCAGAGTCAAGTTCAAACGGGGGTTAAGTGACAAAACAGGGAGTGAAAAAAAAGGAGTAAAAAACATCCATATTTTTTAAGGCAGCATTTTCAGTAGAAAGAAGGGTTTTAAAAGGAGATGAAACAGGAAATGAACGTCGACACAGGCACATTATCATAACCAGTTTCCCATTTTCATGGGAAATCTCTTATGGTTGATGATGCCGTCATGACAGTGGGATTAAATAGTCCCCGTAAGCCCATAAACGGCACGCCTGAAAGCGAATGCAGGAGATGCAGACTCTGACACCGAACTCGGCCCGGCGGCCGAGCTCTCCGGGCAACGAGTTCACCGCCTGATCCAAGGTGGATCAGCATGCTAGCGCTAGAGGTGCGAGAAGGAGCTGACCCACCCCGCAGATGGTCTGGTCCATGGACGTTACCTGATACGTCTCCGGGAGAGGTGCCCGTCCGCCCAATGTTGGTGAGCAGATGGTCAATGTTTGGCACAGGCTGGCACTCAACTGTGTTCTCCTGCTGGACTGCGGTCTGGGAGGGGGGGGTGGGGGGTGAGCCATGGTAGGGAAACCGAACCATTCATCTTTAGTGACTTGTCTTGATGGGCCCTCGATATCCGGACAAGGGGTCATTTATGTCACCAGAAGTGTCACATGAGACTTAATCGCATTATACATCCTCAAAGTAGCAATTATGCTACCTATGCAGCATTTAGCCCCACCCCTGTTCTCGACACTCCCCCCCCCCCAACCACTCATCGATACACACCATTGGCTCCTCATTGCCGTCTTCTGTGAAAAACCAATCATACTGAAAGAGAAACGGAGGGAGAGAGTTGGGATCGAGGCAGTGGGCGCGCATGGAGTGGACGAACGGCGCGTGGGGTGCAGCTGTCGCGCTCACGTGCTGGATGAGGGTCTCCACGATTTTGTACTGGTCGGGCATGTGCGTCACCATATGTGTCATGTTGTCCTCTGAGGAGCGGACCAGTGTTGGGCCGAACACGATGGCCAGGTTCCGTGGCTCCATCTACAAGACAGGAGAGCGGGTCCCGGTTCAGTCGGTCAGTGGTGAAGCCCGGAAAAGCGGGACACCGGCGATCCACATCAGGTCGCTTTGCCATCATGTTGAAGGGCCCCGCAAGAAGTCCAACAGCTAGCCCTATGTAGAGCCCTATGGAGGGCCTCTCACAGAGCTCCATGGAGGGCCTCACAAGAAGTCCCACAGCCAGCCCTATGCAGAGCCCTATGGAGGGCCTCTCACAGAGTTCCATGGAGGGCCCCATAGGAAGCCCCACAGCCAGCAGGTCCCAAAGGGAGCCCCACAGCCAGCCCAATGGAGGGCCCCATAGAGGGCCTCTCACAGAGGGCCTCTCACAGAGCTCCATGGAGGGCCCCATAGGGAGCCCCATAGCCAGCCCTATTTAGAGCCCTATGGAGGGCCCCAAATGTACTCCTTTACCTTGTTTTTTTCAGAGTTCTCTGCCACTGTTTTGAGATGCGCGGAGAGGAACTTGAGCGTTTCGTAGTGATGGCTTGGCAGTTCGTGGAGCTGCAATAATGGACAATTATTTGTAAAAAATAGCAAAATCTCAGCATCTCCCAAGAGGGCCCCCCGGAGAGTGTAAACTCACCAGCCTCTTCAGCGTTTTTAACCTTTCCGTTGCATCCTCCAATCTGTTGGCATCGATAAAATCTCCGTATCTTTCTGCAATGCCGAAGGCAGACCGGTCATTAGCCACATCTCTGCTGAAACCACCAGCGACTTCCACTTCTCACTCTGGCCACTAAGTGGCGCATCGTCGGAATTTTGCTACATCCAGGAGGAAGCTGCAACCACACTTCACTTAAACACGGCGAAATGATGAGACCACGGACAAAAACAACAAACGCCAAAGGCTGTCATCAAACACCTCCCCAAGAAACGACTATAAAACTCTTTCCAAGTGGAAATATGTGCATTAAACCAGGAGAATATAGTAAAAGTTCAAGAATTATAACGTTGCGCAGTATTATATAAATTCCACAAAACCAGAAGATCACCACTATCTGATGATAAAGGGGATTCTCACCATTAGTAAACAATGGCTCTGGAAGCTTCCGGAAGAAGGATTTGAGCAAGCTGCTGAT
>JABFDZ020000001.1:19251157-19261990 GCA_019775955.2 Pollimyrus isidori
ATCGTTCAAACGGTTTGAACGATGGCTCCCATGGGGGGTGGGGGGGGACGGACAATAATTGTGAGCAGCAACGCACGTCGTCCTGGATGTCGATGGCATCCAGACCCTTGCTGTTCAGCTCCTCCTGCATGCTGGAGATGGCGGCGTTGTTGCCCGGCACGCGGTAGATGCCCGTGTACTCCAGCCCCCGCTCCTCCACCAGCTTGCAGCACACCTCCACGATGAGGGGCACGAACTGCGGGAGAGGGGGGGGGACAGCTTGTAGCCTGGACAGACCCCTCTGTGCTGCATGTGCACGTCTCCCCCGCATGTGCAGCCTTACTGGGTTGGTTTGGGCCGGCGGACAGTCGTCCAGGCGCACGCCGAACGTGAGGCCATGAGAGGCCTTCTTCTCGAACGGCTTCCGGATCAGACCCGGAATGCCCTTCCGCCGCGCGCTCTTGGGCGGGCTGCTGTCTTCTGGGAGTGGTGGGGGGGACACGCAGCATGGGGGCAGTTAGCATCGCTAAGGGGACTGACAGCTTTACCCCTACCCTGTCCTACCTTTAGTCATGAGCAACCGAATAAAACACAAGACTTCTGGCGTTTAGTCTTTTGAATCCATTCATAAGATTTTTATAAAATTAAAATTCCGAAAAAAAATGTCCGCATATGGTCAAAATGACATTTTTTTTTTTTGGTCCCCACAATGTAATATATACATGATCACACACACACACGGCGTCGCACACTCGCATGGCGTCCCACCCTTGTGCGAGGCCTTTCTCTCCGCGTCCTGCTTCGGAGAGTGCGGGATGGACGCCTTGGGCTCCCCTTTACCCCCCAGGAAGTTCTGGATGAGGGACTGCCGGTGGGGCCTGGGCGATGGCTCAGTCTTTGTGCCGGGGGGGCTGCGAGAGACACAGGCATTGGAATGCTGTACCGCTGCACCCCATCGGCAGCAGGTCTGCCTGCATGGGCCGGATCTGCCTACCTCATCAGGTTGTTATACTCCCTGATCCGTCGGCTGATCAGGTCTCGGCTGGTGACGCCTTCGTTCTGAAAGCGGACACACGTGGTTAGTACCGGCAGAGTACCACAGGCACAGCCAGTCGGGATCCTGCCCGTCACAAGCAGCCCACAGAAAGGAATAACTACAGCAGCCGTGTGGAGCTCCGTCTCTCTGGAGCCACATCTACAGCGAGGCGTCTGTGTGGCTTCCTCATGGCAGGACTGTGACCAGGAGATCCCCAATGGGGGGGGGGGGGGCTCACACACTTTCTGAATGACTGCGGACCGGCTTATGTTGCAATTAGGGGTGAGGGATTGCAGATTTAAAGGGTTTAGCCAGTTCCATATATTTTTTGAGACTATGACAAGGATACAAGAACGCCAAGGGTCGTTAGAAAATAAATAAAAAGCATGGCTTGAGATCATATAGTTTATTTGCTGAAATTAATTGTGGCGGCATACAGCTCATATCTTAAAGCCCCACAATGGAGACTGAGTCACCTACTTAGTATAGGAACCCAGGAAATGGTTTCAGTCCTCTATCAGACAGAAAAGCTGCCATCCCAGGAGCAGAAATCTCCAGGACACGGCTGGGGGTGGCTTCTGTTTTGCCCCCTAGTCGATGATCGAGATAGGAACACCTAATGGCGCGTCTCCATCGCTACGTGGAACTGAGTCACGCGGCGAACTAGCGGTTTTCCACTGCAAAGTGTGCGCGTCAAACCCAACCTGTATTTGTGTTGAACCGATCCTGCTAGGACCCGCGCATGACTGGCCTCTCCTTGTGGTATCAGTGGAGTGCCGGTCGGCTCATGCACGCGAGGGGAAACGCGGAGGACACCCAGAGAAGACATCCCTTCACTTAGTCATCCCGGGGGTCCGCCACATTAGCTCTGCCCACCTCCTCATCTAGGTTGCTGTTCTCCTGTATCACTCGGATCCAGGACAGCATGTCTTCCCGGTCCTCCGCCTGGAAGAGGTACTCGCAGTCCGAGGTTGTCAGCCGCAGCACGTTCTTGCGCTTGGTGTCGCTGTATGAGATGTCGATCAGGCAGGCCTTGATGCTGATTGGCTGCGGCTCGTCCTCCGATTGGGAGTTGGCGTGGGCTAGCCCCTCCTTCCTGTCCTTATATAGGCAGAGGGAGTGGCCCCGTAGCACTGCGTACATCTGTTTCCAAGGCCGCATGCCGCCGCCTACTCGCTGAAAAACATGACCAACAGGCAATATTTGTTATTTAATGGCCATATTTGGCAAACATCTGGCAAATCATCTGTCCTCTGAAAAGTTTGTATACTGATTTTTTTATAATCTTTCGTATTTTTTCTTTCACATTTTTAACCAGAAAAAAATTTAATTGGACATTTGGGAAAGCTGAAAGAAAGAAGGTATTGGATGAATGGACGTGACATATCCCAGCATGCAGCTGGGATGCCATAGTTTACTTTCTTTACCTATAAAAGAAAAGTAAACCTGGCCCCTGGTTTTATGTTCTGGTTATCCAAACCATCCACCCACCAATGTTTAGGTCCCCTTTTAACCCATGAGCCTAACTTTACAGAAATTTAATTTTGGAATATTTCATGTAAAAGACCACAATTTGGGACAGAGAGAGGGGGAGAGAGTGTTAGGGGTTTCTCGTCCAAATCCAGGCCTCACATGTGCACAGGCATGGTGACCAGGTCCTATTTTCAGTTTTTAGAGAGAAGCTGAGATTTTTTTTTGCCCCCAGACTGAAAAGGAACAGCACAGAGCTACACTGAATATACACAAGCACAGAAACCACCCAGCGTCCGGCTGGGAGACGCATTTCCTGGCGTTACGGCTCATTACAGTCTGAAAGTTCGGGCCAAGGGGATAGAGGTGGGTGGAACAGAGTGATCTCCGCTCACGCTTTCTTCTGCTGCGAGAACCTATGTCTGCTCATCTCCGAACCCCAGACCGACCCAGGAGGTCTGTTAGCAGACGACCTACACCTACAGTATGTTTACAGACTGTCGATGCAGGTTTATTCACATGCATATAAAACAAAACACTACAGCTGTCACAATTACTCGATTACTCTCAGTCACGCGATTAAAAAGCACTGATTAAAATATTTCTTCTTTATTACTATGTAATACGGGGGAAGAAAAACGTCACATATTATTGGATGCGGGTCCAAAAAGAGAGAAACTCTCTATTCAATACGCTGTTGGCTGATTATCTGTAAACACAAAACTTCACTTACGTTTATCCCAGACTACCTTAAATCCAACAAATTATAAAGCTAAACAAGAAATCCTGCTTTGTGATACCGGCCCCAGGTTGTAGTTTCCTGGTTCTGACTAACAGAGCTATTGACAAACGGTGCCATTTTTGTAGTCCCCAAGCAGCTTCTCCGAGGGCAAAATATCAACATGGGCCAGTCACACAATAGGGCTTTCCTGAGAAAAATGCTTATATCACACAAACAAAATTTCAATATATATTTATCCTGGAGACAGAATTCAGCCATACCCAATTGGCCAAGTCCTAAATATTCACTGGTAATCACTCTACTCCGACAGATGGGACTTCAGTGTTAAAATGGGTTAAAATTTCAGCTCTCTAGGCATATTAAAGGTTTAAGAGCCAAAAACCAAACCAAAGCTCATATAATAAGCTAGGTGCTATCATTAGCTTCCACTAAACTTTTTAGTGGGTTACCAGTTTAGCGTTATGGAATTAAACTTTGGAGTCAGCGGATTAGCAGTTATTAAACCTAACTTTTCGATTAGTCGTGCCCACCACTGCCCATTGCTTTGCCACATCATCTTACATAGTGTGGTATATAATAACATATATAGTGTGAGAAAATTTCGATATTTGAACATTGAGTGATATTTAGGGGCTGAGATTAACCTATATAAGACAAAGAGAACCTATCTACCAGCATAGTCTGTCAAAGAAGTGGGTCGTGCTGCCGTGAGTTGTACCAACAGTCATGAAGCAGTGCCGATAGGTCACTTGCTATTGCTCAATATTGTCTCTACAGAATACTGAATATGTCCGTGTCTGTTCGTGACCAGTTCTTGCTAATCTTTCTACTTTTTGCTTATTTTTTTAATCCCTCCAAAACTTGCCACACAGTCTATGAGTGAAGCCAACAGAAAGGACGAGAATGTTTATGGCCATCTCAGAGCAAAAGCAGAACTCAAGCAAAAGCAGTGACAGCAAGCGATGTTTCTTTATAAACATATACTACTCGATGCTGAAAAGAAACGATCATTAAAATGTCGACACTCATCAAGTTTCGTTTCCGATGACTGAATAAAAAATGTTTCAACGCAACTTATTGACGGTTTGAACCTGAAAGGCTTTCATGGTCAGTGTGCATGAAATGCCATTTCGATATCAACATTGCATATCGCGCAAGCCTATTGATGGCAGTATAGTGGCGCTGAGTGTGGAGTTTGTGTTCATCCTGTGTGTTCCTGGCTTTTTGGCAGATCCACTGGTTTCCAAAATTTAACTGTTGTGCCTAAACTGACTGAGTGTGCACCCTGCAGCAGTGAGATGGTTCCTATATTGTAGCAATTTCAATGTATATATTATGTGATATTACATACATAAATGATTACTTTAGGAATCATCAGATTAATTGGTAGATCATTCAATTACTGATATAAATTGTCTTTGTTTTTAATTGCACTTTAACCTTATTATGTATCATGGCATATCGCACATCTGTAAATCTGTTTCAAATCCGTACTATTCAAAGTTCTGTTTTAATATTTTATTTCTCCTCTCTATTTCCATTCATATCCTTTGTAAGAGTTTCACACTCAAAATAGTAGTTCAGGATACATTTCACTGCATGTTGTACCTGTATGACTATGTGTGTGACGATTAAAGAACTTAGAATCTTGAAATCGATAGTGACAGCCCCTCAAAACACCATTCGAGTCTAACAATCTCAAAGCATTCACAGCTGTCTCTTGGGCTTTACGCACTCCTGTTCCGGAAAAAGAGAGAGATGCTTATCTATTCGTTTTGTGTACGACCTAAATTCCGCTTATCTAGCAGGAAAGACACTTTAGGTAAATTTAGAGTTTGTGATTCCTTGTAAACAATGCACTACTTTAAACTGTGTTAAAGGTCATTATCATTCTCGGACTTGTAAAAGAACAGATTTGTGCATTTTAATAATCAAATGTGCATGAGCGAGAAAGAAAAATGCGAAAAATAATTCAATTTGACTGTGGAGAGCAAGCTTATTGTTACGGCTGTAGGATTAAACAGACGTCATGATGTCACGGAGCACCTGTTGGATTTAACCAGGCTTGCCGACTCTCACACACCTCGTGTGACACTTTCAGATTCTCACACATATGCAAAAAATCTTATGGCAAATCTATATTATTCCATTAAAAACTAAAATTAGCTAATTAAACGCCTTGGGGTAGTCTGCAAACCCTACAGGCTATTTACGAAGTAATAAGACTGTTACATACATGTAAATGCCTATGCATGCGTACACGGTGTCGTTCCGAATTGAAAATCTCACTCCAGCCAGCTGACCGGGATTGGCAAACCTGATTAAGCACATGTTGAGGCGTGGCCTCTACAGGGTTCAGCGTGCGTCATAGTTGCGTCGATTAGCATGCGCCAGAGCAACAAAGCCGCAAGTGTTTTGCAAGTGTCAGAACATGGTGACTGGAAGGCTTGGCGTGCTTTGTTTCCTGGGACGCCAGACTGCTGTTCAAAGCCATTCACCTGAGCACACATGATCCTGCTTAACACTGCCCGCATCTGTAATATAATCTTCCCCGGGGCTTACTCAGCGCCCCTTACTGGGAAAACAACTGAAGCCGAACCACATTTGAACAATATCTGAAGGGGCTGCGAGTATTTTCTGCTGGTGGGAAGATATTCACAGCTATTAGTCATGTGTTTTTACTTTTTTGGGCTGACCTCAGACAACCAAAAGCTTCACCATCTATGAGCGAACAAAAACATTCAAGGGAATTGGGGAATGGGGGGGGGGGGGTGTAGCGGGCAGACGGGAGGAGGACTGGCGTGGGGGTGGGATCTGCAGTCCTACCTTGCTCTTGTCAGTGCCGATTTGTCGGAAGTGAAGGAGGCCTTCCCTTGTGGCGTCGCTGAAGACTTCGGAGGTGGAATCCTTCTGGGATCCGGAATCGTCCGAGGACCTGTCTGTCATCTAAACAGTCATGCGAGCACTTTGAGAAAAAGCTCCCTCAGAGTCGCTTACTTCAGAAGTAAAACCGTTTATCCGTCGCCGGGTGCTTTTACACACGAGGAATTTACCTTGCAAAACAATCAAGACAATCAATCAATAACAACCTGAATCAATTCTATTCTCCTCCTATCTGGCACTCTGAGCTTAGATCAAAAGAAGAGATTCTGAAACCCAACACTGGCACATGGTTCGATCTGTGAGGATAACCAAGGTTGATACTCACCTTCCTTAGAGCCCTTAGCCCCGCAATGCTCTTAAGGGACGAGCCCCTATAAACGGGGACATTAAAGCATTAAAAACTCCCGGCATTGCTCTCAGCTTGAACATGAGGCATTCCGGGGAGGGTGGGGACCGACCTTCCTTCCTCTTTGTAGTTATCCAGCCCTTCATCGCAAGACTTGGAGCGCTCAGCCTTGGTGTTACAGTCCGACTCCAAAACGGTGAGGCGGAGAGAATCTTCGGAAGACGTGGAACGGACAGGCGAGAAAGAGGTCAGAGAGCGACGGCCATCTGGTCACCAAGACGACATGAAGACAACCAACACTAGTAGTCTCCTTGCTGTTGCAGAAGGATACGTCACACTGAGGAAAGGCGCTATATACACCAGGGTTCAATGTAATGCAGCCAGCTGAACATAAAGGATGAAGGTGATTAACTTGAGCTGCAGTCTTTGCTGTTAGGTCAGATTAGGATAATTGACGACCAAGATCACTAGCTAATAACTAAGCTCTACAAAGACAGGGAAGATTGTATGTAATAGGAGGTATTATGTGCATTTTTTTAAAGAAGTTGTTTCTTCTAGACATTCAGCTATGTGGCTCTCACAGGACAGTAAGCACCGAAACGAGACAAAAGCACCTCGACCGGCATCAAAATCCTTCAGGGCCTCACCTTGGTCATGTGACAGCTGCCGGCGAATGACAGGGGTCGGGGAGGTGGGGCTAGGGGGGACCATGGTGATGGTCGGCGTCACAGATATGACGGCCGCGGCCGGAATGTGCAGTGCGTCGTGGTCGGCGCTCGGGCTGGACGGCTCGTCTGGAAATGAACGACGGGCATGAGCAAACCAGCGAGGATAGAGCAAGGAATGGCTCCTCCCAGATGTTCGGGGGGGGGAGGGGGGCTTGGGGGGGGGTCACACAGCCCTAAAATTCATTCCGCTATTAAGCGAAGGTTGCACGGTTACAATGAGGAACGGGAAAACCGAAAGTTGTCGTCAACTAACTCGATTTTGAGAGGTGATGAATGGATTCTGTGAGCAAACGCTTGCATCAGTGGATTAAACGAACATGTGTGACTGATGAAAGGCTCATTAAAAAAAAAAACACCACAACTTCCTGAAAACTGGCGTCGGAGAGACACCACGCAATCATCTTAATCTTTAAGCGCTGGGCCAAGCATGTGATGTTCTACTGGACGACACAGAACAGAGACCTTCGGCACGGAGCGAATACCGGGAGATGATCAGCCGAACGGGCATGGAGGCCCGCTGGATCGCACGCTCACAGAAGGTGATGTGATCTCACTCACTGCATCGCCGCATCTGACCACAGGCCTGGGAAAGTGACTCGGGGCAGCAGAAAACCAAAACGCCACGCAGCTGGCATGGCGGCGCGATCCCAGACACGGAGCGGAAGCGCCGGGGGCAATTGTGCGACGAGCGTGGTGCCGGCATCGCGGATGGGGGAGGGAGCGACACGCGGCTGAAAGCAAGAGGCCCTGAAAAACAGCCACACTTTACACCGTCCCGCTAATTTAGGGCCAAGTCACTCAAGGAAATGAGCCGACACTCGAACGGAGTTGCTGTACCTCAGAGAATTTATGCTTTATACCAAGCGAGAACACAACAAATAATCAGATCGCTACTTTACATCATGAGGCAGCCAGTCCTTGACGGCTTGAGGATGGATTAGCGGGCAGAAATGGAGGAGGCGTGCTGGAAAGCACAAACTAACTAGGGTCACTAGGGAAACGCCACGTGATGTTATAGTCGGAATACCAGGAATGCAAAGGCAGTTTCCAGAAAATATATCAACCGAGGGGAAACCTTGAAGACGATGCCCAAGTTACCCGGCAACAAGGATGCTGCAATCAAAGCCGGCCAGCGTTACATTTTCTCCACGTTTTGTCCCCGCCCCCCCCGCAAACACGAGCGCCATCGGAGACGGAACGAGCAGCCTCACCCACCAGAGCCCCCCTCCATGGGCTGGTACAGCCCCTCGCAGTCAGGGCAGACCGGACAGCGGGCAGCAGCACTAAGCCAGGCGGCCGGACCGGACCACCACAGCCACGGCGGGCCGACGGCCGCCAGCGGACGCCGCCTCTCTGCCAGCAGCATGGCCTCCATGACTCCTGGAGCGGCGACGGAACCCTCCGGAAGGCAAGACTCCGCGGATTATTCTGACCTCATCCAGAAGGGGGGGCGATATCTCGGTCAAACAACCCCATTGATGCTGGGTTCGCGGAGCAAACAGAAGCCTGTTTACTCCCCCCCCCCCCCACACACGGATGCCGTGCTCGTAGCCCAGTGCGACGCCACCATCCTTCTCCACCAATGGAAACAGACTGCGACAGGGGAGAGGGTTCCGATTGGACACTTGACTCTGCCGAGGATTCATGCACGGAGAGTATAACACGGGGTGCCTCAGTGATGAACTACATAGCGGGGATTCCACTAGCATCCAGGACCGCCGGCCCGGGCCCCCCCCCCCCCCCCCGCCGCCCCGCGCGGCGCCGGCGGGGGGGGGGGGGGGGCCCCCCCAAACCACAGGGCTTGTGATGGCGCGACTCCTATTGGTGCGTGTGTAGGGATGCGGGGGGGAAGGGGGGGGGGCGCCGGCATTGCGTGCTGGCATCCGCCATCAGTGTCAGCGAAGACGGAAATCAGCATCTCTGTCTTCTGCCATGTTCCCTGTGCTGCCGGGAACGGGCTCCAATCCCACTGTGACCCTGCACTAGATTAGTGAGATGGATGGATGGATGGATGGATGCTCCTGGAATTATTATTTACCCCAAAATGTTCTCAGGGCAGAATAAAAAATTATTTGTTCCGAGAGATAACCAGACTGTAGAGGAGGTGGGTCCAAGTAATGTGAAGGGGTCGGACCAATCAGATGTCTAGGCCCCACTTCCACTAGTTGCTTGGACCACCCACCTCCTCTGCAATCTGATTTCTCTGAACCAATCATTTTCCATTCTGCCCTCAGAACATTTTTACGTAAGTAAAACTCCACAAGCTGGATGGATGGAAAACAAAAACCTTCATCTAATAATGACAGAAGTAAAGTTTACTACCCTTCAGTAATGTTCTTTATGACCTTTTTGTTTTACCCAGTTTGCTTAATGTTATAAAGACAAAAGAGTCCTTGTAAAAAGTACAAATAAAACACCTGTCCTGTTGCCATTACTGTATATGAACAAACAATGTACCGTATTACTGCCTTGTCAGGGACTGCAATGTCAGACACATCGGGGCAAGGCATGGAAATGACTTGGCAATTCGCTGGACATATTTGCAATCGCCAACCTCTGGGTCCATCTGAACCCCACAGTTCCTTTGGACTCCAGAGGAAGCTGCCCCAGGCAGGCTCAGGGTCCGTTTCATATAAGAAAAAAAAATAACAGCGGCAGGTGTATCATTTCACTGTGGGCTCCCTGGTGTGTATTAGCACGCTAACGCCATGCACGCTAATGCTAGCGCTAAGCACGCTAACACCAGCACTAAGTACACAAAAGCTAACATCTCCACTGAGCATGCTAGCGCTAATGCCAGCACTAAACACAGTAATGCTAATACCATAGCGAAGCATGCTAGTGCTAATGGCAGTACTAAACACAGTAATGCTAACACCATCGCAAAGCATGCTAGCGCTAATGCCAGCACTAAACACAGTAATGCTAACACCACCGCAAAGCATGCTAGCGCTAATGCCAGCACTAAACACAGTAATGCTAACACCACCGCAAAGCATGCCAGCGCTAATGCCAGCACTAAACACAGTAATGCTAACACCATCGCAAAGCATGCTGTCAATATTGCACTTGTTAACTTGCTTGGTAACTCGAAAATCTAGACATTTGTACTCTTCATCTTGTACTTAGATAAATTATAGTATTTTTGCGGGTGTGGGATTTAGCAGGGAATGTAAGTATAACAAGAGGAAGAGCTGAAGTTTGTAATGAGGTAGATTGGGATTTGTAGGAAGAGTGTACGAGAGAGTGGGATTTGTAGGCTGAGCCTAGAGGAGAGTGGGATTTGTAGGCAGAGCCTAGGGGAGAGTGGGATTTGTTGGCGTAGCCTGGTGGAGAGTGGGAATTGTAGGCAGAGCCTGGGGGAAAGTGGGAATTGTAGGCAGAGCCTGGGGGAGAGTGGGAATTGTAGGCAGAGCCTGGGGGAGAATGGGATTTGTAGGGAAGGCCTGGGGGAGAGTGGGATTTGTAGGCAGAGCCTGGGGGAGAGTGGAATATGTAGGAGCGGCCTAGGGGAAAATGGGATTTGTAGGCAAGGCCTTGGGGAGATTGAGCTATGTAGGCAAGGCCTAACATATGGCGCTTTTCCACTGCATAGTACGGCACGGTACGGTTCAGTACGGCTCACTTTTGGGGGGCTTTCCACTGGGAA
>JABFDZ020000001.1:19307811-19323354 GCA_019775955.2 Pollimyrus isidori
TGATAACGCAGTGCAAGCTGAATCCTTGGGTTCCTTTAAATCAGAGCTAGATAAGATTTTAACAACTCTGAGCTATTCGTCAAGTTCTCCCCAAGCGAGCTTGATGGGCCGAATGGCCTCCTCTCATTTGTATACTTCTTATGTTCAAGTAACTAAAAAAAAAACCTGCTTCGTGGAATACCTTCCAGGTCTTCAACCGCGACGCTAATCACTACTGAGGAAGCAAAGCAAAGCCCCCCTTTTACCACCACGTTTCCCGAACGCATATGCTAACTCCTGTCAGGTGGACGACCAGAATTTCCCCATGCCCCCCCGACAATGACGTAATAATGCAGTCCCACGGTTCCTCGGCATCTGATTCCCCGTCCCGCTGCAAATTGCCACTTCGGTTAGAAGTGAAATCCACAGCCAGGTGCCTCCAAGTGCTTCCTTGACAGGGTAAGTGGGTCTTACCCACCTTACAAATTCAGTGAATATACGCAACACCCCAAAGCATGTCTATTTACTGTTAACGCAATAACGGCCAATATAGTCCGCTCGCACTTTATTCTTAAGCACTTCCAGTGCATCACACATCCAAATAATGAAACGGAAACCAAACGAGGGCGAAACTTTGAGACCTGGACAACATCGATGGGTAAAAGCAACCTCAGTGGGGTAAATCACAGAGAGTGTATTTGGGCTGGGAAGAGAATCGTAACATGGATAAATCTCGGGCTGGCTTCAGAAAGGAAATAAAACCATCTTACAAAAACCGAGACCAAAATACTTTAACACTGAATTTTAAAATGTATGTGGGCCATCCGAGCCAAGAGAGGAGAAAGCAGTACATTTTCCAACCAATGAGACCGCGGCGCACTTCGCCGTATTCAAGTCACGTTTTTATCAGAGGGGAAAATAAAAGCCGTTTCCAGGCCGTACACCTGCTCCGCAAATACGTGCCTTCGCCTGCTCCAGTTAAAATGAATTAAAACGTTCGTTTTTCCAATCGATAGTCAACTAAAATGAGCATGCATTTATTTCAGCCCCCGGGGGCAACGACCCTTAAATGAACCATTAAAGGCAAAAATCCTGCACCCTCCGGCGCTGCATTTGCAGTAGCAGACACGCCGCGTTTTATGCTCCCGCTGCGTCTTCCCACGCGCGCTACCGATGGGCATTCCTTACCTTGACGGGCGGGGACGCGCTCGAACGCTTTCCCCCGTCATCTCGGTCCGGGGGCTCTGTCCAGCGTGTCGCCATTATTTCATTTCAAATCGCAGATCCTCCGGACCCCACATCGAAAATGCAGAAAATAAAAAATAACCAGATCCCAAAGCGAAGAATCCTTCAAGAAAATATTTTAATCCACACCGACTTCCGTCTCCATCGCATCGGTCAGGCAATTCTGCGATCAAATACAAAACCAAAGTTAGTCAAAGATTAAAAAAAAAAAAAAAAAAAAACTTGTCCCAGCACTGTCCCAAAGCTGGTGAAACGCGTTATCACGGGAAACTCCTTGTATTATCTCTACAATCCTCATTTTATTTATTGCAATTACTTAGGGCTGTTTACTACATATTTACTTAATGTCAAACCAAGCCAATATTGACTGATCTGGCTATTATTTTGACGTAGAAACACCTACTCCCTGGGCAAATTAAAACTGATCTACATCGCTTTAGAGAACCCGCAATGAGTGTACATTAACTATTTTGTGTATAGACACACCAACACATAAAACAGATGTAAAAATGTGATGCAAAACGAAATCCTCCTGAATGTGTATTTTTTGACTAATGTTTTTAATTAAAAACGGTAAGTTTCCTTTAAGTCACTTTATTTTGCATGCCACACTATCTTCCAGCAAAGCGTCCTAAACCCAGTGACCTCCCCTGATCTACCGCTTATTCCCTCTGCTCCATTCAGAGACCCACCTCGACTCGGAAAGGGACTTAAATAATTAAATACTGGCAAAACTTTAGTAGCAACAATTGCCATGATAGATGGCGATCTAGCAGCTCAGCTTATTCGGGATGTATGCAGGCTGGATCTCGCGTAGTGTTTCCCAGTCGCATACAAAGGGCCTATGTCAGGCTTTTTTTGATTATTTATTTAGTACGATTGATATTTTTGTAGCATGCTAGCTGACCATATCTGGCTCCCCAATTACACGAAAGGCTACGGATTAACAGAGGAACCTTTCACCATCCGTAATGCTGCTGTAGCAAAGCCACTTGACGGGTCAGATATCTCGACAGCTTGCCATCTTGCAGTATCAATAAAAGCCACGTCGTTGACGACGACTGCCTTCTTTCTACATCAACTTATTCCCGATTTCTGTTCCCCGTCCTAATTTTGACAATCGAGCCGAAACGTAGCAATACCAACCGCCGTGGCATGTGAACTGGTAGGGAGCGGAGGTGGTCAGAGCAAATCAGCCGTGCTAGGCAGCATGCAATCGGGCGAAGCAACCTACCTGCCGCAAATCCAAAGAAAAGACCGAGCAAGATTCCGGCGATCCACCTCCTCCCTCATCTTTACCCAAAACGATTTTATTCGGAGGGAAAAAATACAGCGGGCAGCGCCACCATTCTTCCCTCATCGGCCAAAGTTGCAGTGGTGATACATTGTTTCCCTGGCTGCCAGCACTGAATAATTTGTTTTTAAAAAAAAGCATCAATAATAATAAAAGGGAGAATACCAAACGACCCTCAGCTAGCGAACTACAGAGCAAACAGACGCCCAACGGCGCACATTTTGCATGCAATCACACAAAGATTCCAGTGAAGGAGCAGAAACTAACCTCTATATGCGTGTATATACTCCATGCGTGCTCTTCTTTGACGATCGCAGGATTTAAACAAAAAGTCATTTCCCAGAGTGTCCGCCTCCTCCCCTCCTCCGCGTTGGAAAGCACTGAGGGACACGCTAATCGACGGGTCCTTGCAGCTCCGCCCAACGCCCCGCCTTCGACTCGGCTGCGCCGCTCTCACCCAATCACCTCCGAAATTGGCCGATTTGCATTTCAAACTCAGCCAACCGGAAGCCGCCTCGCATGGCTAGCTTGGCCGATCAGCGGCGTGACCACGGGAGTTTGAAAGCGCTTTCACCTAATTTATTAACCATTCCATTTGTAACGCGATTTCAGTCCCTTTTAACTACTGGTTTGGAAAGAAACCAGCCTTACAGTTAATGTTTCAAATTCAGGTATTGTTGTCCTGTAGACCTACTGTAAAGTTCTAAGTAATACTTGTGCTAAATTTTGGTCAACGAGGTGAAGGATACGGACCGACTGGAAATGGTGAGCGATGGAGAGGGTCACTGCTGTGGACTTCAACCACATGTTTTTTTTTTTATTTATTTAAATGATTTTTAGTCAAATAAGATTGACAGGTTTCATATTATGTCGTACCTATGCAAAGATAGGGTTCTCTGTCAATAAGTAAATAGGCTTTGATCTGAAAGTGAATAATGTTAATGATTAACGATACTGGCTAGCTTTGCCCCCAGCTGAGGGTTATTCAGGGGGAGACACGGCCATGTATTTAATATCGCCTTTCTGCGGACTTGCCCTGTTTACAGTACACCATCACAGACGTGTATGCCAGTGCATGTGCGATCCCCGCTTTCTTCAGTGATCTCACCGGGCAACTTTTCAGTTCCCTTCCTCCTGGCCCACTGCACGCGCGTGGAGATATAGTACACTTTGCCCGTATAGCTCGTTGCCGGTGCTCTAGAGTCATCGAGAACGTTTTCTTTGGTGAAAACAGTGGTGGGCAGGTAGTAATTGTGTTTCATGGTTAAACTTTGTTGAGCAAAGTTGAAAGTTTGAAATTATATATATATACATGAAGTAATTTGATTGTTTACTGGTACAGCTACTTTGTGTAGCAAATAGTTTTTAAGCAGAGCAACGCGGAATGGAAAGCAGGAGGTGACAGTCCCAGTTGGGAGCAATTGGATTGTAAGGGTCTTGCTCAGGAGCCCAGCGGTAAAATCACTTTGTTAATCCTGGGATTTAACCAGGCAACCTTCTGAACACAGCAGTAGCATCCCAGCACACTGAGCTACACAGCACTAGACCTCTGAAATTGGCAGAGGTTACTAAGTTCCGGGTTCTTTAAGTGGTTTGTGATGTTAAACGTATTGTGCTTTTCCACATGCATATAGTGTGACTGATTTTACCTGCAAATCCTTTAACTTTCAGTTAATGCAGGCGCCCGCTTGAGTCTTTGGTTTTAATATGCATCGATGTTTGTTAATGAGTTTCCCTCTTGTGGCTGTACTACTTGTTTTTTTCAAGTTTGGTACTTTAATTCTGCCTTTGAACAAAAGGCCATGTTGACATTGGCTTAAAAAGGGAGACATCCTTTCCTTTCTGTGACATTACAAAAGGGTGCAGAGAGTTCAACTTGGCGCGATCTGAGACATAAACCAGAGTTCCCCCAAATGCATATTGTCTGTGTGGTTTTTCTTGCCTGAGCATAAAGGATTTGTATTATCCAGGTGGATAATGTGGCGTTCCCCTCACATCGTTTGAAGTACACAACAACGCCCTTGACTCCATTTTTCCATGCACGACATGATTGGGTGACAACACACCCTTGTGCCTGGCAATGGGCTGGCATGCCCTGTGCCCCTGCCGTGTGGCCCAGGCTGCCTGGGACAGGCTCCAGTCCCCCCCCATCCCCGTTCTGGATAAGCTGCAGAAATATGAATAATGACCCTCAACCAACATGAAGATTCAAACACGGTTGTACCGTACTGGCTGCCAAGGTTTTTATGTGTTTCATGCGGCTGATTTCAGAGCTTTTTCTGGATTTGTGTGACTTAAATGTCGTCTTGTGTCAAAGCTGAGAGAAAATGCTTTTGTAATGAGGTTTGTTTTTTTTTAATCTTCTTTGCACAAGTGAGGAATCTCACATGGAATTACACAAACTCATATTTCAGGTCACATGGCAGGAGTCCCTGTCGACTCTGCCCCCCCCATCTCCCCAAGAGGCTTGCCAGCACATTTGTGTGCATACTTTACACCCTGAGGCTCCTTCCCCCCAAAAAAGTGCTCATTTTTGCCCCCCTGCCATCCTCCAGCCACTAGGAGCACCTTCGGCCACACTCAGACGAGGAGATCCGAGGGCGTTCGTTTGGTTGGATTAATCAGAGTCGCATATCCTGCCGGTTCACAGTGAGGTCGCCCTGGGCCGTGAGGTCATGGCGGCGGCCTGGACTCGGGGATGCGGCCTTCCAACGCAAAAGGTCGGGTGTGGCCAATACAGTGGGGTGGAGCCAATGGGCGGGGCATGCTAGCCAGCAGCAACCAATCAGCTTACCGCTCCGTGTGAACATCAGTCAGAGCCTTGGAAGAAAAAGAAAACTACCGTGAAAGCCACCCCGCCAACTGCCACCGTCTGCCAGCCACATCACCGTCAACACTCTGAAAGGGGACCCCGAAAATGCACCCGGCTTTCAGTCACTCTTTCTCCTGTTACCACCAGCCCACCTGTCTCCCGGCTGCTCCCTCCGGCTTTTGTTCTGACACCATCCTAATCAGAGCCCCCCCCCTCTACTCCCCCACAATGCCTGGCTTTCACTCATTCTTCCGGGAGTCCCACCTCCATGCTGGAGACCAACGCTGGAGTGTATCCTTTGTCCCAAGCTGAAAGAGAAACTCGCATACCTCAGAGTCCACTCTGGAGAAAAAGAAATGTCAGGGAAAACAAAAAAGGCAAGGCCTTAAATAGGAGTCAGCGGCATGCCTGCTTTGGGCCAAAGGGTGAAGTATTTCATAGGACTCAAATTGTTGATTGTTATTTCAGAGCATTTCTTAAATTTTGAAATCCACTGTCTGTTTAGACACCCCTGTCACTTTACTCTGTTACCAGGGTGGTTTTAGCGAAAAAGAAAATTAAATCTGAAACATGTCAAAACAGATATTAAGCAAAAACTAAGTAAAGCCAACTAAGGTATTTTAATTGATGTGGAAACACTGTCATAAAAACAACAATTTTGACAAGTTGGATGAGCGAAATGCTGCATCGCATCGAAGGAGCTGTGGTTTACCCACGATTCTGAGGGTTTGGACGCTTTAGGCAGAGGGTGCGGCTGATTGGTCATTACTTAGAGCAGCTCAACGTATCACCGCTTGTCTTTTGGCCGGCCTCCCCAGATCCCCGTCGGAGTCGGCTGAGGGGTAAGTGGGCCGGGGCGGCAACGAGGGCAGCGGGCTCGAGCCACAAAGGGCTGCTTTGTTGCCAGACGCTGGGTAGATTTAAGGCTCAGCAGGCTGACATGAGAGGGGCTGTCACCCCCCACCCTCCCCCACGAAAGCTGAGCTCTTTCAGAAACCCGTCTGCTGTAACCAAGACACCTGGAGGTACGAAGTGGCCCATTGAATAAGGGGAAATGCAGGTGCAGCGCCCCCAAAAATATGCCATCGTGAACTGCAAATCGTCGCATTAGTTAAACATTTATTCAGCAGATGTTAAGGATCAGAGATCAGGGTCAGGCAGTATCTCTGGAGTTTGGGATAAGGGCCCAGAAGTGATAATGGCTATTCTGCTGACTGTGGGATTTGAACTAATACCCTTCTGCACCTTCTGAGCAGCACCACCACAACAGCCAAGTCAGACCACAAACCAAGTGTGATCGTACTGCTGTGTTCTGGTCTCCGATTTGGAAACCCCCATTTTCAGGTCGTTTTACGAACCCGCGTGATTGCAGGCACTTCCCCGTTTCCACTGGAGGGCAGCTTCAGTGATGAACGCGTAAAGCGATCTGATCCTGTGTCAAACCTGATGAAGAGTCAGGACCACAAGCCAAAGGAACGCAGAGAGGTTAAAACAAGCCTGTTCGGGGGAATTAATTAGTAGCTTATTATGTTGAATGTCGCTCAGTAGCAGGTAGAGAGGAGGGACCACATGGGCACTGGGTTCAGCTGAAAATAAAGAGTTAACGCCAGGCGTACGAAAACACAAGAATGGAAACTACTTCAAACAGAGAGAAAAGGTGCATAAAATGCTCAGTGGTATAATAAAAGTAGCCTGATGTGTTATTAGCGCCAAGGTGCCACCTCTGACGAGGAAATCGAGCAGGATTCCAGCAACAGCGCCACTCCGCTCTGTGCCCTGCGGGCACGAATTCACGCAGAAGAGCTTTTTCTGGATGAGCAGGCTGCTCTGGTGCGTCGGCGGCGCATTTAAGGGAGTCAGCAGGACATAAAGGCCGGACGTTCCAGGCACACCCAGAACCTTGTTGGCAGGCGGAGCTCGGAAGGCAGGGCACCAGCGGCTAGACAGCCCTCAGCACTGACTGTCAACATTTGTTTAACATAAATTCAACATTAAGAGGGATGGGGGAGGGGAAACAAATTCAGCAGGGAATGGGGGCTGAGAAATAAAGCATCAAGCAATTACTGGGAAGCTGAATGGAAGTATACCTGATTGCTTTGTTGCAGCGTGTCCCCAAACCAGTAGGGGGCGATAGAGAGATACTGGACATTCACAACCTCGAGCAGAGAACTAAAAATAATGATTTTACACACAAACACACACACACAAACTTGACGTCCAATGTTACCACACAGCCAGGGAAATAAGAAAATTATTAGACATATTTTTCTGACTGACACTAATTTGTACGATTAGATTAGTCAAATTCACATTTCCGGGAGGATATTTCTTGGAACAACTGCTGACATACATTGCGGAATATTCCGGTAACAAAAACCAAGCATCCCTGCAGGATGAAATTAGAGACACGTAAAAAGCTGAGATTTATGGGAGCGATTCTGAGCTAAAACATGCAGCTGCACAGTTGAGACTCATCCTGAGATTATAGGGAACCACAATAAGCCTCCGTGTTCAGTGCTTTTAACACATGACGAATTTCAGACACGTTTAAAGTGCCAGAATTTGTATGAGAGCTCAAGGCTACATTTTCTGTTCTAGAAAAGAGAACAGATAGTCGGGTATCCTGCAAAGATCAGTACATCTGGGGTCACTGTGAGGCTGAGACTGTGCTTGTCATCAGATGGTCATCAGTTCAAATACTACAGTCGGCAGAGTGATTTCACTGTCAGGCCCTTGAGTGAGGCCCAAAACCCACAATTGTTCCCGAGCCTATCAGTTTGTACTATTTCAAAACGTATACTGCTTCAGATGACCCGCCAGGTGTAACCATTCAAACCTCGTCCGCACCAGCATAAAGGGGAGAAGCTACTGGTTCTCCTTGCGAAGTATTGAGCCTATGTTTGCATTGTGCCGCACCGAGCAGAGTTTCATCTCTCAGCTCCCCATTTGCACTGTGTCTTGTTTTTTTGCCCGTGTCCAAGATCCTCTCGTTCTTGCTTCCTCTCCCCAGTCCAGCTGCCGCTCCCGACCTGCCTTCCCTGCCCAGTGCCCTTCGTCTCGCTGCCCTCTGGCTTGTCTCCTCGGTCCTTCTTTGTCGGCTTGACTTCCTGGATAACGAACCCCTCGCCTGCCTTTCGACTACAGTACGTCTCTTGCCTCGCGTTTTGGACACTTTTGCCTCCTTTCCGTGGCACCAGAAAAAACGCCCGTTACCTTGTATATCTGGGTCCGCTCCTTTGTCCGCGATTGTCACAGGCGCCATGTAAGAATATTTCATCCACTCAAGAAATGGAATGTCAGGTCAGAACCACTAATGAAAATTATCAATAAGGCTAATGGAAAAAAATCAGCATAAAACTAGCCTTTTATTAAATCAATCACTCTGAGTCATTTACTATATTTTGGGACATTAAGAAAAATCGGTTAATGTTGAAGCAAGCTGAGTTGCTCTCAGGCAAGGATCAATTTCCACATAAGGAGCATGTGTGTGTGAGTGTGTGTGTGAAAGAGAAAGAGAGGTCATAGGAAAATCACTTCTGAGGGAGAAATAAACAACAAAAGGTAATATGAAAGCAGGAATAGCTGTTTATTACATTAAAAATCCGACTTAACTGGGAAGGGCGC
Organism: Pollimyrus isidori; assembly: GCA_019775955.2. Classification (NCBI taxonomy): domain Eukaryota; kingdom Metazoa; phylum Chordata; class Actinopteri; order Osteoglossiformes; family Mormyridae; genus Pollimyrus; species Pollimyrus isidori. The sequence goes on from JABFDZ020000001.1 coordinate 19,316,766, forward strand.
AGAGTTTAAAGAGCATTTACTAATGTGCAGTTTTCTACTGCCTGGTATTAACTGACCAATCGCGACTCAGATTACATGCAGTGCTTCCCGTTTTGACTCGGGTAGACAGCAGCTCACGTCCCGGGAAGATCTCTAAGTGTAAAGCAGCTGAGCTGGCCCGGTGGGGGGGGGGGCGGCGGTCCTTACAGTCTCGCCATATGGATGGGGAGGTATGGGACCCTCCCTTGTCCACGCGCAGCAGGCCATCAGTTTTGCTCTTCAGACTTTGTATTTTATTTTTGCCGCCTCGCTGATGACACAAATGTGCTGGTGGAGCAAAGGAAGTGGGGGAATCAGTGTTTGCAGAGCACAGCGGGAACACGTCAAGCCCGGCTCTCCTGACTGACCGAAACACTGTACTGACTGATGAACATCTGAGAAGGTCGGATCCTCTCTAATCAATGACAGCGGCGCTGAAACTTTGCACCAAAGCGGTTTTGCCTGATTACTGGGAAGCGTTGACAAGACATATTGGCAGGAAGGTCAGCTCTTGAAGCTTGGCTCATTCCCAGTCTCTCGCTCATGTTCCCCCTCTCAACCTGACTTGAATTGCCTTCTCAACCTGACTTGAATCCTCATCTTCACCTGGAACCCAGGTTCACGAGCAGCAAAAAGTTACGTGGGCATTTTTCTGCTTGGTACCCTGATGAAAAATGAGCCCAGGAAAAGACTGATCTGATGCCAGAATGGCATGAGTCAGGGCTCAAGCCTTTATTTTGGCACCAATGACAACTGTATAAAAACATGACCCACAACATCGAGGCCCAGGAGACGTTAGTTGCGTTGACTTAACACCATTCCAGCAAATAGGGCCATATTTATGGCAAAGGTATAGGATTAGTAAAACGCATGAAAAAATCCAAAAACACTAAAACCCTTTTTGCCTAAGGGAGTTAAAAGAATATTTGACAGTACTATGAAATGTCTTCAACAGTTAAAGGATTTTTGCATGTAAGACATAGAGGTAGATCTTCACCAGCAAGTACAAACACGCAAGTCAGCTTGGTATACCCTATAGAGCAGGGCTATTCAATTCAGGCCCTCGATTCCAAATCCAGGCCTTGTTTTCATTTCTCCCGGGTAGTTACTTTAATAATTACTGATTCTGATTGGCCAGAAGCTTCACACCTGGCTCACAGATGAAGGAAGGCTTCAGAGCATCTTGTATAATGATCCCAACAATATTTAACGTTAGCTTTCGTCATCCTTCCAACTGAAATCACTAGCATCCCAGAGTCGTCATCTTTCCAATATCCTAAATCAACACTAAACAGCAATTCAGGGAAACCCGGGCAACAAACCGGCCATCATGTAATTACAAAGAAAGCCAAACATTCTGTATCTATGGGAAACAAAATTCACACCAGCGGAATTCTAGATAAAATACTCTCACATTTACAAACATACGGCTTCGTACGGCTTTTATTAAATAAATAGGAAATAAACTAATAAATAAAGTGTGGATCTCAAACTGAAGCACTACGCTGTTTAATTATGGTCTGCAAAACCACCATCATGCTCTTAAATCCCGCAAGTAGTAGTTGGTGTTGACGTCGCGTGGCGTGTGATGTCTTACATTGAGGTCTCGGAAGTACTCATTGTAGTCCAGAGCGTAACCAACGACAAAACGATTTGGGATTTCAAATCCAACATCTGGAGAAAACAGAAGGCAAGTGAATACTCAAATTTAGAGATTGTGATGTAAAAACTAGATGAATTCCACAGCACTCTTGGAGAACACTGTTTTAAATAAAGAGTAACTTGTTGCAGTAATCTTTTTTTTTTATTTGAAGCAGCTTATTTAGTTTTTTTTTTGGGGGGGGGTCGTAAATGTTATTTACTTGGCATGTAATTAAGGGTTAGTGCGATTAGGGATGGATTCACTACGTACAGTCTGGGGGGGTCCCTAGTCCATTTGGCACCCGCTTCACCAATAAACTGAAAAAAGAAACAGCAGAGCCCTTAAAACTCTCACGCCCCTGAATGGTCTCTTCCACCCTTGTGGGCGTAAATACACATTGACATTGCCAGAAAATTGTTTGTAGTGGGATAATAGGTCCCTGATGCACTAGTGTCAGACATCTCTCTGGAACGAAAAATGAGGGGGCTCTGTCATTTGCAGGGAATCTCCCAGAAGCCAGACGGTGCCATCTTACCCGGCGACCTTAACCATCTTGGGCCTGAAGGTCTCCACATGCTCCAGAAGAGCCTTCATTGTCTTTCCAGTGTCAACCATGGCCTGTGGGACAATGGGGCAGCGTCTTAGAAATTAGTAGTCCTATTCAAATTACAGATCTAAGGGCAGGGATAAACACAAACAACTATTTGTTTGTTGATCCATTTAGCGCCAGATAAGGATATGTAGACCACAGTACTCATTTTTAATTTGTCGTGTTTGATTCATCCTGAGACCCTTTAATGGAATACATGGCTTATTTACATGGGAAGCCATAGTTTGATGGTAATAGTCATGCACAGGAGACACTGTTGAGGTTACAGATAGTCAAATCACTTCTTTATTAGATTAATAATGTTATAGGATTTAACGTCTTTCCCTCCATGTCACTTATCTGTTTTCATTTACTTCTCGGCTAATCTGACTGTTTTTCCCCCTTCTTACTGCATATGATTCAGCAACCTAACCTCCCACAATGGAATCCTTCTTTTCCGTAAAAACAGGCAGTATAATGTCACTCAGCTCAATATTACATCAAGCAAACACACTGCTCTACATTTAATGAGTAAGCAAAAGGGGCCGGGTGGGGGGGGGGGCAGGCCTCATGCATTTCCACAAACTTTGAAATGCATCTGTAAAACTTTCAGACTACAATCAGCTAGAGAGATTTTAATGTGGTTATCATCACCGAAACGAGAGCAATGCATCTCTGGGTAGTATAATTGCAACACAAGAACTAGGTCAAGCATTACTTCCGAGTAACTGTCTTTTAACTCAGTGTTCAAATGAATTACAACACAGTTTAATGGCTTGACCCTTAAAACAAAATCATTTGTCATGTTTTAATGAGACCTACTTCCTCAGAGAAATTCCTCTTAATCCCTTTGTATATAAAAGCTACACTTATAAAACAAAACAACCATAAAACTCTCCCTGTTACTTTATGCTCCAAAGAGTGGTCAATTATGTAATTCATTGTGACAAGGGGAGCACATAAAGAGCCATATTGATTTTATGTTGAACAAGAGAGAACCTCCCAGGACGATGTAATTAAAAAAAGGCTTTGAGCCACAAAAATGACCCCAAATGCATCTGGTCTCATCCTGAACTATTGGGGGCCAGGTCTACCGTCTTAATGTCTGTGTTACAGCAACATTCACAGTTTGGTGTGGAACTATGAACACTTCATCTAAAGGTCCGCCGTTTGAAAAAAGGATCTACGGATTGTATATCAATCAAAAAATACATTTGGTGCCTCTTACCTCTACAATCAAGACGTTCTTCGTTGGATGGCAGAATAACATAAAAAGGGGACAAGAATGATTTCTTACACATTAAAATCAATAACTAATTCAGTTACTGTTGTTGTCACTATAGGCATGCATGCGATATCAGCATCTTCGGAGTAAAACAACCACCAACACCCAAAGAGCTCCTGAATAGGTCCTTCGTATCCAGGTACCATGCAGAACAACATCTTCTCCAAAAGCAGGGATTTCTGGCACCAGCACTGCGGAGCACTCCTTGATGGTGATGAGGCAGTACAGTTTCACACTTGGGGCCGATGTCATCGTGACTAAAAGCTCGCAGTTTTCACACCATAGAAAAACAATCGCGGCGCAATTAGCCGATTGTTTCGTGCCATTTCCTGGATGCAAATGACATCACAGTTTGTGATTATTAATAAACTTCAGCTGCAGGCACTGTTGGACACTGTCTTCTCAGGGGGGCCCAATTAACCATGAAAGAAGTTCTTCACCTTGGAATCTGATAGCGTCAATTCCATTCCTGAGGTGTTTCTGTCGGGAAATTTCAAGTGTGTACTCCAGGGGACAGCCTCCTCCTCTGAGTGGTTCAGCTCAGGTGCGTGAAGCTGGCCAGCTTCCGACCGCAGAACTGAAGCTGGGTGGGGATGAAGCCACAGATGAGGTGGACGTGCTTTGATGATCTAGAGGCTGGGCGACGCCTCAATCTGGCCATTAATATGAACAGCAACAATGAATTGCCCAGTGCTAACAGAAAAAAAAAAAAGACGTTGTTTTGAGGCCGGGAGCCGTTGCCATGGCTCTTAATTTTAAGCCGTTTCCCAGTTTCATCACGGGGCTCCAGACCACGGCTGCCCCCCTTAACAGGGAACAGAGGGCTATTCTTCTTGCCCTCCGCGCCACGGGGCCACACAGCCAGAAACCCCAAGTATCACGTTTATTGACCCGGATCTGGGAAGGCAGGGTCACATCTCCAGGAATCCCGGTGTCTGTCTCCCAGGAGCTGAGCCGCTCCCGTTTCTCAGAGAACTCAATTCTTCACAATGGTGGCCTGAAAAGCATGAGGGTCCAGCTGACACCCATCTAGATAGCAGCCTGGGCAAGACTTCACAGACTGGCAGGCGAAAGATCCATCAGTATGGCAGCTCTCCTGAGCTCAGTGACAGTCCGATAACATTTATTACTCAGGATATTGTTATTTGAATATCCAGATTCCTTTGTGGTGGGAAGAAGGCGCCGTGAAGATAACAGGATGGGTCGCCTCCTCTTAAATAAAACCAAACTAGTCCTAACCCCATCACTGTTCTGGTGGGTGACTGGGGCAACCTCCTCTCACTGTCCTGGACCTTTCAGATTAGCAATAAACTGAGCCCTAATCTAAAAGGCTACACCCACCTAGAGGTTATAGCCAGGCTGTCGACGAACCCTTCTCTCACATCACGCCCCCTACTAGGGGTTAAACGATGCTCATGGAGAGGTGCTGTGGAAGCACATCTCATCGCTGACTCGTCTGCCCTGTGATCCCCATGAAGAAGCTCACATGCCACTGCCTAGCCACTAAATGGTGTCAGCCATCTACTGTCTGCCACCCCATGGAGCACAAGTTTCTGTGCTAGGCGTCGCCCCCTTGTGTTGCGAGTATGCAACTACAACGGGTGACGACGAAATGCATTAACTTGGCAGCTCTGAGTGTTGTCCGTGCTTTTGTGGATGTCTTTTCAGGCCAGGCTGTAGTCATATACTCTGGATAAGTCTCAAATTACACCATAGAAAGTGGAAGTACTTGCAGTGGCTTCTCAAAAACAGTCTGTTACAATTCATAGACGGAGGCCCATAAGCCCGTTACTGCTGCACTGCTGGGCACACTCATCTAGTGCATGCATGTACTCAGTGAGCTGAATAAAATAATCGCTTGTGTGACTTTTACTTACACAAAAATGTTCTGGGGCAGAAGGAGAAATGATTGTTTCAGAGAAATAACCACTCAGACTGCACAGGATCTCTGAGCCAATCAAACTCCCATGAGCAAAATGATCAGGTGGTCATTCGGGAACTTACACCTGCCCACAAAATCACTGACAATTTATCAATAACAGAAAAACAGGAAATGTTTTTCAGGAGTACTTTGGTAGACTGATTGTGCTTAACTCAGGTCAAGCAAGACAAATAATTGAAAAGTCATGTTAAAACAACGCAAGTTAAAAAAAATTAAAAATCCCATAGGATTTACCCCACAAAACATGACTGCGGTGGAGGATTCTTGAAATGTTTAGTTAGCTGCCTCATGGTCTTGAAATCGAGAAGGAGAGCCACTCCAACCAAAACACACCAGCTCTTCCGATCCATCCAGGAATTCCTATGCTGGTTGGCAGAGATCCTGCCTCGCTGCTAAAGGGGTGGGGGGTACGTACCTTCCCGCTGAGAACAGACAGGTCCTCTCCTCCAAGGATATGGAGGTCTTCTGTGGACTGGTCATTCTGTTGCGAGAGGAATGAGAGAAAAACAAAAGGCTTTAAAAGACGACACGGGAGAAAGCCCTTCCGTCCAATCGGTGTCGAATCTCTGTTTTGCGGTCGCAAATGTTGTTAATGCAAAACACTGGCCCAGCCCAGGCCGGTATGAAATATGGCTGGAAGGCCTTTCTATGTCATTGTCAAATTTCTGTTCTGTCCCTCATGCTCCCAGAGGGATCCCCGAATCTCAAAAAGAATTTCCCCTCGGATAAGATCTACCCAGCCAGTCTGGCTGGGTTTCTCTGAACAAAGGCGCGGCCCACTTTCTTCCAAGAAGAAGTTTTCTGATCCGCCAACGGTAAGGGACAGCACGCCTGTGAGCCTTGAACGGACAGCCCAAGTCTCCTGGGACATTACAGGAGTCTTCCAGAATGCCGACTCATAAAACCACATTGAATCGTAGAGGGTTTTCCAAGGATTGGTGTTACAAGTAAGAGGCTCATGCTTCAAAGAAAAAAACAAGCTCAGTGCTTGTCAGCTAAACTTTATTTGCCTGTCCCACATGTCAATTCAATTCAGTTCAATTCATTTTTATGTAGCACTTTTTACAATAGTCTCTCCAATGCACATTACATGGGACTGTTCTGGTATGACAG
>JABFDZ020000001.1:19323454-19334566 GCA_019775955.2 Pollimyrus isidori
ATGCTTCAAAGAAAAAAACAAGCTCAGTGCTTGTCAGCTAAACTTTATTTGCCTGTCCCACATGTCAATTCAATTCAATTCAGTTCAATTCAATTCATTTTTATGTAGCACTTTTTACAATAGTCTCTCCAATGCACATTACATGGGACTGTTCTGGTATGACAGAACAGAGAATACTACAGAGACAGGAAAAATGGAGCGCAAAGAAATGCAAGAAGGAAAACTAGATGGCAGAGAAGGAGAACTAAAAACTCCCAAGTAAAGAGAAAATAAAAACCCTGGGGGTTCCAAGGACAACTGGCTGCCCAACTCTCCTAGGCATGCTAACATTATTGAAAAATAGAGTGGGCTTGCTTGCTAAAAGCAAGGTGTAACCTATGATCAAGCTCAAAGCCATCAATGAGTCAGATCTCCACGTTGGCCGGTGTAGGATAACAGACTGTAGTCTGCACCCACAATGTTACATTTTGTAAGTCACATGGATGATGTCACCCCTCCGTGTGACTAAACAAGGACTCCAGCTCAGATGGTGCCCACCCCGAGCACCATCCAGATATGTGGGAAGGAAAGCAGGGAGCAGGTGCAGGCAGCAAGAAGGCGACGATCCACTTGCAGCTCCAACACAAAAAGGGTTTATGTAATATAACTTAAAACACAACTGGGGAATATATTAAAACAAATGGACCAGGAGGGGTCTGAAAACAAATGGAAAAATAAGCAATTAGCTAAAAACAAGGAATCTAAACACAACTAAAATGAGCAAAGACTCTGAATTGTGTAACACAGGGAATCTAGAAACCAAACAGAGCAACACATAGTTATACTGAGCACATACATGAAGAGCACAAACTCAAAGACTCACTAAGGAATGGAACACAGGCAGGCACTTAAATATACAGGATCACCAGGGTAAACAACGCGCAAAGTGTCACGTCCCGCTCCGAACGATCCTCCTGTGTGCCACGCCCACATCATTACCCCGTGTTTTTACCTGATTGTTCTCACCTGTTGCCCGTCTCTGCCAGTGTGTCCTATGTATTTAGTCCTTGTCTGAGTCAGTCTACCCCAGATGTTGCTACTCGTGTTTGCTGTCTGGTGTGCCTTCCAACCTGTCTTCCTGAATAAATCCCCGTTTGAGCCTACTTCCCGGCTCCTCTCCCCTGCTCCTCCGCTCGCCAACCGCGAAGCGTGACACAAAGCATAACCAAATTAACAAATCAAAAAGGACTTGGGACAACAAGGAACAGGAGGGGCAGATTACATTAAAATGAGCATGAAACTAAGGAACCTTAATATACACCAAAATTAGAACTAGGACACAACACTAACTACACTACACAAAACCCAAAATCAAACAGGACACAAGCGGGGCAAATTAAACAGGGAAGCAAAATAACTGCAACACTAGGAACAGCAAAAACCTTATAAATAAATAAAATGGGTACAGCTCGTTTTGAACCCATGACTATAAGGTCACCACATCCGTGCCCCGTGCACAACCCCCTGAGCCACGCAATGGGCTGGGAAGCAGTGGAGCACACAAGGGTTAGAAAGGGAGTGAAAATGCAGGATGGCTAGCGACACCTGCTGGCCAAATGGGATAGAGACACGCAGGGCAGGGGCAGACGGATGACGACCCTGACAACGAGCATCGTACATATAAATGGCACACACAGCAGGCAGCACCAGCAGCCATGGTTAAGGAGTGTTATGCATTAAGTCGCAGGTAAGGTAAACAAGATTAAAGAGCGATTCAGCATCCAGAACATAGGTTGGCAAACCATTTCACAATATACTGTAGGGGCCCTCGACAGAATTCTCTACCTCCAACTGTCACTTCTATCATCTATATGTGGAATAACAAGGAAACTTGCATTCTGTGATCTGAGAGGATGGTGTGACTTGTTAATTTGAAGTAATGTTAGGTAGGCAGGTGCTACATCATTAAATGCCTTATATGCAAGTAGGAGAACTTTAAAGTTGGTTCTGAACCTAACGGGAAGCCAGTGCAGGGAACTAAAAGCAGGAGTTGTGTGTTCAAACTTGCTGCTGCATTTTTAAAAACCTTGCAAGGTGTTTAATGTACAGAGCATTACAGTAGCCTAACTTACTTGCTGTATACAAAGGCATGCATCAATTTCTCAGTGTCATGAATAGTAAGGATTCATCATAGTCTGGCAATGTTATGCAGCTGAAGGAGTCACATGATTAATACTGCATCCGCATGTGATTTGAATAAGAGGCTGGTATCTAAGGTGACGCTTAGGTTACGGACTGAGCTGCTGAGCGAAAGGTTCAGCCTCTTGGAGGGGAGTGAGGAGATTAGCATGCCTGTCTGCGGACTTGCCTCCAAATACCTTGCTTTTCTGCGCATTTAGTGACAAAGCTTTTCATTCACCTTTTACTTCACTAAATCAATGAGCTAAAGTGTCAAAAATTGCGGTGTCATTAGGCATAACTTAAGTGTATATTTGGGTATTGTCAGCATAGGACTGACAATTAACATTATTAACATACTTTCTCATTACGTTACCTAATGGAGGCACGCACAGAAAAAACAAAGGACCAAGAACTGATCCCTGCAGAACTCCATATTTGACCGGTGACATTGATGACAGAGTAGTTATTTGACACTTGAATATATGCATATATATAATTAATATTGATTCGTCAAATAGGATTTAAACCACTTCAAAACCATTCCACACAAACCAACATTCAATTCAAGTCAATGTAATAGAGCAGTGGTTCTTAACCTTGTTGGAGGTACCGAACCCCACCAGTTTCATATGCGCATTTACTGAACACCTCTTTAGTGAAAAATAAAATACGATTTCTTTCAAATTCAAGACATAGATATGTTTTTTACTGGTGCACAAAATGAGTTGTGCATGAACATCACCTTGTTCAAAGAAAAAAACCAACCCAATGCATGAACTTACAACAAGTTACATACACTCCCATCACATTCTGTGATGCATATGAATCCATGTTGTACATATTCGTCCGACCACTTTCTTCTTTTGCCCAACAATAGCATGGATTAAAATATTAACAAAAAAATCACACGATGTACTGCCACGACAGTCTGACGTTGACTACTGAGCTAAATTCCCCGCAGCACTGATTGGCCAAGCAGTGTAGCATGATCATCTGCAGCCAGTGATGGCCAAGCGGGGCGTGTCATCACAAATTTACACGATAATTCGAGTGTGTCCGGACCTCCGCGGCGGAGGCTCTCCCGAACCCCAGGTTAAGAACCACTGTAATAGAGTATAACGGTCAAAGGCTGCACTAAGGTCCAGAAGCCATTATGTCATTCACAACTTTAGTTATTTAAGTCAGCTTCAGTGCTGTGTGGCTGGTGGAAGACAGACTACAATATATCCAGTATGTTGTGTCTCCAATTATGACTAATGTTGAACAGCAACGTTGAAGTGTAATGTTTGTAATTTTACCGTTAAAGAAATCTATAAAATGTTTAGGGTCTTAAGGCTGAGGCTTGGGTGGTGCTCTCAGAAGTTGGGCAGGTAAACTATTTGCTATGTTTTGAGATAGCATAAATGATCCAATCCAATTATGACGAGGACCATCCCATTTCTAAAAGCCAGACCATTCTCAAATCGTCTCACTTAACAATAGAGGTTATATGCGTGATGCACACCAAGTCAATGTTTTATTTTAGCTTTGGCACATATACAAATGAAGCTCCTCTTTAATACTTCAGATTGTTGAGGCTTTATATCATGCCGGAACACTCTCTCAGCACCAAATACCAGCGACCGATACCAGCAAATTAATCTCCCACAAACTAGTTCTGAAAACAAAACTTTAACTCTCCAGCAGCAGAGGTTGCCAGTCTTATCCGCAAAGGGCCGCTGTGCTTGCGGGTTTTCGCTGCAACTCCCTAATTAGATTATTAATTAGAGAACTGATTGGCTGAAGAGTCCTCACAGCTGTGTTTGAGCGGCTGACCTGAAGGTTACCGCAAAAACCTGCACACAATGCCGGTCCTTTGTAGATAAGATTGGGCACCTCTGTCCAACAGGCTACAAGTTATATTGCATCATGTTACAAGCCGCAAATAATGACCGACGATTAACCCAAATTTCAGTAAATGGGGCAATACATTATGCATAAGTAATTACGGAATTAAGTAAGCCTTTAAATTACACAAAAAATGCAGTAGATAAACCACAAGCAAAAACAAGAAAGTGCATGTAGCCACAATCATGTATATCTTGAGTCAGAACCTGTATATCTTGAGTGCCATTAACCTAACAATCAGAAAGAAAACACGGCTACAAAAATTCTTTTTTCGTGCTTCTTTGTATTCCTCCATTCCAAAGCATCAATAAGTTGGCTACTTAGTATAGGACCTTATGAAGAGTCAGAGTGTTTCATAAACACCAGCTTTAAATTCATGTGCTGTTTGAGCTTCTGCATATAAAGGGCTCTCCGAAGACATTTGCCATGCAAACGCTCGTCTTGTTAACGATGTTGTAGGTCAGATTTTCTCTGAATGGTGTTTATTTTCCACCTGGCCAAACTGGCAGAGGTTCGACGTTCTGGAAAATTTCAAAGTCCTTCATCCAGGGTTGAGGGGGACACGCATTGGTGGAAAGCGCCAGGTGTTATTGGAGACAAGCGCAAAGCTGCAGGAAAACACAGTGGAGCTGGCGTGGGATCGCTCCCCCCTAACCATTACATTCAAGACTCCAGCCCTTTGGATAGGAGATCCTCAGCCGCGCAGCAGCCAAACTGGGTGTGTACGGACCGGGCTGTACTAACAAAACACGAAGCTTGGCAAAAGCGCACACCCCTGTGTTTGTATGTCCTGTTACAATTCATTTTTGTGGAGGATAATGGATTACAGTACCAGAATAAAGGTCTTATTTTACTTACCGAATATGATGCAACTAACTTGTAAAGAATTCATCACAATATGAATAGTACCGGGCTGCTTTCTGATTACTAAAGTCTTACAACATTGCCACCTGCTGGCAGGAGTATTTCATAACAGGATTAGTGACGCAAAACATTTGGAAAGGATCAAACACACAAATACGAGGAATATTCAAAAATCAATCTGTAGAATGTCACTAACATGACCGTTCATCTGTATTGCTCCATTTTTCCTTCATTTTTATACCTGAAGCTGTAGTTTATTTTTTAACTATAATTCGCAATTTCAGTGCCTGTTCTACTGGTATCGTACTACTTTTGGGCATCATCATAATCACATATGTACATTCAGTTGATGGTTGATAGGCCACAAAAGTGACTATCCTTAAGCTAGGGATGGTAATGTATTACTCTGAATGCTGAGTCTGTGCTTTTCAGACTGGATTTCTGTGGCTGACAGGCGGCATGCAGGATGACTAATTAAAGCCAAAATCGTTATGTGCCACACACTGGCTTGGGTGGAGGCATCAAAGTGACCATGAAAAACTTGTAGTTACGCTCGATGGTAATTGGCCACTTGTACATGAGTGTCGAAGCAATGGGGTTCAGGAACATCACATGACCGGACACGTTGGCTTGGGGCGGACAAGGTTTACCCAAGAGTGTGGGCATCCCCCAGAGGGCAGCACTGAGCACGGACTATGCTGAGGCGGAAACAGATAGGAGAGTCATGTAGGACGCCCAGAGGATCACTTACAAGTTTCCCTGGATGTTTCTCTCATCCAGGTGACTGTTGAACTATTGCAGTCTTATTTGATCATGTAGCCAAACCTAAGCAGACTGGAAATTAATTTGACCAGTCCAGTTGGTCTCACCTCATTTTCCCATGAATGACTTTCTGTTAGTCAAGACTATATAGTAGAATGGGAAAAATCACATTATTATACTTAAACACAAACTATAAAATATTATTACGCACACACACATACACGCACACTCGTTAATAGTCAACCAGAACATATGCCTGCTTGTGGGCTGACAGTTCACGGGTAAATTATAATCTCTGCTGCTCCAAGTCTCGATTTATAGCATCGGAAAAACCCTTCCAAGCAGGAATCAGCCAGTCTGTCGCAACGCGCTTGAACTGAAGTTGCAGTGTTTGGCTCAAAATGGATGATTGATAATGGCACTGGCTGTGTTAGGCAGCAAAAGACCAACAAGACCCATTACCCACAAACTAGGTTACTTCTCTGAACATTTAAATGTTTATTTCAGCCCTTAAGCACTGTGTTTTTACTTGATATTCACGGGGGACTCAAAGAAAGTGAAACTATCAGGCACATTTGCGAACACCCAAAAAAGGAAAAAGCTCAAAGGGCAAATGTGGCAGGACCCCATACTCACTAAGTAGCTCTTTAGCCTTATGAAGTCCACTCTCATGAGGAGGGATTTGCTGGAGTTGCGGCTCAGGCCCTTGATGAACTCTACCAGGTCGGCACAGAACTTGTAACCCCCCTTCAACACACACAGCACCACGATGTCATGGTCCCCCAGGTCGTCCATGATGTTCCTGGCCAGCCGTTCGGTCCTGAAAAAATGAAGAGTTAAACCAGGCCATGCCTGAAAAAAGGTCCTCTCTACTCTAATCCACCAAGATTCCAACACAGTAAATGTAACCTAATCAAGAAGTCATGTTACTCTACTTAAGGAAATGCAGCCGAAATGTGCATGGAATGTCTATCAGAAAGACAACGGCTTGTAGTATTAAGCAACATGTGTCAGAAGAAGAGCAAGGGCCAGTGGTGATGAACGTCTAGGGCAGTCGTGGTTTCAGCCAGCTGAGGACAAACTTTTGGCTGCTCTTGGAAGCTCCCTCGTGTTTGACGGGTGAGCAGATTTCAAAAGTTACAGAAATGCTTTGGGTAAAATGTCTGACAAAGAGAAATATCAATTATTCCCATGAGCAAATATCTTAAAATCTTGCACGGTTGAGCCTTAAGAGAGAGGGAACACACTCACACACCCCAACACCCTACAGACACAAAACTTTGCTCTTGGGCTGTGCCTAAAGACTTGATATAGCTTTTGTTTGTGACATACTGACATATTAACACTTGAGTCATCTCTGTTTTGTAGGGCATTTAACACTCTGAAATTTAACACTGATATACTTAACACCACATTGTATTGTACAGGTCATTAAAGCCAAATAAAATCAAAGCTAAATGCAACTACACCCTCAAACACATAAGCGCACAATACAGAGCTGATACTCAAAGTAAATATTTATTAAGGTTAAAATTACTCTACCTGAAAATATGGTATTAGTTATACTTTCTGACATACACTATACTAAACACATATAATTGCTCAAAGGAATTCAAACAGTTGCTGATGTGTACTTAGAAGTGTTATCTAACCAGTTTTTAAAAAGTTCCATTGATTTTACAGGAGTTCCTTCCTGTATTGTGTCTATTTGAAGCAACTTCGAAGCATCAACCTGACTATTCAGTTCTCAAATGAGTACTGAGCCTAAACTGAATTTGATCCATAATTAGAGACCATGCCGCTTTTAAAAGAAATTTCACTGACACGAAGGAGTTGTTACCGGTCCATGATGATTCCGTGTGGGATATAGACACTTTCTATATCTCCACAGTAGTGTTCTGGGTAAGTAAACAGGTCTAAGCTGTATCCCGGCCAATCATCTTCAATCTGTAAATCAAAGAACCAATCATAAATGGAAAGGCAAAAGGAGGTAGATAAAAACACTGGCGTGTACTGTATTTCTGAAGGAGATGAATATTTTGTAAAATAATATAGCTTATTGCTGCTAAAATATCAAAGAGTCTCGTCACAGTCTGCCCTTGGCAAAAGCCTCTACATCAATAGTCCAATTAAGTACTTCACGGAAGAGGTCAAAAACTGAGTAGACTATAGAAATAACACTTTCCGTGAACTTTGAGGGCTAAACATTGAGCCGTGACTGAATCTGGAGTATGGACCAAACTTTTGGAAGGTCAAATGATTCAGCTGAGATGTATCCCTTCCTGGTACACGACCTCCTTGGATTTGTTTAATTGTGAAGCTTATCACAAGGTGCTTCAGACATGCCTTGCGTTCTGAAAAGTCATTTATTGTCATAATGTTGAATAACGTCTTATAAGACAAGATGTATGTGAAATTCATTATGTTCCTGTGGTTAAATTGTTCTTGTTGATATTTTCTGCTGTACAGCTAAAGAAAATTCTTTGGCGCAAAATATCATATTCACTTAATAATACTTGTTTTAATCACCGATATCTTTCGTAGGGTCCCTAAGGGTGTATGACTTAATGTTCAATGGGGCAGTATTACTATCAGCAGAATAACCACGCGTTGCCCATTATGCACAGATAACAAGCGTAGCCGTACGAACCCGAACACCAAGTACGCACGCTTAATAATAATGATAAATCAAAGTGTTATTTTTCTTGTTTTTTGTAATTAATACGTACGTGACTAGGCACATGTTTAAACGCGGGTGTGACTATTTACCACGATCCTTGTGTCCTCTCGCACAGACCCGCTGTCTGCCATACCGTTGATCCTGCGCTTGCCGCTGCAGACTTTAGGCGGAACGAAGAGGAAGAAAGTAAATGAAGAAAGCGAGGGAGGATTAGTGCGGGGCAGAAGGAGGAGTGTAAGATCTCGGGCTCTCCGCCTCTTTGCTGATCTGCGGCTCTCAGTGACGATTTAGATTAGCCTAACTTTCAGTTGTTGCTGTTGAGTAATCCGTGCTTTTCGATGTCTTAATTTCCGTCTTCGAAAGACGTTTTTCGTTAATATTTCATTTACATCCTTTAAATTTTATTATCAACTGGTAATACCGGTGTAGCCAGAGCAAAAACAAGACTTTCATCCCTGGCTGTGGCAAACAAAGGCAGTTTAATGTAGAATGCGCTTTCCTGTTTACTGAACAATAATCCCAAAACAAATAGAATAATCAGACAGATAATAATAATACGTCCAAAGTCACCTTCACAGATGTCCGACATATATTTATATGCAACTCCGTGCATGCCTTCACTGTGCTTAAATTATTAAGCTACTGCTCATTGAATTTTAAGTGATATCCACCGTTAACGATCGAATTACCCAGTCACACATCTATCTTCCATGACCTCATGGGTATTCAGATATTAACACAACTCTTTTTTTTTTAAAGAAAATATCTACAGGAAACATTAACCACACTAGTTAACTTTAAAAGTACATCGCCCTCCCAGAATATACTCCAATAAAAGTTAGAAGTGACTTGTATAAAACTAACTACATTTAATTTTAGTAAAGTCTAAAGTGAAATACACTTCACTTCATATTCTATATTGTGGTTATTCATTTCAGAGTGTGAGAGCATTCCTGTGTCGGGACGTGTGTGAAGGTGCCGTCCTCTCCCTTCAGCTCTTTGCGACATATATGATCTTGTTCTTCTCCACCAGCTCCATGTCCTTCTCCAGCTGTTTCATCTCCCGTTCCAGCCGTTCCTTGCGCTGCTTCTTGAGGACGGTGTCCGTGACGACGGACAGGCCCTGATACTGCCGATGCAGTTGCTCCCAGTTCATCTTCAGGCCCTGGAAACACGCAAGTCAAGGAGTGTGTTGCAGCTCCTGTTGCCTACAGGTCTACACTGTCCTTTAAGGAGATCAATACAAAAGAAAGCAGCTGTCTTCATTTGGCAGTCGTTGTTCTTATTTCCATATGCACAGCATCTAGAAGACGCTTTTTAAAACATTGCATTTTACCTTCTCAGGTGATTTATCACCATTGGCTGGTAAACCATGCAATACGCTCATATAAATAATAAGTGGGTCTGAGCTGTTTAATGCTAGATCTGCTGGGGTGTTTCCTTAGTAACCTATCAGCTAGTATTTCAGCTTTGTTAGATATTGATGCAGGCCTTGCAGTGAAACATCTGCATCATACCCATGCTCATGGGTTTAGCTGGAAATACTGGGCCCCCAAGCAGAATGTCAGCTTGGGTCCATTCTAGGGTCGTCACGTTCCTTCCCTGGGTCCCTGACCATATAACTTGGAAGGGGGGGCACACAACCATAAAATTTGCTGAGGGGGGGTCTCTGATGTAATGTATGGCTCGAGTGACGATTTGGGCAGGACAGTGGTACCTCGGTTCTCAAACTCACTAGAACTCGAACTTATTGAACGTCAAACAAACCAGTTTGACCTAGTACTCGATCGGAATATCAGAAGTCAAACCGTGAACACTGAACCAATATAAATTGTACGTGCCAGGAAATGAGTCACACTACAATGCAATTCGTACTTGAATGCCTTCTTCACAGACTAGATGATTAGCCAAATAAAGCAGCACAACATTACAGTAACCAACAATAAACAAACCACTAACTTATGTGTACTATTAGAGCATTTATGTCATTTATGTAAACTATATTTTACCAGGTAAATTAACTGAAAACCAGTTCTCACTGCTTTACGTGTTATTCGGGAGAAATAGCAGATTACGCATTGGAACTGCCTGGGATACAAACGTCATGCGTGTAACTAAACTTTTCATCCAATAAGAGCAAAGATGTGTCGTCACGGAGGCAGTTCCAGTTTGTGCAGCCAGGTGAGAGGCCACAATGCATCTATCTGTAATGCATTGCGTTGGGATCAGAATGCATTGCTTTAAACCAGCGCTGTAAATAAGTCGAACGCACAGAATGACCGGAATGGGGAAACAAACTGAAACATGGACTTAATACAGAGGACTAATGACAACAACCAGAAACAGCTGATCACATTGGGATCCCACACGAGATTAACGAGGGGGCGTGGCACACAAAAGCAGCAGACGATCAGGCAAGGACAGGGGTAATGTTGGGATAAGATCTTTATCGTTTTGGTAGCCAGTAAGAAAAAATGCTCTTCTTGTTTTACCCTGTTCATTTTGTGTTTAAATTCTAAAAAAACACATATTTACATGTAATTTTGGGGTGCCAGGAACCAATTAATTTGTTTTCCATTATTTTCTACGGGAAATATTCAATCAGAACTTGAACTTTTTAGGATTTGATCCAGAGTTTGGAACGGATTAAGTTTGAAAACCGACGTGCCACTATATAACTGAATGCTTTTTAGGGTCCATCCAAGGTGCTGCCCCCCATTCAATCTGCCAGGGGAGCCATACCACTACTGCCCCCCCCC
>JABFDZ020000001.1:19334666-19345362 GCA_019775955.2 Pollimyrus isidori
ACCCATATTGGACCATTAATAATAACACTTCCATGTTTACCCAGGGATGACCCTTAACATCTGATTGGTGCCTGAGTCACAGCCACGGCGCGTCTGTGAGGCCATACCTGCAGGACCGCTTGCCGCTCTTCCTCTGATACCTGCTTCATGGCCCCCTCTCGCAGTCGCTCGCTGATGTAGTCATCGTACTCCTGCTGGGCCTTTTTCACCTCGTCCTTGCACTGCTGCAAGTACTCGGGGGTCTGTCCATAGTCCTGCGAGTCACATTCCACGAAAGTGAGTTAAAAGATACGCTGTGGAGTGCCGGTCAACTTTCAGCATATATTTACTCTGTTCTTTGGTTAGAAACGATTGAAATCTGAACATGCTTTGAAAACTAACACTTCTAAAATGGAGATGACCTTGGTATGGATTCAGTAGATAAATAGTAATGTGGGAAAATGTGACTTTCTTGAATCTATATACTTTAAAGCTTCTAAATTTTTCTAAACTAATTGATGGCACCATATTCTGAAACTCTTAATATGTTAGTTTTGGAGTAATGAGTCACACAACTCATAACTAAAAAGAATGGGCTAAATTCGTCCATCATGTGATAATCTTTAAATCTTATCCGCTTAGCCCCCTAAAAAAAAATCCCAGCACCTGTGCAGAAATAAAACAGTCCTTTGTCCAATTGCAACTGAAAATCCAGTCCCACTCATGTCTAATATATACAGTACAAAACCTACAGTACGTGTTGACACTACAAATCAGATAAACATACTTTTTTCTTTACATATTTTGGGACGAGACCAGACGATTGCAGAAGCTGCTTATCTCCGTTCTTGGTGTCGACGCAGATCGCCTGCGGTTTCCTTGGTGCCGCTGTGATGATTTCCATGGCATTGTTCTTGATAAAGTTCTTCTGCGTGTGAATGCCCATCAGGGGCTGGTCTGTCTTCCTGGGGACTAGAGGTTTTTTTTCCTTGTCATTGTCCTTGTAGGCAAAGAGTTTTCCTATTAGATCAAGGGCAAAGTCAGGTAAGAACATTCTTGCGCGAACAGAGAACTTTTCAGACGATCACCAGAAATAAATGTGCCATCACTGTTAATTAATAGGTCCAAAGCTCTATGCTTAAAAGCACATGGACTGCCAGGCCTGGATTCATAAGCAGCCTGGTGGGTGTGCTTTGATGAGATTTTCCTCCTTTGATCATCAGAGCTGTGGTGGTCCCTTTCAGACAGACCAGCACACTGGATCTAGAGCAGGGGTCTTCAACTCCAGTCCTGGAGAGGTACTATCCAGTAGGTTTTCTATCCTACCTGGCTTCTGATGAGCCACACCTGTTCTCAGGTAAATACCAGGGGCAGGTGTGGCTCATCAGATGGCAAGTAGGATAGAAAACCTACTGGATAGTAGCTCTCCCGGACCGGAGTAGGAGACCCCTGATCTAGATGGTCACAGCCCTGGGCAAGGCTGAGGAATGGATGGATTTGCTGCTGTGACTTACTCTCGGGAAGCCTGGGCTCCTTGGAGTGTTTCAGCAGGTACTTTTCAGGGGATGGAACTTCCACCTTAGCCGGCCCCATCGTCTTGCTCTTGGCCCTATTCAGCTCTTTTTCTTGATTTACCTGCTCCCTAAACTTTGACATGTATCTAAAGATATTAATAGAAATTAATAGATTAATAGATTTAAACATGCATTTTGATATTTGTTTTAATATAGAAATTAGAGGATAAATCTCTGAGAATAAATGTATTGATAAACATCATAAAATAAACATCTATACATTCTAAACATTGCTGCAGTCTGGGTTCAGGCTGTGTTGCTGCTTTGAATTGCATGTTTTTAAATACCTTTAATTTTACTTTATGGT
This sequence comes from Pollimyrus isidori, assembly GCA_019775955.2. Classification (NCBI taxonomy): domain Eukaryota; kingdom Metazoa; phylum Chordata; class Actinopteri; order Osteoglossiformes; family Mormyridae; genus Pollimyrus; species Pollimyrus isidori. The sequence goes on from JABFDZ020000001.1 coordinate 19,336,527, forward strand.
TAGCCAAAGGCAAACATTGTGAAGTTACAAAATATATACCAGGTCACATATATTTACCTACCTCGGTGGTTTCTCCGTTTTAACCTCTTCACGGGGAATGAGGTTATAAATGCTTTCTGATGAATGCGACATCAGAAAAATAAATAATATTTATATATATGTAAAGAAATCGAAGGCACTTATTAGTTTCTTGTAGACTGTTGGCGTGTGTAGTTCCCCAGGAGATGGTTGCTTAGCGACCACCTCCACGCTGTACACTTCATTGACGCTGACTCGGACGGAAAGAACGTCTCGAAGTGTCGTCACTTCCGCCACGGCGGAACGACGCAGAGTGGATTGTCAGCAAAAGTGAAATAAGTTGTCTGTCCTCTCCGAGTCGCCGTACAGTGTGTGTGACGTTCGATTAGTTTGACGTTTGCTTTCTTTTTCTGAACTAGTGGGACGCGACTGCAAAACACGTATAAAACATGGCAAAGAAATTGGCGGAAGAGTACGATATTTAAAAGTAACTACAAGATAACGCTGTTTATGTACACCTACACATATTTACAGTACATGTATCATAAAGGTACTTAATCCTAATTGTTGCCTTGACTCACTTTTATCTTTTATTAATATCAAGTATTGTGCAGTATTGTTTCAGATTAGTTGAATAAAAGCATTCTGTTTTGCTGAGCAGTGGGAGACACAATACCTGCTGTAATTAATTACTGTGTAATATACAGTATATAGAATGCTATTTAAGTCGATTCCCACTGGATTCTCAGTATCTGCTTGGATTTTCTGCTGTTGTGTTTCAGGTTGTCCCTGATGTTTCCACACCATTTTCTCAAGATGATATGCTCATCCTTCCAGGGGCTGGGGGGCAGCCTTACGTCTAGGGGGGTGTTCTCTTTTATGCGGAAGTTAGCCCCTGGTCTGCTGCTCCCTTTCCCCTTACCTGCACGGCTGCATTCACAGTACCCCCTCCCTGTGTCTGAGAAGAACATCATATTGATGGGCCCACCTGGAGCGGGCAAGACAACAGTTGGACGGATCATTGCTGAACAGTTGGGGCGCCCTGCCGTCGACATCGACGACGACGTGCTGGAGCAACATTGGGGGATGTCCGTAGCTGACAAGCTGTCAGAAGTTGGAGGGCAGCGGTTCCTGGAGGAGGAGGGAGCGGCTGTGTCAAACTTCTCTGCTTCTGGGAGCGTCATCTCACTGACTGGGTCAAATCCACTTCACGCAGGGGCCATGGCGCACCTGAGGCGTATGGGCATCGTGCTGTACCTGGATGTGGACACAGAGGACATCCTGCAGAGGCTGTCCAGGATGAAGGTGCAACGCATAGTGGGCCAGGAGCCCAGGGTTTCAATGAGGGATATTCTTGCATACCGGAAAAGGTTTTATAACCGGTGCTTTGATGTCAGAGTCTTATGTGGTTGTGGGGACACAGAGGAGGAAGTGGCAGATAAAGCCCTCCAAGCCCTGAAGAGATATCAGGACTCGGAATCAGAAACCTTTATCTCTACCCGGTCCAGTGAGGGTGAATCGGCCACCAAAAAGTTTTTCAGTGATGTAGTTATTGAAGGGCTGGCCCCAGATGGTGGGCTGTACGTTCCTAGGAACCGTTTTCCAAAGTTGGAGCCCCGGGAATGGCTGAGGATGATCCACATGTCGTACCTTGAAAGGGCAGCCATCCTTTTGGAGAAATGCATCCATCCAACAGACATCCCACCCACAGAGCTGCAGGCAATGGTGATGCGAGCCTATGGGGAGAACTTTGGTTGTGCTGTGATAGCACCTGTGAACCATCTGGCCCAGAACCAGTATGTGCAGGAGCTCTTCCATGGCCCCACCGGCTCCTTCAAAGACCTTGCCCTGCAACTTATGCCACAGCTCTTTGCCCACTGCCTCCCGCAGATGTGCAACTACCTGGTCTTAGTGGCAACGTCTGGAGACACGGGTGGTGCGGTGCTGGACGGCTTTGCCAGTCTGCATGATGCCGACCGACGGCGGATCGGAGTCCTGGTGTTCTTCCCAGAGGAAGGCGTGAGTGAGATCCAGCGGCTGCAGATGACGGTGTTCCGAGAAGGCAACGCCAAGGCTGTGGGCGTCCACGGCAACTTTGACTTCTGCCAAAAGGCTGTGAAGCGGATGTTTGTTGACACCAATCTGACTGGACATTTGGCGGTAGAGTATGGCACAGTCCTAAGCACAGCCAATTCCATTAATTGGGCGAGGCTTTTGCCTCAAGTTGTCTACCATGCCTCCGCTTACCTGGATCTAGTCAGAGATGGTGTGATTAGCTTTGGCGACCCTATTGATGCCTGTATCCCCACGGGAAACTTTGGCAATGCCATGTCTGCCATGTATGCCATAGACATGGGAATCCCTATTCGAAAGATCATCTGCGCTTCCAACCACAATCACGCCTTGGCCGACTTCATTGCCACGGGGCGCTATGACCTCCGCAGTCGGGTGCTCGCGCCATCCATTTCACCAGCCATGGACATCCTGAAGGCCTCCAACCTCGAAAGGTTCATCTTCCATGCCTCGGAGGAGAATGGGCAGCTGGTGAGGGACCTGTTCTGTGGCCTGGAGGAGAAGGGGTACCTCGAGCTTCCTGAGGCCACGCTCCGGAGAGTGCAGTCGCGGGTGCTGGCCGGTTGGTGCTCTGAGGCCGAGTGCTTGGCCGCCATCCATGAGGTGCACGCTGGCACGGGCTACATCCTGGACACGCACACCGCTGTCGCCAAGGTGGTGGCAGACCGTCTGCAAGACCGGACGCGCCCCGTCGTCTTGTCCTCCACCGCTCATCATGCCAAGTTCGCCCCCGCCGTCCTGCGTGCCCTTCAGGTCCGGAACCCCCCCACGGCGCCGCTGGACCAGCTGGCTTGGTTTCGCTCGCATGGCTCCCGGCCCGTCACTCACGGAGCCCTAAATAAGTGCCTGCAGGATGTCACGGGGCAGCCTTACACTACGTGCCGAGCAGACTTCAGCTCCATGGCTGAGCAGGTGGAAACCATGATACAAGACTCATTCCTGAAAGGTTCTTAAAGGACTTCCCTAAGGAGGGGCTGTATCTACTTCGAATCTGCCCTAATAATGAATAACTGTAGCAGAAAGTCATGAATTTTTATGAATTCTTTCTATTTTGTGAAATATTCAGAATGTTTCACAATTGTACTAGTCTCTGGCACGGTATTTTTCTTTTCCCCCACTAGATGGCAGTCTGTACAGTCCTCATAAAAGAGTACTGTGCCACCTCATCGTGGAATAATCGCACGCATTGAAAAATGACCCTGTCACAATCACAGGGTGAGGAAACTCACAGCAGTGAGCCACGAAATGCAGGGAGGATGGTTAACAAGCCTCCGAGGGGCTTCAGACGGACGCTTGATTTGCTGTCCTGTTATTTTCTGGTTCCATCTGTTCGGTTCATTATGAGTGTTAAGGTTGAATCTCGCCCACCCATAATCTACTGTGCTTTGCTTAATTTGTAATTTCAGAGTAATTTGAAAATGTACCAGAGTATACAACATAATCAGCCAGCAGTGTAAACATGTATTTAAATCTAGCTTCTTATATGTAAGCACATGCATAATGCTGTTTACATAAATGTTCTTCTCTTTCAAAGCATGACTGATCATTGTGTGATAATAATTTGTAGCTGCTGTACTCAAAACAGCAGCTAGATCATTATAAAATTCATACACGAGACGTACTTGTATGCATCTTTTAACTTCTTTAAACATTTTTCCCATGAGGTCTTCTCTCATGATTTTTGGTGAAAAAACACTTTGAATATATTCTTCGTGGTCGCGCTTCATTTTGGGAGGCAGTGCAGTCTGCGGATTTATTACTGGGGGCCGGCCGAGAACATGCGTGCTATTTTTAGAGCCCTACGCTCCTCGCTGTCGGAAGTGTTCCCTCCAGAACAAGACAACTTAAATTGCTCCGAGCCCGAGGATGGTACGCGTGGGCCGCTCTTTCGGGAGGCCGAGGACGTGGCCATTGAAATGACTGGGCAGTTCTCTCACTGTGACATCACAACCTGGATAATTAATTGATCTCAGCGAGGCTCCTGCTACATTAATTGCCAAGTGCAGTTGGTGGAGAATTGGAGGCGACGAGATGCGTGTTTGGAGTCTCCTTGCCGCCCTCGAAGACGGCCATGATGGCCGGGCGTGGCAGCCGGTGGTTCCCTGCTGTCTGTGTCCTCTAGTCCCTTCTCCTTCATCTCAGATCTAGACGCGGGAGTTTATGTGGAGTTCTCAGTTTGCTGCGTTTCACAACTGCCCACCTGTGGTACAGTACCTAATTCTCTTCACTATTCTTATTATTATGAGCCAAGTGGGGGGAAATGTAGCTGAGAACCAAATAAATAAAGAGGCAGTTGATGCTGGTGCTGTGTGATGTTGGCAGGGGGATTTGGAGCTCGGAGCCGTGGAACTCCATGGGATTGTACGGGGACGGCTGAGGGAATGTCCCTCGTGTTCAGAATCGGCCTGCAGGTGGCAGGGTTGCCCGTTCCTGGTAGTATTCCCCATTGGTGTTTGGGTACTGTGGCTGATGGCTGACCGCCTGCATATTTAAGCTTCTGCTTTAGATCTCCTTGCTCACTCTTCTGTCTCTTGAGGGCCTCTGCATTTCACGCTGAATTCTGATGGGACATCAGGGTGGGGGGTGGCTTGCTTCTCAGCTGCAGCTGATGTTCACACTCTGTGGGGATGGGGGGGGGGGGATTCTCTTCTCTAAACTGCAGTTCTTTCCCCACCTTTTCTTGAATGTTGACCATCAGTATGTACCCTGTTCGGGTCTGGAATCCTGCTCAGCATGAGCTGTGCTCGCTCTCTCCCACGATAGCCTACTGTGCCTATGCTGGTGCAGAAGATGAATCAACGCTATAATGCTTACAGACTCATATTGGGTTGCGTTAGCAGCTTAGGCCAGATTAGCCGATCGTGTTTTTGCTTTAGGGAGGCCATTTTCACCCTCTTTGTCACCCTGTCATACAGCCATCTCTGGATTTCTGTTAGGGATGGAGGTCAACCACAGGGGCGGGGCCACAGGGGCACTGGCCCCTGCTGAAAGCTGATTGGCTCCTGGAGTGCCCCCTTCCCCATCACTGAAATATTCAAAAAATATCATTGGCTAGTTATAAGGTCTCTTTTTATGAATTGGGGCCTCTCTTATGCCCCTCACCTTAAAAAAAGAATTAAGGCTAGAATTGGCCCCAGTCAACTGTGCTCTGGTCCATGCGCAATCCCACCCCCTCCCAATCTGACATTGAGGATGCTAACTTCCCAGCTAACTGTTAGCATCAGAAGCAGAAAACAGAAGACTCATTAGAAACACAATTTGCTACAGGTTGCCATGGTCTCAATGCTATTGTTTGCGTTTCTGTTGCACTTTTGTGCAATCACCAGGGCATCTTCGAACTTTTAAATGCTGATGCTTTAAAACTGGGAGAAAAGAATGCAGCGTTTCTCCCAGGGTATGTGGGATTTCACATTTCGCACCCCCAGGCTGATGCTGCAGTAGCAGCAGCTAACAGCATGTTTATTTTTACCCACCCGCACAGCAAAGACTTTGGAGACAGAGACAAACTGGAATGATGTCATCCTCTGGAACTGATGCAGAAATCTGATTGGATGACGCGTGAACTTGAGTCATTAGCTTAGCTAGTTAAGCCTCTTGTGCCACGCGTAGTAATGCAGATTCCCCCGATTAGTTCCATTGGGCAAACGGAGCAGGTTTGATTTATGGCCTATAGGGGGTGCCTGGAGCTGCACTGTTACAGGAATAGGGTGGAGGGGGCAAGCAGCTCAACAGGGAGGGCTGGTGTCAGGTGACTGCTGATGTCAGAGCAGGAGGAGCTTTGGGGCTGCTGTGTGTGTGTGTGTGTGTGTGTGTGTGTGGGGGGGGGGGGGGGCTTTCAGGTCCTCCACTGTAGCTGGATCCAGTCTGAGGGAGTTCTGAACCAGCACCTCCCAAGCTGCTCAATGTCCACGGTCCAGTGGACACGAATAATTGCATGTGTCCAGCTCTTTCCATCTTCTTAATAGGGAGCTTGCGGCCTAATGGAGGCTTTTCATTTTCCCATTGCAGTACCGGCCCAGCTTTCCAGGCAGGAAGTGTGGCCTGGCTCCTCCTTCCCCACCCGGGGTGTGAAGTCAAAGGCCCAACAAAGAGCAGCGCAGGACCCTTGTGGGAAGTCCTCCCAGTGTGAGGGTGTCGTCCACAAAACATGGGACGCTGTTCCTAGTATAGGCATCTTCACAAATCCTGGAGCCGCACCCACAGATAGTCAGCCCCCACCCCATCCCATTCAACCATTCAAAAGGGATCGGAAATAAGGAATAACGCTTCTTTTTTTGTTTTCCAAAATCAAAAATTGCTCACCCACCTCCACTTAGCCATTAAACTGTGTTATCTTCGTAATTAAAAACAGTGACATCTGACACTGTGAGTTTTGTAGTAGAGGCAAACATGGTGATTTTCTCACCATTAAGAAAAAATATATTCCTCCCTTAAACCCTGAGATGCTCAGGCCAGAAAAATTGTTCATGGGCACGGTTATTGTGATCTTATATTGCAATGTGCAATTTTCTAGCAGAGAAAAGTCGTTGACCAAATGGGAGGTGGGTTAAACCAGTGATGGTGGAAGGCGTATGTTTCCCTTTTTGTCGTACCTGTATGTACTTCTGGTCCAAGGTAGTGTTGAAAGTAGTGAAATTTTATCTTTTGTTTTTTCTCTTTGATCTCCAGTAGATAGGAATCTTTTCTCTGAAATTAAAGAGGCGTGACCGTCACCTGCTTCCTCTGTCACTTGTTGGGAGTCTGCAAATGGTGAGGCATTTAAAGTGTAACATGTTTTTCTTAATTCAGACCTTTTCCTTGTGGGTAGAATCACATGACCAGTACTGGTCCAATCAGTGCTCAGTTCAGAAAAAAATACACACAAGCACAGACAAATTCTTTTTATGCATGCTTTTTGGGCAAAAATCAGATCAGGATTAATTTTTAGATAAGACTGGAGGGTGTGGGGTCTTGGACACGGTCAGCCTTTGTAGATTTTTCATGGAGAGATGCGTAACATTGTCACACTGCCTTTGGTTCAGGATGCATCACTCTGACAAAAAGAGATGATGAATGGCCCAGAAAGGGTGGGCCTGAGCAATTAATGGCAGCTGTCTGACTACGTTTGATCATTACCTGACTTGCCCGGTGTTGAGTAAAAAATTCCCGTGGTTTTCTTTCCATCAGGGAAGATGGCTTCTGACAAATGCAAAAACCAAGTAAAATTGGATTGTTCTGCTTGAGGAGCATTGGGATTTGCCCTGGACTGGTCTGCGAAGGTACTGTATGTTGTAAATACGGGCATGCTGGAAAGGTCATCTCTCGGATCTTGAAGTTACAGCAATCCATCATCTGCACTCTCTCTGATCATTCACAGAGTAATGTGGAAATCTGAGTCAGGACACTGACATAGAGGTGTGGTGATTAATCGTGTTCAAGGTTTCTTTGAAAATAACATTTATGTCAGATTCTTCATACGGTTCCTCTAGAAACCATGTACCGTTTCATACACTCAGACTTGGAACTTCTGCCAAATATGATTACACACCAAAACCAAACTTCCAGAAATCCATTGTTCCTTTGCTTCCATGCTTCATTGATTTGTTTCCTTCTGTCACATGCATCTGAAAGGCTTTTCCCAGCAGATGTTTGGAACGGCTCCACGCAGATGTCCCCTCTTCAACCGAAGAGACCTGATGTTTGTTGTTTGATTTGTCACTCTTGACCTTATATATCAGATGAAACCGACGTTAGTGGATAATCTGATTCATGCTGCTTGATGTTTTCCTCAGAAAATTGCATCTTTGCCTCATCAACCACAATAAAATAGCCACAGCAGTAATGGTTGGTGATGGTTGGTGAAGGAATGCTGAAGAAGAGGAAAGTTCACCGATTCATACACAGCTTGTGAAATCTGGGTCATGCTGATGCAAAATACATTACAGGGAACATCAGCTGCGGGGCAAGGGACGTCCTGGAAGAAATACCTGTATGTGACATGGGCAGTCACACACATCACACACCGGGGGGGCATTTCATGTCACCGGTTCACCTGGAGGTCTCACAACGGTTGGGTTGTCTTCAAACCCACAACCCTGCAGGTTTGGTATGAATAAATACTGCTGTGCAAGGAAACGCTGCTAGATCAGCTGGGCTCTTAAAATAGGCATAAACGCGACTCTGCATATCCCAGAGTTGAGGCACTTCCAGTTGTCAGGTGATGCTGACTGGCTTGTCACTGGGATCTTGAGTTTGGGTTTTGTGTAAACGACCACATCTCTGGAGATTTTTATGTTCATCATTAGGAGAGGTAAACTCACAGAGACCTAAATTGGCAATTAAACAAGGACACTATCATCACCTTTAGACACAAATTTGGCAAAATGAATATATACCTTAGTATGACATATTTTATCATTGTTCAAATGATTCATGGGGAGAGATCCTGGGGACAATTAATAACTGTGATGTGCAGGCATATATGCTGCATCCAAGTGCCAAGGCATTCGGTGATATTCGGCGACTGTTCAGACAAGGGACTTGAAGGCTGATGTTTGGCAAATGAAAGGAGTTTATTGAACTAAACGGGAGCTGAGAAACAAACGGGACTGTGAAGGGTTAAAAAAATAGAAGTAAGAGGAAGGACACAGGCTGACAGGAGGAGCAAAATGAATGAGTGGGGCTGATGGGGCAAACAGGTACTTAAATACAAAGACTAACAAGGGGTAACAAGCAACAGGCGTAATTCATCAGGGCGACATCACAG
>JABFDZ020000001.1:19345462-19358518 GCA_019775955.2 Pollimyrus isidori
GGCAAACAGGTACTTAAATACAAAGACTAACAAGGGGTAACAAGCAACAGGCGTAATTCATCAGGGCGACATCACAGAGGAGGCAGGAGGTTCAGGCAGACATGACGGGCAGGATGCAACAATGTTCAGCTATTTTGTCACAATACATTATTATCATGCCGCCATAAAATGCAGGGGTGGCCATGAGCATCTTGACTTTTAAAGGGCGTTTTGTGCCAGCTGCCATTATGATGTGATCGTTGCTGATGTCTGAGACTGTCAGGGTTTCGCCGAAGCCCCCTCCGTGACGAGGACATCAGTGTGACGTGCGCCGCGTTACGCTCATCGTACTGAAAAAATGAAGGTCAGAGCTGACCGCGTCTCAAAAGACCGTTTAAAAAAAGATGAGTCATTTTTTCACTGGTTATGGAACTGAAAGTATGTAACTATATACAGTATATATATATATATCTCAGAATTGAAACAGTTCAAAAACTGAAGAATATAAGTATTAATTCACTTTCTGTACATATTGTTATTGACGCTGAGATGGACTTGTGGTCGCAGCCCTAAGAGAACCCAGAATGATCGGAGCTGGATTTTAACATTAAATATTACAAGGGAGATAAGATACTATATTATATATCACGGCTGCAACGACTGTGGGGGCAGTAGGACATTTTAAAGACTTTAAAGCTGTGCTTGTATACAATCCTCAGATGAGTTATTCTAATTTAAGAGAATGTTAATGTGTCTGAACAGTTTGGGCAGCCACACAGCAGAATACTTAGAGCTTTGATTGAACCTTTAATTCATTGTCTAAGTAGATCTGTTCTGAACTGGGATTTTCTCTATGATTTGTGGGTTGAAGTGCATGACTGCACTAAGCTTATAATTTAACAAAAAAAAAACTTGTGGAAGTGTTTAATAAATTCAAACAATAGGAATTATTTGAGGAGACAGGCAATTTTAGCACAAATACACCTCATGGACTACATTACACTCTCAAACAGTATATATACCAGTGGTCCAACCTTTTTTTCAAGCAAGAGCTACTTTTACAAAAAAAACTCTGGTAAGCTAACAAATCCTGGTGGTATATTTCACCGACCAGGGGTCCTTACGACCTTCTTGAAATTGTCCCCCAGGGAATATTTTGCTGACCAATGAGGTTAAACACTGCATGACAAACTACCCTTCAAATGTGTCAATAAAATAATGTATCGATAAAATCAAAAGTATTAAACGAATGATGGACAACTGGTGGTCAATCTGAAATGCTCACTTAAATTTTTGAATTTGCTTTTGTTCATTCCATCTGCCTCAATGCTGCACGCCTCGTTGATTTTGCTGTGTTAACTGTTTCTGCCCACACTTCCCAACGTCTCCTGGGAAGATCTCCTCCTGAAAGAAAATCCCCTTTCTTCCTGTCTCGACACATATAAATATTGATCCTCAGCAGCCCACAGAGATGTAAGAACAAGTCTCCCAACTCTAATAACAGAAAATCCTGTGAAGATTGTTTGTTGTCTTTTGTTATGTTAGAAATCCCTCGCACTCGCACATATGCTACACCTCTGTAATTTCCTCATCTACAACAATGTCCTCAACTGTGTTAAGACTCTTGTAATTGGCTAACGACATCTTTGCTCTACCTATTACATCTTGTCCTTTGATGTTGGCTGAAGAATGCTAAGTACACAGTAAACTGTAATATAGATGTGTTGCCTATATTACACATAGTTTATGACTAATTAATTACAGTAATTCAGTTTCCTGCTTTGCCTCCTTGTCAGCGGGGACGGGGGCACTTGGAAAGCTGCCCTGTGTTTTATTCACACATTTATATATAGATGATGATGCACATGTGGTTCTACTGAACTTACACACTATGTAATGGCCTGAGTACTGAGGACTGATTCAGTGCTTCAAGCTCAATCCCCTTCCAGAAAGTTCTCAGACTTGACAAACCAGGCTGTCTGGTCACACACATCTTTTGAAAATGCGACTTTAATATGCTTGCTACGTCATCGACGGCACGGATGAATCTCTCATCATTAAAATGCAATTTAAATTTAATACTCAGCTATCGAGGTTTAATAGAACCTCCTACATGCTATAACACTTTTGTCAAATAAGCCTTTTCCTACTTTAATAAATAAGCACAGTTCTGATATTTATTGATATAGGACATTTCACTACTGTGGTCACGGCCCATCAAAGGCCGCATTCTGTCTCACGGGCGCAGGAGCCAGTAAAATATGCCTGTCTTGGCCATAGTGGTTTCCTTCATTCATTTGTGTGGATTAAAATGTACGGGGTGGGAGAGGCTGCTTCCTGTGGCGCTCTGCGGGCCTCCCAAGCTCGCGCTTTTAAATATGGCACTCAGGTCAAGGAGCACCGAAGCAGTGCATCATTAGCAGCCTTAACAAGGGCTGTCTTTGTCCTCCAACGGGCTCGAGAAAGACTAGAACCCCGGGTAGAGTTCACAGTGACCAGAGCATGGGCGACACTAGAGATTTTGGGTCCTCTGAAAGCGAATCATATTTGACTCCCAAACCAAAACGAATTCAATTATGTGCCAAATTTTTCAAGGGCCCTTTCACTTCTTTGGCCCTTGGAATCATCCAAACTTTAAACCCTTTACGGTGTCCCTGCACACATACTAAGAAGGGCAGATGAATCTCACCCCTCAGTCTAGTTCTTCACTATTAATCCATCCATCCATCCGTCCATCCATACTCTAACTGTGCTTACCCAGCTTAGACTCACAAGCCCTTACAATTTATTTTTGCTAATTATTAATTCTTACATCTAATGTAGATTATGCTTAGCATGGGAACACAAAGAGAATGTCGTAGAAAATATATTTTAGAGTTTGACATTTTGCATTTTGATGATTTTAAGAAGCTAATTAAGATCAGTTAACTTAATATACTTTTTTTCCAAGGGTATTAATCAACAACTGTGTGGAGAGATCACATTTGAACCTTTTTTGTTCTGATATGCTATTAAAAAAAGGCTCAGGAAACAATTTCTGCTGTGTTACACCTAAAGGGCTGATGGGAAACGGCAGGTGATGACAGATTTCAGCGCCTGATTCTCTCACATTTACCCTCATCTGAGTCCACTTCAGGGAGAAACTCGAACAGGTCTGGTAATATCGCTGCTGTCTAGCTCTAGTTTTTAATTGGGGCAGCCTGTTTGACTGTGCATCGCAGCCAATTATCTCACAGGCCCTGTGGGTTGAGCCCAGAGGATCATGTGACACTTGACAGTGAAGTTTGCTGAGGTCCAAGGTGAGGGGTTAGGGATGCGGTGGGGGAGGGATTCAGTGAGAACAAATCGAAATGCTTGTCACACAAAAAAACTGGAATTCTAATAATTACCTAAATTATATACACACACACCACATGACCTGGGCATCAGAGGTGGAACGATCTTGAAGATTGCTACTGAAAACAGTTCATCTATATGTAAGAATTGAGGGATTAGTTACTGAATGGAGCACTTCACAGATTAATAGTGGCTGACTATTAGCAACAGAACAGTGGAGAGGCGAAGTTCACTATTCACAGCACCGGACTGGAAGTGGATAAGAGGAAGCTGGTGATTATCCTGTCTATTCGGCACTGATATTCTTTATAAGCTTATTTACACATACCCCAAACTGTTTGTACCCTACATTTGGTTGTCTTTCTTTATTAATAGATCTACATGTTTATTCATTCTTTAGGTTTTATTTCTCTACATCGATTTTTCTTTTATTAAATTTGTAGTTTTTTTTTGTACTCTTTTGATGGTGTGTTTAATTGTTTACGTCATGCCACCACCCACACCAAAACAAACCCATTGTACCTTTTTGTACTCGGTGAATAAAGAGATTCTGATTCTTATTCTGTACAGGCCCAGAAGGCTGGAGAGTGTTAGAGTGCTGCCCATAGACGGCTCTAGCCAGGGGTGGAGGAATGAGGTGGTTGCAGAATGACAGCCAGCATCTGGGGGGGGTGGTTCTCTCCCCACTGAATAAATAATGAGCCCAGGCCCTGTTGCCCACCCCCTCTGTCCACATAGGCCGGCTGCTACACTCTCTTCAGCAGCTAACTGTGGGGCCTCAAACGAGCTGGACCGGGGGGACAAACTCTGCAAATTGTGCACGTTAACAAAATGGCAGGAAGCGCGCCCCATATCGTCACTTACTACCCGCGGCTGCTCCCTCGCTTTGGGATTTTTCCCAGACTGCTTTTGGTGAATCATTTCCACTAAAACCTGCCAAGTAAACAAATCCACTGGGGCTTCCTGTAAACACATCAGTGGTATTTTTGACAAAATTAGCCTGTGTGTCCCCTGACTCCCCCTCTCCGATGGTGAAAAGCGGTGCCATGATTCGGTGCATCTGCCCTGCGTGGTCGACGCCTCATCCTGGACCACGTTCTTCTGGCAGAGCAGCACCTGGTTAAGCACAGAGGAGGGCACATTAAATGGAAAACAACATGGACGTAGCTTATTGTACACAAACCCATGCTATAACGTCCATAGCTACTAGAATGTTCTGATTTCAAATTGCTTGCGGAGTGGGCATTCGGAGTGATGCATTTTAATATCTAAATCGCCACAGTTTTAACCACACCTCACTCTCATTCCAGAGAACAGCACATTCCCTGACTTGAATGTGATTTGGACAGGAGCAGAGATCCTGTCAGCAATGCAGGCTGTTTTGTTTGAATACCCTTTCGGGGTCATTTAATGAATCCACTTTCTCCTTTAACGTGTATTGTCTTGGCTTTTAAATGCACTCCAAATAAGGTAATAATGATGCACAATAGGGTAATTGCACCCTATACTTTGAGCTGACATGATGCCTTTTCTCCATTTATTATCCAGAACACACTGTGAAAACAGGCTCCAGCTCACGTCTATCACACAAATAGACAGACACCCAAGCTGTCATGCTTTATCCTTCAAAGCGACGAAAATATAACGGCACTACTGCACCAAATAGCTATTTTAATTGCATTTAGAAGCATTTATGTTGTAGCTTCTCACTATGTTATCAATACCCTTGAAGCAGTTGCTGTTTCTTCACTGCGAGATCATCCAGAGACCATGTTTCGCCAGAGTATAATTATTTTTAAAAAATATGGAGTAAAAAATGTTTCGCAGTCTCTTATGGGTAGGAATACACAAGTGATTTTGTTGCAGAAGCACACGCCTCAAATAACTGATTCGGATAACTGGGTAGTGACACAAGGTTTCAAACTTATAGCCCAAGAGAGTTTGGGACTTCTGACGTCACTTTATAGTTTAATTCAATGGGATTCAGCAAAATAATCCCTGCGAACTTGATCAAAGCAGATGCTGTTGACAGAGTTCAATGAATCCGGCTTGTTTTGGTTTTTGAGGTGTTGTTTTTTTTGTCACGTGACACCTAATTAAACAGCTGTTATCAGATTAAAATTGTTTCATTGGACGTCTGAGACAAGGTACAAAGTGTATCAGATCACAATGCAACCAATAATACCGAGAGCATTTTCCCTTTAGACCAGTGGACAATTAATTCAGTACCTGCATAAAAATGATACTTAACTTTAAAGGGAGTTAAGGTACAAATTACTTTGTACTTTTTGTGTTATGCAAGCCAGCATAGCTTGTTAGGTATCAAGATGTTTTCCATGAGTTATATTTATTTCAGTTCCACCAAGAGATATTTTCTGTTTTTTTTTTTTGTTAAACAAATGCACTATTTTGAATATGTTTCTTAATTTGTCGAAAGTTGGCTCAGAGCCAACGAAATATGCAATATGCTTGGAGTCAGTCTACAGGGAATAATGCATCCGAGGACAATTTTGAAGCAGAAATTCAAGCTGACATGGTGCCATCTGGCTGCCGAATTGTGGCCCTTCCGACTACAAGCCCATGTGATAAACTCATGAGCTGGCTCTGAAATATACGTTTCCATGGTTTGGGATTGTTCACCATCTTTTGTTTACACCCACAGCTGAGGAATGTTGTCTTAATCAATTGATCAATACCCAGGTTGAATTCCTCAGCTATTAGACCTGCAGCCAATCAGATGACCAAAAAGGGACTGTTTTTATTGGACAGGTCAGTTCAGTGGCATCCAATCCTTTTACATTTTTAGTGCCTCTCTTCTGTTGCTGTTCTGAGATCAGTCTCAGCAAGCTCAGGAGTTCCATTAAGGGCATGTATCTGTACTATTACGTGCTTAGTGGGGACCATATGACAACCACTTGCAATAGCTATTCTTAAAACAATATGGTTTATTTGTTTATACCTGTGGGTATTTACTGAAAGAACAAGAGAACATAATCTGCCCCTCTGGGATTTGAGCTTGCAACCTTCTGTCCGGAAATGACTTGTGCTACTCTACCGGCACACCAGAAAGGGTCAAAACCCAACATCCTTGTGACCTTCTCCTGCATCTAATGGCACCGTTTAATGGTTTAGATCAAGGACTGCTGGTGTTTGGAGGATGTAGGTGATTATTAATCTCCCCCTCCGTGTGTGAGCGGCCCTAGTGAACAGAAGCTTCAAGACCACATGCCAACCTTACTGCAGATGCTTTTAAATAAACCCCAAATTAATATAAAACACCTTCTCTCCAAGGATATCAATCACACTTTGAATTACTATAGCTGCATACGCTGCTGTAATATGAAATGTAAATTAACTAAAGCCAGAAACTCTAATCCAACCAAACAAAAGATCTGAAGCAGTGATTCATAATAACAACATCTTACTTGTGTGTGTACAAAACAAAATTGAGTTTCAAAAATTGATCTTGCACTCACCGATTGAAAAAGACGTCGAAATGGTGGATTTATAGTGATTTGCATTACCATATTGGTCTAAGGGAAATAGCTTCTATATAGTAAGACATTTAAAGTAAACGTTTATCTCTGACTATCTGTATTTTTAAAGCACGTTCACGTTACCGCTTGCGTTAACATTGAATTACATCATTAAACGACAGTTTGAGAAACAATGTTTGGTCGGCAGCTGTATTTCTGAAAACCCTCCCGTATTTTCCTTTGATTGTGCTGCCTCATCTATATCTGAACAGTATTCCCCATTTCACCGACATTATTTAGTGCTTCGCTAAATACAAACTCTGAGAGTGTTTTTTAAAATCACATTTTGACTTCAAGAGCTTTGCAGACACGATGCTTTCTCCCGAATGCCGCATTTCCCCGTCCAGCGGTGCCGGCATCCCCCCTCGTCCGCAGCTTTCAGCACTGGACAGCTCTTCGGTCTCTACCAAACGTCCCCCCTCAGCTCCGGTGATTGACAGAAAAAGCGGCCATACACGAACCAGGGGTAGTTCACGAAACCCTATAAGATAATGAAGGAGACGGGCTCTGGGAGCAAGTGGCTCCTACCTCTCCCCGTTGGTTTTAGTTACTGCATGTTACGGGCAGATGAGGGCGGAGTGTGTTTGTCGCTGAAGTGTGAGCTGAGACTCCTTACATCTCAGTATTTTTTTTAAAGCCCGGTGTCGGTCTGCTTTATGTCAACCGATCCCTATATCTGACATCAAGGAACTAATGAGCAGTGATCTCTAGTTTCATGTACGGATCTAAATGATTTTCCCCCGCTATAATAATATAAAGACGTAAACAAGCTCGACCCGCTCTGTAACTAGAAAAGGGGGTTTTAACCTGCGGAACCGAGACCATCGTTACCATATACTCAAGAGCCGACGGGAAAAGACGCCTGGATTCACTTATCCACAGGTGAACGCGATCCGGTGCGCTAATTAATCCAGAATTTACCCCTTTGCTCCTGCGTATAAACTGAAACATCCTATTCAATCCAGACAGGAAGAGGCATGGCTGTTTATCTGCTTTCCTTACTCTTGCGAGTGGGATTTGTTATCGGATCGAATTATAGGCATGATAAGTGGTCGGACCATGAGAGGGAGTCTGAGATCAGAGTAAAGCAGCCTATCTATAACACTCCTATTAACAACCAGGAACAGCTTCATCATTTGCCTCGTCTGTTTAATCCCGAAACGGAGCAATCCGCCTTCCTACAGAAAATCGAGGAGGACCTGCCCAAGGTGGTCATGGCTTTCCTTCACACAGGAGATCCGTCAACGTTGAGGCATGCAAACTGTTCCAGAAGGTATGAGTTGAGCGGACTCCGCGGTCCAGCATACACCAGTCCACACTCGTCCCTGCGCAGTGTGCTTGACGTGGTGGCACAAGCCGCCAACTTCTTGAACGTGATCCTGCAAGCAAACAGGTCAAGGCTACACAGCCTGCAGGGGGACTCTGAGTGGTACCGGGCGCTGATCCGCAGCATCCTGGAAGGGGACCACAAAATCCAGCGGGCTGTGCTTACGTTCAACAAGGATCTGCCACTCCCGGGACACCACACCTTCCTCCAGGCTACCAGAACAGAGAGCGGCATTGTTCTCCAAGACCTCTCGTCCACGGCCCACCATCGCCTGAGAAACAAGACTGTGGAAACGGAGTGGTTCAGTGAGATCCGAGACAGACGCAAACACCACCTCCACCGGAGGGTCTTGAGCCAAGGAATAAAGTCTCCTGATGTATCTCTAAGAGGAGACAGCTATGTCCTTGATAAAACTGAGATCAAGTGGTCAGCGCCTTTCCTTGAGTGTGACAAAGGGACCTTCATTCCTCAGTGGCTCCTCACCCTATCAGCTGGCTTCTATGGTCTGAAACAGAATCAGGTTCCGGAATTCAGGTACGTGGGAGAACTTCAGGGAATTATCTACAGAACATTGCTGTTTAAACATGTAAACTAAGGCTTGCGGTCTCTCTAGATTGTCGCCCTTCACATACAATTTATACATCGACATTTCTTCCGATTCCTGTCTGGGATTTCAAGCCTTTTCTTTCATGACTATTGTTTTCTGTGACCATCACAACGACCATAAAAGCTAGAGCACCTCAAGTGAAATGTAACTCTTGTCAGCTTATGGGCAATTAATATAACAGCTAAATATAGCCACATACTATCAAAGGTCAATTGACTTCATATGTTGCAGGATGCAGGACTAAGAGGAATAAAGCAAATCGCTTTGTATCCAGGATACTTGGCTAGGCCTTTGGGGATATTTTGCATCACATGCTTGAGTATCTCTTTCCTCTGTGAGACAGAATAAGGTTGCCTCAGATGCCCCAAACGACAGCAGTCGTTATTACCATGGAAGTCACTGTACTGATAGGGAGCCGGCAGTGATCTCTGCAGGTAGACGGCATGCGACTAAAAATAGCCGTTATTTCACAGCAGTGAAAGAAACCCCACGCCATTTCATAATAATTAGTATATGTTTTAGTGCGTCGGTATCTCTTAACACGAGTGAATCAGCGTAACAGATAAAGGTGCGGGGAGATTTTCTAAGGGCTCGTTAGAATATGCGTGGTTGCTATGATATTGTTGCAATTAATGCGTCTAGCTAAAAACTGACCGCAGGAGATCCTATCTCCCGATGCTGTGTTTTGGTGGAGGAAACTTGTTGAAAGTGGACGCTCCCTGTCGTTGTTCTAAACAACCTTCCCCCGATCAGTTAGCAGTTAGCTCATCAGTGAGTCTCCTCTGTACAAACACCAACACGGCAGATCAATGACAACAGAGTGGACTGGATTACACGGATCTCTCTACTGTATAAGCAGTTGGCATTGCTCCATCATATGTGGTTCTAAGCCTAACCCCCCCCCCCATCAAATTTATATCTGGACAGTCTTATGAAATCTTTACAATGGATGTCGATCCGATTGTTTCCGATTGGCTATGAAATCACCATAAAGATGAATAAGCATAAGCCTCCATGCTTCTGGATTCTGGAGGGGGTGGGGTTTCACTTCAATTTGGATTGATAGGCTCCCGTGCACGCTGTATGTTAAAGATAACAGGAAATGCGTTTGTCATGGAGACAGATCGAGCTTCACATGAACTGTAGTGTAAATATGCTTCACCGTGACTGAACCATTTCAATATTACCAGCAGGTTCAGTAGATGGTGCCAAATCCTTGACATTTCATAATCTTACAATAATGCATGATCTACATGGTAACGTCCACTGGTACCTAAGGTGTGCAGAGATCTGGTACCAACTCTTCTTTTAAGATATTACAATGACATGTATGTAAGTGTCCCTGACCAGCATAAGTGGTTAGAGATGGATGGATGGATGGATGGATGAAGTGCCCTCCCCATAACTACATGAAACCTATGAATGTGGTTTGCCATTCTCTGATTTATTAGGCTTTAATTAAGAACATCATTATCTTCTTTAAATATCATTAGTAGCCTGATTTAAATCCCATAATACTATAAAAAGTCATTCTCAACACTCAGCAGTTCTGACTGGTGAATCTCCTCATAGTTTTTCCATTACAGAAATGCAAAGTTAACTAAATTCGCACTCATGCCATCTGTAGGCGTAGTGATAAGTATTTTCTATACTCCCCGTCGTCATCCCTGTATAATTTTGTGAGGTGTGGGCATCTTAAACAGCAATTAAGCTTCATTTCCAAGTATCAGATAATGGTCAGAAAAAAAATAGCTGCAGGATAAGTCAAGGGGTTCCCGCTAAAAATGAAACTTAGGTGATAAAATAAGCCACACAAGGTGTTATATACCTGTGATATTGATCTATTTTCACCTTGTTATTAAAAATCAGACAGAAAGAGAATGGAATGGACATGTGCTGAATTGCTGTGTATGAAAAGACATGATACCTTTACTGGTTTTAACCCCCTCTATGAGTGGTGGGGGTGGGGGTCTGGTGGGCTGAGGATGAAGACTGGCATATTTCTGAAGGGAAAGTGAGGTGAAAGAACAGCTTCTGCACAGAAATAAAGGATCTATTTCCTGTTTCCACCAATCTCAGAATGGACTGGACAGGAAGTGAAGTTTGTTTTGAACGGTGGCTTATAGTTAATGGCAGACCTTGTTCAGGAACATGAGTCACCCGCCAAAATGCATTTCTGAAGGAAAAGAAACACGTGTATCACATGAAGTTTGCATTTCAATATTTGCTTGCAGCCAGTCGAAAAACCAACAAGGATTGGGATCCCAGCTTTTCGTGTCTATGGGAGGGTCATTGCTTGCAGTCTCAGCTGAAACGCCCTGTAATTAATCTTTCTGGCTGTTGTCGAGACAGAGGAGATGCTGAGCAGCACCTGTTTAAGATGTGTGAGCCTCAAAGAAAAGAAGGAAGGAAAAGAGATTAAATTCAAAATTAATTGTCCATAATCTGGAAGTTTCCTGTGGCAGAAGTAACTTGCCTCCTTTTTGCAAAGTCAAAGCTAAGTTCACTTCCAGAAACGCAAGATGGAATCACATCTTGCACTGCCGCTCGCCCTGCTGTTGGCTGAGGACCCCGGGGTCGTCTCACAATGTGCCTGTCTAATGAGAGGCGAGTGACGTGTGAAGGATCCAGATGTCCAGCTGAGCTGATGAGGATTTCCTTCGTCATTTCCAGGGATGTCTGGGGAAGGAACCGTGAAACAGTTTGTTTTTGTGATAGGAGCAGGGCTGTGTTCGGGCTAACTGAGATTCACTGCTTGCCTGGGGTCCAATCCATGTTACCAGTGTGACCAATCAGCACGTCAAGGGTCATCTCAGAACAGTGCAGTTTTAAAGTAATAACTTCACACACACTTTTTTTTTTGTTCTTGATTTTTTTTACGTTTGTGTTCGGTCCATTGGGACCACCCGCTTATTTTAAAGCCAACACATTTAACACACATGGCTATTTTTGCAAACCATCTTTTATTTTAAAATTTGCCTACTGAATGAATTCAGGATGTACCAGGTGTGTGATGAGCCAGGAACGTCTAGCCTGAGATGCTTGGTACTTGAAGTTTTCTCTGGAATAGATTATTATTTTTAGACTGCGTTGACCGCATTAATCTGCAGAAATTCTATCATGAAATGTACAAAATGAAGTGTGTAAAAGTGCAGCTGGAATGTTACTTCATTTAACCTGCCACCAGTGGGTTACTCCCTAAACTGACACCAAGGTCATCCAGCATCCTGTACTGTTCCCTGAGCAATACTGTTGTTTTGATGAAATACGTAATTTTTTATAAGCTCTAAATCAACCTACACAGTTACGGGCTACATCGTACAGGGTCAGATGGAGATGTACACATGTATAGCCATCTCCCAATTACCCGCAAAACTCTGCCTGTATGTTTCGGATCAAATGTGTCATAAATACAGACGTCTGCTTGTGTGATATTTTCTGGTAGATCCCTGACTGGGATTACAGGGGCTCGAACTAAGGACATTATGTGATTACACCCCAGAAGGCAAATTGCATTAGGGAACAGATGGTCTGTGATTGGCATTAATATTATTATTTAATCTCTCTGTTAGCCTATCTGTCTCACAGGATTAAATCAATCCAACTCGTCGCCATGTTTAGCTGAGTCGGGGGGGGGGGTTACATGTTGATAATATACACAGGATGCAAAGCATGGATCCTCTGGGGTGGTGGTGTGTGTCTTATTGGGTTGAGACACTATGGCCCTGATGGAAATGTTGTAGGTTGAAATCCCAAGGTCGGTTGAGTGATTTCGTCGTTGGGCCCTTAAAGGAGGCTTTTAACCTCCAATGGCTCCAGGGACTGACTGATCCTTCTTTCTCGAAAAAAAAAAAAAAACAGTATGTTGCTTTAAATAATTCAAATGGATTGGCTTTTCACTGGCTCAACAGGCATCTGAAAGATCATCCCGTGGGGGTGTGAGGTTAAAAAAAGAAAGGTGTTGTTCTGGAGCTCCCCCTACGCCAGGATGGAAGGGGCCGCTCCAATGAGCAGGCAAATTTCTCCTGCCACGCGGGCGATCCACTTCGAGCAGATGCTCGGACGTTCCGCGGACATATTGGGAGTTTCTCGGAGTTCCTCTCCGGCTGGCGGAGCGGGCCAGCTTGGCAGCCGCCTCACGGCGGACAGCGGGAGGCCTCTCACAGCAGTGGAATCGCGGACGGAAGACGCCGGGCTCCTCGCCGGCTCTGAAGGCGCACAAAAGGTGTGAACCAAACTCCTCTGCTGTAGATGAGCCCGTCTTCCCCCTG
>JABFDZ020000001.1:19361367-19371395 GCA_019775955.2 Pollimyrus isidori
CATAGCTTACCCGAGGCCTCTGTCCCTGGTATAAGAGACTTAATATGAACATCTTTCTGGTACATCCCATCTCTTTCGAGGTCTGATTAAATGGTTATAGGAGAGGATTGCTGAGAATATTATTTTCCATCAAGCCTCGTACTGTAACTATGACATATCTGGGAGATTTTAAATGGGAAACATATGGAGATTTGATTTAACGAGTAATGACACTTTCAGAAATGCCTTTTTTCTCTACAGTTGATCTGAGTAATGTGATGTCAATTTTAGCCCTAGTCTGTTTTCGGTCTTGATCTTGGTCTCGACTATTCTTGGTCTTGGTTTCGCCTTATTGTGTCTTGGCCTTGGTCTTGGTCTCGCCTTATTGTGTCTTGGTCTTGGTCTTGGTCTCGCCTTAGTGTGTCTTGGTCTTGGTCTTGGTACCCTCAAGTCTCGGCAGTGTCTTGGTCTGGATACCCTGTGGTCTTGGCAATGTCTTGGTCTTGGTTTAGGCGGTCTTGACTACAACTCTACTGGAAACATTCCTAGAACTTTAGCCAGCATTATATAAAGATCTGCTCAAGGTTGGCTGAGTTCTTTTTGTCTTGTTAATGGAACATTATTTTCATTTACCAATGGTTCTGTCAATGTTAGCACAATAACATTATTACCTGAAAATCCTTTAAACATAATTAATTTTATAACATAATTGTGTTTTATAATAATAATAAAAAACATTATTTCGTAAATGCTGCATGAGTCTTTACTGCAAATGCACTGCTCACCTTTAAGGCCGTGACCTTTGCAGCGCAAATCCACAGTGCTCCCTAGTGCTCCACCAGGCCCTTTATTTGTCCATAACTTATTATTCTTAGTTGTAGTAGCACTACTAGTAGTGGAATGACGTGGGAATATCATGAAAACTGGACACTTGGAACGTTGCTATACCTTAATTATAACGTTCAGTAAACGTTCCTAGAGAGGGAAATAGTTGGGCAATGCTGGGCCGGTGCCATGCAGTCAGACTGTCTCAGTTCTTTACACTGGGATATTAGCAGTCTAATGTCTGGGAGAACTTGAGACTTTGCTTAGTGCTTTCAACACTGCTTTCCGACGATCTACAGTATTCTGCTTTTCTCAGGTGACCTTTGATTTGCCTTCGCCTCTGGCTGTACTTGTAATAGGCAATGCGAGTGAGCTTGGTAGATTCCAACTTCATAGGGGTCCCTTAGCATGCCTAAGATAAGCACAACCTCTTAGCATAACTTAACCTAACTGCTGGCCTTAGCTCCTTTCAGTCTTACACGACCCCTTAGCATAGCTTAACAGCAGCCCTCAACACCTCTCAGCCTAGCACACACATTTAGCATTAACCTACCAATTGCCCTTAGCACCTCTCAGACTAAGGGCGGGTTTATATGGTTTATACGGTTAGTATTAAAGTATCTGATTTTTTTTCAGAATGAGCGAATGGAAGATAACCAAAACTGATTTTTTTTAGACCTCTCCTTGTGCTGTAACCTTGCAGTGGTGATGAGGCTTCTGTACTTAAAAGACCCTAAAAGCTATGCTGGGAGGACCCTTTGGCTCCTAGCAGGTCCAACCTCACCAGATTGGTCTTAGGTGAGTAGCCAGATGAAAGGCAGCACACTGGTTCTCCAGGTTGTGGGTTGGGCGTGGCTCTAACAGTGCCACCCTATAAGAAAAGCTACCATTACAGAAATTACAATGGGCAAATTCATCGACATCAGGCCCATAGCAGTTCTCCGCCACTCTTTGAGTAGCAGTATGACCACCCCAATGAAAGCCGAAAGGAAGTCTGGGGTGCGATGGGGGGGCTGCTTGGGCCAAAGACCAAGATCCGCCTGGGAGCATGGAATGTTTGATTCATGTTTGAGTCCTCCAAGACAGCACATGTCCTCAGTGAAATGAAGAGATACCACCTGAACATCCTAGGGATGAGTGAAAGTCACTGGAAGGGTTCCGGATGCCAAGTTCTACAAGATGGATCCATCATCCTCCACTCAGGCCATGAGAGCACCCATGCACATGGAGTCGCCATCGTGATCTCCAAAGAGGAAGCCAAAACCTTGCTGGAGTGGGAACCAGTCAGTGAAAGGCTAATCAGAGTGATGCTCGGCAAACTCATCATCTTGCGGTGTTCCACACCAACAAATGAGGCTGAGAAGGATGACTGGTATGAGCAGCTGCAAATGGCAGTCTCTAAGGTACCCCAACACGACATTCTCCTGATAACTGGCGACATGAATGCCAAAGTGGGAACCGACAATTCCAACTATGAGAGGGCAATGGGCACACATGGGCATGGCACAAGAAACAACAATGGCGAATGCCTTGTTGACTTCCGTTTGAAGAACAAACTTGTCCCTGGTGGAAGTATATCTCCGCACAAGAACACCCACAAGCTCACATGGAAGTCCCCTGATGGAAGAACCATCAACCAGATTAACCACATCATAAGCAATGGAAAGTGTGCAGGTCATTACAAGATGTAAGAGCATATCGAGGTGCAGATGCCTACAGTGAGCAGTACCTGCTCGTCACCACCATCGAGCTCAAGCTGAAGAGGCTGATGCCACAAGGCCGATGAGAAGATGCTATATATTGCAAAGCTCCATTACCCAAAGAAAAACAAGGAAACCGTACTGGAACTGAGGAACCGCTTTAGCACACTAGATGCTACCTCTGCAACAAAATTGCAAGTGACCTCTGAAGCATTAAATGTAATGGCATTTAGTTTCTTCTGCTTCCCAGTTCAATCTGAGCTACGAAAG
Organism: Pollimyrus isidori; assembly: GCA_019775955.2. Classification (NCBI taxonomy): domain Eukaryota; kingdom Metazoa; phylum Chordata; class Actinopteri; order Osteoglossiformes; family Mormyridae; genus Pollimyrus; species Pollimyrus isidori. The sequence continues at coordinate 19,364,142 of JABFDZ020000001.1, forward strand.
CAGTGTCATATGTACCAAATACAGTGTATAAAGTATGATGAAATTCTTACTGAAATTCCTTCTCCACAGACTGCAGACTAACAGGACAGTGCAATGTTACAATACAAAAAGTACTAAGTAGGGCTGGGTGATGTGTGATATTAATATTCACATCTCACGTGATGCACATGCATCTCTGACAACGCACCTGGACTGAGAATAGGCTTTTGCATATCTTTATACTATACAGTCATTATACCACAGTATAAAGTATATATAAGGAATGTTATTTTTCAGTGTAGTCCTGTTATTTTAAAATATTGGTGAAAAAATTTATTTATTTATGTTTCGTTTGAACGTTTATATCCTGTTATGGGAAATAAAATTTTGCAAGATTTGCAATTTTAATGTTTGTTCCTTATTAAGATTATGTAGTGTGTGTTTAAAATTAGTTTTAAAGTTTACCTGTCCAATATTTGCATGAGCTCTGCATGTGCTTTATGAGCCAATATTCATTTGCATCCTTGCTTTTTAAATCACTCATGGACATGTTTGTGAGCAATTGATTTATTTTGAACTTGCAATTGATATTGCAACATTTGTTGTAGACACCAAGCCTGATTTTTTTTTTCCAATATCGTGCGGCCGTAATACTAAGTACAAAATACTAACTAGTACTAGATATGTAGCAACCTATAATACAATAAAATATGTATAATACAATAAAACCTGTAAGAAAATGATGTAGTAAAGTGATACATGGCATTGCAAAGTACCAATATGAAGTACAGAAGTAGGTAGAATATAGAAAATGCTGCAGCAGCAATATGGAATTAACTCGCTGTGGAGGCAGCCAGTGTAAAACATTTCGTGTCACAACTTAATACAAACAAGTAAGCCCAGAAATGAAGTAGCCAGAGTAGATTGTTTTCTCACACTGCCCTCTGGTAGATATAACTTTTAACCCTACAGATTAGCAAAAACTAAGCGCATGCTAAGCGAGTATGAACTGGCCTTAACGCAACCCCTTAGCACAGCTTCATCTAACAACCCCCGTTACCATGGCTCACCTTAATAAGGCCCCTTAGCATATTAGCATAGCCTGTTATCAAGCGGTAGGGGCAGCCAAGATCCGGATTAGGGGTAGCTGGTGTGTAGTGGGCAGTGTGCCAAAAAGCTTGGTGTCTGTGAATGCTCGGGGCGTCTTTTTTAGTGGACATTAAGTTGTAGCAGGTTTAGTCTCGCGCATGACCTCATAACAATAAGAAATGAGGAAAAAATGACTTCACATATAGCTCCAAGATCAATGACTAGTCTCCAGCTGCTGTTTTAATGTTTCAGTGTAATGTCACTGAAATCATTATTAAGAGCCGTAGATGATTAGTGGCCTGAATCTGCTTCCTCCATAATACATGCTCTCTAATGGACTGTAGAGAGCCCCCTGAATAATTCACTCCATGCTTTGTCTGAGTTGTATGTTGTTGCCCTGTTTTACTTAGTGTGATTGTGTGTCAGCCTTGGAATCAGTGTAGTGTAGACTCTCCGAGGTTTGCAGCAGTTAAATAAAATACCCAGAATCCATCACGTCGTGCTTTGGGTTATACCAGCTGGTGTTGTATTTCGATGTTGCGCGTTTGCGTCGTGCTGCTCTGGACATAGGGGCAGCTTGGCACGGCTGGTGGCCTTCTCATAAATCACATTTGATGACTATGGAGTATAATGCATGGGTATAGCAGGATGTGTGGTTGGCCCTGCCTACCCAAACTGATCATCTGCCCATCCAACACACACTTATTAGTGATGTAATAGAAGCACTAAATTATTTAATTGATTAAATTATTAAATTAAATTGATGCATTCCCGGTATTTTATTTAACCGCCACAAAACTCAGTGAGTGAGATTCTTGTCTACACTAAGCGTTGCCAATGGCACAAAGATTCTAACCTACCTAACATACCCAAATGGCCATCCTTAGGGTGGCGCCCCGGTAGTGCCACTGTTATGTACGCCCAGGCCCATGACAGCATTGTGAAGAAGATCTCAGCTTAATACATCCGCTGTTACCCTCTTACAACTCCCCATTACTCGCTCTGTGGACAGGGAGTGTAAAACTGCTGTTTATCCCTAGACCCATACTCCGTCTCTCGGCCCTGGCAAGTTAATGTGCAGCTAAATTTACCACTAATGACAGGCTTCTCCCTCCTACACTGATCAAAGGGCCAGCGTTTTGAAAGGCGGGTGCTTTTCATCCTCACAGTCCCTACAGCATAATAAAAAGATGATTCAATGAATGATACAATTAAGTTTATTTATCGGTATGCTGGATCTCCTTTTGCAAGATATTATACTGTCTTTTTAAAAATGCATGCTAGCACAGTGCAGAATCGTGTACAGGGGCGGGGCTACATGGCCACCGGCCCTGGCAGAAAGCTGATTGGTCCTCTCCTGTTACTCACCATTTCAAAACAAATCATTGGCTAATGATAAGGTTGACCCGTATGAATTATGCCCCCTCTTCTGCCCAATACCTTAAAAAATTGTAGAATCACCACTATGGCAAAGTGTATCAGTGCTCAGCCATTAATTAGGAGCCCATTTCAGAAATGCCACCAATCACGTACCACATCTTTAAGGTTAGGAACTCATCAGTTTACTTTTCAGGTGATTTTACGCTTTCTTCAATCCCGGAATCCTGGAATTAGCAGTGACGTTACCGTTAGGCCCTTATCCCCCAGTTACCCCAGGGACAGCCTGACTCTGCAGTCTCAGAAAAAAACTGCATGTTACTTTTGATGAATGTCTGCTAGAAAATAAAACGTAAATGCAATTTTCTCTAGTGATGTAGTGTTTTTAAGTTACAGCTTCGGCTGTAGCGTGCAGTGCGGTTGCGGCACGCGGTGCTATTCCCACTTCTCGTCATCGGTCTTAGCTGGGGCGCTGTTTGCCTTACAGGAGCAGGGATGCTGAAACTGGGTTTCCACCTGGTTCCTGCAGCCCCAGGGCTGCAGTCATGTGGGTCACGAGCATCTTACACCATGACACACTGCGAGTAAACTCCATCTGATGGTGCACTCTCCCTCTGGCACACGAGGGACGGACCCGACTTGCTGAGGGTGTGGATGCTCTGTAGAAACCCATGTTTGCTTGCTGGCAGAGGTGGAGATTTCAGGTCCAGAGAGTACAAATCCAGACCAGGATTTTGTTTCGACCAACCAGTTTATTGTAAAGGCCCACAGTCACAGAGTACTCAACTGGTTGGTTGATACAAAATCCTGGATTTGTACTCTCTAGACCTGAAATCTCCACCTCTGCTTGCCGGTTTTTTAAACCGCTGGGGCTCGGACATCAGATTGAATTTACCTGCTGTTCATCTATTCATGGCGAGCTTTGATAAACAGCGGACAAGGTGCCGGGCTGAGGGTGTTTCTGTCTGGTTTAGTGAACTTGGTCTTGTTGACACATGGTGAACGAGGAATTCCTCCATCTTAAGACCTTCTGCGCAAACAGGTCTGACGCATTCCTCTGTAAGTCTGGGCCCATTCATCATCTTTGCCTTTGTCGCCCCACACTGAGCCCCTGTTAATTGCTTCATCCATTTATTCTGAAAAGCACGGTGCCCCCTGTGAGCCGAACGTCATCCTCCAAGATAGCACTATGCCTGACAGCCACGTCTAGCGTATTTCACATTTTTTTATACTTAGTCTTTTTCCCTGGTTCTTTCTGTTTGTTTAGCTTTGCCTCAATTAGCTACATTTAGATGTTTTTGAAGAGGCATATAGGTTTGAGAGTGAGGAAGAGCGAGCAGGATCAACTGCAGGCCACTGCAGTGATTAATGGAAGCGTGTAATTGCTTGTGGTCAAGACAGAGGAGCTCCTTGCCTTGTTGAGGGAAATACTGGTAGAACAGCTCTGTGCTTCACTGGGTCGGGGCCACCATGGCACCAGAGGGCTTCTAGCCATGGAAGGAGGTGGGGTTTCTGCCTCTGACTCCCAGAGGTTTAATGCCAAGCATGTGATGAGAGAGAAGTTCAGCTGCCTGGACCCTTTGAGCCCGAAGCTGCACTATGCATGCTGGGAGCTGTAATGACCACCATCATTTACTTTCCATTGTCGTCTGTCATACAGACCACATGTGAGGTCATACGCTCCTCTGCCGCAATTTTAATGAGCGCCATGTCCGGTAGCTTCTACAATGCATAGAGCTGATTCTTATGGCAGGTGGATTACAAGTTAACGGGAGACTGGATCTTAACAATGCTGTACACCTCAGATGACGTGCTTTCCAGTTATTTATTTTTTAATTTATTATTGAGCTGGGGGTTTATTTAATATAATGCTGCCAGACAACAAATCATTCCCCCCTGGGGGCTCAGTAAAAGTCCATCTTTTTCTATCTTATTTGATCTTATCACATAAGTGCCGATGATTTACATAATCGCAGGGCCCCCCCCGAAATCCTGGCGTGTTCGTGAAGTTTGGAGTTAATAAACATCGACCACATCCCTCGCCGATACTCCTTCAGAAGAGCGGGGATGGAGAAGAATGCCTTCAAAGGATTGTGATGGTAATGAGAACTGGCTCCCCTCTCAGCCCTATGCTATGCAGTCCTTTAAAGGTTATTAACTACTGTCTAAACGTCTTCAAGAGTCTCGCTGTAAATATTTATACCTGCGTTTCTCTGTCATAATGCAACCTCCTCCTCTCCTGGGAAGGTAAGAGGAATTCAGGACCCTCAAAGTAGGCCTACCTTTGAGTATTAGATTTGCATTGTAGGGTCCCTACCTTCCAACCCGAAACTCTGATGGCACTTGTGTTATTTTTGAACATCCCCACCACACCATAATTTCCTATGCTTGGCTTAAAAATGATAATTAGACAAGAAGAATACATAAAATGTATAATATCCCGCACCTTTCTCTATCAGTGAACATCCTCCATTTATGTACAAATGCATTTTTAAATATGGGTTGCTGAAGTACTAGATTGGCTGGTTAGTTTAAACAAATGTTAGGCGTCGCTGAGCAGGATGTTGTCACCCCCCCAGAGACCATAGTTTAACGGATATGGATCCCGCTTACCTGAACGCTAAATGGACGATGCTTATTCACTTAAACCATTGGGATGCTGCAAAATCTGAACTCTCTTGCTTGAGTTATGGTGGTTAATGGTAGGTTTCGATTTCTGGTTCTCTTGTGTTTGACCCTTCATTTGTCTCCTAGTCCGTCTGGACTCGCCCCGGCTCCCAATTACAGCCCCATCTGCACAGTGCTCCCTTTGATATTTCCTCAGTATATTAATTGTGACAGATTGTTGTCCCGGGTGTCCCCTAATTGGCCCCTGTGATTCCTGGGACAGGCTCCTCTCCAGCCTGCACTGGATAAGCAGTAGTAGAAGATGGACGGACGGACGCGGCACATGGGTGTGTCCTTCTAGAATATAGCTCACCTTTCTTGCTATGTTTCTTAGCCTTGGGCTGTACTTGTACTCTGCTGATCTATCTGAATCAGATATGGGAGAAGTTGACAGGTTGAGGAGGGGGTTAATGTCAATGGTGCTTCAACACCTCATAGCACCCCCATGTCACCTGTAAGTATTTTATCACCATCCTCACTGTGAAGGGTTGATGAGGGAGGGGGGGGGGGAATTGTTATGTCTTTATGCCATTACTCTTAGTCATCATGAACGGCTGTTTATGTTTACATCAAAACGGATCCCTCGTTCTCCAACAATTTTGGCCCACACACAGTGCCGGTCAAAGCCCATGTGGCACCTCCAGCGAGCACAACTACCCCGCCCTGGAAAAAAAAAATCACCTCCCAATTTCACTTTGTCTTGGATGGTGCTCTATATGCTCCTTGTGGCAGGAGACAGGGATCCTCCCCAGGAAACGGTACTGTAGGCAGCGGCCTGTGTCTCTTAACGTGTTAATCGGCGCTGACCACAGAGCGGCGTTAACCGTGTGCTGAGCCGCCACCCCCGCATGGACGCTAGTCTCGGGGTCCGGCCACATGCCGCTAACCGACTAAGGCTGGCTAGCGTCTAAGTCCGTCTGAAACATTAACAACCGTCATTGCAGCTACGCACATGCACCCACGCATGCGTACGCTGACCACACACGCAGGACACGTCATGCTGATGAGCTCAGCACACAGGTTATTTCCCCTGGGGAGGGCTTTGGCAGTAAACAAGAATTTTCAGAAGTTGAGTGAAAATCCTCTCTGCTTCACCTTCCTGCTTTTCCACTATTAACAGCGATGGGAGATTGGGTGACCATCCCTGGGATAGTCTTTTATGTGGTTAAAGGACATGTAGGCATAAGATCCTAGACTATGTCATGTAAAATATTTGTTAAACAGTACAGGGTGCAGCATCGCTGTTCTTAGGAGATACAAAGCATTTGCAGCTTTAAAGTCACTACAATATCTTTGTAGGCTGAATGTTTACTCTTGGACTTGGTCAAGCATGTGATCAGCGTAGGCGGAGTAGCCAGAGAAGCAGTCTAGATCTTATCATGATGTCATTTCAAGTCGTCGAGAGTTTTTTTGGAGTAAACTGAGGCTTCTGCAAAAGCCCGCAGGGCACAGACACTCGGAGTTAGAGACGCCAGTTTAGAGACGCATGTCTGTGGACCGTGGAAGAACAACTCAGAGGGAGGATTCAGACTCGCATGTGGGGAGGTTGGAGGCGACAGTGCTAGCATCTGAAGGACTGCATCTACTCAGAAATGTTAAAGCACACCTTCTACAGTACTGGAAAAAAAAATCAGCATAAAGTGGCAGGTGAAGTTAAATTTCTCGGCAGACAAATTAACTGGAAGTGGGGAAGCCATTTCCCCAGTCGCGGCGGAAACACGGTGTGTCTTATCCGCTGTCTGCACGGGGAGGCAAAGCTTTTATGAAGCATCACGAAACCTCATCTTTGAAGAGCCCCAGTTCAGGTGGATCCAGTTTCATTTCAGCCACCGTGCGGCCCTGTTAACCACCGCAGACTCTTACAATTTTTTTCAATTGTTTACACACAGTTTTGAAAACCGGGTTCTTTTTTTCGAAATATAATCACAATTATCCGAACACCACACTCAATTTGCAGAATTCCTAGATTGTTTGCAAAATGACACACTTCAGTGGAAACATACATACTTCAGTGGAAACATACTGTACACACATATTTGTGAAAATGCTTTTAGTTTTCATTTAGCCAACACAGTCCTCAATGATCAGACACTATTGCAGACAGTTTCACACTGCTGTGATAAATAAAAAACACATTTGTAA
>JABFDZ020000001.1:19379979-19395041 GCA_019775955.2 Pollimyrus isidori
CCCCCCCCCCGCCCCCCCCCCCCCCCCCCCCCCCCCCCCCGGGGGGCCCGGCCCCCCACCGGCGGCCGTCTGGCTGCGCAGCAGACAGGCGTTATCGCCTCGGCAGGCGTCTGCGGTGTGGGTCTGCGCATTCCTGCAGAGTGCGACCGCGAGTGTATGTCTGCGTACGCGTGTCAGAGATGTGCTGTCTTATGCAGCCATTAAATCCGTCAGCCTGTGACACCAGTAGTAAAGCTAATGTGATGCTGGGTGATCCTGTGCATTAGAGTAACTTATTTTGCTTAATTTTAGATCTCAATGCCCTGAGTTACATCAGTGTCACGTTTTATTTACTCCTCATATATATATATATATATATATACTCAAAATGTCTAAAAATAGACAGCAAATCCCTCTGCGAATTCACCCCCCACCCCAAACAGCTCGATGAAGCAGCACTGCTGTTGGTAAACTACACTACTCACAGAGCATGTTAGTGCCGCATGCCCTCAGACACCCACACCAGCCCTTTGCTCGTGCCTCTGTTAACAAACGTGTGTGATGTCCATCTCCTTCCCCCGTCAGATTCACCGGTTACACACGGGCCTGCGCGCGTCAATAGCGCTGTATTGGGGAGACCTACAAGCCGCTTCCCGCTGAACTCTGCATGCCCCATAAAGACACATCGGGACCCCGGGATCATATCCACAGCAGCGCTTCATAGATAGCAAGGGACAGAAATCCGGCCAGACAGGCGCTCTGGGCATCTGCACGAGATCCGAGTGGATTACCCGGCTTTGTCGGAGTCCGTGTTGATTTTCAGTGGGTGGCCAGTAGCTTAGGCTGCCGTATCCACATAATGACCTCACGCTTTTCGTACGCTCTGGGTTTTCAGGCTGCCTGTATGGAAGCCGGAGTCTGTAAGAACGGCTTTATGATGTAAAAGTCAGGGAAAGGCCACCAGGTACTGAAGGAAATTTAATGGGGTGGGGGGGTTCATTTCAAAGCAGGGTAGGCTGAGGAAGCACAGTCAGGGGGGTGTACCGAGAGAGGTTTAAGTCCTGTTTAGTCTAGATAAGCATCCTCCCCCCACCTGGGAGATGCCTGTCACCTGCGCTAAAAGGGTTAGACGAGTGACACTGGCTGGGTCCCTCTCAGAACCGTGTTACCTGAGCACTGGGTCCATATGCGGACAGGCTGGTGATCAGGGCTGCCAAGGATCACCAAACCACAGTATGAAATGAAACATCTAGAAATGAACATCTGCTGAAGGCTCGGCAACTGGGAATGGGGGAGTAGAACTTACATTCGGGACCCCCTGCTTAGGATCGTTGTCAGTTAATTGATTAACGACGTCACCCACTCTGCTCCAGTGCCTGGAAGGCTCCACTCATGCCTCATGGTGTCTCTGTCAGCTGGCAAAGCCATCTAACTCGCTGCCCGCTGGCCACCTCATCTCTCCCCCCAGGGAAGGCGGAGAGGGTGCAGTCTTCGGGGAGGGACTCCGGAGACGGCGCCAGCCACTGCCTGCCGTGCCGCGAGGGCTGTGCCTACTGCAAGGACGACACACCGTGCCACACACATGCCGACGGGCCCCTCCGCGCCGCTGCCGTCGTCTTCCAGGGGCTCTGCATGCTGGCCGATTTCTTCAGCATGGTGGTGGTCTATCGTTTCCGTGGCAACAAGGTAACAAAGGTCACCGTGGCGATGCCTGTATGATGCGTCTCCGCTTTTGTTTGCCTGCATTTCACAGTCCTCCCCCCTTGGGGAAAAAAGCATAAAGAGGAGACTGTAGAATATTTACACAAATAAGATCCAGTGCTGGGTGATATGAGGCTGTGACCTAGTGGGTGGGATTTGACCAATGGGATTCAAAACAGAGCCCAGATTTCACCAATGGGATCCAAGTAGAGCCTGGATTTAACCAATACCAGTCTCACTCTGATGATCATAATTTATTATTCACTCAACAGGCTAACTTGTGTCTATAAATCTCCCTACAAAGATATTTGTATTCACATTGCACAGCCTCGCAAGGACATTCTGTGCCATTGCTATCATTCTGTCCCGACACAAGCAGGTTAGCGGGTTCAGGCAGGTATGCACAACCATCTGGGCATCTCTTCTCTTCCAGTGCATCAGAGCCTCAGGACTCGTGCTCCTGGAAGCCATCTTGTTTGGCGCGCTGCTGCTGTATTTCCCCGTGAGTCTCCTCTCCCTCTCTTTTACTGTTTATTCATTCGCCCCCTTCGGGTGTACCTGGGGAAAACCCCGTGGCGATTAAACGATGGTTCGCGTAGATCTCACGTTACGTCTGATACATCCGGACCTTCAGGGAGCATTAATTGCTGGGAGCGGTGGGCTTCCCTAACCACAGACGATAAACGCAATTAAGATGAACCGATTTTGGAGCCGGCGATCGCTGGCAAATGGTAATACATTAGCTGGCTAAACTCTAAAGGGTTAAAAAGCCGCTGGTGTTAAAGATGAGATCTGATTGGTTCTCAGGGGTCTCGGTACACGCTGACTCCCAGGCGGCTTGTAAACAGAATATTTTATTTAGATGTGAAAAAGAGCATTTTAATTGTGAGTGCTGAGAATTTCAGTTGATGCTTGAGAACATCAGTGAAGCGTTTTGTTTGCAGTGTCCTTCTGAGGTCAAAGTCTGGAGAAATGTCCCCGTAAGGAGGGAAATAGATACAACTGCACCGCTGCAGTGGTTTCATACCAGACCAGCTTTGTCGAGAGATGTGCATGTATGTGCGTGTGTATGTGTGTGTGTGTCTGTGTGTGTATGTGCGTGTGTGTGTATGTGTGTGTGTGTCTGTGTGTGTATGTGCGTGTGTGTGTGTGTATGTGCGTGTATGTGTGTGTGTGTCTGTGTGTGTACAGTATGTGTGCGTGTGTGCACGCGTGTGTGTATATGTGTGTGTCTGTGTGTGTATGTGCGTGTGTGTATGTGTGCGTGTGTGTGTGTGTGTATGGGTGCGTGCTTTTTCTTCCACGGTACGCCGCTCGTAATAACTTTTTCACCCACTGACAGAAATAAGACCTGACTGTAGGGGCGGTGAAACAGGCCTTTATTATGCTGTTTGGGAGCCAGCTGGGGACGACAAGCCTGTTTCGCAACACCCCCACCATCCTCACCTTATTTAGCTGACACTTTCACCCTAAGTGACATACATTTTGGGGACAGCAAGGTCAGCTAGTCCCTGGGGCAACTGGATTTCGTGGCCTTGCTCACGGCCCCGATGATGAAATCACTCTGTCATCCCCGGAGTGTGAACCAGCAACCTTCTGTTCACAGGCATGGCATCCCCTCCCCTGAGCCACACATTGGCCTAATTAAATAAGTGAGCCCATGGTATCTCGCCCCCTAAACACACACGGTACTCCCACAATACTAATAGGGACATGTCTTCACCATCCATACCCAAATCTATGCCGTTGGGGCAATAAGTGGAAAGATTTGATAAATAAACTAATGATATCCTTACTGATATTATGGGAGATACAGTGAGCGTTTCTGGGAGCTGGGTGTTGGTCGCTACCAATTTTGAAACCAAACCTACGACCTTGAATTGGCCCGAAGTAGGTTTATTCTTGAATGTAATCTGCGAGGTCCACTGCTGATTGTCCCCACTTGCTGTTAGTAATCTGCCAGCTACTGCTGTTTGTCCCTGTAAAAATGCTGCCACCTTTTTTTTAAAGCATAAGGAACGGTTCATATTAATTTGCAGCCTCCATTCCTACCCCCAGCTGCTATTACCATGCCGGCAGAGGAAATGAACGTCTGGAAGAATCTCTCCGGGTGGGACGGCAAGCTGATCGGCATGACTCGGGGACGGTGGGCGGGGGTAGGGGACTCCGTTTGTGGTTTTTCAAAACTGTAAGAAGGAAGAAAAGCGGCTGTTTTCGCTGAAGCACAAGCGAAATGCACTGTGGAGGTTGGGGCTCTGGGAAGGTAACATCTGCTAAAAGTTTAAGGTGAGCGGACTGCGCCTGAGAGGCAAAGCAGAGCTCAATCATTATATTATTCATAAATATGCGCAGGGGTGCAAATGAGCTCGTCATGTGACTTCACCCCTCCCCGGGATAGGGCGTGTCATCTAGATCAGTGTTTTTCAACCCAGTCCTGGGGGACCCCCAGACAGTCCACATTTTTGCTTTATCCCCAGCTCCTAGACCATCGAGAACACAAAATACTGGATACAGGTGCGCTGGGAGCTGGGAGAGAGTGAAAATGTGGACTGACCGTGGGTCCCTGAGGACTGGCTTCAGAAACACTGATATGAAAGAATATGTACATGAAAAGACAATTAAAGGCGAAGTTTAGCTCAAGTAAGCAGCGAATTAAGGAGTAAAAGTATAAAATGTCTCAAATCTATTTTTTTGTCTGGGGGCTCTAATGAAAGGATTCACAAATTGTATTATACCTGTGACAGGTACTGTGTGACATCACAGCCTAAAAATAAGGCAGCAGCGTTGATGCAACACCCGCCCCCCCGCCTGTCTGGCGTCTGTCTTCTGACGCATAGGTACCCCCCTCCCGGTGTCTGTCTCTGTCACTGCTGTGTCCCCCTCCTCTCCTAGCTGCTTGCTTTGCTGCTCTGATGGTTCACTTGCGACTACCCCTCCCCACCAGCAGGGTCCGCCACCTCATCCTAGCCCATCTCACAGTCTGTCTGCGGCTTCCTAGCTACCCGTAGCTGGATCTTCCCCCTAGTGCGGACCGCCACCTCAATCCCAGCCAATCTGCAGCTTCCCGCTTCGCTACTCCGGCAGCTACCCACAGCTAGCCCTCCCCACCAGCAGGGACCGCCACTTCAATACCAGCCCCCTCTCCGTGGCTCCCTTTGGAGTTTCGGTGGTTGTGTTCTGGGACTTCCCTAGGATAAAACCACCAACGCCATTATGATTCATGATTAGTTTATGTATTCTCTCCCTTAGTGTTTAATCACTTCGATGTTTAATCACCTTCCTGGTCACAGAGGCTGATAGAAAGTAGTAACTGGAAGCCTCTTTCCCCGTGTTTTATGGGAGCTCCTGGTGGAGCCAGGGCATCATACTGCATTCCCAGGTAAATGAGAACCTGTGGCCGGAGCCAAGATGTGAAATCAGCCAACCAGGCCCTGTTTGACTGGTTCGTGCAACTAATTAACTAATAGTCAAGCAAACTGGGGTTAACCCGAGTGAGCAGGATATGTTGTATTTGCTCAGTACTCACCGTTAATTAGGAGTTTGTATGTCTATCCTCAGTGAATGAGAAATTCTTAAGGAATGAAAGTCTGGTGCTTGACTCTGCAACCATCTGTTTGTACGGTGAGCTCGCTATAAATAATACTATTGTTTAATTATTAGCTAAATCCTCTGGCTTAGAGCAACAACTGTGAGCAAAGTGAACATTTTCTGATAAACGTAAATCCAGGTTCTTTGCACATTTAAATAAAAAAACTGAAGTTGAAGTATCATCAACAGGAGCTGGTGTATTGTAGGGAATGTTAGGCATGTCAGAGGGTCACTGAAGGGGTGTAGGTCAGTGGCGCTGACCTTCTGGGTGCTGGTGACCGAACAGGTACTTTCCCATTATTAGCAAAACCCAGCTTCCAGAATTGCAGGGGTGGTGTAGTGACTGTTGCGCCGGACCCAGGGAATTGTGGGAAACGGTTATGTCATCCCAATGGAGCTGTCACCACAGCCCCGGAGGAGGACATGACGATTGTAATTTACACTTTGCCAGGCCGCGGAGGAGCAGCCACATCACCCCAGCTATGGGGGGGGGGAGGGGATAGACTTCCATATCCTGGCAGACTCTTTTCATGTTCTGCCTGTATTAAAGTTGCACAGATCAGAAAACGGGAGATGTGAGCTGAAGCACATCTGAGCCGCAGGAAGAGACGCACCGCAGCCCTTGGCTGGCTGAGGGGGCAGGAGGGAGGGAGTGACCAGTAGGAGGCAGGTTTCCAAAAACCCAGCGGTGGCATTGTTCTGTCTCTGTGAAGACAAACGGAATCGCCGCATTATGGCCCGGAAGCCATGTGGGTGATCCATCAGAATTCCAGAGTCCTGGGAAAACTGCGTGGGGGGGGGGGGCCCGTCACAGCAGGTTAGGCCTCTGGGCCCATGATCAGAAGGTCACTGGGTCGAAGCTGGTGCTCAGCAGAGTAGCCACATCTCAGTTGGGCCCTTGAGCAAGGCCCTTAGCCCCTCCCAAAAAAATCCTCCGGGGGGGCACTAGATGAATGCCTGCGTGCACTTTGTCCCCAAGCTCGTGCGTTCCTCAAAGGAGAGCGAGACGGCACATGTCAAGGTTGACACATGTCGCTGAAACTGCTCTCTCAATCGTGCAAATCGCAAACGAAGCATCATTTCATTTACAGCTGGCTTTTGCGAAAAAAAAAAAATCAAGTATGCACTACAGATGTAATTCTGATTCCAGACGGACACCATTTACCTAAATTCATACGGAGGTGGCCGCGGTGATGTAATGCGCAGACAGTGAACAGACGGCTACTTAGAGGAGCTTTTGCACCAGAGGCCTTGACGCCTTGGCCCAGTGGAGTTCTACGCAGCCATCCTGAGAGGAGGATGACTGCCGACCCTCCTCATGTCCATCCGCTGAGCCGGTGTGAGCGAAACAAATAACAATTATCAGGGGAAAAGAGCCCGAAATTTCAGCATTTGTCTTTCATTACGATCTTCATAAAAATGGCCGTTTTGAAGAAGTCACTACACAAAACAGTTGTGACAGTTTTGATGACTTGTGTGGGACTTAATGATATTCACTCCAAGACGTGGTAGGATAATAATGAGGTCATCATATGAATTACAGGGTAAAGGTTCATTTAGAGGACATTAAGAGGAGGGAAATGCATGCAGAGTGAGCACTGAAAACGCCAACACTTCTCTGAATAGGAATCTTCTGTAATTTCCTTCATACGCTTCTATATAGATGTTTTCAAAAATGTTCCAGAACTTGTTACACATCTTCAGCTGCATATGCTGTTCCATCAGATTTCCAAAATGTACTTCACTGTGCGATGTTTCACAGGAACCATGGCACAATTAAGATGAATTTTTGGGTTTCCTGATGACCGGCTATGTGGTGAAACTAATGTTTTTGCCAAAACGTGCGAACAAAAGCACTGAAGGCGTTAGGTGTCTGGCATCCGGAGTGGGATCGATGCATCGACTGGAGACCTGACCTTGAGTCCTGGAGTCCTTTAAGTTGCTCTGATTTGTTAACCATTTGTTGTATTGATTAATTCCTCATTTACAAGATTATTGGCTGCAGAATATAAATTGTGAGGAGGGCGTGGTGACAGTGTACTGTTTGGGTTGTTTAGTAATAAGGCGGCTTCTATGTTACAAGTGTGTTGAATCGTATGAAGGGGGCACTTTTATTCTTCATTCTGTCTAGAGTTGCCTTGGAATGCTCATGATTGGTCACTACTGATATCTTGTTTTCAAAAGCAGGGTTCCCACTGGGGGGGTTGGGGGAGGGAATGGTTCATTTTCAAAAATAAACATGTTATATGTTTTCAAGCCACGCCTATTTTTAAGACCACTGAAGTTTGTGAGTTCTGATTGGTCAACAAGTTTCACCACCAGCAGCCCTCTCCGTATGCCCCCCTTGTCAACCGGGTCACAGTCATCATGGGGTTGTGAACCCCTAGTCTAGAGATTCCTACTGGCAAAATCTCTTTATCTTCACAACAGAAACAATTCAGACTCTCACTGAAGCTTTGGTAGATTCTCTGTGCCAGTTTGGCTCCCCGTTTGCTGGTCTGAGATCCTGAGCTATCATTGCCGATGCTGAAATTAGGAACTGTAAGGAGCTTGGCTGTGGGAATCTTCAGCTGGCTTCCCCGACAAGCACCGTGTTTGGACCGCAGTGCTGACCTCGGCTCCATCAACGTCGCGCTGTACTTCAGCTGGGAAGTTGGGCAGACTCACAATTTGAGAATACAGCTGAAATAAAGTCAGAAAGATGCTGACTTTAGATTAAAAAATGTACAATGAGCCAGGGTGCCTCCTGTCGAGGCCTGTCATCCTCGGGCTCCGAATACATGACATCACCCCTGTCCCCCTGAGTCAGCCCTTCTGATGGATGGAGACGCCTTACGATAGCCGACACGGCTGCGTTTTGATTACGAGGCTGTCGCTTCCTTAGCATGTAAATGGAAATTTCCAGATAAGTACAATTTTTGTTCCTAAAGGATATCTGATCAAAATGGCAGGATGGTTGGTGAGTGCCATTCTTTCATCCAATGAACATTCACTCCTCTGGAAACATTCACACCCATGCTACTCTTCGAGTTGTGTGAGCAGCAGCGGTACAGTGGAGACGGAGGCTTCTGGCTTTATTCACTCGCAGGTCAAATTGCTTCTGTCTTTCTTCTCCTGCAAATTTTCTTTTAAGCTGTGCCACCATTGGCTGGACCCAAGGAAGCCCTTGTGATGCAATAAATCGTAATTCAATCAGGGCACTTAATCATTCACGCTAAATCACTATATTTTGGCACTACCCAGTTTATTGTACCCTCAAGTCAGTACATGAACACTTTTCATCTCCTGCATTCTTTCAGCTGTGATTAATCTATTGTGTGCCCAACTGCTTCTAGTCTTTGTTCTGGCTTATTTAGCAGCTGAAAAGAGTTTGCTTCAATTTCCAGAGCCTTCTCTATGTATAAAGTGTCACACCAGTAGAACAAAATGGTGTATAGATAGATGTATTTCAGGAAAATGTCAGACATAGAAATAAAGACGCCTTTCTTGATGGCAGGAGATCCAGCTCTATTTTGTGTCTGAGAAAGTTTTATTGTTAGGGTTTTGTATTGAAATGTACTATCACCTTGCCGCTATCACCAATTTAGCATTGGGTCAAACTGCATCAAGCAACGTTCCGTCATAGAATTATGTCATTGCTGAGTTTTTAGTTAAACAACTGGCAGTATGAAAACTACAGAGTCAAATAATAAGAAATTGAAATAGGGAATGTGAGATTACTAGATAAATCTTGACCTTGGGTGAGGCATGATCTGCAAAGACCAGGTGTCAGGATCTCTCAGATTCTTTCAGAGAACAAGGTCCTCATTTTTTGTACAGCAGTTAACATAAGATCATTCTAGCATAGAGGGAATGAAGGAGTGACGGAAGACAGGAAGTGACATCACAGTGCTCTGCCTTTGCAGTGCCTGATACTCTGTTTTATTGCTGTTATTCTGTGATTCACCAAATGCGGTTCAAGCAAAAATGTATTAAAAATGGATAAAAATTACGTAATGGGATTATTGCCGGTGGAATGTAGAAGATGGAGAAGGAAACCGGAGAGGGGGCTGAAATATTTGTTACATAAGAGGAGAAACCCATTCCAGTGATCCAAACGCGATCCAGAAAGTTCTTTCTGGTGATGCATCATCATGCCTCTACCCAGGCCTCCCTCACACTCAACCCCCCCAACCCCTCAGACGATGCTGCTTAGGGCGGGGCAGGAGGCTATAAGTGAGTTTATGGCATCCCATTTCCAGGGACTGGTCTTCTTGCGCTGGCAGCTGTGGGAAAAGCGACGGCTCTTTAAATCACTTGTGCCCTTATAGCCATTCAAAGAGCTCGACCACAGCAGGATGTTCTATGTGGGGAAGAAGTACAGCAGAAGGGAATATGATGAGCCTTTGACTGACCAACGATCATGGCTGGCCGCCTTGTCTTCAAAATGAACATTGCTTTCTAGCATAAAACGGCTTTGTCAACTGACTCCTGCAAGTATGACAGCTTGTGGAGATACTCCATGCGCCCATTGTTGATATGGATTGAAGTGAGGGCCAAGGTGGATTTCAGGAATGGATGTGTGATCACCGGTAAAAGCCTGTACAATATTCCTGACCTCTCTCCGCCCTCTGCGCTCCCAGTACTTAGCATCGATTAGTAATGTAGTGTTTTTCCCTCTTTCAAAGCTGGCGGAGCAGCTCCCGCATCCCCTCACGCAGCCTGGCACGTGCCGTGCCCTCTCTCACCAGTACCCCAGTGTCTCTCTCGCCGCGACGATCAGAACTGATGCCCGTAACCCAGTCCGGCATAACACGAGTGCAGAAAGCCACTCCGCAGTGGAGGAGGGGCAGAGATTATCCTCACAAAGCAGGGCCGAGATCCCAAAGCGGAAGCTCTCGTGTTTCAGCATCTGGGAGGGAGGCAATACTACCCCTCTGTTTAGGGGGAGAATAACAAAGTAGTATTTAGAAAGGCCCCCAATACAATTCAAAATAGCTTTTGAAATACACTTATGACTGCTGCTGGCACATGTTAGATCTGCTATGTTGTTCACAGCTCCTGGAAAATACATTTTAGCTATCAATGTTTGAAAACAAACTGATCAGCAGTGATCAGTGGTATGTAGAGATATTTAAAGTCTAATTAAATCCTCAATGTCCTCTGAATCTTGAACTTGGAACCGACACCTGCATTTTCTCAGTACCAATCCTTTTGACTTAAATAAGACAGTCATTTGTAGTTGCTGCTGGACCGAGCAGAGAATTAGCCTGAGGCTCTTACTTCAGTTTTAGTTCCGATATGATGACTCATATCTAGGCTGCTTAGCTGTCTTTTCCTGGAAAAATGATGCTGCATGCCATCCATATGAGCCATCAGAAGTATCCTTCTAGAACATCCCATGGCACATAGGGCTAAATCGATGGGTCTGTTTGTCAAGACAGATTTTGTGGCTCAAAATAGGATTGGGGAGTCCGTTCCCGACAATCGCTAATCAGCGACAGTGTGTGAAGCAGAGCTGCCAACTTCGGTCAGCCGGCTGGCGTGAGATTTTCAGTTTCGGACAAGTCTGCACACCTGCACATGGCAGTTTTATTACCAGTAGGGTCTGCAGCCTGTGGGGTTTGCAAACTGCCATGTCATGCCTGATGTAGCTAATGTGAGGTTTATAATGGAATAATATGGATTTGCTGTAAGATCTATTATGTGAGCGCGGGAGTCTGAAAGTGTGAGCGTCATGCCAGATGCGTGAGAGTTAGCAACACCGGTAAAGAGTTTATTGACTGGAAGTTATGGAACAAAAGAATTTAATTGGAACAAGAAGGGAAAGGTAGGACAGAATGTTCCAGTATTGCTTCCATCCCTGAAGAAAGTAAAAGAGAGCTGTCAGCAGGATGTGCGTAGGTCCGGTTACCCTCCGAGGACCTCATGTTTTGGTGAAAGCATATATACATCTCAGGAGTCTTCTGTTCCACTGATGTACCTCTTACCAGCCCCTTGAGGATCCCAATGTGCGTCAGAGCTCCATGGCAAGGCAAACTTGCTTTTTACTGATAAAAAAATCATAAGCCTCTCTTCTGATTGGGCAGAATCCTCCAGTTATGTAAAACTGAACTTCTAATCAACGGAGCGACTGTTACTTTCACCACCTCTGAGCCTGATCGTCACGTGTGGGAGATCATTCCACGTATCTCCTGGTTTTCTTACTCCACATACCGTGGCGGAATGTCCTCAGCACAGGGACAGGGAAGCGGGCCACGTCTGAGATGCGATAGCAACACACTAGCAGCTCGTATTCCCCCGGGGTCCCTAGACTGCCTCAGACCCGCAACGAGAAAATGTTTGCTCGCTCGCTCGCCACGCTCTGCTTTGGGAACTTATTAATGCCTCCGCTAATCGGATTAGCATCCGATCCTGCTGGGAAATCAGAGTCTATCTGCAATGGCCAGATAATTATTTGGCTTCAGATGCTTTCCTTTATTTTTGGGCAGGTTTCGGTTCTTGTTTGTTGCGGTGGGAGTGGTTTGTGTGGTTTGCTTTCGTTTAATACTCCTTCCATCTGAACTGATGACTTCAGCCATCTTATTACTAGCTATGGGTTTCCACATGTCTGTCATGTGGCTTAATTGTGAAAAGGCAGAAAGGAATAATCGGATTATTATTATTATTGTTATTGTTATTATTATTATTAGGAAAATTGATGTTGCTCCGGTTTAATTTTTTTTTCTCTTGAGTTTGTCATTTGAGATTATGGCTAATTTCACAGCCCCCGTGAAAGTCTGTATACAGACTTGCAACATAACATGAAATAAATTTCAGCCTCATTAAAACAAGGGTATACTTAAAGGTTACCAGATCAGGGTTTGGGTTCCACTAAAGATCATCACCATTACAGTCACCACACTGGTGATAGTTAATAGGAATGGAAATGTAGGTAGGCAACTCTTCTGTATGTGACTGTAACCCAGTATGAGGAGCAGGGTTTCTATGGCATTGATCATTTCATTTATCAGCTTATGTGACTCTACGACGCGTGCAGACTTTTACAGCGTGGTACCCTTGGGATTTCTTGTTATTGGTGACCTGTTTTGAGGAAGGAGCCAGAGTTATTCTTGAAGACTTTAGCATTTACACTGTTAATTGGTCCTCCTTTCTGCTGTCTGCTTCCCCTCCCGCCTCTGCAACTGACCCCAGACAGCATAATACGTACAACAGTGGCTCATTAACTTGGGGAAAAAAATCCTTGCAGTTGTGTGTCTGATGACCAAAAGTTGGGCAAACTTATCCAACTCTGGAATCTACAAACATACATTTATTTATTGTGTGCGAGGGCATGGTCTGCGGGCATCTCAGGGGCATCATGTGACCATTGTAATTTTTACAGCTTGGTTCTACATTCCCCACAGCTTGCTATAATTTGCCCAGTTCTTGCGTTTACTCTGCATCCGTCCTCAGTGTGCTCCTTGAATCTGTTTGTGTCTTGCTGGCCCTGCATAACCCCAATAAGCTAACATTCATGATATAAACTGCTCTCACTGCCAGTTGTATACATTCCTAACCTAAAAGGAGAAATTGTGACACATATTGTTTAGTATCTGGAAGGACCCCTCGTCTAAATGTGCTGTGGTTTGGCCAGAGTCCTGTGGCTTGGGCCCTTAATATGTTGAGGTAGCCGTTGGGTCTCTTCAGTTGCAGTGATTGCCTTTCGGCAGCTAAAATCTGCACTGACTCATGTCTCATAATTAACCCAGTGTCCCTGAGATCTGAAGATGTACCTGTGATGTTTTATTTGATTATAACAGATGCATATTTCCCCAAATACTGAGTGAATGGGAAATCAGAGACCCATTTTTTTCTATGGCTTGCTGGAGACAGGTGTCCTGCTTTCCAATTACGCCGCACTTTTGATTTTATTTATTTATTTGGGTCTATGGAAAATGCACTCGGATTTGGGAACAGTGGTGAGTTCCTTGCGTGACCCGGATAAGCAGTTTATTTTGGAGGCAGCGACGCTGACTGGGATGGCATTTGACTCAAATTTTGATTCGGACGTTGGATATTTTGGCGGAAACAGCTGAAGCACGGCAGCCTCAGCATCCCTGAGAGCGGAAAATCCCAATCCACTTCGAGACGCTAAAGGTCCACCCTTGGTTTCCTGTTCTCCCACATTTATTGGTTTCTGAACTCAGAAGCCTTCACCCAAGCAAGCGTGGTTCAGGGTTGCTGATCCTGAGTTGGATAAAGAACTCTGGAAATTGGATGAGTTACATCATTAGGCGACAGAAAGTATTTACCTATTGTTTATTCTACCATTAAAAATTAGGCTGAAGTCTACAGACAGGGTAGACAAGTCTTGCTTATAGAATAACTGTCGTGAACTAATTGTTAGGACACTGATATGTCATCCTCCTTGTGTTCTTATAATAGTGAGTCCTACTTTTTTTAAATAAGGTTTTATGTGTAGTAAGGGGCTTGCCAAGCAGTGATAACCATCTGAATATGAAGTTGAATGAAACAGAAAGAGAAATAATTGCAGCCGACAGTGGAACGTTCTCAGTTCTTTGACACATAACTGCCAGTGATAAATAGGAACAATACAAATGGTAACGTGTGGTTAGAGTCTTCGGATGCGTTCATCGTACTGTATGTTACTAATCCCTGTGGGCTGGGGGTCTTCTGCGGAGTAGTGCATTATTTACAGAGCTTCCTGGGTTCAGGAATAGTTCCTGAAAAGTTGATTTCCAAAGCCTTCTGAAATGTTTTCTTCATCTGTAGCTAAACATTTCTTATATGACATACAAAGTGCAGGCTTTTATCCCAGCCTCTATTTTCTAGTGTTTTCTATCCGAGCAAAGGAAGGAGGCTGTTTCTTACCCATGCTCAAACAGAAGTTTAGTTTTGTTAATGGAGTCAAAGATGAAAAAGAAGCACTTAACCAGCATTGCAATTTGAAATCCCTGATTTAATTTCTCTTCTTTTTCAGGTTCTCATTTTATACTTTCAGCCCAGCACGTTCCGTTGTATCCTCCTCAGATGGGTTCGCCTTTTGGGTTTTGCTATTGTCTATGGGACGGTGACGCTCAAACTGTACAGGTAAAACATTACTGACACATCATCATCGATGCTTTGTGGCAAATCATATCCAGAATGCAAAATGGCCACTTTTCATATCAAGCTTGCAGTATGCTTGAGAGTTTCCTCTTTCAAGAAAATGCATGGCACATGTCCCAGCATTATATAATAATTTTAAGGTTGGTTACATAGTCATTCGTCCAGAAGATACAACTGGTTCTAGGAAGTAAAAGAACAGATCAGTTATGCAATGTGACCCTTGATTCGTCCATGTTTCTCACATGATTTGCATGAGCCAATCGGAAAGGGACACACTGAATGCAGGGATGCCAGATACAGGGATGCTAAAGTAAGCTCACGTAGGTTACTGTGCTTTATCGGTGCCCATAATGGAGCTAAGAGCACAACTTTCAGCCAGCCAATGAGCTAATTGGGCAGTGTAGCAGGAGAAAGATTCAAAGGCTGCTACTTTTGTTCAACTATCTCAATGCAATTATCACTCGACCATTTTCTATAGTAAATCGTAAAATATCAAATACATGCAGAAAAATACAAATAAAAATGTTAAATTACACCACAGTAGTAGTCTGAGTATGACTCCTCAAGGCACTTGGGACTTCATAACACGCTATATAAAATCAATTTCTCTGAGATATTTGGTAACATGTGGGACTTATACGCGCAGCACAAATAAGTAAAAATCACTGTTTCATACATGACGATCCTATGCGTGTCATCGCGCC
>JABFDZ020000001.1:19486419-19502020 GCA_019775955.2 Pollimyrus isidori
TTTTGCTGTTTGGATAATGGTGGTATGGATATATTATTCAGGGGTTTTAACTATTATGTAATTTAGCCCCCCCCCCACACCAAAAAAAATAATAATCAAGTCGGACTCTCTCCAACACCTTTGATAGTGTGTATCTCCTGCTCAAGTGTCACTGTGAAATTTTAGTAGTGGTTGTGTTTCCTCCTATTTAAACCTTCTTATTATCTTAATTATCTTATTACCTTAAATCTAGAATTCAATATTTTCCCAAAGGAATGGGCCTAGCAAGGGCGCTGAGGAATGTGTTCCCCTGATTCACATTATCTTGCTTCATAGTGCTTCATTTGTGATTTAACTGGGCTATTCCATGGTGCCCATCTGGAAGAAGCTTGCATTGTCACTACAGAGTCACCCCACCTCAGGCTAAACACCACATAACATTTTACTGAGTATTTTTTTTTTTTGTGGGAGGGGGGGGGGGGGGGGTGCAGTCTATTTACCCGCAAGGCTAGAAATAGCAGACATTTGCTTTCTTTCTTAACACCTTGTCTGCATGCGGAAGTCTGTCGACAGTTTGTCCCCAGCATGATTTATGCGCTCTGTTTTCCCAAGCCAGTGACTGTGATTTTTATCACATCCCATAAATACCAGTCAAAGGCAAGTTCTCCACGCGAATTTCAGCCCCTTCCCCTGTCCAGGCCGGAGCCCCAGGAGAGCCACCACAAACCCGTGCCACTTAAACGTCGCCTGATCCCCCATGGAGCGATAACATTACAGGCTAACGCTAATGTGCTAATGGCACATTGTCACCGCTCCCACTGTACAGGACGAGTACCTGAACGAGGATGTGGACGCACGTGTGATCGAGTACGAGGACAATCGACCGCTTCTGGACATGTTCCTGCAGAAGCCCATGGGCCTGCTCTCGCTGCTGGATGAGGAGAGCCGATTCCCCCAGGCAACGGACCAGACACTCGTCGGCAAGTTCCCTATTAGCCTGTGCTACTAGCCCGTTTTGTTAGCATGTGTCGCTAGCGGCATCCCCAGTTCTCGGGCCTTCAGGGTTGCCGCCTTTGATTTATGGAAAAACCAGGACACTTTGGGGGAGCGGGATCAAACCATTTTTTGCAAATATACTCTTTGCCTCTTTCAGACTTAGTTGCACTCACTCTGACCCCTTTCCTGCTTTCTAAGTTTTGCTTTAAAGAGCGTGTGTGTATGTGTGTGTGTGTATATATATATATATTATATATTATATATATATTATATTATATATATTATATAGTCTATTATAATTAGACTATATACATACATATATATATGTATGTATATACTCTAATTATAATAGTCTATATATTATAGTTATAGTTATATAGTATAGTATAGGATAGTTTATATAGTATTATATAGTCTAATTGTAATCTTATAGTTGACTATAAAACCTAGCCTTAATGTCTCTGGAAGTATACTCCCTTATCATTATTAAAGATATTATAATAAAATATAAACAACCTTTTAACTTCATGAATTTGGACAACCTATCACTGACATTTCTCACCTCTTTTCCATGTATATTTCTCATCACTTTTTGCTGTCTATCTATTTATATGTTTTTGCATTTGGTTCATGCAAAACTCTGGTGGTATTTTGTTTCTGCATGGTTTTCCAGTGGTGCTTTTCCTTCATATTTAACAGAAATTTTAGATGGACACAAAACATGAGGGGTGGAAAATGGGGAGGGGGGAGCAGGCAAACCACCATGCAGTCTTTTTTCACTAGCCAGATATCTTAAGCCAAATGTAAGTTATCCAGCTAACTGGGAAATTTTGCTTTGTGGAAACCCCTCCCCTAGTCAGCTTGATTGGGTTTTTTCACAGAAGATGATATTTTCTTTGATGCTGATGGCTCGCCTGTCACTCCTCCCATTTCACAAAACCGACAAGATAAGTTTTTTTTTTAACTAATGTTACATCTAGCTAACAACTTAAGTCACGGCGAGGCCATGGATGTGAATGCTTGTGGCACACTGACAGCCCACGCAGTTGGTAGATAATTTAGTAAACTTTATATTTCTGTTACCAATCGAAGTATAGACGTGCTGTGTTTTTAACCATTTACGGACACAAGATTGGATATACAAATATAATCTGGAAGAAAAAATGAATAGCGGTAGAAGGAAACCAAGTGAGGTCTTATTTGAAACTACAAAATTCTAAATTAGACAAAAAATGGGGACAATTCATGTGTCAGGAAAGAAAATTAATTTTGCTCAAAAAAGAGGGCAATCCTGGGTAAAACTGGACAGTTTCCAACCCTGCAGGGCTTTGGTTCCAACTTTCACACGCACAGAGGTCCTTTTCAGCATCAGCTATTGCATTCGGTGTCACATTTCAGGCACCCAAACTGAAAATATCAAAATGGTCATCAAATATTTACTACCACGCTAAGTTTACACCCGATTTCCACTTATCAAAGTGTCACATAAATATTCTACAGGCTAAGGTGAGACACCATGAACTTGTTTAATCCAGCATTGTCGTTATCTTTTTAATCCTATAACGTAACACAATATCTCCAATCAGATTATGTTTTTTTGAAATACGTTCAGGCAAAAAACATTTTTTTTTTTTTTTTTTTATTTCAAACCCGTAGTACGAAGCCCCGCGTTCTCCTTATGAACGTATAATACTATGCATGCATGTGATATCTTCTATTTTTCACTTCCTTAGAGAAGTTTGAAGACAACTTGAAGTCTAAAAATTTTTGGAGGCCAAAAAGAGTAGACTTGGCTTTTGGCATCCATCACTATGCAGGAAAGGTAACTACAATCACAGGCATCGCGCAGTAACAACTGCGGAAACATCACTGCTTATTTGCAATCAAAGACTGAAGGCTAATATATGGGCATTTTACTGAAGCTTTGTTCTCTGCAGGTCATTTATAATGCAGATGGATTTCTGGCGAAGAACAGAGATGCGCTCCCAGCCGACATCGTTCTTCTGCTCCGTTCCTCCGAAAACGAACTGATCCGCAAGCTGGTCACACACCCGCTCACCCGAATAGGTAATCCAAACTGCCAAAATGGACCACGTCCATCATGCTCACAGACGCTACCACAGACATCTTCACATACCTAGCATGAACCACGCATCCTTTGCCCCAGAATGCACCTCACAGTTCTGGATAATGTCACCGAATAAAGGATAATGTTATCAATTTCAGCACCAAATTCGGAAGCAACGTCACATGACTGTGAGATTCTGTCCTTCATGTTTTGTCATCACGTGTTTCAAGGGACACAGTGAGATTCTCCTGCTACTGTTGCAGGAGTGCAAACAGGTACTCGGGGGAATAGGACAATTAAAATAAGAGACAAAATAAGTGCAAGACTAAAGGCATTATTAGAAATGACAATAAATATGCAATCAATATGTGGTTCATTGGAATAGGAAAATTAGGAGGAAGCAGATCATTTTTTTGTTTAGCTTTTCATGCAGTAGTGAATTGTGTTATTATTAATATTACTGCATTGTTTGCTCAGATTTTGAGAATAGAACCTCTGGGGGGGGGGGGTATTGCGAACGGCTCTTGATTTTTTTCAGAGTACCCGCCTTTGTCAGGAGGCCGTTGCCTTTTTGTGAGTGTGTACCCTTTGTGGGGGTGGGGGGACTGCAAATGGGCAACCAATCAAGTAGATAGCGATCACCCTTTTAAAAACAAATCAGGCTGCAGATTTCTCTCCCTCCCTCTAAGGAAGTCACCCCATGTGACCCCGTGAAAGGAAAACAATCAAAGAAATTAATTGAAACAAGGGATAAAATAAAAACTGTTATGATACACTCTGCTCTGTTACCCTTCACTGGAAGAATCAGCCGTGCATGGGGGCATTAATCACCCCGAGGCACCTCCACGCTCCCACAACCCCCATCCGTCCCCGGCCAAGCTTGTCTCTGGATACGGGGGGCTGGTACCAAGCTATCGCTTTAAGCAAAATTTAAGCAAATGCTCATATAAAGTAAATTTGTCAGTGATCTGTCTGCAATTAAAATGTCACCTTTTAAAATAGACTAGAACACTAGTTACAGATGATAGCTATAGGTTACTTACATCGGTATGTTTTTCTCATCTTACACTTTATTTTATTTGTTTTTTAGCCTCTTTTTCATCTGTTTGTTTATTCTTTATCTGTTTGTTTGTTTGTTGATTTGGGCGTCCCACCTGCTCCGCTCTTCCAGTCCGCGGTGCAATTCCTCATTCCTCTTCGTCATCTTAATTATTTCCACCTCAGCCAGCAGTCACCGGATATCCCCCCAAACTCTTATCTTGCGGACTTAACACTCGGCCGCCTCCGCTGTCATGCCGTGTCGGGTTCGAACGCGGTTGTGCTGAGTCAAGCGTGCTGAGAACACTGGGACAGTAACAGTGAGACTTAAAGTTCTTTTAGAGTGACAGTCTTGGTTAAACATGGGAAAGAAGCCATTGTTTTTGTTTTACAGTGGGTTTGTCACACGAAATGCCATGACTTTAAGTGATACCGTTTTACAAACATGGCTTTACTCCGTTTAGCAGAGGGTGATTACCATACATCCATTTTGGAAAGTCGGAATTCTTCAGTCGGTACCATTGTGTTTTTTTTGCTGAGGCATCCACACGAATCATATACTTGCCAAATATATTCTGATTCTGAAATTAATACTAACTAAATACCATTTTGAAACATACTAACATATTTGTTTTGACATTGTACCAGGTAGTTATTGTGATAGTTGTGGTTATTTGCTGGTGTACCAATAGCATTGAAAACCACCCGGGATGCCCCCTCCCCATTCTCTCTTAACATGGAAGTTTCCTGCTTTCTCTCAGGCAACCTGGCTCATACCAAGGGCAAAACGGCGGGGGGCAGTCACACCCAGCCTTCCCAGCGCACCCTCAACTTCTCCAAGGTACTATCTCCCATGCTGCTATGGAAAAAAACACTGTCTCTCACTGAGACAGATTAACTCTGTATCCCCCCATCTATCCCTCTCCTGGTGTCCCCTCATCATGACACAAATGCTAATGCAATTTGGCTCATTATCTCCCATTGTATAGCGTTTAACAATCCGGGTGCATTCGCCTCTCTGGTATTTGCATATGTATGGAGTGTGTGATTAATGAACGGAGTCCATCTGTGTTATTAACAGTGCAACCTGGTAATTCTTTATTTACGATTGAGGCGGACACAGGTGAAACTTCACATCATCCCAGAGAGACGACCAACATGAGAACGCAGACAGTGGCATCTTATTTCAGAGTAAGACACAAGTTTACTACATTTTTTTGTACAGGAATATAAATTTTGTTTGTGGAAGGGATCAGAGTCCTATAGTACGTAGAGCATTTGGGGGTGAAGAGTCCAGCTCAGGGTGAAATTTCCAATCTTGGGATTTGAACTGTGGACCTTCTGGCTGCAGGCACAGCAGCCAAACCCAATGAGCCTCACACTGCCTCCCACTGTGCTGTGCAGCACTACAGACAAAGCTAGAAGCCCTAAAACCACCACCCGTTGCATCTTTCCTTTGCTGACATTCTTTTGTTCCCACCCTTCCTGCCATGTTCCCATCCCCCAGTACTCTCTGATGGACCTGCTTTCCAAAATGGTAGCCGGGCAACCCCATTTTGTCCGCTGTATCAAGCCGAACAACGATCGTCACGCCAACAAGTTCGACCGGGAGAAGGTCCTGGTCCAGCTTCGCTACACGGGCGTCTTGGAGACAGCGAAGATCCGCAGACAGGGCTACTCCCATCGCATTCTGTTTGCTAACTTCATCAAAAGGTGCGGGGACCAAAGACGCTTCTCCAAAGCCAAGCAGTCAGTGGGTCTTCAGAGGTTTGTTTTATGAGTCGAATGGTTCTGCTTAGACTATTCTTGCTACAGGTACTCATTGCTGGCCTTCAAAGCAAACGAAGAGCCCACCTTGACCCCAGAAACGTGTGCAGCCATTCTGGAGAAGATGAAACTGGAGAATTGGGTCCTTGGGAAAACAAAAGTAACACCCAAACCGTTAACAAAAATGAATTTACCATGGAACAAAGTCACTGGCCAGAGAACATAAATCTGTGGCGTGTGCTGGGTTTGTGTGTGTCGCTGTGGTGACCAGGTGTTCCTGAAGTACTACCATGTGGAGCAGCTGAACCTGGCCGTGCGGGTGGTGACGGACCGGGTGGTCCTACTCCAGGCATGCGTGAAGGGCTGGCTGGGAGCCCGGAGGTACCGGAAGATTCTGGAGAAGAGGGAACAGAGTGCTGTGGTCCTACAGTCTGGTGAGCTCACTATCCGCCGATGGGATCGGTGATACCACCAGGTCTGCTGTGACCTGAAAATGGTTATACTTTGTTGTTCCCAGTAGGGAAAGTCTCTTTTTGCCTACCCCATCTTGTACTCCATAGGTTAGAGCAAGCTTAGCAGCATGGGCGGCCAACTGTAGTGGCGCCCAGCAAACTGGGGGTTAAGGGCCTTGCTCAAGAGCCTACGGATGTACTGAGCATGGCCTTGACCTAGTCACCTTCTGATCACAGGCACAGAGGTTTGGCTCTGCCCCCAACTCATGCTGTAGATATTAAAATACTCAATACTAAACAATACTTGACTCAGTACTCTACTTGATACTCAATACTACTTGTCACCCTGAAATCAGCAGAAAATATTAACACTAATTAGATAAGGACATTAGCATTAATTCCTGCCCTTCTATTGTGTTCACCCTAATAACAGTAATACTATAATGCTCCCTGTCCCCTAGAGAATATCCTCTGACTTAGAGGGTCATCAAGTTACACTTTTATATTGCAAACTTTTGGCTATTCGCTAACGTCTTGACTATTGTTTTCACCATTAGCCTACAGGGGATACAAAGTCAGAAAGGAAGTCACCAGTGATAAGGATAAAGTGGAGGACTTCATCATTAAGTTCCAGGCGGGTATGTCCCATGATCTTTTTTGTTGTCAACAGAATCCATATATCTTTATGGTAGATGGTATGCGTGGGTCTTCCCGTCCACTTTATACAGAGAGTTGAATTTATTACATTTCTGTGTCAGTTTGCAGAGGGTACCTTGCCAGGCGCCTGTTCAAGGAGCTAATCGAGGAGAAGAATAAAGCTGCGGCCAAGATTCAAGCCCATTACAGGGGCCACAAGGAGAGGAGAAGCTTTAAGAGGAGAAAGTATGTCATGCTATCAGAATGATTTAGACATTCTGTGACAACTGCTGCAGACTGGATGGCTTTGCCAGTCAAGACGGTTTCTTGTGATGACAGCCCTCCGGTAGCTTTCTCCTGTCATACCTTAAGAAGGCGTCTTATTTCCTTTGCAGGCTTTTTTTTTTTAGCAATAACTGAAGTTGTTGAGTTGGGGTAGAGTGAGGTAAAATGGAAATGAAGCCCTGAGGTGCTTCAGTAACCCAGCTATAAATGTCACCATACTGTTCTCCCTCTAGGGAGGCCATGCAGAAGGACAACCAAACCAAGTCCGATACGGGAGAAGGTGCCCCACCGGAGACTGACATCTCAGTGGAGACCAGCCAACTGAACGGAAAAAACAAGAAAGAGGAAACTGACCAGCAGGACTCACTAGGAGTGTCAGACAGCGAGCCCGTGGATGGTGCTCAGGAACCCCCCCACAGTGGAAAGGGTTCTGGGGAGGAAGTTGACCTTGAACAGGAAACCAAGGCTGCCACCGTCATCCAGAGCAACTTCCGAGGACACAAGGAGCGGAAGAAGCTCAAGGAGGAGGGGAAGATTCCTCAGAGGGGCAAAGGGGATATAACATCTCAGCAGGACAGGCCCCCTTCTCCAGGCCCAGCTGAGTCCCCAGCAGAGAAGGTCCCGGAAGATGATGACCAAGAAGAGGAGACTAAAGCTGCCGTAGTCATTCAGAGCAACTTTCGCGGACACAAGGAACGCAAGAGGCTGCAAGAGGAGGGGAAGATACCCAATAAGAAGAAGGAGGTCAAGCAGGAGCACCAGGCAAGGAATCAGGCCCTGGAGCCAGAACCGCAGCCAGAGCCGGGACCAGAACCAGAGCTGAAACTGGAACCAGAAGACGAGCTGGAACAAGAACAGGAACCAGAACCGGAGCCAGGGTTACCCAGTGAGGACCCTGATATGGATGAGGAGAAAGCTGCTACAGTGCTCCAGAGCAACTTCAGGGGCCATAAGGAGAGGAAGAGGTTGAAAGAGGAGAAAGAAGTAAAAAAACAGCCTGATAAAGACGTGGAAGAGATACCCGAGGATACTGACGTTCCACTCGATAGTACAGAGCCACTTCAAGATGACTCAATGGACGAGGAGAAAGCTGCAGTGAAAATCCAGAGCAACTTCCGGGGCTATAAAGACCGGAAGAACTTAAAGATGACAGCTCAGATAGAGGCAGAGGAGCTGGAGCATTTTTCTAAGCAAGTAAGGAATTGTTCTGAATTGTGTCTGAGGATGATTTCAGAATAGGTGCGGTCATGCTTTCACTGTAAGATGATGTTCTAGCATCGATGGCAGCATTGTTTGGCTCCTTCTCTCTATCCTACCGCAGGTAAGTGAAGCATCTGAAGGCTACATGGCTCTTCAGAAGAAACTGAATGAAATCATTCTGGCCCACCACGTAAACCCGACTAGCAACGGTATGTTTATGAAAGGGACCCAGCTCAACCATTATGCAACAAGTCAGCAGCAAGCAGGTATGTAGCCCTGGATGAAGGCCTGGTCCTTTCCATTCCTCAGTCCTGACTCTTTCATATGATATCCATATCATGCACCAAATACTATGGCTGCCTCTGAGCACCAATACTAGTTGGAGCTCTCGTTTGGTTTCTTGTCCATCTTGAAGGCTTTTCACCTGATGTCAATCTGGTGACCTGTTATGACCTGTCTCAAGAGAGGGAGGTCTTTTTCAGTCGTTTTTTTGAATTTCCAAGCATCGAAAATAAATGTGAAATGCTTTCACTCAGACAGTCCCTGTATCAGCCGCTGTAATGAAGAATGATTGTTGTTGTAGTTTCTTAATGTCTGTTTGGCACATATTCAACGAGAAAGCTCTTTGACATTTATTGGAGCAAACGCTTACGATCACACTCGCTGAAGTTTCCCTGCACACTCTTAAATGCACGCGGGATATAAACTGAAGTCAGGTGACTACGCAAACATCGCTATGTGTTTTTAGATATGACTGTTATAAAGCTTGTACAGAAAACATCCCACAAAGCTTCACAGCTTCACGTGAGGAATTAAGCACATCTTTGTGTCTTCATCTGTAGGCTCATTGTAGTGTTTTTTTTTAGTGAATGTAACTTTATTCGCATATTTTTCTTTGCCTTGGTACATTTCTGAGCCGGAATCAAATAAAGGATTTAAAGGACATGCCAGGCCCTGATACAGAGGAGGACTGGCAAACCTTCCTGTCTCCCAAACTCTGCTTTTCTACGTATGATGACTGACACTTGCCTGTCTCTGGTGGAGTAAGATATCACCAAAAGTACAGATACAGTTCCGTCCATGATGTGTTTCACGACATCTTGGGAAACCTGTGCTGTTGTTCTGTTAGTCCGTTTGTCCCCTTACATGGCACTTGTATGTCTTATATTAAACATACAATGAATGACAGAAACTGTTTGACATGACAGATGCACTAACATTTTTTTTCAGATCTCTGGGGAAATTGGAAACATTTCAGCAATCAGTTTACCATCCAAGCCCTTTTCTGCTAATTTCTTAATTTAAGCATGAGGCATTCGAGACTCTCATTCTAATATTTAGCATCAGTCATTCCCCTGAAGTTTGAATGTCAGTAACGTTGTTATCTTTGCTGGAAGGTAATGAAATAATCATGTTTCATTTAAATGGCGACGATTATAATGACCAGTCCAAGTCTCCGATTGCCGCCCCCCACGATTCGATATTTATGACGACCTTTTAAACTCCTCGTTTGATAAGTTTGCCCACCTTTCCTGCGGCCAATTAGGTTTCATGGACATTGACTGATGGTGATTCATTATGGTGTAACGTCCACAGGAGAAGGGAAGGCTTCCGCATGTGTCTGTACTCTCGAAAACAAATTCATATAACCACACGTGACACAACCATTATGTCGGTCCAAAAAGGTCACAGGATTTCATGAAACCATTTTCAGGTGTACGCTTCGACTGACAGGAAGTGGCATCTGCATGGTTCCGTCAAAGGACGTAATGTGACCGGCCTGTGATTTCCTGTATGCTGAGCTATGTGTCGACTCCAAACCATGACCAGATTTTACTGCTTCTTCTAAAAAGCTTGTATTTTTCTTGGGGGTGATGTTTGTGCTCCCACAATGCCGATGGGCCCATGACACGTCACCTGTACGTTTGCAGCTGAGCAGAAGCAGACAAGGGCGCCACGCAGGACACAGCAACCGAAGACCCTAAACACGCCCGAAGACGCCACATACTACAACCTCATCCACGTGAGGGGCTCCGTCATTCTATTGGCCGGTTACATCTCAGCATAGCTAATTGCTATGGACTCCTTAAATTCCACTTTTCAAAACACTGTCTGTCCCAGGCGAGAGAGAGAGAGAGAGAGAGAATGAATGATAGCTTTATTAATCCCTTAGAAGAAAATTTTCTTATTATAGCAGCAACAGCAATGACATGTAACCCCTCATATAACACACATCACATGGTAAACAACAGACACATTCATATATAAAACTAAAAATAAACAAGATAAATAAATAAAAAATATAATAAATAAATAAAAAATTCAGAAATCATGTACAAAGAGTACCCTAATGATGGGCAATTAATAAAGCCTATGGGCTCAGTTAAGATCAGGGTTAAGATCAGACTTAAGATCATTGTACCGTTTAAGATCAGACTTAAACTGTCAACTCCTGAGTATCCATACTGAGGTCACCTTAGGCCTCCCTGATAGGTTAATCTGCCCCTGCTTACGTTACATTAACGGACGAGTGGCTACCTCTCCCCTAGCTAACAATCGGCTTCCTTTGCTGTGTTCTGTCCGTGTGCTTTCAGAGATCAGTCCAGGATGACAAACGGCGTCCAAGGAAGCAGAGGTACCGTACGTTTTTGCGTATATCATGGCACATACAGTCCATTGGGAATTAAATGGAATGTTATTTACATTCTTAGAGGCGGTGAAGTCATGGCCCACGGTTCATTGGTTAATCTAAATTCTGGGCCATAATATCACCTCGTATTTTGGGGCCCCAATAAAGTGCTGGCTCTGTGAATCTGCCAGGGTTAACATGCCCCTCCCACGCCCCTGACTAAGTTAACAGTGTCAGGAGCACAGGTTTATCCATGAGCTTGCTGAGCTCCATAATAGGCGAGGAGACTTTAAGGATTCAACCTTCTCAGTTCCTTAGGGAGGTGTTTGGGCACGTATGACCAGGCAAAGGCCCCCCAGGGGAGACCTGGGACATGCTGGAGCAATTATATCTCCTGGGCAGGTTTGGGAATTTCAGAGGACCCTGTAGGATGATTTGAAATCTGCGGTGTGTGAACGAGAAGGCTGGATGGATGGGTGGATGGATGAAGCGAATGGCATGAAAAATTCAGAACAACTAGCTTATTATTAGCATATTTGTGTTTATATCACACTCATTGTGTAACTTGTACTAGTCACCTTCTCCGTTAATAAATAACATCAGTCCTGTTGTCTGATCCCCAAATCATTATCAGTGATTGCTTTACAACACTGAAAAAGCATGGCTGTGTGCGACAGGGACAATTAGACATCTATGAAGCTTGGCCATCCATGTGATTCAGAAAATATAGGTGTCTCCCCACCCATAGAATATCGTCCTGGGGGGGAGGATGGTCAGGCTTTTAAATGGGGCCTCGAAGACTGACAGTTGGACCTGGAGGAGAAGGGCACAGACACTGAGAGCTTTATTGCAGCAGGATGAGAGGGTGACGCTTACATCAAGGGTGATCGTTTGTTACTAGATAAATAAAGGTGGTGATGGGAAGGAGGAAATAGTTTGCATGCATCATTAAGAGGGTGAAGGTCAGTGAAGAAGTGGCATCTGAAGCTGATGGTGACAGCATGGTTTGGATGAAATGTGTGGCGGGGGCCGGCGGGGGGGGCTGTCTGAAATGTGTTACAGTGACAACTCATCTGCCTCATAGGCAACGATGCAGAAAGTCATAGCCATAGGGGAGCGTGGGGCTTTATGGGTAAGAAGTCTATATGCAAATGCACCGTGTGGGGGCCGTCAAGTCCAAGGACCCATAGATAACAGCAAAATGGATGCTGACCAAGAAAGACTAAACCCCCTGCACTCCCATAATAATAAATCTGTCTGGGCAGCTTAAGAGCACTCATATAGTCTGTAACCCTAAATATATGATGATACTGATAGGTAGGATACTGATGGATGTTCTGTGATTTATTTGCGGAAATCACAAAGCATCAGTGCTCTCTTGGTCCTCTCCGAGTGCCCTGCATCCCGGGTTTGATGAGCTGTGAAGCTGTGATTGTTTGGTCAGGTCTGAGTGACGCGATTGTTTGTGCAGCCCGGGGGCTGCTGGGAAACGCACATTGTACATAGACAATGGTCCAGCGATCTGAAGATGAGAGATGAATGAACATAGAAAGTAGAAACAAATAGCTCTGTTTGGTTCCATAAGCATAAGATCCATCACCCAAAAAGCTGATAACGGCACCTTCAATTGGATGCCCTGACGCTGTTGATGCGCTGCCCGGGATACAGGCATCCACCCTGGTGAGACACAACTCCGGCACCGTGGCCTCACGCACATGCCTTTCTGAGGTTGACGTTCCTCTGCTTTTGTACGGCATCAGCAAAGGGAAGCTCCTGGACGCGGATGATCCTTACTACCAGGAGCTGTCGGCCGGCAAGTCCTCGCCCTCCGCCTCCAGCGGGCGCACGTCCGCCGAGGAGAAGGCCGCACCGAAGCCAGCCTCAGAGCCAGACGCACCCAAAGAGAGAAGGTGTGACGAGCTCATGGCTATTGTAACAGTAGGTTATGCGTGAGTTGTCCGGTTAGCATGTAGCATTCACATCTGGTGGGACACAAAGCAGTGGTATAGATGAGCGGATATCAGATTTGAACCAGTTATCCTGAAATGCTCATGTAACAGTAGTCAGAACAGCTGCTGATTAGGTTCTACACCTTACTTTTATATGGCCTATTTGATGTGTTTGACAGTTTGATACTGGCTATGAAGGGGAATAAGGAAGTGGGTCCCTCAATCTGGGTTCTTCCTTCCTTCTCATTAATTTTTGCCCCTGCTTTACCCAGAATGCCATCCGCAGACAGCCAGGCTGATGACAACCCCTACGACTACCGGAAGCTCCTCAGGAAGACCTCTCAAAGACAAAGGCTCATAAAACAGCACTAGTGCTGATCTTGGATCCGTGTCTGATGCTCCAGGTGGAGATCACCCATCTGAAGTGTCTCATAAACACGTCCATGAGCTGTTTCAGCCTCGCGGGCTCTGTTGAGCACTTGATGTGAATCGGTAGTGGCTTCACTGACCTCGTTAGCATTGTCACCGGCCTTGTTAGCATTGGTGCCCAAGGCAGGTGCTGACATCACAACACCAGGCCCCACCATTGGGAGGTCACACAGCGGCAGTCAACTCCTCCCGTCCAGGTCTGGGGGATGTTCACATGAGGGACGTGACTAGATGTCCAGCTGAAGGTTCTTTGTTTGAAATCTTCTGAAGCTGCTACGATGAACATAGTGGGTGGGACTTTGCGAACACTTAACTAGGAAAACTACTGGTTGAGATTCTTTGAAGGTAGGTATGTAAACCAACTGGATCTAATGTTCCCAGTGCACCATGTAATTGCTTAAATTGATGATGTCATAAAGTCTGGCTGACTTTTTGCATGAGCCAAAGTAGGCAATCGGGACTAAACCTCATGAGATCACTTTACAAAGGGATTGAAAGACCCAGACTGCAATTACTAATTAAACTTTGTAGAAATATGACACTTATGGCTGTTGTCGCCTGCTACGAAATTATCGTTTTGTATTTTATTTTGGCATATGTGTTACTTCTTTGTGATTATACAGTATGTATGCATATACTTTTTGCCATACAGTATGTAGGCCTGTTTTTGCTGTGTAACTGCATGTGCTGTTTCTTTATATCCGAAAATTACAGTGGCAGAATATATGTTTACATAGCAATTAGTAAGTAACATGTTTATGACATAAAGAGGCAACAGAAGAAGCAAAAAATAAATTTTTGTGAGTGTACGTCACAGAGTTAAATTAACGGCTGGGTTGCTGAGAACACATTGTCCTGCATTGGATGTATATAAATGCTGAAACGTAAACGTAAAGTGTGCTGGCACATATAGAAACTATTCGCTGTTGTAATCCTACTCAAATGTTCATGTATCACATGTTTAACGCATTTTTCAACACAGTTACGTAGGCTGGTTTATTTCGTTTCAATAGTGTTTACTATGCCGTATACACTGCCGCAATATTTCTTACATCTTTGTGCCATGTTTCGTTTTAATGACTCGTAATCAAACCTTTAAACGGGGATTAAATGAGTGTAGCTGGAGAGGCAGAGAAATGCATTTTGCTGTGGTCTATGTGTCTCCGTTTGTCATCGGTCCCCATGCATCACTAAACGATATAGTGATCTAAAACAGCGATTTTTCAACCCTCTGGTCGAAGTTCTGAAAGTGTCTCGAGACAATTTATAAACGTAAGCATTTTAAAACCATTAAATTCCTGTGATGATCCACGATCAGACTTCCCAACTCTATCGT
Source organism: Pollimyrus isidori (assembly GCA_019775955.2). Lineage (NCBI taxonomy): Eukaryota > Metazoa > Chordata > Actinopteri > Osteoglossiformes > Mormyridae > Pollimyrus > Pollimyrus isidori. Next base: position 19,501,184 of record JABFDZ020000001.1, read on the forward strand.
AGAATTAACCTAAACTACATTGGCTCTTGGGTCTGCAGACGCTTAGGGCAAAACTAGTGAACACTCAACCAATCAGCGAAGCAGGAGGTAGGAATTCACTTGCACATCCAATCAGATTTGTGCGATAAGCATTGATTGGCATGAATTGCAGAGTGCGCTGTGTGCTTGATCATATCGTTAATTTAAACCTTTATTTGAATTAGGGTCGCGGCTGAGATGGCATGGTAAAAATTGGGCCGCGGAGCAAAATAGTTTGACAACCACTGATCTAAACGTCCTTTAGCCGTCTGGACACCGCCCAATTTCTCCTTTCAGTGTTATTATAAATATCAGATATTCAATTTAGGAAAAAAAAATCAATGAGAGGTTTTGTACTTGGGAAATGTGTGGGACATTCTGGATTCATAATTTAAAAGTGTTTGGATATTTCCCAGTAAATCATCATGAGCTGTGGTTGAAATGATTCCGTGGTCAGGCATGAATTTGTTAATCCAGATTTACATTAAGTTAGTTTTGTCATTACATTATTATATTACATAGTGGCAAAATACAGATTCATTACAGTTTATGTTTTGTAGTTATTTATACATTTCTTTGAATATTTTTGTGTTCTAATTAACTTTTAAAAGTTTTATTTAAATTGTGAAGAAAAACGCTTATTAACATGCCTGGTTAATAAGAATGAATTGAACCACTGAGGTATTTGAATACTTTGAAAGTACTTTTTAAAATAAATAAATAAATAAATGAATAATAAATAAGATAGATAGATAGATAGATAGATAGATAGATAGATAGATAGATAGATAGATAGATAGATAGATATATAGATAGATA
>JABFDZ020000001.1:19527370-19540361 GCA_019775955.2 Pollimyrus isidori
CCCCCCCCCCCCCCCCCCCCCCCCCCCCCCCCCCCCCCCCCCCCCCCCCCCCCCCCCCCCATATATGTACATCCAGACTGAGGTCACTGAATGAATTCAAATGGGCCCGATTGGCGGATCATTCGCAGATGCTGCCGTAATTCACTGAGCGTACAAGTATTGGGGCAGGTGTGTTTCAGGAAAGCGCCCCCCCATTCCTGCCGTCCCCTGGAACCAGCTGGTCGCATTTCGAGCTCCAGCCGACGAGAGCCTTTGAACGCCGCCTCAGAACGTAATCCGAAACGTCGGATTTTCATGAATAGATGTCTGGGAATGTCCTGCGTTTCACCGAAAGCGAGCTACCGACGTGCTAGCTGGAGACAAATGGGCCAAGCAGCTACAGTTTAATTCAGGGTTAAGGTCTGGCAAAATCATTCACAGCCATAGCAGTGCTGTATATAGTCAAGGCCAGTGTAATCGCAGCAGTGTGTTATATGATATGTTTTGTCAGGTAATTTAGAATTGATAATTTATGACTATATGATTATGTCATGCGGGAGTTAGACAAAAAATGATGCAAAGCCCCCTGGGATACTGGATGACCTATACCCCATCATTGTACATATACAATGGTTACAGGTGCTTGGATGATTGAAATACACTGTAAGCAGAGTTTGAATTTATGCTACATGGCGAGATGTCTGGGGGGAGTTACCAGTGCATGTGTATCAAGGTACGTTCCGAAATTCTCCCCAAATACAAAAACAAAACTCAGTCCATGAGATACATTTACGAGAAACATTTCTGTGGACTTAGTGAATTTTTGAAATGTAAGAAAAGTTCTTCACTGAAGTACATTAGGACTGAGTGTGAGTTTCAGTTCCCAGTACTGTAACATATGATGAGGAAGGCTAACTTTTGGTCATATACAACAAATATTTTGACCACTTTATGCAAATACCAGTGTTTCTTCCGCGCAAGCTGATGTCAGCCCAAACTAGGAACTGGGAGCTTGTACAATATGGTCTGAGGGAGAGAAGAAGCAGATGGTTTCCTGCTGTAACAGTGGAAAGCCTTTGAGCTCATCCCCCATTTGCTGGCCTGCCCCGTTGCACTCTGCATTTACACCTAGCTGGCAGATGTCAATAACGGGCCTTTGGCTAAACGCTCCCGCTTGCCCTTCAGCGGGGTAACACCGCCGTGACGTGTGTTCAGACACTTCTTTTCCCAGGGTGCCTCTCCCGCTCTCTCCTCCCGTTTTCTCTCCGCCTCTCTCTCTCTCTCTGGGATCTCGCTTTATCCATCTGGCATGTCCCACACCTGCTTCTAATCTGGAAATGCGGCCTGACCTTTTCTCTACCTTCTGCAGTACGCAATAACGGAAACTATTCTCCGACGCATGAGACGCAGGGTTTGTTTTTCGTTCTAGACGAATACGAGAAATTGACTGTAGGTCAACACCTTTACCTTCCCTTGGGGTCAGCATGGTTTCATATATTGCATATTTCTGGGCTCAAATAACCCTTGTTTAGAACCGGCGGTGTACCTAGAAATTGTGGCCCACCTGGAAAAATGTTACCTTGTCGGGAGGAGGATAGGTTTTGGGGCTGCCCCCCCCCTCACTTAAGCACCTTAGATATTCTTTGTTCCAATGTACAACTCATTTTTAAAATGATAAAAAAATAATGAACTAATTAGAACATTGAGTTCATATTATTGTGTGAGGGAAGAAAAGAGGGGGCCTTAGATCAACAGATAAAAATTAGTAAATAAACCAGGGACAAATTTGGCATTGCAATAAAGAAAACGAATGATACAGTAATCGTTTTATATCTGTCAAAATAAATGTGAATTTTATTAGTCGCAAAAAGGGTTATAAACATTAATTACATATAGAGGTAAATAATATCCATTACTCATAAAATATCTACCTTGTGTTTCAAGTCTCATAAGATGCAGTTTATTTCTGTCCCATAAAAGCTGATAAATAATGATTTCATGAGGTTGTATAGGGTGAAATTTCATGCCACTGATAAAGCATAGCACCAGGTAACACTATTATACTGCCAATACCTAACCACAGGGCTACGCATATGTAAACATGTATGTAACTGCACATTCCAGCTGCGGATAACCTTTGTAAACTAAACTGACATTTGTCATCGTTAAATGTCTTTTATCTTTGAAACAGTGGTGTGAATTACATACAGTATGATGCGTTTTTCTAATCAACTACTGTACTGTACGCTTACAGTAGATTACATGAATAAAATATTTTCTTGAATGAAAACATTTTACATATTTCTTCTTAAAACGTGCACACACAAAATAATGTACAATTGATACTTGGTCTGTATAGAAAATAACACACAGAAGTGATTACAACAGTCCTCAGATTTTGGTCAGTCATCAACCAGCCTACACGTATAGAGAAAAGAGCCCTTAGGAGAGACATTTACTTGTGAAAGAAAATGCAGTATTAGTGTTATAATATGCTGAAGTGTTTTTTTTTTAGATTACTTCAGTAAATATATGCATTGTACATTAGATTTAGATAAAACGCTACACCCATCCACAAGTCGCACAAACATGACAAGATACACTGAAGAAAGTGACATGATGCACGCCAAAAATGCATTTCGTGCCACATGTTGTGATCCCAGGGATCATAAATGTGTTTCACAGCATCTTTCCGGAACCAGTTGCTGTGAATCACGCAGCCACCCAGAGGATGGAAATGTCGCTGGTCCCTTCGTGAGCGATCTGGTTGACACGTCCGCGCACACAGTCAAGCGTGACAAAGACCATAGTGCCATTCTGGACCTCGAAGGAGGCACTCAGGCCCACGCTGGTCCACTCAGTACCCTCGGGCATGTGTCCGCCTACCTGCTGGGCGAGTGGCGCCGGCTGAAGTCGATCGCTCCCTTGCCGGTGAAGCGTCAGCTTCGCCACGTTGCAGGAATGGATCAACCTGAGCCCGAGGCTGACGCTGGCTACGCCAGTCTCCCGGAAGACGAAGTTTCTGCCCGCCCATTGTCCGGAAGCCGCCAGCTGCACCTGCGCCACTGCGGGCGTCACCTGGCGGAAAAGAAGCGCCTTGTTGCGCACGGCCCCCGACGGCAGCCCCGTCTTAGCGACGGCAGCCGACAGGGCGACGGAGATGGCGGAGGGCATCCAGACGAGGCTCATCGTGCTGATGCCGGAGTTGTCGCCAAAGTAACGGACGTTGCACTGTGCCGGGGAGTGGATCTCGAAGCTTAGCGTGTCACCAGCGTCGACCACACTAGCCCCCGACACGGAGACGGACGTGTCCCGGTAGTTTACCCCCGACTTGAACGCCTGTGTGATCTCGGAATTGGTCCCGTTGGAGTTCAGGTAGGCTGCCACCGAGAAGCCGTCCCGCACACAGGTGTGTCCCATGGAGTAGACAGCTTGCTGGAAAACGAACCTCACCACCCCCCTGTCAGTGAACCTCACAGCCCGGCCGTCGTGCGACAGACTGACCATGTAGGGGTCTGAGATGGACGTCACCTTAAAGGTGGGCCGGTAGTTTGTCTGGTACTGCACTGACATGGACGTCTGGGCTGTCATGGCCACGGCGCCCGTGTCGTGAGACAGCCAGAAGAGGCTGAAGGGCGTGATGAGCTCGTAGACGTGAACGTCCTTGCTCTGGTTGCAGTACTGGTTGGGGCTCTTCAGGGACAGGGACAGCATGTGCTCCGGCTCCACTTCTGCCGTGCCGCTCACACTCACGCTCTGGTAGTACTTCCCTTCTGGTTGCTCGACCCGTGCCCCGCTGAGCTCCAGGCCCTCCTCACTGTTGTTCATCCTTATGGAGACCTGGAGGAAGTTCCTGCAGCTGTGTCTCAGGGCGAAGTTAAAGTCGCCCCACAGCAGGCCATGCTGCTGGAATACCAGGCTTCCGTCCGTGTTGGATAGCAGGCCGTGGCCCTCCTCCTTGCCCTGGATGCTGAGCTGCATGCCGGGGTAGATGTGCCCGGCAGACTCCTTAGCCAAGGGCAGGAAGACCGCCGCGGCCCAAGCCCGGGACAGCCTGTTCTCAGAGGGGGAGCCACACACAGTGTCACTGACCACCGAGCAGGCCAAGGCTACCGGCTCCCCGTCGCAATCGGAGCACGCCTGGCACTCCTGAAGCTCCGTGTTGTAGAAGTAGTCGTGTCCACATAAACCGGCGCTGGCATCCCTCTCAGAGATACCCAGGCATCTGAATCCACCTGTTCAACACACCCCAACCAAGAGGTCAGTCGAGGCGCCCTATTCAAGTTTCACGATCCAGGACAAAGCGAAATCGGCTCGATAAGTCAGCACTGAGGACGATGCTCTGGGCAGCCTCCTTAGTAAACTAATGTGTTGACCAACACTGGTGTAGTTGCGTTTTCCTCATAAGGTCAATGACGACCTTCTTTTACAGGGCGCCGTCTGTCTGCCCTTTCTGAAGCCCACACGCTTGTACTTGCACGTGAGACTTACCTGGAGTGTTGAGGCACTTGACTCGTTCGCCACAGAGGTTCGGTAATTCGAGGCATTCATCTCTGTCCTGTAGAGAAAGAAAGGCGGTTACAGTTGCCGACGTGTCACCTAACGATAGAAAACAAAGTAAACTCGGAATTTCGGAGAGCTGGAAAAACAGAAAGGAGGCAGAGCCTCTTCCCCCGACCCAGGTTGAGCCGGTGCCAGGACATAGACGGGATTACCTGGCAAATGCGGTCGGCGTTCGGCGAACATTGCGACACCAGGAAGAAGCCAGGAGGGCACATGGTGCACCTCGCACACCGGGGGGGCTCCCTCTGAAAGTCGCAGTACTCCTCGGGCTCACAGGCTCCGCAGTGCCGCGGCGCTGATGGTAGGGGCTCCATATCCATCACCTTGGCGTCCACGTCCACCTTGTGCACGGCGTAGGACTTCTGCAGGTGGCTCTCGAAGTAGCCCTGGATGTCGCCGTGGAGACCCTGCGGCGACACCTGCTTCAGCGCGTCGGCCAGCGTCCCGTACTGCGCCTTCACCGCTGCCAACTGCTCCAGCATCCCCTGCTGCTGCTGCAGGATCTCCCGCTGCTGGCCAATGAGGGCGCCCTGCTGATCCGCCAGCCGCTGCTGCAGCTCCCGGATGGCAGCGGTCTGGCTCCGCAGTGCCTCCACCAACTGCTCCTGCCCCTTAGCTAGCTGCAGCTGCAAGACCAGGGCATCCTCTGAGGGTACCTCGTTCTCCCCTGCGAGGACATGGGACAACGGTGACTTAAGACCTCCGTCCAGAGGTCTGCGGTGTTGGGAGAAATGAAATATGGCAGTTTGCCTTTAAAAAGATATTACTTTACCATATTAACTTAGAGAAAATCAAAAACGGTCAGTTTTTTTGCAGACTGGGGGAAGGTCCCCTCTATAAAATTCGAAGAGGGGCGTTCATAACTTAGGTGGGAGGCATATTCAACCTCTCGTGAAAAAGGTGCAGTCCCCCCCAACACGTAACCAGGGCGCAGGGCAGAGTTATAATTCTTGATCTGAGAGTAACATCAAAATATTTCCCGTTGAATTTTTTCATAAGTCCTGTTCCAACAGTGAAACGCAAAACCCAAGGCGGAATCAGAGACGATTCAACACGCAAGCCAGCCCGCATCAAGCCGCTTCGCCAGACAAATGTGTTCCTAGTTCAGCAGCCCATCTTACAGATGTGGATGTTGGGGGGGATGGGGGGGGGGCAACATTTTGGACGTGCTGTCAAAGCATTCGCTGCACATGTTAGCAATCTGGTTTTGTTTTTTTTCCCCCTTACTTTTGCTTAAGCCTATTTAGATCGGTAATTTTCTATTAAAATAGAATACTTTCTTCTGGATTTGCTAGTAGATTTCCATGTATAAGAGGTTAAGAATAATTATGTGTTATGAAGTAATTGGCGAAATACTTAGTTAATTGTCATATGCAGGTTAACCTGGTTTAATGTCGCATGTAAGCTGAACTCCGAGGGGGGCACCGCCAAGATCCGACGCTGGGTACCCGAAGTCTGGAAACTCCCCCAAGAACTGAGCAGCCCTGTCTGGCACGTGGGGCAAAGGAGCCTGACTCTCTGCGTGGTCGGAACTGGCAGAGCATCCCTCTCCTGTGCACGGTCGTGGTCTGGGCTTCGGCCGTATCCTGAGCGGCAGTTTGCACTCAATCCCTCTGCAATCCGTTGTGATGTTGCTCCCTTGTCGGTGCGAGGTGGGACAGTCCGCCCCGGCACAACCCGCACCCAATCCGTCGGTGGGTCTTCCCCGGGCGCCCTGTTTGCCCATGTCTCCGGGTCCCCGATGAGGATTTACGATCGTAAACGGCTCTGAATGCACCCTGGTGTGGCTGCTAGGATGGCTGCTGTGATGGCTGGGAGCGATGTGTGCTGACCAGCCCTGCGTCCCTGCCGGGAACTGCCGAATGGGTCTGACAAGTCGCCCCGAGCAATGGGTCCCGGAGCAGGGTTTTTGGTCCGTGATTCCCGCGCCGAAGCAGTGCGTTCCTCTGCATGTTTCATCAAAGCTTCTTACGTTGGCAAATGTTAAAGCGGTCCAGCAAAAGAGCAAAAGCGAGAATTTTAATGTTGTCATTTTGAAGGCGTTTCCTCCTACAATTTGTGCAGGAAAATGATTAACGCGTTAATGCAAACTCGTAACATTATTAAGAATAATACTACAATAAAAAAAACATTAGTAATAATTAAATGAAACAATACCTAGCGGATTTGTTTTCAATGTCTAGCATTTTATTATACTATAATAATCTGTAATCGTTACACGCTACTTTTTTCCAAACTAAGATTTATAAAGTGATATTTTTAAATATACATACATGCATACATACAGGTACATTTCAATACTTCGAAGATGCACAGACCAGTTTGAATAATTCATCAGAAAATAAGATGGTACTAAGTAAATGCAATAATAAAAAAACAGCAGACTATAAACAAGGGGACTTGCCTTGAGCCTTTGGGTTACAGTTCGTAAGTCCCGCGGACGTCAATAAGGATTCAGATAACGGGACGTGTCCATGTCCCGCCGCTCGCAACCGTATCCAGGGCTTCTGACCCAGCCTGGATGATTCCGGACGGGAATGTCAGGATGTGGCATTCCAGGGACTTAATTAGCATCAGGTTTCCCAGTCTCTACATTAACCCCCTACCTTCCTACAGGCTCGCTTGTGAAGGCTGCAGCTGGCACTGCAGGAGCTGGGGGTCTCGATGCTTGTTTCACTGTTTACGCTATCAAATATACTCATTCAGTCATTTAAAAGAGGACTTTGCATGAAACGCACCGATGGTATTGTGTCTTGGGTTTTTGCCAGTCCCGCTCATTTCGAAACTAAATTAAATCAATTTTGCAAAATTCGCAAACCTTTTCAGTCGCGTAGATTGCCATTGCTGTTCTGATCAATCATTGTTTGTAAAAATTATATTTCAACATGGCAAATAATTTACTTGTAGGTGTAGTAGAGTAATGGAAAACCAACAGACCAACAGTAATGACATACATGCATCTGTACATTTTGTGCATTATTCTTTGCGCACGAATATTCGTCCGTGGTGTGGGAAGAGCCAAACTTTAACCGTAAGTTTATTGATACAGCTGTATTCTTTTAGTTTGTGTCCTTCGTGTAGGATATATCCTCTCAGCATGGAGCCAAGGCTCACGGATGTCACTGATCGACCTGAGCGGGTCACCAGAGACTTCGGGTGAAGCTCAAGAATTTGCACTGGGCTGTTGAAAGATCACCGTTTTGCTTGTGCCCTTTTACGCTACCTTCATTATAAATGCAGGTTGGTAATATAATTTTAAAGGACTGTCTGCTATTCACGTTTTGGTTCCATAGCATGTATGTGATGTTTGGGATGTCATCCGTGCTTTGATGGAATAAATCTGGACTAAATAATGACGATTTGAGAATGTACTAATCATTATCTTATATATAAATCACTGTAAAGCCGCTCTTCCTTCAAGGACTTCCAGTAATCGGCACATATTGACGTTTCTCTATCCAGTCCAGGATTATTCCATGAAGAATAAAGAAGAGGCACATCCACTTCGAGATTACATGGACCTACCGCTGCCCAAAATGGGTAACACGCCTGGCAAAGTTTTCCTCTCAAGTATATACCACTCTTTGACGGCTTAAAAGTATTCCGTAATTTTTTTTTTATCGCGGTGTCATTTCTCAATGATTTTGGCAGCAGTGCGCCACCACCCACTGCATATGCTACCCTTATCACAGACGGTGAATGCGGCAGCAAGTCACTAGAGGGCGCCGTCATATTTCGGCACAATAAGGGCCACAATATAGGCCAACTGTACTTCACACGAAGCGACGCATACTTAACGCGTACGCAACGCAAGCAGTGTACCATGGAACTCCAAGAAGGTCAAAACATGACAATTTTACCATGTAGAATACGTGTACAGTACACGTTAACCACGTGCACGTAACGTATTCACGTTTTATTTTTTACCCATTTGGAGTTCCATACACCTAAGACGCCAAAATGAAAGCTGAAAATGTGTCACGGCCATGATGCGTATGTGTACGTGTTGTGAGCATACAACATATCTGCTCAAATGAGATGCTCTGGCCTATGGATAATTCCCTATTTGCACCACCAGCTGTCCCCACCCTTACCCTTTAGTCACAAAGCACTATCGCCTACCTGGGACACACCCACTTTACCTCTGCACAATGAGTTCTGGGATATGTTGGGCTGAGAAGGATCAATCAGATGGATCCTTTCTATCTTGGCAAAGGAAGGGTGCATTTCCAACCCACAATTGAAGGAGCCTTTTAAATGGGACAGCCTTCTAGACCGCTGTGATGCATTCGGTCTTCAAATGTAGCCTTAGAAGGATGTAGCCCCTGAATTTTGACACAGCTACAGACCATGTCCATGAAGGATGCCGCCCCAATACTTAAACACAGCCCTAGTCTGGAGTTGGAACTAAAACGGGTTCTGGAACTGCCTTTGAGGAACTACAGTCGGGTAGATTTCCTGCATTGTGAAGACAACAAAAGTTTTTGCATGGTTCTAGAAAAAGTTCCTATGGTGTGAGAGCACCTATAGTCCCTTATAGAAAGGAGAGTAGACAGTAGAGTAACCCAGAGACTCATTGACACAGCCCAAAAGATCATAGGACTTCCTTTGTCCTCACTGGAGGAATCTTCAGGACACGCTGCCTCAGCACCATCCTGAGAGACACAACTCACGCCTGCTATCACCTCTTCCCTGTTACCACCAGGGAGGCCCTACAGGACCCTGAAGACCAACACTAATAGGCTGAAAAACAGTTTGTTTTTTTCCCCAATGCTGTCACTGTACTGAACTCCAGTCAGACTCCAAGGAACAAGACACACTTGGTTCAATAACTATGCAATACTATGTATGAAAACTGTGCAATATTCTGAAAAAAATGCAAAATGTAAGAGCTGTGATTATGGTGCAATAACTTGGCTAAACAATGCACATCTATTTATATTTATATAGGATTTTTCCTTTTCTTTTGACTGCGTTTTTATTTTTCTTATGTTGTGGTAATTAGATATATGTACAGTTGTGAAAAAAAAGTGAATAAAGCTAAAAATCCTTATAATAGTTTTTATTTCCATACAAGCAAATGCATAGAGAGCACTACAGATTCTACTCCAAATCAAAACAATTCATCTCATCTGTGCTATTCTTTTACAGAAAGGGAAGGAAAGGGAATATTAGGCTGTTCAAAGAAATAGCACACTGTCCACATTCTTCTTTGCAAACTCAAAGCTTCGCCATATGAACTGAAAAGTGTTTTTTGCCAAGATGTTGCTCATTTACTGGTGTGTTTGGGGTCATTTGTCTTGTTGAAACATCCATTTCAAGGGCATTTCCTCCTCAGCTTAAGGCGACATGACCTCTTCAAGTATCCTGAGGTATTCAAACTGATCCATGATCCCTGGTATGTGATAAATAGGTTGGACTGCTATTATTTTGAACACAACTGTACATCCCACAGACTGCTCTGCAAATTTTGTCGTGCAAAAAATGTGTAATGACAATAAAGATAATAAATGGCAATAAATTCTATTCTATCCTAGTTTCTCATGGGTTTAGCAAACATAGGAGTTTCAGCTGAAGCCGACTAGATTTAGTTTTTATCTGATTCCTCTTTTTCTAAGACTGATTGCTTCCTCATATCACCAAATTACTCTTGTTGAGTACGATCAGAAAATGTATCACTATACAGTCCTAACTCAGGTCTCACCTCATCATCGGTGTGTCGAGTTGACCGCTCACCCGTGACCACCACCTGGACTCATATCTTCTGAAGTGTGTCCATCTGTGGTTCGGCGCAGAGCAGAGTATTTGAGACTGTAGTCCTATTGTTAGCAGACAAGTGAATGCTGGTGATTTAGAATCTTTCATCTCGTATGCTATGTGTGTCTTTCTGGCACTTGCTACATGAATCGACATATTCCTCCGCTGATCCAGCCTTGGAGGGTTTTTTTTAAAGTGCCAATGCCCAGTGACCTCATGAGGTTTGAGTTGCCCCCGTGGCATGTCTGGCTGACAGCCTGCTTCTTCAGTGGGTGATCTGCCTGCCGTCCGAGGTGGAAGGGTCACTGAAAACCCTAACAATGAACGATAGAGCTAATGATGGATATCTAATGGACAGCAAATGTGCTGGCGACATTCCTCTTTTCTCTTCTTTAATGTTGAACAAAATGTATATATTTTAATGAATAGTTTGAAAGTGTCTTCTGGAATGGCGGGGGGGTTTGGCATGACATCACAGGAGGGATGACTGATGTCTTTAATATTCCCTTGTAAGATGGGGTAATTACTTAGGTACTACTACTTAGCTACTACCCCAGTGAACTGCCATTTGTAGTCTTTCTGTCTTGCAGATAAATATGCAAAAAAGAAAACTAAAGTCAATTTAGAGAGTTAATATACTGGCTGTTTCTCTTTTTTTTCCCCACATTGGGGATTTTTGTTCTGTCCCATTTCATCATTTTACCCCTGTTCCTCTTCCCCTGGCCGGCTGAAGAATGTGCAATTAATGTGACACATCTGTTGCAATCCAGTGATCTGCAGTAGCTGATATGGCTGGACCAGGGAGGCACAGCCCTGGCTGTGTCGCAACAGGCCGACATGTAAGTGTGTCGTACTAAATCACACTTGTATCTCTGCATGCCCCCCCCACCCCCACCACACACACCTTCCTGCTGCTGTTACAGCTGTCAGAAGCATTTATCTCGGTGCGCCAGACCTAAAAACAAAGAAAGGCGTTATACGCAGGGAAAGCTGGGTGGTCAACAAAGATAAATGTGTTGTATTTTTTTTTTTTAAGATGGGGGGTATCGTTCTGTTTAAAGAGAAGGAGGTCTCTCAACGAACACGTGAACTTCGTGGCCAGCCGGTCCTCCAGCTCCCAGTAGCGTGAGCTCACTGGCTCACCGGTTAGAGGGATGGGAATGTGTTCATGGGAGTTGGAGCCCCCCCCACCCCGCCTCGAGGATGGGCAGCTTCAGGCTTCCGCTGGAATGTGAACAAGTCCGGACCTGACTTCCGCAAAATACAGGAAGCTGATCGCTAACCGTTGGCAGGCAGACACAGAACACTGCTGTGTTGAGGTTAGGGTGGTGTACTTATATACTTAAAATATATATATATATATACACGCAGTCAATGCCTTGTTATATTGGACTTTCAAATAGCTAAGCAAGAAGATTCACATCAAAGGTAAGTGTGAAATTATTGTTTTTGAACATTTGCTGCTTTCTGGTGTCTGCATGCTGTGAGATAATGTGTGCGACTCTCGGCGTGTCTGACGCTGGTGGGGCGGTCGCTTCCGATGCTGAGATGATCTCTCTCAGCACTGACATGACCATGCAGGGTCACCGATGTGAAGATGGACTTTTAATTTTATACCTGAAGATTAAAACTAAGGTAACGGTACGCCCTCGTGGAGTGAAATGGGCCACCGTGAGAGTTAACAATGACGGGGGAAGCTCAGCGGCGTGAAAACGGCACGTATGAAGCTGATGTCGTGAATTTCACTGGGGTGGGGTGGTGGGGAGAATTTGAAGCTGAACCGGGAACGAAAGTTACCTGGTAAATATTACTATTTTGGTCAGGGGTTTGTCAGCATATGATGCATGGCTTGCAGTTGGCGACGCATGTGACCCTGCGTGCTGCATGGCAAGAAAGCTGCATCCTTCCATCTGCTCTGTGCCAGAACGGGCATGTGTGGACTCGGCCCGCGCCCATGTGACAGTGATATCGCTTGCCTCAGGACATGTTTTCAGGCCTCATGCCCACATTTTGAATCTATATTTTTCTACACCTTTTTGTCTATTAATAATAATAAGAATAATAATAATAATAATTGGCTAGCAGTGTGCTGGAAAGCCTGTTCTTCCTGAGACAGGTGCCAGTCTGGCACGTGCAGAACAAGGAGCTCGAAAGGATCATTTCTCGTGTCTTACTTGTACTTTGGAACTTTGTCGCGAGGCCGACTTCACCGGCAATCGCTGTGATCAGCACGGGGCGTAGATCATTCAGACAAACCCCGGGAAGGACAATGACACGCGTTTCAGTTTGGGGCTTTGTGGACTGTCCCGCCGGGAGCACTCAGTGTGCTGGGGAGAGCGTTCGCCGACCCCCTGCCTTTATTCAGCAACAAGCAGCGAGTTCATCAGAGGGTTATCACAACACACTGCAGGCCATTTCACATCGGCTTACCGCCGCCACCTCTGCTGACCATGGTTCACTTAACTGGTGATGGGATGGATCGTGAGGATCTTCAGAAAAGCCCTTTTTCTGCCTACGCTCTTTCCTGTTGTTCTGCTTTTTCTTATTAAAAATTCCGTCTGTCTTTAAGTTGCTCACAGCCAGTTGTCAGATTCCCCCCACATCGCATAAAATTCCCTTCTGAATCAGGGAGGGCAGTGTGGGCGCGGGGCCCGCCCCGGGGGGGGGCCGGGGGGGGGGGGGGGGGGGGGGG
>JABFDZ020000001.1:19598835-19619532 GCA_019775955.2 Pollimyrus isidori
CACTCAGTCTCGGTCTTGTTCCTGCAGTTGATCAGTATTCCCCGCACTCAGTCTCGGTCTTGTTCCTGCAGTTGATCTGTATTCCCCGCACTAAGTCTCGGTCTAGTTCCTGCAGTTGATCAGTATTTCCTGCACTGGCGTGTTTCATATTTCGTTTAAAAATTTGTATGGTTTGAGATCTGAATATCAGCGGTGACACGGCAAGTGCAGATGTTGAAGCAGAAGAGAATTTGATGAAATCATAGAGATAATTAAAACAATTATCAAGTTGGAGTTTCCTTTAGATCTTTTCTTTATTCGGGATAAATAAAAAACACGTATTTACAAATGTATATTACAGGCGATTTTATCTATTCTGTTTGTTTATACAGTACTGTATTGTATATTTTAATATTCATAAATATACTAAAATGTTATAAATTATGCAAAGGTGACATTAAGACAATGTGTAAATGGATGACAGTAACGCCTGAAATATCGGTAAAGAGAGGCTCCTCACTTATCAAGTAATTCACTTAACGACGTGGTTGTTGAAAGGGAACTTGGTGAGGAGTGTCTGTAATTAATGTTGTGTGACTGTTACAACCATGTTGCTTTATTCAGGGATTGAGAGTTTCTCTTGTGGTTTCACATTAGATACGTATATCCTATTAAGTCCTATACATATATTATGGAAAATGAGGCCACTTTTTGTACGATGGCTTGTCCTCAGGTTTTGGGAACATGCTGGCATCGCCGGCACCGAAAAGCGTCGCCAAAAGCATAGTGAAGAGCCTGGCGATGAACGGTACGTTGCAGAGCCACGGGGACCGCGCTGAGCCCGAGAGCAGGAACGGCAAGGCGGAGCAGCCGGTGGCCGGTGAGCTAGTGCATCCATACGCCGGATAATGATAACCGGTACCTGCATTTAACCAGCTGTCGCCTTTATGTTAATTAGCGGCGAAGGAAGCTGAGGCTGTGAGGCCGAACGGGCAGTCAGCCGACCCCTCGATCCCCAACGGCAGCGCGGGACAGGAAGTGCTGTTCCTGACCAACGGCGCACACGGCTCCAGGTCGGACCTCAACGGGGATCTGGATTCTGAGGAGGAGCTCGCCCGCCGCACCCCAGCCTCCCAGGCCGAGGAAGGCGGCGGCGAGCTCAATGGCCACCCCGGCGGTATGTAAGATGCCTGGTTAGGTTTAGGGGGTGTTACTGACTGACGAGATGGACTCTGGTTCCCAGCGCCGGCGGCTTCCACTTCATTTCTGCCAGAAGCCCTCATCTCCTTGGTTCTCCCCCCAGATCACAGTGAGGATGTACTAAGCCACCATCATCTGGCCAGTGACTCGGACAGCGAGGTGTACTGTGACTCGATGGATCAGTTTGGGCTGGAGGAGGTAGGCCGTGCACAACAAGGGGGGGTTATGAGTAGAGCACAGGCAGCCACCATCCTTGGTGTAAGAATATCTGATTTACTGACAACCCTTACTCACACAGTTTGAGCAGTTACGCATCCTAAGACGTATTACAATAGGCTGGAGGTACAGTGCCATATGTAGTTACCTGCACTATTACTGTATTATTTTGTACTAAAGTGTTTAACTGTATATGCATAGAACGGTCAAATATTTACTATATACCGAGACAAACATTTTGATTAACTGACACTAAATATGAACCATATGTACTGCACCTGTTGCGACTTGCGTACAAGTTTGACTTATTCAGAGTTATGGAACGGATCTCGATTGTAACCTGGGGGGCTGCCGCTCGTCTCCTCAGGGCTCTGAAATCGCTCTTAGCCATTCTGCGGTAATAAGCAGCACCCCAGAAGAGCCAGAAGCCCTGGGCGGCTGGCCAGGGAAGGGCGACCTGCAGGGGGGCCCTGATCGACATGGGGTCCAGCATGGCGGCGAGGACGCGGGCGCCCAGTGGGGCGGGCCCCCCAGAGAGAGGCTGAGCGCAGGCCGAACGGACACCTCGCTGGGCAGGAGAGGAAAGAGTAAGCCTCCCGTTTACTTCCTTAGCAGCCGAAGCTAAGGAGTAGCATCCGCATCTGACGTGGCGGCTCCTCTCTGGCAGGCTCCAGGCTGCCCGGCGAAGGGGGCCTCGGGGGGCTGCTCGGCGGCGGAGGGGACGGCGAGCGCTGGGGGCCCGAGGGGGGGGCCACCGGCAGCCTGAACGAGCAGATCGTCACGGCCCTGGCGCGGCTCCAGGAGGACATGCAGAGCGTCCTGCAGCGGCTACACACGCTGGAGGCCCTCACCGCCACTCAGGTGAGGCCGGGGGGGGGGGTGGCGTAGCAATTAAGGACTTATTTGGAAGGCTGTTGGTTCAAGTCCCAAGAGGGGGCTCTAGTATCATCTGAGAAAAGGCACTCGCCCTGCATTTCTTCAGATTTATGTAAATGTGAAAAGTCTTACTGTTTGAGCCATACAGCCAAGCGATTCATTAGAAATATCAAGTGGTTTATAGTATATTTAATAGTCCAAGACTATGTATTGTCAAATGGCCCAGAATTCCATTGTACATCTTAACAAGAATGTGCTTGTGATAGAATTTCATGAGTTCTTTTTAAATTGATCTTTAGGATCATTTCTCTTTCAATTGAATGTATTCGATGTGTAAGTAGAACTCGATTCTACTTTTTATACCTACTTATATAACTACTAAGATCTTTGAATGTTGTATTTTATGTCTAGATCTCACCATTTTTTCCCCCTTTGTTCCAAAGGCAAGGTCATTAGCATTTCAACCAAATTATCCATCGCCACCTGCAAATAAGGTAGGCAAATATGATTTTAATGGTTTTAAATAGGCTTGAAGGACTTGTCGCGTCCAGACCGCCAGTGACGACATTAAGCTTCTGGCAGTACTTCTGCCTTCCGTTTGCCGATGAGTACCGAACGAGCACGTCACCGCAGTGCTGCCTTGCAGAAGCCGTCATGGTGGCCCTTTGATGTTTCCCCGGCGACGGTGGCCTTCGCCGTGCTCTGGCCTTTTTTGGCGCAGTGGCTGATGCATCTCTACATGCAGCGGAGGAGGCGGTGAGTGTGGCGGTACGCCTGCGTGACCCGCTCCCCCGAGGTGGGGGAGGGGGAGGAGGCAGGGCTGGAGACCCCACCCCAGTAAAAAAATAAAATTAAATAATAATAATAATCAACGTACATTAAGAGGTCAGGGTGGGCCTTTTATCGGGGTTTGTAGAGGTGAACAAATAGTGTCCGGTAGCTACGTCAACTGGCATCTGAGTTGCCCCTCAGGATCAGGGCATCCCAGCATAAGTGTCACCCGATGACATGCTTCCTGTGAAGAAGAACTGCGTTATGCTGGTTTAGCAGACACTTTTTGTGCAGTTGTGAAAGCTGGGATGATGCAAGGAGCAACCGGGGGGTGGTGGTATGGGCCTGGTCAGGTGGTGGTGCGATTTGAACTGGCAACCTTCTGGACACGAACAGAGCTGTACACCTTGGTTTAATTTGTTTCTCCTTCCTTGCAGAAGAATGAACTGAGCACATGGCCCCGCCCATCGCCCTGGAAGGACCCATCCTGGGATGAAAGCTTCAGGGTCGTCTTTTCCCTGTGAGGTGTAGCTGGTCACCGCTTCATCACTCGCCTAACCTTAGCTTCTTGCACTAAAATGACCACACTATGAGTAACGTGTCGACTACTTTAGCACCTAGATAAACTAAAAACAGATCCTCCTACAATGGGGTGGAAAAAAACGGGAATGTACGGAATTGCGAACCATAATCACGCAGGCTTTTGTAAACAGAAGTAGAGGTAGTTGGTTATATCTTTTAATTTTCCTTCTTTGAGATGGTAGTTGACAGATTGGTAGCAGAGATGTTTGGTTTCCATGGTTTGATCACAGCACCGTTAACAGAATGGCCCTAATTTTTATTTCCAACTTTTTTTAAAGCATGCAAAAAAAAAATGGATTTAAAAAAAAAAAAAAGCGTCAGCCTCAGGTTAAAAGGGCATTATGGTCCTGCAGCTGCTGTGTCGTCGTGGTTACAAGCTGCGCCGGGAACAAAATGCAGCGTTTTATTGAAGTTTCGCTGACATTGCTGCTATCGTACCAGCATTTCTGCAGCGAGATGCGGAGTGGGGCTCGTCTCGATAAGCTGGTACATTCGATCCGATGGGTGTCTATTTATTATGGGTGGGAAGGAGGTTCTGCGGGCCGGTACGGCTCTGGGCTGGAGAGAGTTAAAATGGGGAAATGTCTGTATGTGGAGGGGGATGTGAGAGGGTCCCTGTGGTCAGTCGTCGGTTTCAGACCGAGCGGTTCTTGAATGGTTCTTTAAACCAGTTTCGGTTTTGGGTGATATCTGGACGATCACTATCACCCTAATAGCAGGTGTACTACTGGACTGATTTCTGCTAAGATGTGATGAATCTGGGGCAGGGTATGGGGGATGCCTTACGAGGTAGTTGACAAGAGTATGTCGTTTTTGTTCTCCCAGTACTTTACTTAAATTCCACTTCTTAAATGCTGATTTAAGAAACTTGTAAAAAATCGCCCCAAAAAACAGCAGTGATTAAAACAGCTCTGGCAGACTGAACCTGACGGGCAGTACGATTCTGCAGTGTCTTTAATACTGTTTTAGATTTAAAACATAATTTCTTTTAGCGTTAATTACTGTTAATAGCTGTACAGTTGATTCTAAAACAAGGTGCAATATTTTCATTGCACTTTACTGTTGACTTAGTATGAGCATTTATACTTGTGTAATATAAGATTTGCATTGGCAGTGGAGATGTATCGATTTAAAGCCTCCCTTTCAGTGACGCTTGTAGTGCATTTCTGTTGAAATGAACTACATCTCTCCCTCCCTCCCTCTCTCTTTGCCTACAGAAAGGGTCGGCTAGCATGAGATTAGTGCGGCCTGAAGCATGAATAAAATTTCCTTAAACTACCTGGTAATTTTCTGCCTCTTTTTACCTGCAGGTAACAAATGGCTTCTGATCATTATAGTTGTATTGCAGTAGCGCTAGTCTTAAAATTCCTGTATATGTATTATCTAATCAGGCGATTGTTTAGTTAGGATATGCAGAGCTTTGGTTATAATCAAAAACCTAGCAGTGGCACCTTTTGTAATAAATTCAAAAGCTTTAATTTTGACATTTTAAAATGGCATGTTAGAAAAGACCAGCTTTACACACAATTTACAACATGAATGTATTACAAGGCCAAATATCAACAAAAAGCAGTTTATAAAATTACTGTTCTATGTATGTTTGTTCATTGCGCTTCAACAGGGCTTTTTTTGTCCATTAGTCACAATTCATCTTTCATTTCAAAAATATTAAAATACATAAATAAAATTAATACGGAATTCTGATAATGGTATGCACATGAAAAAGATAGCAGGCACCCAATAGATTTGTCTCTCTCTCTCTCTCTCACACACACACACAGTATTATGTGGTCAGTATTAGTCATCAAGGGAAGTGGCCCATTTTCTCCAAGACTAGAAATCCAACAAGTGCGTAAAATGTGTGAAATACAAAACTAATTGCTTAATGTGACCAATCATCTGTGTACTGTGATTCCCTATTGGAGAAAATCAGGCAATTAATGAATTAGTAAAGATGGGCAGCAGGGCTACACAACCCACTGTGATTGGAATCAGTGAACTGTAACTCCCAGCTGGCTCAGCCAATAGCCTCTCAGGTCCGAGCCTGTTGAGGACTCCCCATAAATAATGGTGCTCCATGCACCAGTCTGTTCGGTGGGAGTGTGGGTTCGTCAGTTAGTTCTCCATTCATTTCCTTGAGCTTCAACTTCAGGGGCCATTACATCAGAACATGCCACACCCATCTCTCGCTTTCAGTTAACCAGACGTCCTGGATTTCTGATTTTTACATTTTACTTAGAATTGCCAATAGTTCCTTCATCGGTCTCAGAGGGACGCTGGATATTTTTCTCGGATTTCATAACATTCACGTCCATGTACTCAGTGAGTCTGGTTAGATGCAGTTTTCGTTAAATGTGGGGGGAAAAAGAGGTTCCTAAACGCTACACACCTTTTATTCATTTTCTGCAATAAAACGAGAACTGAATTATGCCATTAAGACTTACAGTGCATTAATAAAGACGCAGCAGCCATGCGTGTCATTAAAATTGAGAAAATAAATAAAACATTATTGCTTCAAAAGAAGCCACATGCCTGAGCAGCGGTAAATCAGTGTAAATCCACATCGGCACGGGCTAAATCCACAAACCCCACGAAATGTTTAAAACATGAAGCAACCAACAGACCAAACATGCATATTGAAGATGCACAGAAATGGTTAAATTATTTAAGTTTTAGACAAAACCAACCACTTAGTAACCTGCCTAGTTTGTATAGACCTGGACCAGTCTCTGGCATAACTAGTATAGAGCGAGCATAGAAGTAAGCTTTTCATAACAGAGGAGCAGCAGTGATTCCTTAGCGGTGATGAATACCTTCATTCTGTATTTTTGCATCGTCAGTGATTTAAACTATAGGTACAGATATATCCTAGCTGACTCAACACATTCCATTCAGCTGCCCCACCCCCACCACCAGCCCCCAAACAAGGAGGGCAGGCGGTGAGCAGGGGTGGCTCCCCCTACAGGCTAAACTCGGACATGAACAGATGCTGTGCGTTGTTCCTTGCCTCAAAATACGAGGTGTCCGTTTCGTCGTCGGGCTGAGGTATAAACGGCATGGGCTGGTTCTGCAGGTTGTCCCAGTCCAGGTCTTTGAACAGCGTGTGCTGCTTCAGCTCTGAAACAAAAGTTATTATTAAGCGGACCGACAACCAATCAGAGCTCTCGACACATCCAACCGCATGGTAAGGTTTAGAGGCCAATGCCAAGGAGCTTTTATGCGAAGGAGGCATGGTCACCTTTAAGGCCGGCCCGTTTGGTGACGTCCGTCGTCAGGAGACTTTCTATGGCTCTCCTCGAGTTCTGTGACAGTGCCTCGTCACCGTCCGGCCAGGGGATGTCTTAGGTAGCATTTATTGATTGGAATCCATGAAAAATACACACTATAAATTACCCAATACTGACAGGTTGTCATCTACACCAACAGGAAGCCATAGTCCGAGATAAGAAAGAGGGGAAACCCACCCCTTTTAAGAATGTTCTGGAACACCAGCTGTGGAGTTTCGTCATTGAATGGGGGCACCCCGGTAAGGAACTCGAATAGGCACACTCCTAGCGCCCACCAGTCCACCGTGAAGTCTGAAACAATGGCAGCAAAAATGCTTGAATTTGTCACTCATTTTGTTCAGGCTCCCCTGCCGATTACAAAAAAAATGATAATCTTATGGAAATTGGTTAAAAATCGACACAAATTCACATTGATACATATATGTTAACAGCACATTGAGCAGTGTGTGCTTGAAGCTACAAATTAGTTTAATTAAGGTAATTTTGCATTATTTAAATAATATTACTCATTATTATTGCCACAATAATAATGCCACATTAGTTTGCATCTTAGAGCACTGAAAAGTTTCCTCAAGCAGATTTTAGAAGATTAAAACGAGAAGAACAAACGAACGATTCACTGGGAAGTGAATCGCCTCAGTGACAGCACCCTAAGGGATGAGGGTTTTAAGGTGTTACTGGCCACACATGAAGGTGGCTGCAAACCCAGCATGACCCATAATATGATGGTGGTGGCGGTAGGGGGGGCAGGTGTAGGTTAAACAGAAAATGCAGAAAAGGCCAAACGTCCTAAAGCTACAGCAAGAGAAGTCGCAAACATGCACTGAGCAACCAAACCTGATAACTGCATACTTACCGCGACTGGACCCTGAAACTTAGAGAGGAGAAGTATCAAACTTCTCATAGGGCCTACCACTAAACAAAAACAAGCCAAACAACACATACAGTACAAGCAGGCAGAGGTGTCGTTTTCCACCACTCAAGCCACACATCTGCATGGGGCCACAGTTAGTGACTTACACTAGGGGCCAGCAGGGGCCACTGAAGTGATGTTTTCAGTGGGACCCCAGAAACAGCAAACCCACCCCTGCAAGGTACACAATGGCAGCATGTTTTGATGCGGGTCTAGAACAGAAAGAAGCTCCTTCCTTACCGTGAGCTTTTCCCAAAAGTAGCTCCGGGGCCAGATAGTCAGGGGTCCCTAGGAGCGGGGCCCCCTCTACCGGTTCAGGCCCTCTGCGGACACTCTTTGGGGTCCTAAAAGGGGTGTGGCTGGTCGTCTGCTGTGGCGTCTAATAAACCACTCCCCCAACATAAAAAAAACAATTGGTATTGGTCCATGGAAAGACACACATTCACGTTGAAGTACTGGAGAGTACAGAAACTGGAAACTCCCACCTGGTACGGCGAGCTGCGGGAACTGGGGCCCCGTCTCCTCTGTACCGGGGTTACCGCCGCCGGGAAGCTATAGAAGGAGGCGGAGCTGGAGACGTCCATCGTGTCGACGGAGGCCGTGCTCCGGCGCGAGCAGGCCGACGCGCTGGACCGGTCGATGGCGCTGCAGTAGCTCCTGAACGCCACCACATTCCGGGGTTTGAGGAATGTCGAGGAGCCGACGGACTCCACAGGCATGAGATCCCCGGGCCGCTCTCCCCTGTGCGGCCTGGGGGTCACCACCCCGGATGAGGAGCAGTCCCGAAAGCTCAGAGAGACGTCCCTCTCCTCAGCCCGCTCAGATAACTCCATAGCACCATCCAGCTCCGGTACTTGCGTACTGTCGGGGACGACGGACATGTCCTGAAGGGAGTCGTCGGAGTCTAGGCTCAAATTCCTTACTGCACCCATGTCCTCGCGATCATTCGCAACCAACGCAAAACTGGAGTCCGCAGTCACTTCACCGCCAGCCTGGCACGGCCCGTCCAGCTCGTGGAGCAGGTTCTTCACCGTGAAAGCCGCTCCGGACGGCTCTGACTCCGCGTCCGCCGGATGCGCGCCGACCTGCACGCTGGCAAACGCCGCTGTCAGGCCCGTCCTGGATGTGCTGCTCTCCAGGATCTGGAAACAGCGTTTGTACGAGTCGCCGCTCTTCTTGGCTGGTGCCTCGTACTGATCTGGACTCGTTTCCAGCTGCTCGAACCCTCTTTTCACGGACGCTCTGCCCGCGGTTTTCTCCAGCACTCCCAGCATCCCTTTGTCCCTGGCTGTGGGAGGAGCTTTCTCGCCTATCGGTTTCACTAAAGACGACGGCTTCCTTGACGCCGAAGGCTCTGGCTTGGCGCCGTTTTCCGGTTTTGGAGACGCGGGTGCCGCCTGCCCCCTCTGATACAAATTCAGGTCAATGTTGTCCAGAGCACAGAGGGCTGGGTCTCGACCCGGCCTGAGAAAGTCACTAGCCACCCCCCTTCCCAGCAATCTGGACATGATCTCCGGTCTTCCACCTTTGTCAAACACGTCACTCTCCAGCAGGTTCTCCACATCCTTGATTTCCTTCAAAAACATCACCACTCCCTCAATATTTCACAAACTGGTCGTGTTGATTTATTCAGATTAGTCAGGGATAGTTTATTTAAAAGGCCTTCTAAGTGCATTATATTTATCTAATCTAAAGGAAAGCAAAACAAATTTATAAATGTGAATGAGTTCAAATTAGGGCTGTCAGTCAGAAAGATAACTATATGCACATTATGTAATGAAAAAATCGCGAATAAAAACTTCTTAAGACTAAAGCTTGCTATGACACATATTTAAATGTACAAATCAAATCACCAAATTAATGTATAGTAATCACAAGGATAACAGTTAATGTCATGAATGACAGCAGTACAAAAATAAGTGTCTCTTGCAACCATTTAAATGGTTTTTATGGCTGCCCCATAATGCACTGCACCACGACATCAATGGCATTTATTTTATTTGAAATTAATCACAACAATTAATGTGTTAATTTTGACAGTACTCGTTCAAACACTAATTTAATAAAATCAGAAGCAGACATTTTAGGTCCAGAAAGTAAAAACACAGTCCAAGATTTTGTTTCAGCCAACCAGTTGAGTGCTGGTCCAGTTTTTTACTTTTCGGACCTGAAATGTCCACCTCTGCAAAAATACTAAAGTGACAACGAATAAACTAAACAGCTAATTTCCAAAACGCACTCAGTCCATTTTTCTTGTTTTTTCAAGATAAGTTCCAATTATAACGTCTGGCTTCCTCATCAAATGTCACAGTATCGGGGACCAAAACTTAATGCACTCAGTCCTCATGTAATGCAACGAAGAACATTCATTAAATTTCCAAAACTTAATTCCACAATGATTCTTTTTCATTTGCTCCTCAGTTTATAACAATGAAAATTGTCTGCGTCCACAATCTATGCAACTTTACAACCAGAAGAACAACAAGCACCTAGATTTGACAAAGGATGCATCTCACACAGGAGAACTCAAATTCCCAGCATGCACGCAATATCACCAACCTGCTCATTCTCCCACAGTGGGCTGACGCAGGCCTCCGAATCCGTGGTGGATGGGAAGAGGCAGGATTGACTGCTGGCACTCGATGTCCCAAACCGCTTCCTCGACTTAAGAAGCCGTGGCGTCAGACTCTTAGCCAGGATGGCAGGACTAAATACACCTGAAAGAGAAACCAAAACGCAAGATGGCCGACCTAAAGCTTTAATGCGACACTTTGACTTTTTCCGTTTGTTGAGAAGTTACGGTGAAGGACTCTGCCCTGCTGCAAGAGGGCAGGTAACCCATGAATTTCCCAGGCAACCATTCACAGCTGATGGCCAAGGCTCAGGTACCAGCTTGATTTGAGATTAGTTCCCCCACCCCAATACCTAAAGCCAGACCATGATCCGGAGGTCAGCACTCACGTGAGCCGTGTTGTGTCCGGGCTGAGCAAGCTGGGGAGGCCAGAGGCTCCTTCTTCATCAGAGGTGAGTAGAAGGACCTCCTGAACTGCTGTGTCTTACTACAAGACATGGGGCTGGACATGCCAAAGGAGGTCCTGCGACAACTGGCCTCCATCCCTGGAGTGTTCTATTAATAAAAAAAATGTAGATGATATATACATGCTGTTACCAAACACTTTTAAAATATTTGACGACTACTGACAGCATGCCATATTACATACCTGGTTTGTTACAAGGTTTTATTTATAGTCACACCTAAAAACACAAGTACTTACAAGGCCAAGGGAACTAATCAGGGAGTAGACCTGACCGGGAGTACGGGAATAATCTTTCTTGTGCTTCACTAACGAAGGTGTCGTCAGGATGTCTGCCGCTCTCAGCTCTGAGGAAGAAGTTCAAAAACATGGAAGATTGCAGCTAATGAACTGCATGAATTACATGCGTTGTTTTTAAACACAGAGCTGTCAGGATGATGGCTAAGATAAACATGCTACACCCCCTTAACTTGAAGGGTCAATGGAAAGAAAAAGCACAGTAAAATGTTGATATTCTACACAGAAGAATAAAATCTGTCCGTGTATACCAACCTCTATCAAGCTTGACTTTGGAGAGGCCGAAGTCCGTAAGCTTGATATGTCCCTCATTGGACACAAGCATGTTGTCTGGTTTCAAGTCTCTAAATGGACGATAAGAATTTCAGCAAGCATCCACAGAAAACAATCCAGACCCATATATTAAGATGTCACCACAGAGTGCACTGTCTTCTGATACCTGTGGATGATTTTATGCCTGTGAAGATAGTCCAAAGCAAGTGCCACCTCCGAGATGTACTTCACTGACATGTCCTCATCAAAATAACCATAGATGTGAAGAAGAGACTTGACATCACCACCGATGAGGTACTCCATCACCTCAGAGTCAAAGGACACAAGACAAACATTATATATACGCATGTTCTTTTGTATATTTCAGTGACTCTCACTGTGACTTCACTAAGCAAGACGAAACGGCGCGTCTTACCAGGTAGACTTCAGTAGCCGTTTGAAGAGAGTAAAACAAGTGCACTATAAACGGACTTTTGCTAAGAGCCAGGGCATCCCTCTCTGCCTTCATTTGATCGGTCATGTTTTTGTCCACCATATCCGCCTTCTTCACTACCTTAAAATAATAATTTACAAAAGCAAGATATTCGTTGGGTAAACGTTGGCAGTAATGTAATCGCGCAAAATAGTTACAAGACCAAAAATTTACCTTGATGGCATATAACGTTGAGTTGCCCTTTTTCCTCGCTAGATATACTTTTCCAAAAGCCCCTCGGCTGATCGGCTTTATCACAACAAAATTTTCGATGGAAGGGGGCTTAGAGACAGGCAATGTGCTGACGGAGCAGGGTGAATAACCATCGTCACCCTTTTCTTCTCCCTCCATGTCGCTAGCTAACCAACGTCAGAAATGTTAAAAAGGAACTGAGTTTATTTCTGATTAACTGCACGATAAATCCCTGTTCTAAAAAGTAAACAATGACAAAAGCCGATCGTCATCCACATATACTGTTTAGGTTTGATTTTAATGGAATGAAAAAGCAAGACACCGTTCATACTCTCAGTAAACAGCTGCCTGACTTGTTTTGAAAATTTGAAATCGGTACCAGGTCTAGGTCCTTCATGACGCAAGTGCTTCATGACCAGAACCCCGCCTTATTAACGACTTCGAATTTTTAGTATAAAAACGTATTTCGCAGCACAGAGTAATATATTATATTTGTAAACGCTTTTTAAAACCCTGGGTATATATTTTGAAGACTTTCCAAAGAACTAATGCGCAATACAAATAGGCAGTACTATGGACACCTAACTACGGCCGAAAATGACCTACTGTATCCTGACGTGCGTCATTGCTTCGAAAACGTAATACTTGCTGGATCCACCCAGAATTAATCAGTATTGGTAAACGTGACACAATTCAGTATATGTTGGTAACTACACACTGTACTAGGTTGCAAGTATATAATTTGATTGTGTATTGCTAATTAGATAAAATTGATATTGGGACTCTATAGTTGAACTTTACCCCAAATGCCGATTTGTATACTGAAAGGTGGTGCCAATGTAGATCACGTAAAGGAAATAATGAGTATGAGCTCTTAACACAGGTGATAGTGTAATATCCACTTCCACAAGTGTCCCAGACATGGTGATATACAAAGTAAAAATTAAAATAAACGTATCGTGTTCCGTGTAAAATTAGTAGAAAAGAAAAGGTTTGGGTGCAGCTGCCGCCATATTGATGTCTTCTACGTTGGTTTTCTATTACTGTCATGTCGTAATAATTTAAACCGGTAGTGAAGCCGCGACAGATTCCGGTCCACCTGCCTATGGAAGCCATTTTCATAACTCACTGTAGAAGAAGGGAATTTTCAAAGGACGGCAGCCGGAGACATTTGTTACGTTCGGGTAACACACAAAATCTAAGTGGAGTCGGCCAATATATATGGTATTGGAAGCATGTTCTCCCTTTCGACTACGCTGCAGCCGCAAGTAAGCCATTCATAATTGTTCATAACCGACAACGTTACCTAACCGTGTTTTTGCGGCATAACGTTGGCTCAAGAGTGAGATTCAGAACTAGCCGGGTTGATGCGGTTTTATTTTGCTGTCTATTAAAGCTAATGACAACATGTAATTAAACATTGTGTAAGAATCTGTGTCTAATGGAGAACGATTTCCAGTACAATGGAAGCCGGCCGGGTAACTGGCTAGCAGGGTAACAAGGTGCCCGGCTACCTATCTTAACACCTTCAACGTGTAGCCCAAATGGCAACCTGATGATGTAATCTTGATGAGGGTTGTTACTTTAACTGCGATAACCAACAATATCGGCTGGTCGTCTACAGTATTACCATGTTGTTTTGGCTATTTTCTGTAGGTTATGATTAATAAGCACCGGCTGTCATATGGGTAATATATGTTAAGGAAATTGGTTTTCAATAGGGCGGCATGATGGTGTGATAAATATTTCGCAGTCTTTGTCAATACGCAATCTTAAGATGAGTTCTTGATAAATTTTCAATACCGAAGTGTCTCTCATTTTCCCTTGGTGAAACTATCGTCATTCACCTGGAACTGCACGTTTGCCTCTGTATTACATCACTTTCTGTACCTACACTGACGCTTTCACGCTCACGCAAGAAATTGTACGACAAATACGGGTTATTCCATTAAAAACCTAAAATTAGCTGCATCAAGAGTGTTGGGGCATGGAGGTGTGTCATATGCATGTCTTTCTGAGGTACTATGCTTCTCTCATTTGCTAGAACATTTTGTTCCAGTCGTATGGTATTGTTTTAAACGAAACTTTTATCTAAATGTTTTGTTTTTATGGGGGGAGAGAAGCAAATAAACTTTTAAAAAGGGGCAGCCTGAATTGTTTGACATGCGAATGGCATGCGAGGGGAATGTTTACAGTGGAGCTTATTTTTCTAAATAAGTTCACCCTCTTGTTCCCTCACGTAGGTAACTGTTCCACTTGGTCACCTCCTCGGCGCCTTTCACTCCTTCAA
This sequence comes from Pollimyrus isidori, assembly GCA_019775955.2. Classification (NCBI taxonomy): domain Eukaryota; kingdom Metazoa; phylum Chordata; class Actinopteri; order Osteoglossiformes; family Mormyridae; genus Pollimyrus; species Pollimyrus isidori. Next base: position 19,613,219 of record JABFDZ020000001.1, read on the forward strand.
GACTTCAGCCAGTGCGTCTATCCGGAGTCTGCAGAAGGACCATCATTTAGAACATGACTTGCCAATCAGTGAGGTGGGCTTTCTGTAAAAAAACACAAGCCTCAGCACATCTAAGGGAAATAAATGCTTTGTTCTCTGCTTTGTAGCAATGGCAGACCAGTAGTCCTGACGTATGTCATTTACATTATACACATCATTTACATCATACGTTCACGTTCATAATGAGTGTTTACACTGTAAAATGATTAGAAGTCTTACATCTAAGACTTTAATAGTGACCACTAGAGGGAGCAAATGCACTACATAGGTGTAAATGTAGAACGGGGGTCTCAACTCCAGTCCTGTAGGGCCAGAGCCCTGCACATTTTTGGGTGTCCCCTCATTTATCACACCTGATTGAACTTCTTGTGCTAATTACCACACAGCTTTTCAGCTGAATTATTTATGGTGGAACAGGGAAAGAACCAGGCTACACAGGGCTTCGTGCTGAGTTGGGGGGGGCCTGATGCAGAAGATGAAATAGGGTAATAATGGCTTGTGATTTTTAGGATTGTATTCATTTGTGTTTGTGAAAGGAAAATATAAAGTTTTTAAGGGAAACCACACTCTGTTATTCATAGTGTAAATAGATATAATTTCTTAAAGCATTATATTCATTATGAATTGTCTGCTTTTAGTCCACCTTCAGCCTGAGGGACCTTGGTTTGTTGGAGCTTAGGTCCGCTCAGGTAGATGAGCTGGTGAACAGCCTCCTGCCCGGGCTGCCTCTTGAACAGGACCCTGGCTGTAGTTCCTGGAAGAAGTCCCATGTCTCCTCAGAATCCTTCTTCGAAAACAAGCATGGTGAGGACCTGGCTGCCTGCCCCTCCTCCTCTTTGAACCGGGACCAATGAGTTAAACAAATGTCAGCCCACTCGTAACAGGCTGTTCTGCCCTCTTAAAAGGAAATTTCATTAAATGATTTCATGCAGTTTAGGCTCACATTGGCTGCTGCTCTTTTACTGCCAGGATTCTCCCTGAGACCTGGGCATGGTTTCAGCTCCCCGCTCCCATACAGACAGAGTCGCGGTCCTCTGCAGGCAGTCTGCTCAGACCTTCAACACTGGCCAGGTCGGTATAGGAGCCCAGAAACGTGCACAGCGGAGCTCAAGGGCAGATATCGCTTTGAAATGGAATGGAAGGCTCTGTTTTGACATTTTGGTATATGATCAAAAGGCGAAAATTGCCTTGATAATTTGATTTATAATGGTGGAAGAAGAAACCGACTGAATGCTTATTCTGGATGTTTCTCTGACTACCATTCCAGTCGCGTGTTTGTGCACTTCAGCCCCTCTCCTTATATTTGAAACAGAAACCAAAGGGAACATCACATATTTAAAAAATAATACACTGAATGAATCCATAGTTCAAACACACATTATGCATGGTTTGTCTCTCCTGCTTATATATACTACCTGTTTAAAGTTTGGAAATTCTCATTCAATGATTTTTTTAAAATTCTGATTATTTTTTACATAGTACATTAATATTGAAGACTTCAAAACAATGAAGAAACACATGGGTTTACGCAGTTAACAAATAAGTATCGAACAACCAGAAGTATGAGGCATTGACCTGGAATGGTTTTCAATGAACAGGTGCCACCATGTCAAGAGTGAATTTGTGGAATTTCTTGCCTTCTTCATGTGTTTGAGACTGTCAGTTGTGTTGTCAGGTTGGTACGCCGTTCTACAGTGAATAGCCCTATTCAACTACTGTTCTGTGGCAAGAGTCACTCAACTAAGTAAAGAGAAATGACAGTCCATCTACTTCATGACATGGTCAGTCAATCCAGAAAGTTCAAAGAACCTTGAACGCATCTTCCAAGTACAGTCGCGAAAACCATTAAACGCTACGATGAAACTGGTTCTCATGATGACCGCCTCGGGAAGCAAAGACCAAGAGCTACCTCTCCCGCAGAGGATAAGTTCATGATGGTTATCAGCCTCGGAAACCACACATTAGCAGCACCTCAGATTGGAGCCCACCATAAATGCTTAACAGAGCTCAAGTAGCGGGCACATCTCAGCATCAACTGTGCAGAGGGGACTCCGTGAAGAATGCTGCAAAGAAACCATTGCTGAGGAAGAACAAGATGAAGAGACTTTCTTGGGCCAAGAAACGCAAGGAATGGACACTGGACCAGTGGAAATCTGTACTTTGGTCTGATGAGTCCAAATTTGAGTTTTTTGGATCCATCCACCATGTCTTTGATATGCAGGAAAGGTGAGCGGACGGTTCCTACATGTGTGGTTCCCACTGTGAAGCATGGAGGGCTGCTTTACTGGGGACACTCTTGGTGATTTTATTAAAAATTCAAGGCACATTTAACCAGCACGGCTACCACAACAATCTGCATGCCATCCCATCTGGTTTGCTCTTAGTGGGACCAGCATTTGCTTTCTAACAGGACAATGACCTCCAGGCTATGTAAGGACTATCTGACTAAAGAGAGTGATGGAGTGAGTGCTGCGTCAGATGACCTGGCCTCCACAGTCACCCAACCTAAACCCAACTGAGATTGGTTTGGGATTAGTTGGAGTGCAGAGTAAAGGCAAAGTAGCCAACATGTGCTCAGCACCTCTGAGAACTCATTCAAGACTGTTGGAAAACCATTCCTGGTGAATACCTCGTGAATCTGATTGCGGGAATACCACGAGTGTGCAAGGCTGTCAACACAAAAGGTGGCTACTTTGGAGAATCTAAAACAAAAAACATGTTCTGGTTTATTTAGCACTTATTTGTTTACTGAATAATTCCACATGTTTATTAAATGTTTTGCAGTCTTCAATATTAATCTACTATGTAAAGTTTTTTTTTATTATTTTATTTTTGAATGAGACTGTGTGTCCGAACTTTTGACTGGTAGTGTATGGTTTTCAAAACTCTCTCTCTCTCCCCCCTTTCACATTATGAAGGTTGGATCCAAAGAAGAGGCTTTAAAACACTAAGATCCAGAACCAGGCGCTTGCAAGCCGGTTATGAGGGCACCCCTGAACCCGAAAGCTTCGCTCCAAGTTTCTTCAAGGTCTGCCCTCTCTGCCGCTTCCCAAAATGGCACAAGACTCAAAGCTTTATTTAGATTTCTCTGCCCTCAGTGCAAAGGATTGTTTATTTTCAATGTTGTAAATGTTTCAACGGCCACTGTACGGTTGTCTGAGGGAACGGTAAATGAATCCGTTTAGTGAATATGGCCCCACTTTCGTGGGGTTGGCCCCTCCAGGTGGTTTCTGATGCCTCTTCTCGTATGCTGCCCTACAGGGCCTCCTCATGAGGGATAAAGGCCCAGAGACGGAGAGCCTCGATAAGATTATCCAGAACAAAAACCTCCCAGAGGCACAGAGAGACGCCTTCAAGACGGGATTCACAGAGGGCTTCCTGAAAGCTCAAGCACTGACCCAGAGAACGCAAGGTACGTACCTTGCATCTGTGCCTGGGGGGCTTCTGGGCTGTGTTTCACGTTAGACCGACGGTTGCCAAGGGAGAAAAGTTCCTTTTACTCTTTCAAAATTTTGTGTGTGTATGAAGGCTGAAATTTGTTGCTGTATTTTACTGCAAAAATGGGAACCCCTTTGTGAATAATGAACGTTTTCAAAAGAGCCTGCCACTAGATGGCGCCGTTGAATAGAACTTGTTGGGTATGTCGTCTCTACTTCATTCATGCTGTGGTTTTTTTCCCTGAAAGACTCTTTGAGGCGGACGCGGCTGATTCTGCTTGTCCTTCTGCTGGTGGGCATCTATGGCCTCTCAAGAACCCCATTTTTATCAGGTAAAGGCTCCTTCTCTAATACTGGTTTGTTTCAGATTTACTACATTTTCCTCGCATGTGCAGATCACGTTACACGTTTATAAATCACCGCACATTGTAATATAGTTTGAGGTTTTCCCTTAAGTAATGAAAGGATTCCGCCAAAAAATCTCCACGCTCTTTTCTAAATATTGATGCAGATTTATCTCATGAAGCAGCTGTAGGTTTTCAGAAAAATTTCACCCTCTGACGTCAAGAGATTTGTTCTGGTTAGCATTTGAGGTCCATGGGCTGTAACGTGCTTATAGCATTGGCAGCTCTCTACAACTATTTGAAACTTCTGGAAAATTGGATAAACTTTGGGTTTGCCGCATTAGCACTAAGTTAGATGAGTGTCCTTTTACAATAGCCGCATTGAAGACAGATGTGTTTACATTTTGGTTCTTAGGGTCTTAAGGAACCTTCTGCTTTGTCCTGCTCATTGATGTCAATTTAGTAACAAGACCATTGGTAAGTGGTATTTGCATTTTATCTCTGTTCTTGTCGCTTCCAACAGTGAGATTCCGGACAACTTCGGGCCTGGATTCTGCAGTGGATCCAATCCAGATGAAGAACGTTACTTTTGAGCATGTGAAGGGGGTGGAAGAGGCAAAGAATGAGCTTCAGGAGGTTGTGGAGTTCCTGAGGAACCCACAAAAGTTCACTGTCCTTGGAGGGAAGCTGCCCAAAGGTAAGAATACCGCTAAGTCGTTTGTCACAGTGTCAAATGGTTTTTCGAGAAACTTGGTTTGGAGACCAGACACATTAGAATGACCCTTTCCCATTTGTATTCCCCAGGAATTCTGCTTGTGGGACCCCCGGGCACTGGCAAAACGCTCCTGGCAAGGGCAGTTGCCGGAGAGGCTGATGTCCCATTCTATTATGCATCGGGTTCAGAGTTTGACGAGATGTTTGTGGGCGTGGGAGCTAGCCGCATCAGGAATCTCTTCAGTAAGCTTTGTGTGAACCAGTGTAGCTCTAATATCCCTTTGGTTTACCACAGTGTGCATTGGCTAGCTCTGCAATGTTTTTTTTTTCTCTTTTCCTGTAGAAGAGGCAAAAGCTAATGCCCCATGTGTGATCTTCATTGATGAGCTCGACAGCGTGGGTGGGAAGAGAATTGAATCTCCAATGCACCCGTACTCCAGACAGACCATTAACCAGCTGCTGGCAGAGATGGATGGGTATGTATGTCATGAGAAGTACACTTCTGAAGTACACAGTGAATTAGTGCTCTGATGCATTGAGATCACTGATGTTGATTCTTCTTGGTTTTATGCAGATTTAAGCCAAATGAAGGCATAATCATCATTGGGGCCACAAACTTCCCAGAAGCTCTTGATAAGTACGCTAACTGTTCATATTCTTGTTCCCAGGGCTGAAGCTGGCTCACTCTCTCATAAGTGTCACTCGGCTTCCAACATCACTGGTTTAACCCTATAGTCAGTTACATGGAAATGTCATTTTCTTAATGGTGGTGTGTGTTTTTTTTTTTTTTTTTTTTTTTTTTTTTTTTTTTTTTTTTTTTTAATTTAGTTTTTTTAAATTTTTTTGATTAAATGACCGGGGCCTTTTAGTGTAGAGAAGTTATAAAGATGTCGATTTTTGTCAAGCTTTGTTCTGCAGTTTGTATTTGAAGCTTCCAGCTGCACAGAGGTTTACGAAAGCTTAAACTTTTGATCGCGTGTCTCCACACAGTGCCCTGGTCCGACCTGGGAGGTTTGACATGCAGGTTACTGTCCCCAGACCTGATATAAAGGGCCGAACAGAAATCCTCAACTGGTACCTAAAAAAAATAAAAGTGGACTCGGGTAGGTAGAGGGTGCCGTTGCAGGCTCAGGTGAGGTTCCTGACAGTGCAGATGGTAATGTGTGATGTCACGGCCTTGCAGCAGTCCAAGCGGAGATCATCGCCAGGGGAACAGTTGGCTTCTCTGGTGCTGAGCTGGAGAATCTGGTCAACCAGGCAGCTCTGAAGGCAGCGGTCGATGGCAAAGACATGGTGACCATGAAGGAGTTGGAGTTTGCGAAGGACAAGATTCTCATGGGTCAGCAGTTGCTACGGCGACTCACAGTAGAAAATCTGAAAGATGTTTTAGTGACACCAAAGGGATATTGTTAGATCTTCAGTTGGTATGAAGTCGATTCCTTTTTGCTGGAATTGAGGTTGTAGTTTGAACAGCTTGGTAAAACACATGCTACTTTCAGAGCAGAGCTGACCTCTCTGATAGCCTGGATTTAATGAATGCCTCCCCCCTCTCCATCCACCCTGCTTTGCAGGCCCTGAGCGCAGGAGCGTGGAGATAGACAAGAAGAACAAAACCATCACTGCGTACCACGAGTCTGGCCACGCCATTGTGGCCTACTACACCAAAGATGCTATGCCCATCAACAAAGCTACCATCATGCCTCGTGGACCCAGCCTAGGCCACGTGAGTCACCTGTGATGTCAATGGCCCGGTGGAAGAGTGACAGCTCTTGGTGCTTTT
>JABFDZ020000001.1:19660366-19676386 GCA_019775955.2 Pollimyrus isidori
CATTGCTTCCGGGATAGGCTCCGGACCCCCCGCGACCCAATAGGATAAGCGGTTTGGATAATGGATGGATGGATGGACATGTGGGCTGACATGCGATAAGAACTGTTTCAGACATTGAAAAATATATTTCATATAGTAAATTACAAAACCATTCATCACATTAATCACTTAGTGAGTATGTATATGTATTCATTGTGCAGCATGGTAATTGATTACATAAATGGCGCTACATATACAGAGTTTTACATAAAAATTAGTGTAAAGGCGTAGAGTTGACATGACAAAGAAAAATAATAATTAAACGTTAGTTTGTCCAGCAAGTATGCAGTTGTAACACCCTTAATCGAGTAATATTTCTGGAATTCTCCTGTAAGATGCATGTCATTTGAGTTCCAGAGACTGTTCGGTTGAGATAAATATATCATTGGGCAATTGATACAAGAATACGGAGAAAGAATAGCCTACGAACACATGTATTTGTTCACTTATACCGTCCTCTGCTGGCAGTCGGCGGCGCGGCGACCTCCACGTGACGTCACCGGACGACCGGATTTCGCCGTCTGAAAGCGCTGGGCGACGTCAGATCTGCTCGCGACCGATAGTCTCCCTGCGGCCGCTTAGCTTCGAGTGACAGGGAAGATGGACGACGACGTCTTGACAACTTTGAAAATCCTCATAATCGGGGAAAGCGGCGTCGGGAAGTCCAGGTGAGCCATTTTAGTCGCCTTTGTTCGCCGCAAATCGAGTTCTTTAGTGTGTGACTGCGGCCGGCTGGAGCGGTATGCTAGGCGGCTAACAAATGTCCAGCGTCTGCCGAGGCAGGCCCCGGTGTTACGGTGGCCTTCTGACGAACAATAATAATGATCTAAAACCAAATAATTCAATTCAGCATCCGCTGTAATAACAAACCTGGGTATGTTAGATACATTTCGTTGCGAAATATAGCATAGTATTATTCACATTTGCTAGTTCGCAGTATTTAAATGTAAAAACATGGTTTAACTGTTCTCTGTCCTACCTGGCGGATTAACAGGTAGTGGGAGTAGCACATACTGTAGATGGCTAGGTACTTGTACTCCTAATGGCAGTTAAGAAGATTAGCCAAAGCTGTGGATTTGACATTGTTTTCCAATACAAGTTTATCATGCGGCTGGTCAAAGTTAAAACATCATTTCATGATGAAGGGGGTGGTTCATTCCTAAACTCTGCGTAACAACGAGATTCTTATAATATGGCTGGACGTCCGAGAAACATCTGTTGTTGACAACAAACCAAAGCAAGACACCTTTTGGTCTCAAACTAACAACCTGCAAGAACTGTTTGTGTACACAACCGGTTAACTCCTCCCAGCTTTGGTAGGAAAAACTGCATGTATGAACTGCTATATGTTTGAACTGCACAGTATTGAAAATTGAATTTGATTCTGTTTATTTTTACTCCCCCAAAATTGTGCTTAATTCAATCCAGGGATTTCAGAATTAGATCTGGAAGCTCTTAAGGAGACTGTAGAAATGCTCATACTGAATCCAATAATGTAATGCCACACGCTTTTGGTTTCATTTCTAATGGTGTAGTAAATACACTGTTATTTCTGATTGTTTGCATCTATTAATGAAGTACAGCAATATTTCAGTGAACAATAAATAAAGCCATAAAATGGCATATTTAATTTCTCAGATATTACAATACTGTAATGTGCTTGCATTTATAATTATACACCTTATATGATACTAAATTATATATCATATGTTTAAGCACTACTGGTACTAAAACTACGCCTGGATTTGTTCAATTTTAAGTACAGATTCACGATTATACACATGAGATCCTGACTGGTTTCCTATTTTTATTCTTGCTTTATTTTTGGAATTGATTTAAACTAAATTTAAGCCTTGTCTTTTGGGTGTTGCACAGGGAGATAATTAAAAATTTATATTCTATTTTCTAATGGTTTACTAAAAAGTTTTTCTAAATGAAGCATAATCTTGCATCTGATTGACCACATATTCAATAACTGTATATTTATTCTTTAAAGCAAAGCACTTTGTCATAGTGTTTTGCAAGATTATCTGTGTTAGGTTTTAAACATTTTCAAGAACAATAGTATTGTGTATTTTTTATATGTAAACTGTCAGATGTGCTCTCTGTATTTCCTTAGTGCAGAACATATTGTTCAATGGCTAATAACTAAGAACTGCTTTTTAGTGTATGATATATCTTGAGAAAATATATCTTTGAGTATGATGTGAAGATATCGTTCCACTGAATCAGTTATGTGATGTGGACTGACTACAGTGAATTTTTTTTATGCACACAACATGTACATTAGAAGTAAAAAGATGGATACCCTGGAACAGCCAGTGAGATGTTTTATTGCTGATTTTAATTTATGTATTTTCCCTGCCTGGCTATGAGATTACAACGTGTAATGTATAAATGGACTCTACCCTGTGATGTCATATTACCTTTCAGGGCATTTCTGTCATCAGTTGTACTTGCGAGGCCCTCTGAATAGAGTTAGACTCTTATATCCAAAACCTATTTGCATATCTTCAAGAGAAGTGATCATGTATAGAGTGAGTGTTTTCATCCACAAGAAAGGACTTGTTTGTAAAACTTTCAAAGATCGATGAAGGCGGTGAAAGCTAATTAGTGTCATAGCTAATGCAATATAGCAAGGTTCTCCAGTTCCAGCTCTTGAGGGCCTGAATTCAGCATAGTTTGTAGATTTGCCTGCTCAAATAAATCTTAATCAGCTAATTATCTGGTTTAGTAGGTGTGATCTGCAGGGAAATCTGCAAACTGCACTACAAACTGGCCCTCCAGGACTGGAATTGGGGAACCCTACAGTACAGCAAAAAGCAGTGGGTCAGAAGACATTGGTCACCTGGCATGACTTCAGCAGTCTGAGCTCTTTCCTGAGTGATTAGCGGTTTAATGGTTCGATGAGAGTGTGGTCCTTTGAGATCTCCGTGGAAGCCGCCTTCGAGGCACTACAGTGTATGATTGCATAGCGGCTTATTCGAAAGCCTTTTGTTAGCAGTGTGTCCTGTTTGGAAGGGTAGCCCCCTGAAGTGTGAGAAACATCTGTGTCATGGTTGGCATGGGGAGTGGTTAATTGAGTATGACTCAGACACAGGAAGCCAAGTGCATCTCATCCACTTTCAGGCCTATTGCACTGTGATGAGTGAACATTCAAATGTTATTTGCTTGTGTCCACTATTCTTCTATAGTCTGAAGAAATATGTGGCTTCTCCGCCTCCTTTTAGCTGGAGTGGTCAGGTCCCCTAGCCTGGGCTGGAGGACCCCTCTCCTTCCTTTTGAATTGTATTAATGACAGGGAATTTAAGCTTCTTATTTTGTCTAAAGCTCCCTCTCTTGTTTCTTTATTCTTCCCTGTTGCAGCCTTCTGTTGAGATTCACAGACGATATGTTTGATCCTGAACTTGCAGCGACTATAGGTAAGTAAAAGTAGAGATGCACCGATGCCGATATTCAGATCGGTAACGGCGCCGATCCGGTCCTATTTGACGGGTCAGGTGTCAGCCATGCCTGACTGGTTCACGTCCTATACTTACTTATTTAATTTTTGACAATCAATCGCACAACAGCTCTTTTCCATTTTACATGTATTTTTTTGCGGCATTTAAATCGACTGCTATTTCTGCCCCTCTATGTGGGTGTGAGTACAGTGCCTTCTGCCTGCTGTGACGTCATGCGCATACCCTTCACAGTACGAGGAGTGTAAGATAATACATGACAATCTGGCAGTATTTTACTATTATTTTTCGCTTTTAACAGCAATCTATGTAAAATAACGTTTTAAGGTGGGAATAGCGTTTAATGGACAATCCTATTTAACAAAGGGCACGCAACTGCGAGACAAAACAAAGCAATAGATGATTTGGGAGTTACTCACTTAAGTGAACTGCTTTGCAAACTCATTGCAACTTGTGATGCAAGAGGGGCTGCCATCCCAGCAAAAGTGTAACTGTGCTGATACCAACGGGAGAAAAACTGTCAAAATTGTAAGCGTTCGCCACTTGCGTATACTTGCTCAAAAACGCTTAAAACAGACGAGGTGGAACAGTACGTTATGTATGTTTATAGTAGCTAGAGCTGGGCGATTTGGCCTAAAAATAAAATCTGATTTTTTTTCCCCACAATAAATCTGATTTTCAATTTTAATCGGCCTCCTTCCCGAGGAGCTGGTAGAAGTAGCTGGGGAGAGGGCGGTCTGGGTGTCTCTCCTGGACCTCCTGCCCCCGCAATCCGAACCCCGGACAAGCGGCAGATGATGGATAGATAGATGGATTGATTTTAATCGATTTTCTCCTCCACTACTGAAAATCAAACTACAGTTGACATATAAATGGTTCAAAACAAGTTTGAACTTTATTTACTTTATTTATTTTACTTTAAAATGCAATCTGACCAGCGAGTGAGATGGCAGACCACGCCATTGTAAACAATTTTAGAAACTTGTGAAAACTTTTAGCATGTTAATGAATCCCGGCTTTTCCACAGTATGTATGGACACCATGTGTTTTGCAATATACATTGCGACAGCGTCTTATCGCCTTCCACCGTGTCCCATTCTTATATGGCACACAGTTTGAAGACGTGTCAGAGACAGTTTCTTGCTTAACTTTGGATGTTGTGCTGGTGCTGTGTGTATTTTCATTTCGCTGGGAGCTGCACTTCTCCCACTGCTGTGCGCCTCTGCTTTAGGTGCTGGAATAAATTAGTCGTGCCGCTTACTTTTTTTAAACAGATTTGGAAGGAGGATTTGTTTGGTCCGTGTCCGACAGTGCAAAACCGAACTATTGCCGTGTTGTTTGTGAATCCGCTGCCTTGTTTGGGTGCGCCACGCTAACTTACCCGTGAAAAACGATGCGTCGCATTAGTTCTGCTTTTGGCGCTTGCGTGTAAAATAAATAATAAGATCGATTTTCATAAAAACACATTGTCCCGAACTGTTAATTCGAATTAATTGATTTATCGCCCACCTCTAGTAGGAGCCTAATTAAATATTTTTTTAACGTTTTTTTCCATCTGTATTTACTAGCTTTAAAAAATTAATATATATAAAGTATAACAAAGTAAAAAGAGCTCATTTATCTGAATCTGTATCGCCTCGGCAGTTGTGTATTGGAGTTGGATTGGAACTGAGAAAAGCTACTGTAAGTAACTTGCAGCATGTGTCTGTCATTAGAGGGCTTGTCAAACAGTTTGAGAAATACCGCCAAAACAACTCAGTATAGCTGGCAATGATAAACATCTATTTTCTTCGCTTTGAATATAGTCAGGCCAGCAGGCTAATTTATGGGGTTTTACCTGTTAATATTTCATCAATTAAGTTTTACTACATGATACTGAAAATTATGGTAAACACCAAGCTGGTGGTGTATACACAAGGGCTGGGTGATATGGCATAAATTTCATATTGCGATAGATTTTAACCGTAGACGGTATATGATTTGATCTGTAAATTTCAATGTAACTGTTTTTTAAAGGGTAACATATGTCCATAGCAAAGGCATTGCAGCAGGAAGTTGTATAATAAACTTAACACATTTCAAAGTAGCCATGAACGTAGAATATTTATATTGTGCAAATCTGCAGTTATAGAAAAAATAAGAACATTTCATGTAACTTCACTGGTTTTATCTTATATTAAAACACTGGTTTTGTAAACTGTATAGGTAAGCAGGAAACAAGCCACAGAACTAGACTAGTTTCATATAATTCCATCTATATTAGGATGATTATCTCTCGCATGAAGGTCCTGCCAGGCAGAGTCCTGCACAGGTTTGGGTACCTGACGGGTGACCTGTAAATTTTGTTGAAACGGGTGAAAAATATTCTACAGTGTCGGAAATGGGTTCGGTTTGGGATGGGTTTGGATGCAGGAGAGCTAAATTGCGGTTTTCAAAACATCATGTGCCAACAGAAAATATCCTAGGGCTATATTTTAGTGACAAAATCCCTGCATTCAAGATGATAAAACATAAAATCCATATCAGGACCGGAAATTTCTGCAGTGTAATCAAAATCTCTCCCGTTGGCCAAATTTATAAAGTGTACCGTTTATACCGGCCAGTACCAGTAGGCACCCAGCATTGTACTTTTAATTGTTCCCCTATGTTTTTAGGTTTTGGTTTGATGGTGTTTGTTAAAGAGAGATATCAAAGATGAATTGTCACGGTCAGGGATCTACCACTGTAATCATTCTGCTTTTTGAAATATATAGCAAAACTACATTATTTTCCTTCTGTGAATGAAGAATGAAAAGTTTATGGTTACTGATCAACTGGGATTTGTACGCTGTGAATATTACTCTTGGATGTTCTGTAAAATTTGGTTCTATTGCATAGTCTTCTGCAGAGTATTAACACTGCCAACCCGTTTTTGTGATCCAGGTGTAATAAAAGACCCCCCCACACACACACACTTGGCATGTAATGGTGGTATTTAACTTGTCCCGTTATTGTTCCTTTATGAAAGAGATGTCCCCCTTGAAGAACCGTGCCCTTTATATTGGTGCTTATAACGTAACTGTAGCTAATGGCATTGTCTCTCTGTCTGCCTTGCTTGAAGTAAGACTGCTGTATAGATATACTGAACGTGAGCAATTAAGAAATACTGACTGTAATTCTTCATATCATGCAATTATAAGCACATTTACTGTGGAAATGCTTGCTATGTGAGTGTTTATGCTTTTTGTCAGCTGCTTGTGAAGAGGATTAAAATATGCACTAATCTTATTGGACTGGTGATGAACCAATTGTGTCACCACATAGTATTTTCAGAAATCCCAATTAGGATCACTGCATTCAATCAGAATGCTATATTTTCCTAGCTAAACTTATATTGTAACATTTTTTGTATTTTAAAATAAAAATATCCCATGTTTTGTTTGTAAACTGCTCCATTGTGGGGTTTTTTTAAGACGGAAAGCAGATGCCTGTGAATTGCAAAAGGTGTATTACCATTTAGGTGTGTTAGGTGGCAGCATTGTACAGCAATTCCCAAGTCACTAGGACTATATGAAGTGGCTGTGGCTCACAGTTTGGGTGACTGCAGGTGCCGCAAGTTTAAAAAAAAAAAAACACTGGCGTTGCTAAAGACTGAGAAAGGGGTGCAGTTTGGGTCACAGTGATAATGGGCCCTAAGCCATAAAAGGCAGGTCAGAAGCTAAGCAAGGTTGCCCAGATCCATTGGGTCAAGGAGTGCGTATTCTGCAGAAGGGCTTTGAGGTATTTGTATAAAGGATGTAAACGTGCCCTTTGAGAGCTTCTGTGACTGCGCGGCGGTTTTTAAAGTGACTTCTCTGTTTTACTATTATTTATTTAGCGCTGCCATATTTCTAGCCTTGTATCCATGCCACGGTTTCAGATTCCTTATAAAATCATAACCTCTGAATGGCTGAATACGGGCTGTCATTCACTGACCTCTTTTATATTTCAAACAGATGCGTGCTTTGCTACTGGGCATCTGTTGTGCTGTTGCCTGCTGCAAAATCCACACGTTACTTTGTGTAAATTCTGCAGCCCTCCGCTGAGGGGTTGTTTACGTACTGGGGGTGGGCGCCGGTCCTGGTAATTTCTTCTATGACTGAAGGTCAGAAGAGTGACCGCAAGCCTCCACCCCCCCCACTCCCCAGCCCTATCTAATCTTCACGCAGCCATTTTTGAATATGGGTTGAAGTTTGACCAAGGCATCATCTTGCACTAGTGTTTTGTTGTTTATTTATAGTAACATGAGAATTGTGGGTGAAATACCTTATGATCATAAAGCCTGCAATGTGGAGAGATGGACATAGACCTAATCTTAAGTGATTTGTCTATATGTGTGTATTTTAATTCAGGTTAGTTCTGGTTTGCTGTGAAATTCTTTTTTTTTTTGTATAGGGTGGTTTATGATGTTTGTTCATCCCTCAACAACTCCTCTATTTGAGCAACAGGTTCTGCCTTACAGATTTTCACACATGCCATTGGGGCACAGGGATGAATGACTGTTTCTCTCTGAACTGCTCCCTCTGTTAATGCAGGCGTTGACTTTAAAGTTAAAACGATATCGGTGGATGGCAACAGGGCAAAGCTGGCTATATGGGTGAGTGTTCTGTCTCCTGTTTATTTGAATAATATGATTTTTTTAAGACTTTGGGAAAATATTACTGTTAAATTACCCAGCTGTTATCAGATAAATGCATTTTACTATGATGCTATAACGCTAAGCTCTAAATTGTATTTGTAGCATATTATTGAATTGCTTCTTGACTAATAGCAAAAGTAAATTTAGGTTGTTCAATGAGGAAGATCTACATTAAACAACATGCATCTTTGCACATTGACTGAATTGAGTCATAGGTACAAGGCTTTATGTCCACAATATAATGATAGTTTGATTGTTAACACCCTCTTAAGCAAACCCTGAGACGAGCGCAAATTGTGTGTGATTTTCAGTTCTTATTAAGCAGTTTCTCCAAACAACCAGAAGGTGGCGTAACGGCAAAGTGTAGGACGCTGCCTTAAGTGTTTATATTTTAGAAATGATGGAATTATATTGTCTTGTGTGCACCTTTCTGGGCCCTCCTCGTTTATCGCTGACGATGTGGCTTTTGCTTTGCAGGACACTGCTGGACAGGAGCGTTTCAGGACGTTGACCCCCAGTTACTATCGCGGTGCCCAGGGAGTCATTCTGGGTGAGGATGGGGGTTTGTTATCCGAAGGGGAAGGTGACACTTCATCCTACAAAGTTCCCTTCTGCTCCTGAGCACATGCTTTAGCAGGGATTCATTTTAACATTTTTGCTGCTCTACTTGTGGTAGTGGCACCCTGAGTAACCTTGGTAGGCATGTAAATTTTAGTATGATTTCCTCTTTGAAAGACTATTTCCGTAGCATGTCGTGTTTCCCCCCCCAGCTACAAAAGCAAAACTGCTGTTCTGTTTTCACTCCCATTGTTTCACTCTGTCTCTCTCAGTGTACGACGTTACGAGGCGTGACACGTTTGCCAAACTCGATAACTGGCTGAATGAGTTGGAGACGTACAGCACACGGAACGACCTGGTGAAGATGCTTGTAGGCAACAAAATCGATAAGGTACATGAATACTTTCCATTCGCTGTCATTTCCTGTTGACTAGCACACACCTAAAGCTGATAGCCGCTGACACAAACCTGTCGTCAGCAGCAAAGCGGGCATGATGATTATTTCCCAATTTCAGCTGATTTAAAGAGACACACAGATGTCTTCCTATGTGTCCTGTTTTCTTACTGAAATGTTTTTCACATGTGTTGTTACTGCCCTGCTCCTATTGCCAATTTGTTTCAGATTTAATGCAACACGTTCCTCTTCCCTGCCATCTGTTCAACACATCCAGTTTGTGGTGTCCGACAGCTATGGGCGATGGCCCTTTTTAAATTGCTGTCCTTTTTTTCCTCGCAGGAGAACCATGAGGTAGACAGGAGTGAGGGCCTGAAGTTTGCGAGGAAGCATTCCATGCTTTTTATAGGTAAGAAAGTAGAAAAACCCCTCAGAGAATGTAAAGAGCAGTTGCGGACGATTATGGGAAGGAAGCTGCTTTTTGAATTAATGTCATACTTTCGCTGCAGTGCGATCGCCGATGTGCTGCCCTCTTTGTACCGTTTTTGTCCCTTATCCAGAATCGGGTTATTTAGACCCAGCTTTCAGTGCCCTTTCATAGGACACTCTAACAATATGGCAGAGCGAGGCACGGCTCAGTTTGATTGGTTTTTCGTTTTCGTCAAGGGTATCAGTGGCTTAAGAGGGCTTCCATTTTAGAACAGCCAGTCAAATAAATTTTAAAAGCAGTTGGGAAAAACAGCATTATTTATTGGGGGGGGAAATCACAGCTTCTACTCCGTAGCTTTACTCCGATATCACATGTCGCATCTCGCCGGGGTCACAGTGAAAGTTATTTGAAATTTGGTCATTTAAAGCTTTTTATAGGTCTCTCTGGTGCATTGCTTCAGTTGTAATTTTTAGTCTGGTTATGGTGGAATTATTTTTGGCCTGTGGGTAATATGTTATGCTTTGTGTATAGCCATACATACCAGTAAATATTTAAGCTCGGTTCCATCTGAATTACCCATATCTTGAGCTGAAAATCGAACAGAACTTGCCGGAAATGGAATGCACCCGCCTTATGTAAGAGCCGCCAATCACGTCGCAAACTTTCCGTTTATTTTTTGAAAAGCCGCCTACCTCACCGCGGAGGGGGGGGCGACGGCCTCCTGGCCCCCAGCTTCCCCATCCCGCATGATCGGGCGGCTGTTTTGCCTGACCGGCGTTGTCTTTTGCCATCCCTACCCGACGCAGAGGCCAGCGCCAAAACCCGGGATGGCGTGCAGTGCGCCTTCGAGGAGCTGGTGGAGAAGATCATCCAGACGCCAGGGCTGTGGGAGAGCGAGGCGCAGGGCCGTGGCGTGCGGCTGTCCGACCCGCAGCTGGCAAGAGGCGGGATGTGTGGCGGTTACTGCTCCATGTTGTAAACGGCGGTGACGAAACATAAACGCAAAACTACACATTCGCGCATACAAAATGTCAGACGTAACGGAAAAGGAAGTGATGAGAATATCATTTGTACCTACTAGTATCTAACTGGCTCCTGGCCTGTCACACCTGTCCTGCCCCTTACACCCACTAGCTGCCTCCCTCGGGATGGTGCTGTTGGCACATTTCCTGCTACCGTGGTGGCACTGTGTGTGACACTTCCTGCAGACCCGCACGCCCTCCTCCCTTGCCCATTCCCTTACTGGAAATGCGTGTAAGGAGCACCTTGTCAGCACTTTTTGGGAATCCCCCGTGGTAACGTGATGCGTGCCGGGAATTGTCGGGGTAGGTGCTTGTCCAAGCCTAGCTGAGGGTGGCCATACTCAGCCCCCGAGAGTCCTTTACCCATCCAGACTGATGGCAGAGGTGAGTCTATTCCTGTCCTTTTTTTTTATTTTTAAAGAAAAAGAACTTTTTATCTTATATGCTTCATGTCACTCTCTTGATGTCCTTTTTGTGAATGTGTCTGTTTTTCCTTTCCCAAAATCCTGAATGTCGGGACTTGATTTGTTTAGGTAAGCACAGCTTATTCTCTCCAAGAATCCTGGAATTGACCGCCGGCCCTTTCTAGCACATTCTGTTCAGAATTATGCATTAGGAAAAGAGTAGTTGTTTTTTTTTTTTTCTTTCTAAATCCATGATGCCGTGACCCAGTTACGTTATGCACAACTATCTGTTCACCTGAGCCAGCTTAGCTAGTTGCAGGAAATATCCGTTTAAGAGACATTTTGGACTGGTGTTTTACAGCTTTTAATAATGTCGGCCCACCACACACATTAAAACGTGTTTCAGAGGGTTTATAAATCGGCTTGGCACGGGGCCTCGGTGTGGTACGCAGAATAGCGATAAAAACGACATGTCTCGTTTTATTTTCATTTTCTGTAATGGGCGCACACGCTCTCAGCGTAGGCCAGTCCGCTCAGAAGGGTGTCAGCACGTCGGCTTCGGATCGCTGTGCTGTGTCTGTGGTAACTGGGAAAGTCGTTTAGGAAATAAGGATATCTGAGAACCTCATGGTCTCCTGGAGACATACTCAGTTTCCCCGATAAAGCGTTCGGTGCCATTTTTGGATCGATAGGTGTCCCCCTCTGTCATTATTATCAGAACCTATATTTACCCTTTTGTGTGTGTGTTCCATATTCCTCTTATCTTTTTGTTAACCTATACCTAGCATGGGAATAAGGCTGGTTATTTGGGAGCGGGTATGCTGTTCTGCACAGGATTGTGTTAAAATGCATGCCTTATTAATTCACTGTTTGTTTTTTCTTTCTGCATGGGATTTTTTTATTGTATATTCGAACACTATATGCCTTTTCAATCCGTGTTCAGCAATGAAGAATATTAGTGACTATAAGTCCAGTTTCTGTGTATAACAGACCAAAAATGACTTTTTTAATTACTTTTTTTGCGCGTCTATGCTTGTTAACATGCCTCTGTGTCTTTATGCTATGAAATTACACAATTCATACTTGCTTTTATGCATCGTGACACTATGTTCATGCTTGACATCCATGTTATGTGTCAATGAAATCACAGTATGTAACACCTTTCAATGGACTCTAGGGCTGCTGTACTTAAGTTGCTGAACATTAGTTTCTTGTAAAATAAAGACTTGCCTAAAGACATTTTTGTGAAGCGTCTGTCCATGTTTCAGTTGCCTTCGGAAGTCCTGCAGCCTAATAATCACATTTCTATGGATGGATGGAACTGCAATTGCTTTGGTCCTCAGGAGTGCAACCAAAGAGATAGTATTTAGTGTATTTGTACAGGGGCGTGGCTAGAAATTCTAGCCCCCCCCACCAAATTGTATGTGTAATTTTATGTATTCAAGGGCCACTGTAGAATTCTTGGCCCTCTGAATCTAACAGGGAATCCATGCCCATGCTGTGCTTCTGTATACAGTGGTACCTCGGTTCTCGAACTCAATAGAACTCGAACTTGTTAAGTCGAACAAACCAGTTTAACCTAGAACTCGACCTGAATATCAGAAGTAGAACAGTGAACGCTGACATAATATAAATGGGAAATGAGTCATACTACAATGCAATTCTTACTTGAATGCCTTCTTCACAGACTGGACGATGAACCAAATAAAGCAGCGCAACATTGCAGTACAGTAACTAACAATAAATAAACCACCAAGCAACGTGTACTATTAGAGCATTTATGCCATTTATTTAAACTTTAATTTGTAAATTAACTGAAAACAAGTTCTCACTGCTTTACTTGATATTTGGGAGAATTAGCAGATTAAGCTTTGGATGCAAACATCATTCGTGTAGCTAAACTCTTCAGCCAATAAGGGCAAAGGTGTGTTGTCATGGAGGTGGTTCCAGTTTGTGCAGCCGGGGGAGAGGTTGCAATGCATCGAGTCAGTATCAGAATGCATTGCTTTAAGCCAGCTGTAAGCAAGTCGAGCACCCAATAACCGGACTCAGGAAACATTGATTTTCTTATGGGAAAAATTCGATCGGAACTCGGACTTTTTAGGAACGGATTAAGTTCGAGAACCGAGGTACCACTGTATATGAACAGATTTATTGTTTTAATTTTGGAATAATATAATTGAAACATTACTTGCACCTTCAGTGAGCTCTATGCATTGGGGCGCTGTCCCTTCTGCACCAAAGCACGGGTGTAACTTACAGGACGCCTTGTCGATATGGCCCATTCCGTGTGCTGTTCATTGTGTTCTGACCTCTGTAAAAATGGCGCCCAACCTCTGCTCTACAACCGTCTGAGTATTTTAATATTGTCGATTCTGAATAGTGTGTTAATGATCTGTGAAGGGATGTTTAGCTTTTTCCAAGGTACTGTTTGTGCTTGACGTACGGACGTGTATTAGCGTTGGATCTAGGACGAACCTAACAAGCTGCGAGTGACTTTTTTCCTGTTTTAACTTTCTATTACTGTAGCGTAGAAGTTATAAGTCGCCTTCAGCCAAATAAACAGTATTTTAGACATAAACAGCCCCGAATATACAGAACTGGTTCTGTGAAATAAAAATAGTTTAATGCTTGGCAGCAGTTATTCTCACTACAGCTTGTATGAGTGACTGTTTACTGTAATGGTTCTATTGATGCATTTCCCCCTGGCCGCTACTGCATCATTGCGGTGCTGTAGATCAGCGCAGGAGAAGCAGCCGGCCGGACGTCTGCTACCAATGAGCCATCAACTAGCCGACGTCCCCCATCCCACGCAGCCCAAGCCAGGAATATTATAACCGTATCGCAAAAACAAATGAGTCTGTCACCACCCCTGGAAACATTTCAGCGATCCTCCCTTCGTTAAATTTCGGAACAATGAGAGGTGCACTGCGCATTTCGCTGTAAAAAAAACTCGTAAGAGTCCAAATCATGTGTCGTGATTATCACTAAATATATTTTAAATTAAATTTCCTCTTTTATTACCCTTTCTTTCCCTAAGAGTAATGATGGATTTTTAAAAAATCAAACATACGACAGTTTCCTTAAAATCAAAGCATTGTTTTAAAAAGGGAAAGGTTCAAAACGATACGACTCTAGCTGAAATCCAGAGCTCAATAGGGTTTCTGTAATGTCAGTTTCGCGTTACTGTGGAAATAAGCAGGGGGATGAATGCGGGACAGAGCGGGAGCAGCGTTATGCTATGGAAATAAATTACAGGCCGGTGAAGGGCAATACCCATCCTTTAATTCGCATGCGTTTTTGGGCGCTCCCGGTTCCGGTGCTCCTGCGCCGGCTGTCAATCACCGCGCACCGCACACAACCTCCGGATCTCAATAACGTCGCAACGAGCAAATAAAAGACCGGGCGCCCAAACTGCGGCTCCTATAATAAACTAATCACACTGTGTCAACATGGAAAAGTGTTACTTTTCTGTAGAACTGAAACACATTCCCGTGGAAAACAACATGCTTTAATGCAATGGTTCCCCTTTCATCGTTTAAACCAAAAAATTTTGAACCAGCCCGCTAAAGCTAGGTGATTGACATATACAAAAATAGATTCCTTACATCGTATAAATAAACACGCACAATATACGCCAATATTATAATTATGCTGCTTATTTTCACTTTCTTCGGCGATTTGTTTTTTTTCCCCTTATTATTCATTATAAGTCCGTTTCTTTGGTGCCATGTCTGAGGTAATTTGGGGGGGGTGGCCAGGCTGAGAGATTTTTATCTAAATTTCCAACGGTTTTGTATAGTATATAATATTAAAGTGATAGTCATGCCCTGAATGCGCATTAAAAACGTAGGGCAGGTGCAACTTCAGTCCTGGGGGGCCGGAGCCCAGTGTACCTTAGTTCTTTCCCGGTTTCACCATAAATGACTCAGCTCAAGCGCTGTGTGGTAATTCAATTCAATTCAGTTTATTTTTATATAGCGCCCTTCACGACAGAGTTCTCCCAGAGCGCTTTACATGGGTGTGCTAGAACACATTGATTATACATATAAAATTAAATACATAAGACAGAAGAAGGACAGAATAGAAAAGAATGAAAAAGAACAGAAAAAAAAGATTATCCCAAGGAGCTAAATCAGGTGTGTTATATGAGGGGAAACCCAAAAATGTGCAGGGCTCCGGCCCCCCCAGGACTGGAGATGATGACCCCTGACGTAGGGGGTTGATTTTTAAGCCTAGTCCCCCCCTTATGAAATGTGGTCATCTCTCAGGGCTGGTGATTCATGCCCAGCTGTGCTAATTACTGTGTATTTTTATTCGGGGAAGTTTACATGACGTGTTTGTTGTGTCGTGTGTAACAAGGATAATTAAAAATCCAATTAAACAGCTTCGCTCCGGCATACTGCAGATCCAGATTCCCCCTCACCCTCACTGGAGGAATGCTTAGAGGCTGGGCAAATGAATGGATTGGTCATTTAGTATTTCACAGTACTTTAAAAACTGGCCCATTGTTAATCCTTGATTGTACATATATAGTCAAGTTAATTACCTGATCAAGATCACAAAGTATTATAATCTTTTCATAGTATTTTTAGTATTACTAAACTGTGGTAATGTAGAACTTCCAATTACTCATTTTGGCTGCAATCTCTACAAGTAATACTGTACTCAGGTTAATTTTGAGTGGTCTTCGCACGGCGTCTAGGTCTTTCTCCGTACTTGAAGATGAAGTCTGTTCTGCGCTGCGGGAAGAGCTTCACGTCCAAGCAGAAACTCAGCAGATCAAGTACTGTCTCCGAGCACCAGTCGTCCTGCTTCTCCCGAAAGTGCTGGGACTGTCTCGCAAACCGTCAGCAGCTCCCTGGCACCAGCGAATGACATACAGTGTCCTGGAAATCTGTCACTCCGCTATTCAGTGGCTGTAAAATTACCCGGCCTATCCAAATTTTGCCGCATTATACTCTTCTTCTTTCTTTACGCCTGTAGACTCCCGGTGGAGCATAGGGCCGCAACAACACCACGCCATCGGACTCTGTTCTGAGCCATTTTCTTCAG
>JABFDZ020000001.1:19682191-19700644 GCA_019775955.2 Pollimyrus isidori
AGTAGGACGGTCTGGTTCTGGTCTGGCAAAGTAGGACGGTCTGGTTCTGGTCTGGCAAAGTAGGACGGTCTGGTTCTGGTCTGGCAAAGTAGGACGGTCTGGTTCTCTCAGCGGCTGATTTTGCCTCTGGAACGAAAGAAACAAAGAGATCATATCCAGGGATTGACTTCAAGTAAACAGTTTACGGGATCTATTCTGTATCTTTCTTACAGATTGTTTTTTTTTTAATATAATAGTAACCAGACCAGTTGGATCATTAAGTATAACTATTTCCATTCATGCATTTATCAGCATTTGGAGCATCAGACAGGGTCCTACATCGCCATGGTAACATGCAGGCAATGAGCAAGGTCCCACACACCGTGGACACGAGGACAGGTAAGATGAGAAGTAGACCAGGAAGACCAAAATGCCCCTCTCATGGGCAAATATTTCAATAGGAGGTCGGGTGCCCCCTCCACAGATGACTGGGGCCTCATTTATCAAAGTTGTGTGAAGAGATAAGGATGGCCGAAATGGGCGCAAAATCCCACATTTATCAAACATAATTTGACGGCTGAAAAATGCATATATCTACGGAGGATGAGTACGCAACATATTGGACAACTCGGGAAAAGGCGAAAAGCAGGGAACTGCAAGTAAAACTGCGAACTGACCGCGCACGTGCCAACAATTCATACCATCAACCCGCGCCTTCATGTAAAAAACAGCAATTCTAAAAAATGTGCATTGGAAGGTATTTTAATTATTATTATATTTTATTCTATTCGGATTCCGTATTGTAAGATAAAAGATTTTGTATTTGCTTTTGATTATTTATTCTGTATCAAGTACGTCTCGTAAACTCTTTTCATGAATTATTAATATCTGTAATTGTCCCAAGTGGCACTAAATGTGAATTATACGTGAATTTGCATTCGTAGGCATTCTTGCCAATAACTGTATACGTAAATCGAATTATTAGAAGGGAAGGAGTTTTCTTGGACCATCACAATTATTTTTACTAATTTGTTTACAGTTTGCACTATGTTAATGTTTTTGCTCTTTGTTTTGCATTAAATGTATGTTTCCCTACACTGTGGGTGAATGGACCAACATAAAAACTATGTTATGGTAGGCATGCGATATGGGCACAGTAGATGCAGACAATGAAGCGAGTGCTAATTCAGCTGCATGTGTCATTTTAAGTACTGTACTTTTACATCTACCTCCTGTCTGTTCTGGCACAACACCCGAAATACTGCATTCCTTATCATAAGATGCCATACGCTTAAGTCTGAGGGCGAAGATATTGGTTTGCCCCCAGCAGTCACACTGGCCTTACTTCTAAACATTTTCTTGATACATGTCCTTGGGCTCCCAAATACAACAATTTGTCGTGCCCCTACCTCTGACTGTTCAAAATTCCTGTTCTTGTTTTATTTTTATTATTTTTTTATTATTTAAAGTCGTTTTCGTAGACCTTCGCAATCAGACTGGTCTGATTTAAATATTATATGAGCGTGTAGCTTATTTGCATTGACCATTTATGAATATTTTGGTGGCAACTGGACAGGATCTCAGGCTGTACGTATGGACATTTACAAGATTGTTTTGACGTTTCTGAGGGGAAATGTGCCCAATGTCCAGTTAGATAACATGCATTTTATTTTGTGCGTACGCATTTTTTTTTTCTTTTTGTGCGTACGCATTTTTTTTTTCTTTTTTTGCGTACGCATTTTGTCCACTGTAAAATTTACACAAAGTTAGGTAAATGAGGGCCCTGGTTTATATATTTGCGGTTGTGTTTAACTTCTCTGTATTCCCTTTGTGAAGTCATGACCTTTTCGCTGTAGTTACTGCAGTTTAAAGACAAAAAGACACATTCATTCTTTAAAAAAAAAACACAGAAATGGGAAATGTTCCACTTGAAAAAACTTCCAACGCAGCCCTCTCCCAAAAGGGCATTTTCCTGTGGGTTTCTTTGACAGCTTATTGTAAGCTTACATTTAAAAACCCTTCTGGTGGTTTCTTGAGAGTTTATTATAAGAAATGAAGACAGGAAATATTTCCCCTGCCCTAGGTTACCTTACAGAAAGCAGACTTAGAAACTGGTTACCATCTTGCAACAGAACTGGAACAAGAGGAAGAGGAGAACATCTGCCAGTTTAATATAATAATGAAGATGAAAACAAAGCTGTTATTCATCACTTTTTTGTGCCCAAAACCAATACAGATCCTGAAGAAATAATCCATTAATGAGCTCTGCATAACCTAGCGGGTAACCCTCTCCGTCTGGTTTGAAAAATAGTAACATTTTAATTCTCACTAATGCTGAAACAAGTCTGTAAAAGGCTTTCTGATGTTCTGGCAGGAATGAGTTTAGAGGAAAATGTGGGCAGGAGTGCGGGACACGGAAAGTGCCGGAATTACAGCCTTAATTAACATAGACTGCCACACTAAGCATGCGGGTTTCACTCGTGCCGCGTTTGGTGTCACAATAAATATGTGTTCGGGGGCACAGAACTGTAATTTTTTTTTCAGGACTTTCATTTGAATGTTCGGGGACTTTTCACAGGCACATTCTTCACCGTTTAACTGCTTCACCAACCACCTGGTTGACTGACTGTTATAACTAGTTGGAAAAGCCAAATCCGTCAGGAAGTGTGAGGAAGACGGCGCATCACATCTGCTGGGAGGCGTCAAGGTGCAGATGCACTGACCCGAAAATGTCTAGCATTGCCAGTCGGGGCTATAGCTAATAAATGGTAGGGAAACATATACTCTGATGAACTAAATACTGGAGCATTGTGGCTCAGTGTGGAATCAGACCCAATCCTAATTGTGTTTTTGGGACCTTTAGTTAAGGTAACTAATCACTTCAGTGAAAAAGGAGTTCATGTTTCTTAATCACATAGGGAATGCTTTCTTTTTCATTGAGATCCTTTTATGAAAGTCTTTGTTCTTTCCTTTCATTCTTCATGGCTTTTCTGCAACGATAACTTGAATTCTTAGGTGGAATAAAGAAAACATTTCCTGGAGTGTCGATCTGTATTCCAAGCAAGCACTGCGACCTGTCTGTCTTCCATGTGGGGACAACATCTGAGCGTGCCAGTAATCTTTAAAATCCTTTTAGCAAAATGCAACTTGGAAAAAATGGCGTCACCATTTTCAGTGACAAAGGGTTTTCCTGGGCCTGTTTGACGGTAATAAAGACTGTAAAAGTAGTCAAAGGATTTGATAACATCATTCGGGGAAGTTTTAATGAGAAATGAATCACGATGAGGTTTTTTTTTTTCTTGGTACTCTTGTTATGGTACGTTTGAAGCCTTGATCACACACGGTACCTTGTCGAATTGCCCGGGTCTACCAAAGACCGACTATGTTTTTCCAGATAGATCTCCAGCCGGCTGCTAGACTGTGCAAACGAGGACTGGAGCTCTGGTCACGGGGTGTGGAGAAGGTATGGCCGCCACACGGTTAACAACGCACGCTCCAGGAGTGAGACGGAGGGCGTTGTGGAACAAACGCAGCGGGAAAG
Source organism: Pollimyrus isidori (assembly GCA_019775955.2). Classification (NCBI taxonomy): domain Eukaryota; kingdom Metazoa; phylum Chordata; class Actinopteri; order Osteoglossiformes; family Mormyridae; genus Pollimyrus; species Pollimyrus isidori. The sequence continues at coordinate 19,685,712 of JABFDZ020000001.1, forward strand.
TACAGGTGTGATGCACGTTCGTGCGTCGAGGAGCCAAGGAAAGCAGGAGGCCGCTACCGGCATCGCTTTCATAATATTAATGAGTCGTAATCACATGAATCAAGTCTGGCAGCTGGAGTGCGTCCATCCGCTCATTCTGCAGATCAGGGTTGGTGACCCTGGAGATGACCTGCTTTGTTATGGAAACAAACCAATGTTAAGGCATTGTTGTCTCAACTTTCCCGTCACTGTTTATAGGATATTCATTGAATTTAACGCAGCAATGTTCAGAAGAGCAAGCCAATTATGGAATTTCTTTTGAACTTTTTTTGACCTAAAAAATGATGAATTATCATATAATCCATTCTGCATTGTGGAGAATATTACAAACAAACATAAGAATAGACCCTGTTTTCTACTGAAAGGTTCGAAAATGATTACATTTGACAATGGATGCTATTTGTTAATCATAAAAAAATGCATTTAGACTTGGGGGTTAATATAGGTCACTCTTGACGTAAGCTCAGTGTTCAAAATGACAGATGCACGTTCAAAAAAAGTCATGAATTATTAGCTGTATGTTCATTTCCAAATTATTCCGTTAAGAAATCTGTGCGAACTGTGTAAATTACGGGCATTTGTCTTAGTGTTCTATCATTATGTGTGTTTATAAATCACTGTGTATGTAGTGGGAGCTGTTCAGTATCTATCTAATATATTCTAATAGATACAATAAGAATGCAAACTAATTTCTCTGTGGCAGTAAATAGGAAAGTGCACTTGAAGGTGAAAGGAAAAAACTAATGAAATACAAGGCTGTACTCTGTAAGTTTTCAAAATGTTTATTCGTTGTCCTTAAGAAGTAACTGTAAATCTTCAAAAACATTTTTTTGTAAAAGCAAATCAGGCACAGTAATGGAATAGTAAGCATTTGGTCATTGGATAAAAATCCAGTCTCAAAAAAAAAAAATAATCAAAATTTGTATAACTTAATAACACTGAACAAGAGACTATTTTCACAATTTTTTTTTTCTTACAATCCTTAATAATTTATAATTTGTCAAAGAAACTTGCGAAGGATTCTTCGTTCCTCTTGGACAGAGTCTGTGCAGAATGGAGCACCAAGCGGTTCCCCCCCCCCCCCATTTTTCCGACAGGATGTGTGTATGTAACAGTGGCGTCTTTGTGCTCCGGTGTCTGTCTCAAGGCTACATACCGCATGTGAGGTGTAGTTCGGTTTCGGAAAGCATCAAAGGTATTAGAACCATACAGTGAACGGCCCCCCTGCCCACCCCCCTCCCTGTCCCTTCCCGGCCATCCGCGGAGGATCAGGTGTACGAAAACACACACGGAAAGTTACAGGACCGTCTCCCGGCCCAGGCCGCGGCGACTCCGTTTGCGATCGCGCTGATTGACACGTTAGGGTGGCACCGGACATGGGATGGAGCCAGCCGCGTGTTTGAAAGCACCGGCGGACCTTGCTGGAGCTCTCGAGTGTGCCGTCGCCCGGGGGGCTGAGGGCCCAGTTAACGGCACGGTCACTTCTGCCGACACGACCTCGAGAGCCGGCGCCAGTGGGTGGCTTCTCATCCTCCGGATTAAGCATAGCACACCTTGTGGAATAGAAGCCAGCAGAGAAGCAGCCCCCCCCCCCCCCACGAGATAAATGTTACATTAGAGAGTCGGTGAAAACAGGTAGCTACTGCTATTTCGTTGTATCCTTCTCTCAGCTGAACATCATTCTTATACATTCTTTTGATTTAGCAGAAGGTTTTATCTAAAGTGACGTACAGTTGAGAAGGCAGGGTCTATCCAGTACCTGTATCGACTGTGGTTAAGGGCCTTGTTCTGGTTCCAATGATGAAACTCACTCTGCTGACTCTGGGATTTGAACTGGCAACCTTCCAATCGCAGGCACAGCAGCCTAACCCGCGGAGCCACACACTGCCTCCTTTATTGCAACTCTGAGCATAACGTATGTACACACTTCATAAATCTGGAACGTGATTCTCCCCCACGGCGTAAGGAGAGAACACAATACTTTCTGCGGTATGGCATAAAGGGAGACTCACTCCAAGCAACAGCGTTAACCACAAGAATCACTATCAAAAAGAAAAAAGAAACACTGAGCACTTGCTACCTGACAGATAATACTGTGACACGTGATTCTTAGAACAAAATAAAAATCAAACACGCGAGTACATCGCCAGCTTTTGTAAACAGCGATTTGGGCTTAATTTTAAACAGCTGACGGAGGACAGTGGATCAAACGGTGCGGGCGACCGGAGACTATTCCTCTCCATGAGTGCTTTGTTCTGGATAGAAACGTACGCCAAGGAAACACTGTTCAAATATAACACTGATAATTGGAATGAAAAACAGCACTTAAGGTCGCGACTCCTCTGTTTATTCAATCCGTTTGTTGCGAAGAGATGAAAACAGATCGTCAAAACGACGTCTATTCCAGCTTTTGAAGTTAACTCTAATCACTACCTCCAAAGATCCCTTAAATATAAAATCTGCTTTTACAATTACAAGGTATAAACCGGCAGTGACGCCGTCAGCATTTATTAATAAATGTACAGTAAAGATGTTTGTTATTTTTATTTGTCCTTTTGTTTAGTGTTGGATCACTGAGGCCGACAAGAGTTTCACAGCTACCGCTGGCAGACCGGATGCGAGACATAACACTGTGGCCCTTATAGCCACAACGAACAAACAGGAGTAGACAAAACAGCATGAAGTGTCACCACAGAGACCTCGCCTGGAATGGTGCTGTGTGTGTGTGCGCGCGCATGTGCACGTCTGTGTGTGCGCTACTGGAGGGTACTCAGGGTGAGTATAACCCCTACGCGTCTGTCAGGCAAAAATGCACCAGAGGGATGTGGCAAGTAATGCATAACGAACATCTCTTAAATAATGAATATACATTTTAAAAATTAGATTTAAATTAACAAAACTTCAAACTTTTTAAAATAGCACTTTTTTTCATTTCAGAGCACAATGTACAGAACGTGGCTGAGTTCTCTCGCTTTCTTTGAAGGCACTTTCGGAAAAGGTGCAATAGCAATTTTGGAGTAGAAAACGATGCCTATCAAATTAACATTACGAAAGTGTCCTGTTAAGGATCCCGCATTGAACTAACAATGCCATTATCAACACTCGTTGCCATGTGCGTGAACACAGGAGGACATGCTCAAAGAATTGGGAAAAAAAAGATTGTCTGTTCTCTTAATTAGACATAACAAAAACCACAAGAAAACTATTCAATTTATAGTCTAAAAATGTCTTCAAAAGGAATGTTGCATAGAAATCGAAGGTAAGTTAATACTTCTGTACCATGGGCACTTTGACAGTCTTTATTTCTGATATATGGGAGGACTTCTGGATGATGCAGCTGGTTGTTCCTGATATGCTGTCCTTTGCCTGCGCTAGGTTAGTCAAAGCCATGGCAGCGTTGATCTCCTTCCAGTACGTCTCATCTTTGCCTCGTCCTTTTTCCTTCGCCGTCGCACTGCGGTTGCAGACAGAAGAAAATAAGAAAAGAAACAGCTTGGGACATTGCGTAAGTGGGGGTCTCGCTCGTCGCTAATGTTCGAGAGCGAAAGAGGCGGAAGCGATGTGAGGGAGGCACTCACGTGTCACATTTAGCCGACGCGTGTTCCACAGCCTCTGAAAGCAAACAGCAGAAGTTAATTACAAAACATGCAGCGGATTGGTCATGCAGCCTGCACAGCTGTCCTGTTTTTGGTAACATGTCGGTGGACATTCACATTTTATTTAGTTAGCAGGCATTTTTATCCAAAGCTTTGGACTTTTTTTTGGAAAACAGGGTCAGACAGTACCTGGAACAACTGGGTGTTCAAGGGCTCAATGGTGAGGATTGGAACCAGCAACCTTCAAATCCTGGGATTTGAACCAGCAACCTTCCAATCCTGGGATTTGAACCAACAACCTTCCAATCCTGGGATTTGAACCAGCAAGCTTCCAATCACAAGCACAGCCTCCTAACCCAGTGAGCCACGCGCTGCTCATTCACTCGTCCCTACACAAATTCATGTGATCGTAAGACGGCAGAAAAGACGCAGACGGCCTATGGAAACGACGGAAAAAATGCAGCCGGCACGTCACAGACAGAACGTTTCGTACTTTTTCCCTCCAAGACGCTTTAAATCTGCGAGGTTGAGAATAACATCTCATGGAGAGATCACCGACCCACGGCCGCTTAACGCGTGAACCGAAAAGGCAATTTGAGGCCCATATGAAAAGCATTACAGAAGAATGGCTGGTCTGATTAAAAAGTCCAGCCGGACTGCAATCTGGCACAGCTGGCCTTTGTTTTCCTCCCTTGTTGTCTCTCTCACTAAATGCGAACGTACACTCGCTGGGCTCCCGGCCAGTCCTCAGGTAGAGTCGGGAGAGGGGGACCGAGCCCGGCAGGGTCTGGGACCAGTCTGGGGCACCGGCAGAAGACGGCAGGAGTGAGAAAAGCCGGCGTGAAGCTAGCTGGGCCACCGCGCCCGCTGGAGCTCTGAAGCAAGCGCCCTGCAGTCCAAGGATAGCAAACAGGGGTTTTCGCCGAGTGACGACGACACTGGCTTGGCACCAGTGGCTCCCGTCAGGATTTCCTGCACATGGAAACTTCAGGCGCACCCCGTGTACCAACAGAACACAGGTGATCCCGGCGGAGTCGGGGGAGAGGGAATTCGGCGTGGTGGTAAATCACGGCGCCGGGGCTGCCGTTACTGTCGGCGAGGCCCGTTTCCTTGTTACCGAGATAAGAGTTAACAGCCGGCCGGCCTGCCCTGTGCGCACACTGCGGCCCAGGGCCTGCTCCTGCTTTTCGTCTGCGGATACAGTCCCCTCCCGGACTCGGCGCAGCTGCTTAATGTTTGGCTTTTTAATGATCAGCCTCCTTCCCGCCACACAGGCCATTGACCGATAGAGAGTCGTTGTATCGTCGGGTTGTGTTTAGGGGCCCTCTCTCTCTCTACACGCATCTCCACTTTGCCATCAGTCCTCCTTCCTGGTGCCTGTGGCCATCGGGGCAGCCCGGGGGGGGGGGGGTGCCTCTTTGACCCGCCGAGCCTCTCAGTTCCTCCATACCAGAGTAAGGGGAAAAAAATGGGGCTTGGCCACCTGTGTGAGCTCTGGCCCTCGAGGGACGCGTCCTTCCACGGCACACTGTGTCCGATCATCCCGCTAATCCTGTTTCCAGTTACTAATCCCGGACTCGGACCGCCGTCCAAGCTACTTACAATCCAAGCATCACCTAATAATTTAAAGCATCCACTCTTTACGTTCGCGCACAGAGAGTTCTCAAACGTACCATGACCTGAGCCGACAGCTACGGTACACGGCCAGCATGGCCGAAGGCAAGCATTAGGTCCATTATGAAATTTCCTGTTGTTTCCCCGCTCTGTAGTAATAGCTTAATTCCGCCGAGACCTTGTCCATTTTTTCTCCCTCGCGGAGAGACAGATAGGAACATAAACTGTAGGACCATCATCTGACAGTATGGCAGCTGGAGCGGCCTGCCGTGAACACGCGCGCACACCGCCCAGCGCGTCTCGTCTGCTCCATCCCATGGCGAGGCGCTCAAAATTTCCCCCCAGGTCCAGCCAAAACAAACGTCGTCACAATCGTTGTTTCTTGAGAGTAAAAGGGGTACCTGCCGAATGTCAGGGTGACAACCATTTTACCTGACCCACTTCATAGATCATTTGCATCCATTAGGTGGTTACATTGTCTAGCCTTATTATTTCTCATCAAATTTTTCGGACAGCAGAGAGGACTCTGCCTGTCTTACAACTGAAACTTTGTGTGACTACATGTTTAAAAAAAGAAATGGATCTATAGATATGGTGGACAAGGGACCTTCTAGCCAACCAGTGGACTGAGGACAGATCATTTCACTGCAACACGTGACTTACTCTGAACTGTCGTTCAACTGTGTGAGTGGAGCACAAAAACCTGACAGTCTCCTTGAGGTGAAGGTGTTCCGACATTCATGCATACATCTCAGCAGGGACCATGTCAGCAGTTTCAAAGGTTTTTGGGCGGGGGCAATGTGGGATCACATTTTGGGTTTGCTGTCAGATTTGCAGATCTGTTTTGAAAAGGTGGAGGAACGTAGACCCCCGGGGATTGAGACTTGCCGTCTTTGGATTAGCTGGCTGTCTGGCTGGACGTCACCTGCCCTTTGGGGTCTAAAGGAGCTTTGGGATCTCGGAAGTAGGACTTGGGGAACTGCTAGCGGCAAAACTGCACTGAGCAAGCCCCGGGGTGCGTAGGGATCGGTCTCGGCCAAAGCCCCGCCCTGATTGGGCTACGGGGAATAGAGGAGGAAAAACTGGAAGGAGACGGGCTCACAAAAAAAGCCCATTTCCAATCTCCTTTGCCTAAAATATCTAAAACTCACATTTTTAAAACAACTCCCATGCCAAAGAAACTATGGATCCTTAATAAATCACCAAAGCTGCTTTTTTTCCCCCCCGGCTACTGCATGGTCTGCCGAGCGCCTGGGTCCTAAGTGCCCGCTGTTGAGCTGGGGAAGGCGGCAGCATGACCAGAGAGGAGGTGGCGAAACGCAACAGCAAGGGAGGCTAGAAGGAGCAGGAGGCACCGCTGACAAATCAGAATCGACGGGCTGCACCTGTCCTGGGAATGGGGGGGGGGGGTGGGGGCTATTGTTTACATCTGGTGTTGTTCGTAGCGACACACAACAATAAACAGGAGGTAGGAAAACACCGCGTTCAGTGAAGGGGCCTGCAGACACAGACACAGGCAAAATGGGACACTGACACGCAAACGCGCAACCGTGACTTGCTGGATATGGGGGGAGGGGAGGAGCACGGACCACAGCACTGACAAGCGCCGCCGCTCCCGTAGCCCTTAGGGTTTCCGCAAAAACGTGTCGCCCAGACACTGTCGGAGAGGCGGCGGCGACGCGGTGCGGGGAGCCAACCGTCGCGGAGACCAGGAGGGACTCCGATGGGTCGACGCCTGCGGTCGCTGACGGACACGCCAGCTCGGGAGGGCGGCGGTGCCAAGAGGAGTCTGTGAATGAAGTTAGGGAGACTCTGGCATCAGCCTGATCTCTGCATCGCTTGTCCGAGCTGGAAAATCTATCTGTGCCCAGGGCCTCACGGTGCCAACTCTGCGTTTCGGCTCAGCATACAGACGCGGGCGTCACACATCACTTACTGCAGTCAAGAGCCAACGGACCAGCCCAGGAATGTGAAAAGTGCAGGATAATTAATTCAGAGAAACCAGGTCTTCGTCGGGCAGGAGTTTCGGCTGATGTTCAGCTGTGCGCAGTACACACCACGGCGCGGGATGCATTTATTGCAACACGATGCAAAAATATACATCGAATGACTGCACCGTCGCATCGAAATTTGAAATCACGGGACACCCTAAGCCGCGTGTGTCTTGGCTCCCGTTCTGTGTAGAAACCATCAAGGCCTCCACAGCCACCGCCATCACGAGGTCCACACAGCACATTGTGTAAAAAGTGACCACATTTGCAGAAATGGCCCTGTTAATATCCTTTTAACTAACTGGGGCCAGGTTTTACATTTACGTCACATGATCGATGTTTTCGGCACTTGATCTCCCATCTTGCAGAGATGCAATTCCATCATCCCCCCGCCCCCCCATCACAAAATAGGGACTGTTTATAAGTATCAGTAAACACACCCTGATCATCCGAGCATAACGAAAACAGCCGAGCTGCAGAGGACCTTAAAATCTGGAGTAAATAGTCAGTTAAATCATCACTCGCCGACACGCACGTGCATCACCGGGGTGGCGGGGAATGCCGCCACAGTGCCGCGGGGCTCGGCCCTCGCTGGAGATTAGCGTGACGGAGATTTATGCATCCCTCGCCGCAGATGGCTGGCGTGGAGTCAGCCCTCGCAAGGCCGAGCGGGGCCGGACGCGAGAATGAGCGCGACCTTCAGGGCTCGAACCTGCGTGGGGGGGGGGGAGAGGGGGCGGCCCAGACAAGGGAGACCCACAACACAGCGCCCGCCGTGTACAAGCTGCCGGGGGGGAAGCATTAGCAGTGAAAGGATCTCCTCTGGTGACGTCTACCGAGGTGGATCGCCATGCAAGCCGGAGGGCGATATCCGCCGAGCAGATGTGCAGTCGCACACCAAGCACGCGGGGACCGAAAGACAGAAAGATCTGCTTCTATTTAAGAGATGTCTACGTGCTGCTGATGACCGTGTGGTTCACAGATCATCTAAAGAAATAAACAGGGCCGCTCGCAATAAACAAAGAACGATGTGGGTCGTACGGAAAAAAAACAAAACAAAACCTCAGGAATCTCAGAAGTCACCAGGTTTGAGTGTCTCTCCCAGCCAAAAATAGGCTTCCTGCATTCCTGCCCAAATGATATGTTTGGGATTCAGATTACTCTGCTCCATTATGAGACACTCCATGCGCTCCAGCCCTATAACTCACGCCTATCGGCAAAGGCCAGGCAAACCCCACCATGGCCGTCCGTCAGTCGCTTACAGTAACCTAGGTCACCGACGCTGACCTCACGGCTGTCCTAGGGAAAAACAAAAGTCCGGCACCTTCCACTTCTAACGCAGCTGGTTCCTCTGATTACCTCATTAACGTTGACCTTGAAATTACCACCAGGCCCACGTGCGAAAATCTAAGTACGATCAGCCGCAGAAATGCGTCGGCTGTTAATCTTGACTACTATATGCCGGTAAAAACCTTCGCGCAAATGTGCCGCGTTTACGACCGTCATCACGCTTCGTACTAAACTACAGTCGTCGGTCAGGGACCCATTGAGTTTGAGTTCAGCTCCATTTCAACCAAATGCAGCCAGGCAGGAATCTCTGTCTCTCTGTTTGTGCCAATGGGCAATGCCCACCACAGGCTCACGGGCTTTACGCTTGGCACCCCCAGAGAATCTAAGGACCGGTCATTTCTCAGAGTCGAAGGTCGACGAAAAAGCAGCTGCGGTTGTTTTTTTTTTCTTCACTCTCTCTTTTTAAATGTTAAAGGGCCGGTTCTGCATTGCGGCTTCCCTTTGTCTCTTTGCACAGAAGCCGCTCCAGTGCTGACGTAACCCTCACCCCGCCTGCAGAGGTCGCTCCGCGTCCCGCGTCCAGATTTATATGCCTCCCTCCTTCATTTATTCTTCACCGCTGCGCTCCCTTGCTCGACTTTTATGACGCATGCTGACTTCAGAGAAAATACGGGCAATAACCAGCAATTGCGGCGAAGGTCCCCTCACGTTGACGGAGAACCTAAAACCCGTGAGTAAATATTGGCCAGTTAAGTTTTTCAAACATAGTAGCTCCTTCTCCATTATTCTCTCCCCTCCCCCCAAAAAAAAAGAAAGCCCACAAAAACATTGGGGAAAATGAGTCTAAACACCAGTGAATCACCGTGATGGGGTTCTCTAGATAGAAGGAACCTCCATCCATCAGCCTACGGTTGTCACCTTCTTGCCAAGGAACCGTTCGCGCCAAGTGTGTTTCTGGTGTCATTCTCGAACATTTTAGTGTGATTTTTCTTTCTGACAGCACCAGTGTCTCGTATAATGTGGCCATTTCTAAACCCGGCTGCATTTTCGTCTGCGCTCTGGTGAGACTGAGCCATTTGTCCTTTTCGGGTGTCACTGGATTACCAGAAACGGACAGGGCTGAAGAAAGCAGATGTGTGACAGGGGGGCGTAGATGTCAAGAGCCGGATCCTTGGGCAGCCACTGGTCCCAAAACAGACCTTTCCACACAGGTGTGGATTAAATTGTCTGGGGGCCCCCGAGGCGACGTGGCTAGGAGACCCCCACCCCCAACCCAATCTACTTGAGCTATTTTGGAAGCAGAGGCAAAGAAGAACAAAAGACAAATGAGAGGGAATTAAGAATGATGTAGTATCAATAATTTAGGGGGGTGGAGATTGCTGTGCATTTGGGGCGAGGGGGGGGGGGTTGCTGATATTAGAATTACCAAGCGGGAAGACATAGGGTGCTGGTGGATTGATCAGGCAGATTTAATAGACTTTAACATCGCGTTTTTCCCAAGGCGAGACCCTAGGATATAGCCTATGATAGCCCAAGCATTAATCGCCATAGTGGCAGAGTTACCATAAGTCTACTTTTAGCTCTGTTAAACTCCTGGAGTTCGAAGAGGGAGCTGCAATGAGACACCCCCGAAAAACGTTTTCAGTTGAGTGAGTGAAGCTCTGTTGATGTAAAACCTTTCCATTAAGGGAGATGATTTGAAGTGCTTCCTAAACACCGTACGAATTCTCCGGGATTCAATAACTGCCTGGCTCTTGCTTGCGAGCCATTCTGAATAGCCCTTACGAGCCTCTCTGGTCCATTCAGCCCTAGTGTTTTCATTTAACATGCTTCTGACTCAACTATGTGTCAGATGCCGCTTGCGCTTAAGGCAGCTCACTATAAGTCCTGTAAATCAAAGGTGTGTTTCCAGTTCTAAGGCACCTCAGGACAACTAGTAACGACGAGCCAGAAAAAAACAGAACTTTCACTTGTGAATTTTTAACATAAATTGGTGCCCGCATCTCATTGGGAAAAACATCTCCGAATCTTTCCCTAAGTTACTTCAAGACACTATAAAACTGAAGAAATATTTGAAATTTCCAAAAAAAAAAGTACAAACAGTACAAATGGTAGTGGAGCATCAGTACTGCATGCAAAATTCCTGGCAATTAATGTCCCAATTAAGGGATGATTTGGCACAAAGCATCTTGGCAACATCAATGGAATTCTCCATCTCTTTGTTTTCAGTTAAATTCCCGAATGGATCCCCCCTCCCCCCCCACACAAAGGCGTTTCACTCTTCTGATGAAAAGGCGGGACAAATTGAAAGCAGTCCGTCGACTGCCACGTCTGACCGCCACACAAAGTTAGGTTGCGCCCCTCGGCCATCGTAAATCATCACGAGTTGCCCTATTAGCGTAGCTAAACAACCGGACGGCTGATAATTCAGCATGACAATTCCGCTTAATTGCATGCAAAGTGAGGCCTGCGCACGCTTAATTCAAACCATGGCTTCCGAGCGCCCTTTTCGGAAAATCTTGCTTCTGCTCAAACGGAGAAATAAAGGGGTGAAATTACAGACGTTCTGTAGCCGTCAAACGGCCCAGCAGTTTCTTCACTACATAAATATCTTGGAATGCATCAATGGGAAGCTTAAAGAGTAAAAGGTCCATTTTTTTTTTTTGCATTTTTATCACAAGATCAGATGCATAATCTTTTTTTCCCCCCCAGATCTGACAAAAAGACCATAACAGGTGCCCCTGTTACTTAAAAAATTGCCATGTGGGTAACCTGAGTCACCTCGCGTGAAACAGTGAGCCTGTCCCCTCCCCTCAGAGCAAGTTCCACAACACAATAACCCGGGAGAATCCACTGGGTCCAAGAAAGTTAAATCAACCAGGGAGATGGAATACTTTTCGCTTTTAAGGCACATTCCAGGTATCTATTCGAGAATTACGATAACAGACATTGCCGTGTGTCTAAAGTACCAAATTCGCCTCATGCCTCTACAGATTGCCAGAAAATCGCTTTCATTCTTTGCGTTTCAGAAAGAATTTGTGTTTTGTTTAAGGCTGCACTTTCCAGTAAGATTACCCCAACCACACAGCAGTGTGTCATCTTCACATCTCCCACACCTAAGCCTTAATCACTGCTCTGGGGCCATGTGTGCTCACACTGAGAAAGCCCCGGAACGTCTTCCTCCAGCGAGAACGTCTGCCTCCAGCGAGAACGTCTGCCTCCAGCGAGAACGTCTGCCTCCAGCGAGAACGTCTGTCTCCAGCGAGAATGTCTGCCTCCTGCGAGAACGTCTGCCTCCAGCGAGAACGTCTGCCTCCAGCGAGAACGTCCGCCTCCAGCGAGAACGTCCGTCTCCAGCGAGAACGGTGAAGACGAATGAGAAGTGTCAGGCAGCACACCTGCCACCCCCAGCTACAAAGCCAGCAGCCCCTGGAACACAGAAATGAAATGTGCTCCTCTCTTCATGGCACCCATACGCTTGTTTTCCAGAAAGACTGCAGGGGCACCGGGCAGGGAATTGTCCATGTGTGTGATCGTCCTCGCTTTGATACTTCTGGAAACTTGAATTTCCCTGACAAAGTATTCGCACTGGTTCTACAAGTATTCAGTTTTCTGCTCCCAGCACAAATATGCAGTGTTTTGTGCTGGACACTGCTTCCTAAACTGATGGAATACACCTTCCAGGGTCAACGTCCAGACCTCCCCAAATGTGTCAAGTCTCGCATCAGGATCAAACGGCGCCGTGGGACAGTGGGATGAGTGTGAGTTGGTACAGGACTCTGGGTCCAAGAAGCTGGCGCTAGTGCCCTGCCAAACGTGGCAAGCCGAGTCCCATAAAGGTGCCCAGAAGAAGGTCTTACAAAGAAAAGGAGGTGGAGTCCAGTGTCATATATAAACGTGGACCACTTACCAGTCCGGTACACAAAGTGGGCCTCCGCCTCCGAAGACGAGGGTGAGAGGAGCTCATCGTCGTACTCATTGGAGCTGAAGGATCCCGAGTGGTTCCTCTTGCGCGAATCCACCATGGAGTTGGAGGCGATGACATGCTGCAGCGAGTCGTTGAGGTACCGGTGCAACAGGCTGCTCTTGTACTTGGGCGGCGAGACGTAATCCTCAGCAAGTGGCGCGTGGGTCCTCAGCCCGGCGCCAACCACCACACCCTCCTCCTTGATAACGCTCTGGTATATGGGCTTGCTCAGCTCGGACGTGCCCGTCTGGGCCCGTGTGGGGGTCTCTCCGTCTGGGGGAAGTTGAGGAAGGGGGAGGGGGGCAGGGGAGACGCCACTGAAAAATGACCAGAACTCGTGCCAGAACCCCCATAAATCCATTTAAAAGTCACTCGAGACCCTTGAGCTGGGAGCCCATGCGTTTTCGGTCCAGAGCACATTTCTGTCATTCCTTGTAGCAATAAATAAAGCTTGAGGCTGAATTAAAATCCTGGCCCTGTCTGATGAAAGGAAATACTGAAGATAAAAAACGTGCTGAAAAACAGATATCCTCCTGGGGGGTGTCGAAATGAAGAGAACTGCTCTTTAGATGCTCTCAGTGCCAAGTCTGCGAGAGGTTATTTTGGGCAGGTTTAATTTTTGACTCAGCGATGCCAAATTATGATCATAGTATGTATACTTATATTGGAAACATATGGGCTTGCGTTTAATTCCCCTGCGTCTTGAAGCAGACGTGTTATTTGTGCGAGTCCCCGTCAGGTGGGGACGACAACAGGGCTGGAACCGTCAGCTGGGACACTTTTTTGCTGGAGCCCAGCCGCCCCCGACCACATGTGGTGGGGGTACAAGTCTTACGGAGACGTCCCCCCCCCCCCCAATTAGACTCCGGGGTCACAGAGTTCAAGAGGTCACGCTCATCCTAAGGGGCTGCGAACAGCAGATCGAGTCGAGGTTCCTGGGGCGGAAACTGACGGCGGAGGTCTGGATGGAGTCGCCCCCTTGTCCTCTGGATCCATTAAGGTGAGGATGGCGAGAGCAAGAGGCCACATTCCCTACAAACCTGCAATGCGCATCCATCACCCTGGAAGGGCACGTCGGACGCACGTTACCGACCGCGATAAGCACACGCTACGGCGTCTTAAACTGCAGGACGCAAACCAAAGGAACCTCCCCTCCCCGCAACCCCGAGGAATTCGGAGAGCTGTCATCTTTACGACACATAATCATCCGTTTAGAAGTGAAAACGGCCGCAGGAAGCAGCCAAGGACCCGCGTGGAGGGGCTGGTGTCCCGCGCGCGCGAACGGGGAGGCCTACCTTCTGAGCAGGTGTCGTCGCTGCTGACGCTCAGCCTCTCGGCGTTGCCCTGCACGTACTTATTGTAGAGCTTGATCCGCAAGGCCCAGCTCAGGTCCGGCTGCCTCACTGTGTTCTTCAGCCTCCTCCTGGCGTTGGCAAACCAGTTCGAAACCTGTGGGGGAAGAGAGGAAACGGTGGGAGAGAGAGGGAGCGATGGAATGAAGGGGAAAGAGGGCAGAGAGAAGTTAATAGTCACTAAAACAAACGCAAATACATGCGACAAAATCTCCCCTTACGAAAAGCTACAATACGTCACTTCAGGGTTTAGCTACCCCTGCAGGTAAAGGAGGGGGGTACGGTTCAGAGTCGTGGTCCTTTTGGACATGCATTTCTCCATCTTGTACCAGTGGAAGAGCGTGGGTGCCCAGGTTCACGAGTGATAAACTAGCAGTGAGTGTAAACATGCCTCTCTCAGCCCCGTCTTAACCTTCAATGACTTAACGGCAACTCTAAGAAAACAGCTCCGCCTTGATCGGAATTCTGCTTGGTGCATCGAAACCATACATTTTTCCACAAGGCGTCCTTTTGTGTAATAAAACGATATCCAGTTCAGGGTTCCCTGAATCATGTGGAACGGAAACTATTAGGATGTTCCACTAGAAAAACTTCTCATGCTTAATAAATTTCAAGCAAGTTATGGAGAGCATAATGTGCTTATGGTGGAACACTTTATTTGGGATTCTGCACTATTTAAAGGAGACCTCTCTCATCAACAACATGTAACTCATGTCCTGTTGGTTATTAGTCAGTCTCAAAATATGCCTTGCTAATGAGGGGGTGTGCCTTTCAAAGTGGCTCCAACCCTCCCCCCCCCACCGATTGAGGCTGATAAAAACATTGCTGTTGTGAGTCTGAGGTACCTTGACGACAGGCCCTCTGACCCCTGTCTCCTGCCCAAGAAGAAACCTACACCTGTTTTGGGGGCCACAATGGCTCGGGGGACCGGCATCTGTGCTGGGAGCCTCAGGTACAGATGGTTCCTATAGCTAGACTATAACAACCAACTAAAACCTCTGAGTCTATTTCAGATCGAGAAGGATTTTTCTCCTGTGCTTGTTTTGCTTGGTGAGCAAATAAGACACACCCCACATGCACATGC
>JABFDZ020000001.1:19700744-19713275 GCA_019775955.2 Pollimyrus isidori
TTTCAGATCGAGAAGGATTTTTCTCCTGTGCTTGTTTTGCTTGGTGAGCAAATAAGACACACCCCACATGCACATGCTGGAAGGGCCAGGAAGACACTCACAGTAGTAAATCAATTAGTTAATTGAAAAATATATACATGCACATGCACACACACACACAGAGCTGAATAATGTACAATATTTCACTATTTTCCATTTTTTGTTGGCATCAATAAACATGTCAGCTCTGTCTTATCAGTCTACATTTTACATCTCCAGAGGTTTGACACACCACAGCACAAAATTAAGACAAATTAAATAATGTTATTTTTAATTGCCGTTTTGTGTGTGTTTCCCTGTAACACACAAAGGCAGACAAAGTTTTTAAATTTAAGATAATAATCAATGCAGAAATATATCGTTTTAACAAGTGGGAAATCATTTCCATAATGTGTGTGGTAATACATTTATTAATACACATAAATTAATTCAATATTTCACAATTCAGAACAGATTTTATAAGTGAAATCTTTTCCTTGAAATCTAGGCAACGCTCCGATCGTACCCTTTAATAAAACTCTGGTTACAGTTACAATCAATAGAGGCGGGACCATGCAGTAACTCACCTGTACCAGGGTCATTTGGGAGCCAAGAGCGAGCAGTATTTTCTCGGTTTTGGTGGGATAAGGATTATCCCTGTGCTTGTACAGCCACTGCTTGAGAGGACGTGCCATGTCCTGGAGAGCCTGGCGCTTATGACGCACCTTCCCACCGCTCTGGCGAGACCTTGCGGGAAAACATCCATCAATCCGCCACAGTTAAGCCCGTGGAAATATGCAACAGTAAAAAATAAGATAGAGGAGTTATTTTTAAACGTCGAATTGCTGAATATAGATGTTTTTTTCATTGTGCATTTATAACCGCAATATATGACTGCTAAAACTTTTACGCCAAAGTATAGTGAATGTAAATAATATGCGTATTGTCAAAATATTTATGTTATGCGTTTAAGGAAAACGAATGTGATTTTATTAAGCCAAGGCAAATGTAATAGCCTAATTATTGCCTAACGCAGCCGTCCAAATATAACTGACGGGAGTTCACTAACTGATATATACGTTTTCCTTTTATGCTTCTGTGTCTGGTTCAGGAGGAACACATTAAATGGTAATAAAATGGACATTTGTAATTGTTCTACCCCGAGTTACGGTTTCACCCCAACAGCACCTATAAGAATGCGTCATTTTGCGCGATAGCAGGTCAGTTACTGAGAAATACTGATTCGCTGGAGATCCGTTTATTAGTACAAAAGTACATCGATAGCGGTAAAATATCAAAATAATTGAATCATCAGAATGTATCCTTTTTTTGCTATGGATGAATCTTAGATTGTTGCAAATGCGTAATTTTTAATTTAGGTTTCAATTAGGCTACAAATGACAGGTTTTTCTTACTAAAAGCATGTCTGTCTCCATTACATAGTCGAATGCTATACGATAGATATTTTCATGTAAAATACAGAACATTTTAGATTTCATCTGCGGCTGAAAACCTGCTATCTGCACTTGGCTTTTCTGCCGCTCCAGAAGATGTCAGTGTGGAGCTTTGAGGACCTCGAAACTTCGGGAGGTCTAAAGTATTTCCTTCAAATCTCAGATCTGGTCGAGTTTATGTTCCACAAATATTATACTTGTAATCTAGATACATGCGAACAGAATAAAAACCATTTTCGTCCCTGTACAGAGTTCTCGTGAAACCCCTGTCGTATTTATATCAATATACGCTACTTTATTAACATCGATATTACTATTTGAAATGGAGTATCCTCTGCTAGAGGTGCAACGGTTCAGTCGTTTCGTCCAGGCACTGAGCGTCTCGGTAACCCTAACGAGGATGTTTATTTAGGTGGACTCGTATTTCAGAGAGCGTCGGACTGGATGTATTGCTGGTTCAGGACCAGGCGTATAAGGAACTACTGTACTGTCCTCAAGTAAAATGCGTGTCAGCGCCCCTGGCTATGGAAGCCTACAGAAATAATGAATGGCAGGGCTATTTCTCAAATCAAGGTTTCTAAAAGTGCCCACCACTGACTGGACCACACACGTGTAGATATTGTAAAAAGACTACATCGTTGGATATTTTCACTTATTTTAATAACTCCGTTTACTCTGGCATTAATGCGGAAATTGACGAACTTGTAAACAATTACGTCTGAAAAAAATATAATCCACTTGTTCCACTGACCCAGAATTTTATTTCCAAACAATAACGTGACGACAAAAATACTGCGGTGTTTAAACTAAATAAAACTAAACTAAATAAAATCTGGATATTACTGATGACATACTACAAGCAGTTTATCTCAAGTGTTTTTCATATATTAGAAGCAGATGTGATGTGTCCTTGAATGGACTTTTACACAAAGTGAAAGAGTACATGACACTTCTAAACAGACTTTAGATTTTATATGACTGCTCTGTCATACTTCATATTGTCAATTATACGAACAGTGAAGGTCAAATTCATGATATACGAAAATATATAAATAATCCCCTGCATGCTCATGTTAAAAAAAACGCGCAAATTAATTTAGTAGAAGTGCTACTACTACTAGTAATAATAATAATAATAATAATAGAAAATACTCAGGTGATATACATACCCAGATCTCCTATGTCTGATGCCAGAATTGTCTTTGATCGCCTGGTTATTTGAAAGTAAGTCTGGATGCTGTCCATCAATTACTTCTAAATAGTTTCTGCTGGTCCTCTCCACTTCTTTCGCCTTCTCTTCATAAAGGACCTGGCTGCTCAGCTTGTTAAACACGATGGTGTTCATCTTTGGTTCGCTGCTACTCCACTGGTCTTCCCAGAGCTGCCGCGCTACCTTCTCAGCCTGTCACTTACAATCCCTTTTCCTCCTCTGCAAAACCGAACGCGATACGGCTTTCAGTCCCGACGTTATATGATCGTTTTAAGAGTAAAACATTGGACCCTAAATCCAGTCCTCAAAACAACTAAAAACAAACTATACACCAAAACAGCACTCAAAGGGGGGACACATATTATTTATAAACACTATTTATCAAATAGTGTATCGTGATATCCACAGCACGAGAACGCACGATTGTAATTATAGAAGGATATGTAAATACAAACAAGTATATTAAACTTGTAAGTATAATTTAATCGATTCAATATCTAACTCTTTTCCTATAAACAAAAACAACTGAAGAAAAATATAGATTATTTAAATATTTTAAATATCTTACATATTGATACATGGTTATATTACTTTGATCAATCCTGTATTTCTGTTTTTTTTTAACCGAAACTCTGGTATTATACTTCACTCAGACACTGAAACAAAATATTCACATTAAGCTGTCTATTGCTAAATATGCACAATTCAAAATGCATGCGTACCAAAAAACGTTCTCGGTTGTAATGTATCTTGCACACGACAAACAGCGTCGGTTCATATATGAAGCGCGAGATGCAACATTGTGTTTAAAAACATAAGCGCGGCCACGGTGACGTGTTGCAGATAGTGATTTTATTTACCTGTCTCTGTGTAGCGTACAATCCCCTTCACAGTGTCCCATTCCCTTCTTACATGCTCCACATCTAAGTTCCTGAGCTCAAACCACACGAACCGCGCTCGCCTCGCCGCTTTATTCACCAAGTTGGCGATAGAGCTCCCGGGAATCTGAATATCGCAGCGTTCTCATGTTTCCTAGCTAAAGGCCACAGTTTGCGAACATAAAGTTAATGCAGTATGCCTTTTCCGTGGCCCGGGCGAGGGGGGGGGGGCGGGCCCCATCGGGATACAGCGCTTACAGTGTTTCTCGCTGCTTCAAGTCTGAACCGTATCCATTTACTGCTCTTTAGCTCAAGGTATTACTTTGTATACTGTGTCGGAAAACTAGTTTCCTGATTTTTAGAGTGTCTCATCCTGTAGCCGGAAAGTTACTAGCGTGATCAAAAACGTCCCTACAATATATAGTCTATCTGCGGTAAAAATGAGTACGTGAAAATCAGACAAGTAGCCTAATACGTAACGGTATGTTTTAGGCGTTTTTATTTATAGCCTACTTTATTCTACGTTATCAAGCAGTCACAAGAACAAACAGTCCTACTCTATGCCTACCGTCTTGGACTGTTCCTGTCCGGTTGCGCATCATGTCATCCACATTGCAAAGCCCTTTCACATAAACGGCCTGGGGCTGTTTGCGCACGGTGCCTCGACAGACAGAAATTTCCGCTTAGGTATATGGGAAGAAATAACATTACATTAGGCACTATCTCGTAATGCAACATAAACATATGTTGCTCAAGATGAGAATATTCTAAAGCACTAGCGAATCAGCAGGACAAATTTGTGCAAAGCATATGGCTGGGACTTTGAGCGAGTGGACAACGATCGATTTAAGTTTAAGGAGCGCTCACAGCTTACGGCGCGATTAAGTTAAAAGTTATATTTTAAAATGTATAAAGCCTTAAATTGTCTCTTTCGAAGCATTGCAATGATCTAATATATATTCTATAATTAGACTACAAAGTAGGAGGTCATAAAAATTAAGATCTTGAGTAAGGGACTCACTCTATCAGCACAATATTTACACTCAGTAGCCTACAGTGATAATTTAGCTTTAGATAACAATACAATAGTAAAACCTGTTTTGTTGTCGTATATACATTTCTTAATTACATCCACGAGGATACTACCATTTGCAAGAAAGAAAATACTAATCAGAAGCCTGGAGAACTTAAATAGCCTAGAAAACCTTTTGAGTCTAAGATCTGGACAGATTAGAGTGATTAACAGCAAACCACAGACATGTTATAGGCATGTAAAATCAGTGTTTCGGTAGGAATCTGGAATTTTAAAGACCACCGATTAAATGATCTAGTGTTGATTTGATAATGCATGGGTAATTGGATTAATAAAACTAAATGAATGACAACGAAAGGTATTATCTTGACGTTTACGTAAAATCAGTCATCGCAAAACGATTTCAAAACATACGCGAATATTCCCGAGACGGCGGTTTATTTGGTCTTGTGAATTTACTTTTAGACAATTTAATTAAAATCTAGTCATTAACATATTGACTTGTGTGTAAATGTGATTTTAACAAAAATATATTTTGTTTTTTATGAGATATAAAACTACATACAAATAAATGTTTTTGTACGGTGAACGTAGCAGTATGCTGTTTGCACCAAAACAGGCTAAATTATATTACATCGAATCGCTGAATTTATTCTAAAATGTATTGCATCATTAAACCGAGAACTCACCAAAACTAAGCGATGGTAGTCAATCATATGAAAATTATTATAGTAGGCCTATATTTTCTGTTTAACAATTTGTTAAAACCTCGAGAGTACCTCCCGAGTACTAACAGGTGTTCCTCTTCAGTCTATGTTTTGTATTTACGCGAGTCAGATGGGTCAGCAGCATCCTTCGGGGCATAACTAAGCGAGGCGGGAAATATAAATTACGCACCGTTTTCTAATGTCATAAATCGGCTGTGTTGTAGTACGGCAACTGGGTGTCGTACCAATCACACGGGAAAGCCCTGGATAATGTTCCCAGCCCTTATATTGTAGACCTCATAGCAGATTTCAGCTGCAGCCGAGTAATACGTTGCTTGTTTCTCTTTTTTTTCGTGTTTAACGCTTGTCTTTGCAGCACTGTTTGGCTACCAGCTGCGCGATGGTCCACAATCTATGAAATGTGACTTTTTAATTCCAGCCTGAGTTTACGGCTTAGCATTCTCCAAGCCTGCGGTCGTCTCCAGCAGGTCGAAGAAACGACAGTGTATTTTTCGTCTTAACGCAAATTTCGGACCGATAGTGCTTATATAGTTATAGGTACACATTACAGGGTCCCCTTCCAACCTAAGCATCAATTCCATCAGCAATCTTACAAGATAAGGGAAGTATAGTAGGTAAAATGTTGGGAATGGGGAAAAAAATGCCTGGCACTAGCCTGCCCAATGTGGTCTCCTGCCTCTCTTTTCTCTGCACACCATCCTCACCACAGTATAATTACATTGAAGATGACCATATTGTTTCTATAGCAGATACGGTCAGATAAAGAACAATTAACATAGCTTGAATTTTGGAGTTTTACCACAGTACCCACAGGAAGCAGTTAAGCACCAAAAACACATTATTCTTCCCTGGATTCTGAACCTGGAACCACTGTTACTGTGGTACCTATTGTACTAACGGTAAAAGATCTGTGAATCAAAAAAGTCTGGCATCAGCTGGACCTTGAGGTTCTGCTCAGTGCTGCCTGATTTGGTAACCAGATGCTGTAGGTGGACCATACATTTAAAGGTAATATCCTCTGCTGAAATATCAGAAGTGACCTCTAGTCAGTGCAGAGGCGTCGGAGGGACATGGATACCCTGGTAGAATCAGGGGGTCCAGCCCTATATTGGGGCTGTAGGTAACATTTTGCCCGGGGGGGGAAATCACAATTTCTAGCTGTTTTAAAGTCTGTGTTTTAGTCTGCTATGAAAGAATATACCACATATTAATAGAGGGTCACATCAAGAGGACCAAACATTTAATCATTATGCACTGAAATGGTTCGAACTATTTGTCAGTTCTCAATATGCAAGACAGTCGAGGTGATTTTTTTTTTTTGGTCTAGTCAGCACATTATTTAAGGTGGGCTTCCCAACATTAAATCAGGGCAACGGGGCCGATAAAACATCATACAGGCATGTTTTATGATGTATTTAATCTTTGGGAATGTGGACCTGGGCAGCGTGTGACGAGCTGGTGGCTATGGGGGCGGCTCCAACAAGCAGCGTTGAAGCAGTCCTGAGGCAACATGCCGAAAAGCCTGCAAGAGGCAGGACAGAGCGAGAGAGAAGGACAAGGCAAACACAAAGAGGTAAAGAAGTAACCGTCTGTGAGTCACTGCTGGTTCTTTATACGGCGGTATGAAGTAATTATTTGGAGAGTCTGCAAAACAGTCGACTGAAGGCGATATCATTTCTCAGCAGTAGGATTGCCTGAAGAGAGGTATAGCAATCTGAGCGAGTGAATATCCTTGAAGAGTGGGTATGATTTACTGGCTGAGACGGATCGAGAGAGGCGGTCAGGTGATGACTCAGTCGCACGTCATTGGCGGGTCGTTTGAACCCCGTCAGCTTGGGGTCAGCTTTCGGCTGAAGGTCAGCAGGGCGACCCTGGTGGCAGACACAGCAACATAGGGAGCGGCGCAGCGGAGATGGGCAATTATGTCCTGAAAAGGGTCACGGAACGGTGGCGGGGCTTCCCCTACTCGCGTCTCCTCAGGAGAGCCCCGCCGATGCGACAACAGAGACCAAAAGGCCGAGCTGCACCTAATTGCTGCCTCCGCTGAAGCGTAAGAGCGATCGAGAAGAGAACCTCTAATTTCCCATGAATGATGTCCCTGTGCAGGCCGGACTGCACTCAAAGTAGTAGTTTCCCCTCTCCGAGGACCTGTGGTCCCACTAATACAGCGGGCTGAGGAATTTTGACAAATAGCACTGGATGGTTCTCAAAACAGTCGCCCGGCTCACGTTGACGTTCCCAATTTATAATGGAAAGTGCAAAACTAGCACATCCATTGAAAAAATTACAGGCCCTTAAGCAAGGGGGAGAAATGTAAAGAGGCTTTTGACTAGAAGCTTTAATTAAGATTATCTACATTCACCAGGCATTCAGAAACAGCATGTTTAATGATCAAACATCACTGTTATGTTTGACCAGTACATCGAATACATAATTAAAGTAATATTTAATGTGGCTTAATAGTTCATATAATTGTTCATGGGTAAGCTTGTATCTTGGGAGCACTGGAGATGAAGGTGAACACCGCTAGCTGATGGACAGCAAGTGTTCAAAACTGGACTAAGGCTTTTTGTCTCAAATTCCTCGGCTTTAGTGCAGCATGCGATTTTTGTTTAGTAATTGTATTTATTGGCCTTGCAGTTACTGGCATCCGCACCTAGAAAATATTTATCCGGCTTTATTTTCACTGTTTAAGTTACCGAATGCTTTCGTTTAAACGTTTCCTACATGTTTTCAAAAGTGGCACGTTCTGGGGGCTGTAAAGTGCACTTACATGGAATGAAAATGCCATTAATCATTTGGTATTTATTTAATTTGAATCACTTCAGGACGATTCTCGCTCACCCCTGCTCCACGTCGCCTCTTTAGGGAGGAGTTCCCTTCACAATAATCGGAACCAAAATAAAGCTGCCTGACCTCCCCGCTCTCTAGTTTTCTTGCACCTCTGAGCAGCAGCTGGTTCTGTTTAAATATTTTGGAATGAGGAAGAGTTCAGTCCCATATTTCTGATATTTAGATTTTTTTTTTTTTTGCATTATCCTGAAATTAAGGATAGAAACCCCAAGAGATTCCCGGCAGGGACACTGGCCACACACACCCTGCGGAGTTAATTAGGACCAGGAAACTACAGGTAAATGAAAATTACAAACTAATAGTAATAATAAGTCTCATCAAATCTGAGACATTCTCAAAGCATCTTACAAATTGGCTTGGGCACCATCTGAGAAGCCGCTGCACTCAGAAAGTACGACAGACTGGGGGCCATAAGAGCAAAGGGAGACACTGGCGGAGCGCCACCTCAGTGCACTTGTCAAATGATCCCAGACTGACGGAACTGTGTGTATATTTAGATGAACATGAATCGTTCAGAAACGCTGCCGTTGTTCAGATATTAAAGCCTAAATGTGTCTGTGATTCATTTCCCACTTTCTAGTGCTAAACTGGTACCTTTCGTTGCAGAGATTTTAGAAATTAAGCTAAATTAGTTTCATGTACCGAGGAACAACAGCGTCTTTTAACACCACCACCCCCTTGCATAATTACTGTAGTGTTTTTACTTTAGAATGAGTTTTTTAAAAAAAACAACACACATGACTTGTTCAGAGTTGTCTGACTGAAATGTATTACGTCCAGGCCATACAAGGTGAAGGCTTGTTTAACCGAAAGGAATGTGTACAGTATTTGGCATTAGCATACACAGAAAAAAAACAAGGCATGTAATGTTGTTATTAACTTAGTCATTGAGGAAAAGGAGTTTCATAAACACTCGCATAAAACCCAATGGAAAGAGTCCCAGGGATGGGCTGGATCTGCAGACTGCCTGCTGCTGTGTGAGAGGGGTGATCTGGAAGCCAACGTCAGCTTGGTAACATCTGCTGCCGCTCGCCACACAGTGCGGCCTTTAATGTGCTTCCAGAGTGAGCTACCGGGGGGAGCTCTCCGCCTCGCACGTAGCTGACAGACCACGCCGGGAACGACGCACGCAGCCCACATCGCCCTCCACGCCCCATTCGTTTTTACTTATTCGTTTTTATCCGTATCTGGCCTTCTCATTGGCCAGAGCCAGCCGGCGGATGTTGGCCACGCAGCCGGCCGCCGCGTCCTGCAGGAGCTCGTCCGAGGATCCCATCATGCCCAGGAGCAGCTGGTGGAGACAAGGGGGACAAGACAGGTCTTACTCATGAGTGGCTGCATGAAACGGCGGAGGCTGCGAATCTCATCCGTGAAAAGTTCAACGTTTACGCGGAGCGCGACGCCGCCGCGTGATGAATAAACCGAAGCGGCGGACGGGTGTGAGCGGGTACCGTCCCAAACTACAAGCAGAGGCGCCTGTGTGTCACAGACTTGAACTTTAAAAGCCGTGATTAAGGGCTGGCAGCAGCTGCGAACATGTGCTTCTGAAAGTTTGTTCAGATGAAAGCGCTCGTCCCACAAGCAGCGCAGGCATCTCAAAGCCAAACACCAAGAGCGCGGCCCCGCGGCTCAAAGGTCAGATCATATCCCGCCCTTAATGGCTCACATAATAAACGCTGTTTAATCCGCTTCCAGGGTTTGATTCCTTTCTCTCCAAAAATCTACTGGATGAGGGGGAAAAAAAACACTTTCATTCTTTTAAAAAAAATTCTATGTAGTGTTAATCTAAGAAATAACTTTTTCGGGGATGTGGAAAATTCATTGTTGTATACGCATCAAAAAGAGACAAAAGGATTTTGGGTAAACTGTGGTTTGTATGGGAAACGAACACAATTTAGATGGGGAAAAAAAAATGGCACTGCTAGATTTTAGATTGATCTGTTCATTGTGTTTGTGTTCCTAGAGTGTCACTGTGCCCTGAAACTCTGAGACACCCAACGTGCCCTCATTACTCCCGCTGCACTCCTCCTTGGGAGTGAGATCGCACTCCTCAGGAAATGCATGTCTTTCCTGGGCTTAGATGTCTAGACGGGGAGAAAATGAACGTTGTCTCGTTTCATCCACAAAATTTTAACAAAATGAAAGACAGTGAAAAACTGCATGTTAAAATATTAGAACAGAAGCAGATCTTGATGGCTGAAAACCACAAGGGCAATGGCAGGTACACAAAATAGAATTGGCCGTCTGGGATAAAAATGCTCATATTTTCTTATATTTCTTGGTATATTAAATGACATTGGTAAGATGTTTTAAATTAAATGTGTGCAATATGATATTTTTATGTGACTGTTGAACATGTCTATATGCATAGGTTTGAACCCCGCCTTTCACATGTTACATGCAAACTTAGAAGAGTCTTCGACATATTTATGCTGTTAGCAGAGTGCCAGGGTGAAGGGAAGGAGAGGGAACATTCCCAGAATTTTCTTCTGAAAGATAAATATGGAAAGCAAAACAGATGAGAGATGGAGCTTCTATCTGTAAGGACAGATGCTTTGGTTAATTGGCACTACTGAAACGTTACACTATTCAGTCTAGTTTAATTGTTTTTTTTTAATCCGGGAAAACTGCACAAGAGGCCTTGCCTTCCCCTAATATCTCGTTTGTAAGTGCATTTTGTGGAGGTTGTCACAGGCTGCTTGCTTCAGAAATAGCATCAAAAACACCACAGAAAAGCAAACTAATATTCAGCAGGCAGAGAAAACGGACGGCCGGCCCGGACAAGTCCCTTTTGTGAAGGCAGAGGACGCGTGGTAGGTGCCAGAAGCAGCCCTTTGCCAGCCCCATCGCGTGTTATTCAGACTTGGCCAAATACCGACTTCTGAAGCGGCCAGTTACTGCAGAGATAAGGCTGTCTCTCTTCCTCCACCCCCCCCCAGCTGGGATTTTAGAAAACCATAATGCCCTGCTTGTTAGATATTCTAAAAACCTGGAAACACGATAACTGGACTGTCGTTTGAGAAATTAACCCGGGGCAGTGGAGCGACGGGCTCCTACAGGGGGCACTCAAGGACGCCGCCCCCGGCCCCACATTTCTGTTTTTTGCACATATAGGTGTTGCAGTGTTCAATGTAGGTTTAGCTCCTTCCTGAGGAGCTGAGGAATGCCCGACTCCCTCCCACCTGACGGCATAACAGAGTGGTCTGAGATGTCCACCTTCCCCTCCATGGGAGAACTGCATTGACTCACAGAGTTGGCCGAGCAGAGGGCTCTGCAGGGAGGAAGTTGCTGAGGGAGGTCAAGGCAAATAGAACTTAGGCTTCCTGTACAGCTAGCGAGATGTTTTCCTTAAAATAAATAATTAGCTAGCAAGCCTCCAATCCAGTGGGAAGCCTTATAGCTTGTTTCGCAGCATGCATGAACTTCAGCACCATCCTGTGCCCCATTGGAAATGTTAAATTCATCTATGAAAAACAGGCCTCAGATCAATTAAAGGAAGATTGAACAATAGTACAAAGTAGAGATGAAATGGTATGGAAATGCAATCGCAATTATACTGAGCAAAATTATCAGTATGATCACGGTAATATTATATTCTGTTTCAAGAATGAATGTACAATCATGCACGGAATTCATTCTTAGCAAATGGGCTTTTAACTGGCTCTGAGGCTGAGGCAACACTGGAAGCTCCAGCCTACATTATTCAGAAACTATTTCAAAGTTAGACGGACAAACTATGACATTTACCCCCATTCATAAGTTCAGGCATCATGTATTGAGCTGAACTTACCTGTCATTCGCCATGAAGGAGTGGGTGGTGTGCACAAACATTAAGAACCAAAATACGACGACTTCAGACTCCGGCAAATCCCCGGAGAGCTATAACTGCCTTCCATCATGTTTGTACTGACACCAAACGAACCCACGTTGCAGGCTGTACCTGGGAGAATGCTGCTACCTTTGCTTGATGCTGGACAAACTGTTTAAAGCTCAGTAATCAATTAAGTAAAACAAAAACATACTACAAGTCGTGTGAAGCTGTCCCATGTGCCAGATGTGACCCATGGGCTGGTAGTTTTGGACCCCTGTTCTTGACTATGGGGGTCGGATTAGATACAGAGTTACTGAGAATCAAGGGATGGATGGATGACGATAAAACGTGACCCACGTTCCTTTGTGGTCTTTCTTCTATGCTGACCTTTGAACTGCGCTTGGGTACCTGGAAAGCTTGATCCCCATTGAGATGCAAACTGCATCGTAGACGGAGTGATCCAGAGGGCGCCTCTCTACTGAAACTGTGGGAGGACGGTGTGTGTCTGTGGGAGGACGGTGTGTGTCTGTGGGAGGACGGTGTGTG
>JABFDZ020000001.1:19724295-19741828 GCA_019775955.2 Pollimyrus isidori
AAAGGCACTCACAGTAACACGGCAAACTTCTTTATTTTTGAGCGACTAAAGGCACTCACAGTAACACGGCAAACTCCTTTATTTTTGAGCGACTAAAGGCATTCACAGTAACACGGCAAACTCCTTTTTACACCTTGCCAGGCCTCTTCTTGAAAGGTGGCCCATTTTTTCTGCCTCCGTGTAACTTTGGCCTGTTTGCGAAGGTCCATTTCACCTGGAGCAGAAGGCGCTTTGAATAGTTTAATATGCCTTATCTGAACCCTGAATAATGTCAACCTGATGTTTGTCCGTTCAAATGCTGTAATCTGCCTGCCAAGGTACGTCATCCTGTGACTGTAAGATTTGGTCATTCTTTACAGAGAGTATAAAGATTCTGTATCTATCCAAAAGATTTATGACCTAAAGGTCACAGGGGTCACAAGCAGTGCTATAGTCATTAAGTCACATACATACTTTATGAATATTCAGTAAAGCTTTACCTTGACTGCACCCTCTTAATACCTTTATAATGCATTTGTAGACCATTCAGTGCACCTTCCTAATACCTTTATAATGTATTCATAGAACATTCATAAGGAGCAGGTATACCTCATCATAACATACTTTAATTACTTTAATATACACAAATAACTAACTAATCGAGTGCCGCCATTCAAGGTGGTTTCTGTTGGTCTGCTACTGTTGCAGAATCAGCAACGCGTCTAGGGTTCCAGATACTCAAAACACAATGAATAAAGAATTCCACCATCGCGTTAAGTTGGTAGTGCCAGTTCACTTTTGCCACTTGTGCACCTTATCCCCATAATATGGAGTTCTGATAAAGCTACCAGAAAATGAAGGTTCTGGAACATAGAATGAAAGGGAGGGATGTAGCATACAAAAATCATAGGGGTGGTGTGTGAGTGTCCTGAGGATACTAGAGAATTGGAAAATGAATCAATGTTCATGGAAAAATACCTATTAAAAGTAATGTTTTTTTTTCCTTTGCTTACACGCTCGTCTGTGTCTCTTTTCTCTGGAGGGCTGGATGAGGCACAATTTGTCTAAATGAAATAATGGTTGCAGATGTTGAAAGTATCATGTATGGGGTGTATAAGAAGCCAAAAAAACAAACTGTCTCATGTAACCTAATGGTTAGCCACTTGCTAGGTCGGCGGTACAATCCCCCCTCCCTGCCCATCCTTGACGTCTGTCCGGGACATCTTCGGCTGGGACCACAATTTCCAGTGAATTATTGCAGGTGTCCTTTAAATTATGACGGATGTTGGCCCTTGTGTGGCACGAGGTAAAAATAATTAGCGCATACTCACTCACACACATTACGGCCATGGCCCAGCGGCACCTTGAAGATATCGCTAACACCCACACGGCCTGAAGAAGTGCACGGAGAGCAAATACACTGCTTGGTGAAGCAGAGAATAGACATGGACATGCCTCTCAATCTGTCACACAAAAAAGATGATGGTACAAGGTCAGGAATGGGTCTTGCTGCCTATGAATCTGAATGAGAATTCCGGAAGCAGCAGAGGTTGTGCAGAGGCTTTGGGTGCCTGTATAGGTATGTCTGGCCTATAGACAGATTCCTGTGATTTTGTATTTGGAAGAGCTGAGCACCGTGTGAGAAAAACTGGACAGCAGTAAAGTGGTCTGTGTCTTCTCCTCCAGCAAACTGAAGCTGCACATCCAAGTGGAGAATACTGAAACAGGTCGCATGATATCTGACAACAGTTGGCTGAGACTCCCAGGATCCAAATAGAAGACCTTGTTTTTTTTATTGAGAGGCCCATGTTGAAATGAAGCAATGAGCCTGCCAGTCAATCAAGCAATGATGGTACAGAAATCGGGGAAAAAAAAAACTCTGATGGGAGAGAACGGACCACTCAGATCACAGGGGGACTGACTGGTGATGCAGCCATGAGGATGGTATTAGTAACTCGTCTTCTGACATGCACTGCGCTGGAGTCTGTGTACCATGCCGATTTGGACACACACATTCGAAGAAAAGAAAGATCATGGCCCCTGCTACAGATTCGCTCAATGAAGCATTCTTGCTGTCATCTGATGAAATGAGCACTGAATCTATGATACGTCCTGTACCCCCCCTCCCCCCCCCATCACTAGTCACTGAACGAGCTGACAAGGGCCAGCAGTTTCATTTTCCCACCCTGCCATGTGTCAACAGATGCCGCACAGTATGAAAGCATTGTTAGCAATACTCCTGAGCGTAGTCATCAGGAGGCACCAGGAAAAAGATTACTATGGCTGTGAGATGAACCACCCCAGTCTAACACAATAGCCCCTCCTGCTCCCACCTGAGCCAAATTACACGGTGGTTTATGATATGTCGACCGATTGGCTCATTCCTGCTTTGACATCCAGGCTGCCAAGAACATCCAAGCTGTGTCAGAGAGGTTGAAGGGTCCTGTGATGCTATCCTCTATGATCTAAAACATTCACCCGACATCTTGAATGAAACTGACAGACTGGGAAAGGAGCTGACTGAACCTGCTCCTGGCATTCCGCATCTCATGACCCAATGGGCTCTTAAGTGGCAGAGAGCAGCCGAGGAAGATGCAGGCAGGGGGAGATCAGAGAGGAGTTGTCTGAGCAGGACACCCTGGACAGACCAGTTGGAGATATATTCCCTAGGAACTGTCCAGTCTGAGATGAAAAAATGTGCCACACAGACATCGATGGTGAGATACCAGATACCCCGTTACCATTTCCTGAGGAAAGGATTGCCACCGTAATTCTCCCAGACATTATGACCCAGGCCATAGGTGTCCTGGACAGAAATGAAAGGTGGGCGCAGAGTAAATGGCTGACATTTGGGTTATGAGAGTTACACTTTTTGGCTTTTTCTACATCCCGTACACGACACCCTCAAAATCCACAACCATTATTTCATCGCCCTTGCTTGCTTCCCCCTCAAGGGCTGGGCAACCTGGAAGTGTGTAGAGTTGCCAAGCATTCTGTTACAGGGCTCCAAAGTTATTGAATAGTCTACCAGCAAACTTCTGAGATTCTGGCTCACTTGCAACATTTAAGTCAAGGCTAAAAAACGTACTTTAGTCTGGTGACAAATGAAATGCTAGTTCTCACCCCCAGTTAGGGTTATAGTGTGCAGCCCCGATGGGGACGGGCACTGTAATTCATTTTGGGTGAACTGGGTGTGCTGTGCAGTGTCACTCTGGCTTCACGTGTCTGGTGTTGTTGGGGTGCTGATGTTTGGGGATTCCTCCTGCCTGTTTCCTCAGCCCCCGATCCCTCCCAGTGCTCTCTTCCTGGCTTCACGTCTCCCATGTGCTACTAAGTGCTGGTGCTCAGGGATTCCTCCTGCCTGTGTTCCCTCCCACCTCTTCTGCTAAGTTAAGCTGCCATAGTTAATTAGACCTGCTGAAGCCTCCAAACTGCACTACAAATTACGTCGTATAATTTTCGACTATTTGTCTCAGTTTTATCGATGCCCTGTTCTTTTTTTCTGTATTGGACCTCCTGATGGTGAGCAGTTCCCTGCCTGCCCACCCAGCCTGGCTACACATCTGCCATCCTCCTTTGCCTGCCGCTGGACCCACTACCCCTCTAACACGCCAAAGGGAGCAGCTTCCTCACCTGCCTGCCCAGACACCAGCTCCCATAATTCCACTGGACCCTCTATATTTATACCTGGATTATACACAATTCTACTTCATAAATCAGGACTTTGTTATTTTGGACTTCCTCTGCCGGCCCCTGGATGATGGGCTTCCCCATT
This sequence comes from Pollimyrus isidori, assembly GCA_019775955.2. Classification (NCBI taxonomy): domain Eukaryota; kingdom Metazoa; phylum Chordata; class Actinopteri; order Osteoglossiformes; family Mormyridae; genus Pollimyrus; species Pollimyrus isidori. The sequence goes on from JABFDZ020000001.1 coordinate 19,728,050, forward strand.
GGGTCTGGTTCCTCCCAAGGTTTCTTCCGATGCTATAATCAGCTCTGTCTTACTCTCTGGGGGGCACTGGGCAGGGACAATGTAAAGCGCTTTGAGACTGCGTAATGTTGAGAAACTACGCTATATAAAAACAAATTGAATTGAACTGAATTGCTCACTGAGAAATCCCAGCTAAATCCATGTGCGCGGATGAGAGCAGCCATCATCCGATTTTTCTTATTCAGTTTACCAAACAGCATTATCTCTCCGTCTGTCTCTCTCTAAGACATCACATTTTTATTACCACCACAGAATCAACTTCATGCCCAAGAAAGACAAAATACCACCCATATTTGAATATTCACTACAGGCTCGGATATATAGCATACAATACACCTAATTCAAGGATTCTCCGTCTGGGGGTCACAACCCTCTTAGGTGACCAGCAGGTCAAAGACATGGTTTCATTACTGTTAGACAATGTATAATGACAGATCGCACTTTGTAAGAAACACAGCGAATGCAGGACCATCTGAAAAGGTCTGAAAAACCTTGATAAGCACTCAACTAGTCAAAATGTACAGTACTAGTACCTAGATCAGAAAGTGCATGTGAACGTCTTGTTAGTATGTCAGTATTTAAAAAATAAAAAAAAACTTACTGCATTTGATTTATATACCTAAAACGGCCAATGGGATTTCAGACTTATCAGTTTGCTGCTTATGATGCAGTGCATCAAACGAAACCTAGAATTTATGTCGAAGGGCTCCTGTGGAATAAACTAAAGCAGATTTAAGTTTGACTCTTCACGGCCCCGACCTCACTTAGCATTTGAAAATAAATACAGCTAAATCATTTTTTACGGCTGTACCTTTCCAAGGTTAGCGGGCTGCTGGGATACGGTTCCTTGGCAGTATTTATTTTTTGAGGAAAGGTTATCCACTAAAAATCATGGGACACAATATAAAACCGGGAAAAACCCTGCAATAACGTCAGTCTTTGAGGATGTAAATGACACTTAAAAAACACCAGAATGACTTATATTAAAAGCTATTTTAAACTTCATCTGACATTACTAAATAGTCATTCCAAGCCACATTACTTTGCCACTACTCAATATTAATAAAACTGTACACATCATCGGTCACTATAAAATCAACGCATTTCTCTTACAAATCATAGCATAAAAGATTATATTTAACACAAAATACAGAAATGTCACCTGCTGTCCAATAATCACATCTACCTAACTACCTAATATGAAAATAAGATGTGGAAAAACTGACTTTCAAAAGCCAGGACTCGACTATACAAATACACGACATATTACAACCGTGATGAACCTTTTCACACGACTGACAAACGCACCCTAGATAAAGCCAGACCTACAGTACGGCTTTCAAGAATGTCTCAAAGTACTGGATTCACATGTATGAGATATGATGTCCTTGAAACGTGATTTGTTTTAACTACTGCTTTTAAAATTGAAATGCATTAGCAGTAGAGAAAATGTATACAAAGTACCAGAGTTTATTAAATGAGCAGTACCCTGGATTTTGAAGCAAACACGCGAACTTGAATTTAGCACTTTTATGCATAAAATGAAGACCACAAGCCAAAATAAGAGTAACGGTACTTAATTTAGCAATACCAGAGGCGATGGTGGTATTTCCAAAGGCAGGTGGGAGCTGCACTGTTAGGTACAATCAGCGTGGCACATGCGGGACGGTAGATGCTGTGCAGTTTAAAAGTCAAGCACATTAATGAAGGTCAATAGCTGCAGCCATACTTCTCTACATTCTCCATGCTGATGGAACACTTCCAAATGGCCCCTGTAGCAGCAGCTAGAAGCTGCTTGTTCTCAGTCTCCTGCAGGAGAGCCACCAGTGGCCGGAGTCCTTTGTACCTCCTGACCAGATCACGTGTCTTTTTGTCTTCTGCACACTAGATCAGAGACAAGCGGTAACATGTTAGAGATACTTTGTAGTGAAGCTGGATGATTAATGAACTGCATGATATTTACTGAAATTATTTAAAAATTCTTCAGTAAGGTGCATTACTTTAAATGCTCATACCTTGAAGATGGCACTAGCACAGTGCATTTGAAGCTCACGGTTCTCCGAATTAAGATTTTTGACAAGATCTTCGATCATCCCTTCAGTCTGAATTGCAATCCTATATGTTTTCTGTAAGAGATTTTGTATATATAAATTATTTCCGCTTCAGAGGTGAAGAGGAGGTGGCCTCCCAAGACAGGTCGCTGTAGGTAAGGGAGGTACCTCACCTCTGAGGCACACTCCTGCAGTGTCCCAACCACGGGGATCAGCATGTTCTCGTGGGGACACTTGAGGAGCCGGCCCAGGAGCGGGATGCCCCCTGCCTTACGGATGGCCCGTTTATTCCAGGTGCTCCTGCTACAGCTCCAGAGGGCCAGCGCCCCACATCGGGCCACCTCCACATCCTTCTCCTGCGTCAGGGTGGCACTGTCAGGAACACAGTCCAGCAGCTCCACCTTATAGAAGCAGCACCACATGTGGTTGATGATCAGTTTATTGACTAGACAGAGCACCAACAGCACCGCGATTATTCATTAAATATGCAATCGATTAAACATGTAAGAGAAGGACTTCATTTAAAGCAGGTTTTGGGGCTAGTTTACTGGGATCTCAGCTGACCTTCTTTTGAATGTACAACCGTTTCACCTGCTGTACTTTTCATGCTGAATTAATTCACGTCATGCAACCCCACATAAGGGTACAACAGCTAGACCTGCTTTAAGTCAGAATTCCAGTGGCATCATCACTGATATCCGGTGCCCATAAAAATTGCTAGGCATCATTACATGTAATCTGCAGTACAATTACTCCATGATTCTACATTATTTATATATACACCATTTGGTGCGGGAATTATTGGGCTTTTCAGGCAGGAATTGGTGAAATGACTGGCTGATACCATGTGCTAAACCATATTTCCTCAGCATTTAAATGACGCATGCAGCTCTTACACCATCAGTTCATAGGTGGTCCCATAATTTTTGTATGAAATTGATCTCCAGCAATATCTGGCATCTAGTATGAATACATCCGATACAAAACTTAGGAAAATATACATCGGAGCAGTTTTAATCACTGCCTGCTCCGTCAATAAACAAAACTGGTTTCAGGGTGCTTGGAGACATTCTATCTGTTATGCAACATGACTTTGATGTCCCTGCACTTGTTGTTTGTGTAATTAGACTGCGAATGTTTTTTGGAATGAAACCCCAATGTCAGACTTCCTCCTTTGAGCTCACCAGCCTTTTGATTCCCCCATGCTGTCTCACAGTCCTTCTGGCCCGCCTAAACTTCGCTACATTTCCAATGGTCTCCGCAGCAAGGCACTTGAGCTCCTTATCTGGGGAATCCAGTATCTTCACCATGGTCTGCAGACCCTGCAGATCAGCAATGGCCCTCCGGATCTGCGAGTTGCAGCTGATCTCCTTCAATATCTTCAGTGAGCCGATCTGACAGTGAGAGACAGCGTTTTCCTTTTCCGGGCCTCATAAAACACTTCATAAAATAGTTCATAGCTATGGCTATTTTTAAATTCACATCAAACCAATTCACATCAATTAACACTTGTGGGAATGCAGGTGAGGGAAAGGTTTGTGTTTAATTCTCACAAACAGTCTACCTAGAAGCGTACAAAGCAGTGATTATACGGCACAGCGACAGTGCATAGTGTTCAACTTTAGAGGCAAACAAAGCAGTAAGAAGTACAATGGACAGTAATACAGTCAGTAAATTGGTTTATTGACCAGAGATCCACATTGTCATGGTCTGGTGGAAGTTTGCTATGGTGAATTAAGGGTTAAAAGTTAAGCATGCAGCGATGATGTGAACAGTCGGGGCAAAAGCCCAAGTATCCAAACAAATACACAGAAAGATGAAATAATTTGCCATTACACACACAGCAAAGATATACCAAATAAAATATCTGAAGGCAGACATAAAGGTTATGCTACATCCTTGAATTACTGTCTGACTTGGATGGCTCGGGCAGCTGTGCCTTGGAGCCACACCGGGCAGCAGCCACAGCGGCATGACGCCGGCACCCAGGTCCACTGGCACTGCTACTCACTTTGCATTTGATTTCTTCTGTATCCAGTAAGTTAATGAGAACTTCAAGGCCACCTACATCCCGGATGGCCAGTTGGCAGGTCTCCTGCGCCAGATTAAAATCCCTCATTGAGCAGAGAGCAATTACAGTGGCTGTCTGGTTGCCTCCCTGCAATAATAATTCAAAGCGTGAATTAATGAAATAGCTGGTGGAGATGAATTAGGGGGCATCGCTGCCACTGAGCTCCCCCCCTTCGGTGTCACTTTGTTTACCTCCAGCTGGTAAGATCTTGGTTTTTCAACTGCAAACACAGAGGAAAGAAAAATTGATAAATCAAATTCCCTTCTGGCTCCTGAATGACATCCAGAATCCCTAGACAACAACCTAAGTTAGAAACTCCAGGAAGATGAATTCTGAAATACTGAAAGATAATGAGGACTTTACATTTCAATGCAGTGTTTTGACAGCTGCTATATACACACACTCCAAGTTAACTTCCTTTGCCTAAAATTAGAAACTTACTAACTATAAAGTCAACAAGTGCTTTGCGTAAAAGGCAATTTTTATATTTTAAAATGTTTTTCAATATTGGAAACGGGGTATTGGTATTGCAATATATTTGGCTGATGGTGGGAAACTGAAATCGTAATGGCTGAATCACGAGAAATGGGGATGGAATTGTATTTCATATTACGATATATTACAACCTGTATTTCATGATTCCTCAGACCACACTCTTAGAAAAACGTCTCTGTGCTGACCCGAGGTTGAAACCGTGAAACTCGCTTCATTTGCAAAACAATAAGTGTTGATCGGCGCTGATGGGGCTGCGGGCAGCTTGTGAGCGGGGGCGACTCCTCCAGAGGCTCCGAAATTTTTCGGAGCTTCCCGGCAACCTAGTGTTAATAACCTTTAAATTCAATTTTTACCTCTCAAAAAAGAGCAATTAAAAGCAAGAGAAAATACAGAGGTTTTTCACAGGTAGTGCTATGGTATGCCTACTGATTAATTTCTTAATTTATTCACTTTCGTGCATTTACATATTTTGCTCTAGACTGTGCTACAAATAAGACAGACTTTTGTACAAAGGGCAGCCAGAGAAGTTGCCCTTCAACACGGCTTTTTAAAAACATTTCCACATTGAGTTCCCGGTTGTTTGGGTTTCCCGAAAATAAATCCAGTTAATTTCAAAAAGCAAAAATGGCTGAAAACAAACAGACCTTCAACAAGGCAGGTGGAAAACAGAGCCCGAGGCTGATATAGCACAACACATGTACCGCGACTTTGAAATGTGACACTCCACGCAAAGGTAAAAGATCTCTTGGCACAGGAACAATCGCATTTCCATTTTCTAAAGCTTTGTAGCACGGGCTGCTTCTGTGGGTGCTGCTACGAATTAGACAACTGCACATCTAACTGGAGAGCAGCTGAAACAGTGTGCTGGTTGGCTTTCTGAGAAGTGGCTGGCTTTCCGATTAATTTTCTTAAAAGTATAAGACGACAAAAAACTCCAAAATACTTACAGAAAACTTTTGTAACTCAAACAAGTTACATCTTCTGCAACTGGTAATAATAAAATATAAATATAATTTGCAAAACATATCAAACACAGTTCTGCTTGCTTGTTCTGGACATCAGTTTTAATAAATGTGTGTAAGTGGCGAATAAGAGAGCTGAGTAACACTCCACATGTGCAGACCATATTATAATCTGAGAACAAATGTAAGCCACTTGTCCATAAACAGCAGCTGATCAACTACTTCTTTGTCTTCACCATTTTAATCTTCAAAGGACTCAGTGGATTGAGATCATACATTGTAAAAACAGAAAACTGGGTCGAGAACAAAAATCAGAAAACCTTTGCCCTTAAAGCAGTGTTGACACTGTTTAAAACGATGACAACAGTGGAAAATTGGCTGTAATTGCACTCACTGACTTTCCTATAGCATGTTAATGGCAGATGTGTCAGTTCACAGGTTTTATGGTGCAGGAATACTCATGATGTCCTGGAATATACTCATATGAGAGCAGAACATCCATTCCTAGGACACATGCAGTATTATTTCCAGTGTTGTAGTTAAACATATCATGTGCCAGCATTACTCAAATATGAATAGTTAAGCAGCCTTGCTTTTAAACATACCGGTGATCAAAAACAAAAAAAGTTTGAACAAAGGATGACCATTTGACTCAAGATTGTTTAACTGTACTGTGCAGGTGTCTCTGGACTGTATTACTACACCTGGCTCTGGTACGTAACCCACAGACCCACCATTCAAGACATTTGCTACCAGCTAGACTTGGCAATAACAATAGCAGTGACTAAATGTCCTCTTAAATTACATCCTGAGGAAAAATATCTTTAAATATCACACATTACAATGTAGGAAAATATGAAGGCGATTCATAAATTCACTCAGTGTCTGGGACACACAGTCAATTAGTAATGTATCAGGGGGCAAACCTCACTCAGCACCTCCAGCACACACGTTCAGATTACATGATAAATCAACGATATGAGTACAGACGATCATTCCTGGAATTTATCGGCGGGATTTTAAAATGCACTTCACTTCAAACCATTTCCAAAGAAAATGGAGACGATAAAAATCAGAGAAAGGTATAGCACCCGCTAGGCCTCCGGGGGGTGGAGTAGGCCATGCTGGCATCATGAAACGGAGCACTTATGCCTTAAAGAGCGGCGTGGACATCCTGGGAAGCTCTGACCCAGGCTACTGGAGACCAGGCGTGACCTACGCTTCAGGGTCTCTGGCTCTGAGCATCTGAGGCTAATAGCGTGTCTACACTGCCCTGTGCGGTTCTCTCTTTCCCCAGGGTTTCAGATTTTCTCTAGGGATGAAAAAAAGACTACGAGATTGCTACTAAGTCTAATGTAATGAAAGGGAGAAAACTGCAACAAAGTCTGGTGAAAATTCTTGCTGAAGAATATATTCAAATTACTTTGTCCTTATTGAGAACTGAGATGCAGTTCTTATAGTACGGTATTTGCATTTTTTTTTTTATAGAAAATATTTTAAAATGTATTACGATTTTTCAAATTGCATGTGGGCGTGTGTATGCCTGTATGTGTCCTGCGATGGACTGGCATCCCGTCCAGTGTGTAAAAATACACTTTATTTACCTTGTATTTAATTATGTAATTAATTGTCTTATTTCTGTGTATTGTACTATTAAAATTCTGCAGTAATTTTTTAAATAAAAAATGCAGGAGTACAAAGCTGCAATTTAAAATCCATTGAAATAATCTGCCAAAATTATGCGCCACATATACAGCTGTGGTTTCAATCATGCAGCAGCAGAGCATTTGGAAATTATCTGACATGACAGGACAATTTCTTACAAGAAATTGAACTTGAGCCTGCAGTACCAGAAAGTACCAGCAGGGGGTAATCTTTTCAACAAGGGTTAAAATCTGTCAAAATCTAGGACGGAGAAGATGCACTGTTTTTTTCAGATAGCGAATTCACATGGTTGAAAAATATTTCAATTACTTATTTTGTGCACAGCTGTACTGAACATTTTATGAAAAATTTAAAACCATTGCTCTACCCCTAAAAATCACTACAACATTCTGACAATGCATTTGGACTGGCAAAAAACTTTTTTTTTGGGGGGATTTTTTTATTTTTTTTAAATAACTGTCTGTTAAATTTTTCTAATTTAGATTTTTTTAAAGTACATATGTTTCTACTCATTTTTTAAAACACTTCAAATATAAAGAATATCAAGTAAAACTTTTTGCGTACAAGTGATTTTTTATTTTTACAAAGTACAGTGAAGGCTGAATTATTCAAATTGTTTTTAGCCCTGGTTCCTAGGAAAAAGTGAACGTGGTTTCAAAATTGTTAAACATATTAATAGGAATAACACATTTTTTCAATTATTTGATCAAATCGTGCGTGTAACAATTATCGAATCAAACGTGCAGTGCAACTTACATATATACTGTAGGATATTAATCCAGAACAGTGGGGTGTAATATAATTGGAAGCAGCTAATGTGAAAATGATACTCTATGAAAAAGTCCTTTGTTGCCATATATATCTAGTTCTAAGCAATAAGACAGTCTGCTTTTGCTTGTAAAACAAACACCCTGTGGTTCCTTGCACGTAGATGCCAATTAAACAGTATGGGAACTATAATGCATGCTTATTGACCACTTACACAGTAAGTGAACACAGTTCAGGTTTGAGACCATAAACTGTAGTTCTAAATACACTCTCTTACATTTATTTGGCGTCAAGTGGATGTGCTGGTTTAATTTGCTGTAAAAAATGAATGAAAGCCTGTACTGAAAGCCAATCCTGCTGGCAGTTTTCAAAATATACTCCTTCATATGGATATTTCGATATGCTTTTTTAACCTGCACACAAATCCATAATGATGGCACTATTAATAGAGATTATTATGTCACTTTATGAAAATCTTGATCTTTTTCAAATACGAATGTCCTATATACACTGGGGAAAAAAATGTGCTTCTAAAATAAAGCAGATATTTAGTTTGGCTCAGGGTTCCTTCGAACCTCTGATGGTAATGATATTATAAAATGACTACTGGACAATTCCCATAAATAACTTCACAGCACGCCTTCCAGACAGAGAAAGCTGGGAGGTGTAAGTTACAAATGCATTTTCTACAGTTACAGAAACACGGTAGTGAATGTGCTGATAATGAATATACTCGACAAATATCATCCACCTCAGAAAATTCTGCTCCAGTCCAAATTATAATGATTAAACGCAATATAATAGGTCTGGCACAGTAGTAAGAATCCCGCTGAATTTTATGTGTTTCAAGAGAAAATGCAACTGCTTAGGAAAGTATGCGGTATATTGTTTGTACTGTTATAAAATTAAGATGCCTGAACTTAGCATACAAATCGTTTATAGCTGCGTTAAAGATAATCCTGGTAAGAAGCAAATAGGGTGACAATATTTCTGACTTCAGATATCGTAAACTATGTCCTATTTCGGGCCGACCGACATCCATCATCTGGGGATGCCTTCACAGTCTAGTGCAAACAGCGAGTGTTTACTGGGACGTAAAGCAGCCACCAGGGAGACCAGGCACTGACAGCAGGCTAGTGGCTATACAGTATATTCCATCAGCATGTCGATGCAGGGAAGGCGGACCCAGCAGAGAGCAGGCCGGGGATGCTTTTAGAAAGTAGCTCTTGCGAGGCCATCAGCTGGCTTTTTGCTTACAGCTTTATTCCACAGCTTTCCTATGAATGAGCAGCAATTTCAGAGCACACAGCAAAAAAGCAAAAACAAACTAAAGGCTGACTGTGTTCCATTTTACCGCACTAATGCCTTAGATTACGTAGCTTAATTTCCTTTAGAAATGGCAAACCTTGTCGCAGAACTTACGTAATTCTACATCCATCCATATTCAAGACTAATTACAGTTGTGGTGAGTCTATAACAAGAAGCATAAGACATAAGCTGGTTGTGCATCCTGAACAGAACAAGAATCTGTCACATGGTATGATGATGTTTACACGTAATAAGGATAATCAGTTCAATAAAAGAAGGCATCGATCCACTTTAAATGCTGCTCTTTTGGAAGGAAATGGGAGAGGACGAGTAACTGAAGTGGCATGAAGCAATACTGTAAGCCAAACTGTTTCCATGGTGCCCTTTAAACCTACACATCTGTGTGTGATAGAACGCCACACTACCGTAAAACGCTGTCACGTCAATCTCAGTAAATAATAACAAGTTCTGCTTAGTTTGTGTACTCCGATATGTTGTAAGAGACCAAGGAGCTGACAAAATCAGACAGAATTTCACTGCAGCCTGTGGTGCTGTTGTGGTGCAAATGACCTGAGAAAGGGAATTACCTCCAACTCATTTGCAAAAATATCAGCAAGTCAGCCAAATAATTGTGTTGGCAGTGGGGGGGCTCCAGAGCTCTCAGTTGTGGGCAACCCGTACCAGTGTTTATGATTAAATCCAGGTCTAATGCAGTCCGCGGGGAACATTTCTGAATGAGGGGCGTATCTCTGCAATCCGTTTGGTTCATTGTCATGTGACCCAGTCAAGGGAAGCGTTAGCTTCTCAGTAAAAATGCTGATATACAACAGGTCTCAGTGTTATTGTCAGCGAGACCGAATCAGACATTTTTCCCACTGCATTTTGACACTGATGTGCAGCACATTCCTTTATTCGGTGTAATTTTTAACTTGGCCAGTTTGCTGTACTGAGTATAATTACCTACAGATAAATACTCAGTCTCAAGTCTGTCATGGATGCAGAAAGCAACCTCAATAGCATTAGCGACATAGGCTAACCACTTTAAAAATACAGATATGTGTAAACTGCATGAATTAAAGGCATTTCATATGGCAAACAGTTTCTATCAGGAGTACCTTTTGCATGAAGGAAACGTGTCTGCTTTTACCTTTAAGTATTTCACAAGCTTCTGGATGTGCCAGTACTCGGAGGGCAGATCAGCGTGGCTCTCTGGCCTGCGTTCTGGCTGTTCCTCGTCCTCCTCGTCCTCTGTGGAGCTCTCGCTCAGGTCCTCAGAGCTGGGCCCGCCTCCAGGGGTTTTGCTTATTTACAGAAACAAGACTCAGTCAATATCTACAGGAAGCCGTCGTGTTTTTAGGAACTGGATAGGATAGAGGAGCATTGCTAGACTAGCATACAGCATGTTAAAGAATAACAGCAGACTGTAAAACATGCTGGTCTTGATATGAGTTTTACTGGGCCAGTAATGCACACATGAGTGAAGCTGGGGGTAACAGCAGGGAAAGCCAAAAACATCCCAGTGCAGAAGCGGCGTGCCAGAGCTGGTCAGATACAAGGCTGGGCATCACTACCGGCCAAACCCAACTTCAGCTTCACTTTTTAAGTACTATTTCCACTTTCAGCAGGGCCTAAAGCTTCACTACATCAATTAAGGCCCAAAGTACAACAAACTCAAATTTTTTACTAGTGTATTAAATCCTGGAATATGAGCTATATAGAAAGAGCAGCAAACATATAACAGTATATAGAATTTCCATATAACTATTTTTGATGTTATTATAAATTATAAAATAATTATAAAAAGATTAATTACAAGGAGAGAAAACCAAAATCTAATGATTCAAGATTATCAGGAAAAGACATTTAGCCTACTTTAAAAATGACGGCAGTAAAATTACTTGGAGATTTATAGGGAAGTTTAGTGATACATCTTTTATCGGGACTGTTATCTAATATGTTATTTAGGTGCGTGTTTGGAATTGCTTAAACGCCCATAATGATTGGTGACACTGAAACATGGTTCCAGTGAGTAAAAAATATATAACCTATTCTCTCAATTATTAACAAATCTTTCCAACTGTTTCAGTTTATTTTCGCAAGCGGTGAATGTGGACTCGTCCCTACAACTGCACCATTGATACATCGGGTTCCTGAACCCATTAAATTATAAAAACAAACAGTGTAGGGGTTGACTTATTTCAGAAAGATTTTATAAGGATACAATATCTTTAAAATCAAAATAGCAGGTAGCAGATAAAGCAAAAACGTTTCACTCAGAAGATTCAAAACATGCACTAAACATGCACATGCACACAGATGGCTTTTTAAGTAAGTTGGGACATTAAAAGACCAGCATCATGATGACACACTATGGAGCAATGAAATCTGTAACATACACACATGCACCAACACAAACTGCGCCACAGAGACACAAATCCCACAGACTGAGATTCCATTTCCAGGGAGCCTTTCGTCAGCAAACACAACCACTTCCCACACAGCGTAGTATAGATGATGATAAATATTTGTTCTGTGATGCCGTGGACCCTAAGGACCATCCTGTATGTGTACCTGGTCTCAGAGACTCACAGCACATCACACAGTTTTTCATCTTATGGTTCCTGGGATTTAGCCCCTAATATTATTACTAACCTGTACACATCAGCAATCAGCAGCCACAACTATAGAGCCACCGAAAAATCTGATTAACAAGAATGCTAATGCTACACACATACACACACTGAAACAGGTTGACTATATACAGACACATACATTTACATATGTGAAGTTTGTTACCAGGAATTTTAAAAGGCTGGGCAGTGCCAATTAATGGACACGAAATTAAATTATTTTTTTACATTAAGCAATCGCAAGTAGCGAAACATCTGGGCATCTTACATTTTTTGTGAAGAATGGTGTCCATGTAAAGACGATGAGGAGAATTCTGCCTTTTTCTTGCCAACGCCCTGCAGAGAACTTTCCAGAATGCTACTCCTTGAGGCCTTTCTATCATCTTCTTCCCTGAAGTAATAATAAGCCTTGAGGTAAGTGTGGTGACATCATTACTCAGTTTATCATAACAACACAATGTCTTTTGCACAAAACCAAAAACTATTATGATAATTGGACTAATTCAACTCTTTATAGATTCCAGAGCCTGCAGTCTACGGTCCATTTTTAAGAACTGGGAGTTTTTTTTTTTTATTGCTGCTCAGTTCATTTGGAATCCTATTTTATCTAGGGATTCGTGTGATATCTGGAAAATTAATGTCAGAACTATCTCCTATATTAGAGAAGAGAGCTGTGCTCATCAGAATGGTAACCCAGATGGGTGTATAATCATGCTTTTTTCTGCAGGTCCTGAAGCATAATGGAAACATGACAGAAAGCATATATGCACGCAAACATGTCATTGGGGAATTCCCATTAAAGCAGTGGTCATACTGGCTCTAGAGCATACAATGAGTGGTTCCTGGGAGTGTTTTAATGCCTTTGACCTCCATAAAAGGACTCATTACGCACTGATAAGGAGACCCTAAGCCAAGGTTCTTCCATTTTGAAGATGGTTCTAATTTCTTCTTGCTTCCTGGCTTGTTCTGTGCAGGCTGTTGTCTTGCCTTCTCATGCACATTCTTTTCTTGATGCTCGTAAGACCTTTGGGTTTGGCCTTGTTCCTTAGCGCCAACCGGTTCCACATGTTCAGTCGTTTGTGTCGACGGAGGCTCTTTCTGAACTCTGAAATCCTGTTAAAAGTGGTGGTGGCGTGGGGGAGGGGAACAACCTTCAATTTACAGAGAAATGCTGGCATTAAAATGCACAATAAATTTCCCTAGTAAAATTCTATGGAGTTTAGAGTTGTTAAAACCTCTTCCTCTCCGCGATTGTTCTTTTTAACAAAAACCTCAAGTTTTATCAAAGCTGAATGGCATATTTTCCTACATCTGCCATGTAGGTTCGTCACTCATTTCTGAAAGACACATCACACATGAATGTCTGAAAGGGTAGACATCTATCCCATGAAAGTGCATATTAAGCTAAACTGTGAATACATATCAGTAACTATTGATATAAAACTGGCTTTCCAAGAATGGAGGAACAATGCCTTCTTTAATAAAGTTTGAATACGTAACACAATTCAGGTCTTTACACTAGAGAGGGCCCTTCAATTACTTTGATGAACAATATCAAACGTTTATTGTTTTTTCACATTCCAGAGACCAAAACCTAAAGCTTGGCATTTAGAAAGTAGAGCTTTTGTATCACAGTTATGTAAGGAATAATTGACGACGGGCCGTTGAATTATTAGAAAATAATGCACACCCGAAGTGGTGATGCGGCCACGACGCGAAGCGGAGTGGCGATTACACCTCGGGTGTGCATCGTTTTCTAATAATTCAACGGTCCGGAGTCAATTATTCTG
>JABFDZ020000001.1:19741928-19763758 GCA_019775955.2 Pollimyrus isidori
TATCGGAAAATAATTGCACACCTCGGAACGTTCGTCAGCCAATCAGATTCAAGCATTCAACGGTCCCGTAGTATAACCAGTGATAATTTTAGAGGTTTGAACCCCCCCCACCCCTTTACAACCCATGCCAGCATGCCAACAAAACACATATGAATGGTTTGCAGGCAGGAAAGATTTTAATCACAGACACTTGCTGTACAGAAAACTAGCCTGTGCTAAATTTATTAAGCTTGAATTGTTTAGGATGAATAGGCTAAACAATTATTTACTTATTTAGATACTTAGATTATATTAATTTATGGAAATATTTATTTACTTAAATCCTGAGATGATTCAGAAGTGGTCAGGCTGCACAAGCAATGTGTTTTTCCACATAACTGTGTTAACAGTACACACTTCTGCTCCTTTACTGTAATGCAGGTCTGTACTCATTTTGAGGTTTTGTCAGAATCAGATCTTTCTGGAATACTTCATTTAATGGTTTTGTTCAAAAATATGAAAAGTAAAATTAGAAGGCACGAAAATCTGCAGCTATCAAGCCAATCCACTATTTAAAACAAAGGTTTCCAGGAACGCAAAAAGAAAACATTAAAAACCACGCAGTGCTCAACATCGCTTATAGAATAACTCACATAGAAAGATGGGAAAAGACAAAATCCCAAAATTTTGACTTAGCGTGGCGTCGTCCAACATACTCATTATACACTTGATTTTGCTATTGTCTAGAAGCCTTTTAATCATTTAGTGAAGATGTCTGATCTAATAAAATTACAAAATTATATGCATTCTAACATTGAAAACATCCAGATGTGTTCAGTTGTTAGCTTTGGATGTCACCTTGCAGAGTTCGGTTTTACTTGAAATTCCAGGACTTGCAGACCTGGCGATTAAAACGGTTAGAATGAACTTTCCACAAAATGAAAAGTCACATTCAGGAGGCACTACAACACAAACACACTACATCATGAAATAACTTGTAAGACACGTAACCATAAAAAAGCGGCAGGTCTACCTTTATAAAACAATTTGTAATACAGCTAGTCAATCCTCATTCTCTCAGGTCATATGAAAAGTCATTCACATCTCGCTAGTCTGCGGGTACCTCTAATAGGTCAAAACCACGACTGATGTATCTTGTTTCGTCTTACACTTTAATTGGTCAAGGTTTGTTTCACTGTAAGCACAAATTAAATGGTTTAACAACTGGTAGTTTCCGTTTTGCATAACAAACCAGGAAAATGCTTATTTTTGCCCTCTAAATTTGATTTACTTGAATCTCAATTATCAGAATACGCAATAAATTCACTTTCTGTTGTACATTACTCTGAATTATTTGAGCCACAGTACAACAGATAATTAATATTCTTGTCTATTTGGGTTTACATCTGTGATCCATATACAGTATATAGATAACATCTGCACTTTCGAAAAGGGGAAAAAAAACTTTGCAGGAACAGTAAAAGGAAATCGGCCTTTCTAATAGAATTTCCATTTTAATAGCTCAAGGCCAGAAATATATTTCAAAACTGGCCCAAAAACACCAGAAAAATCTGCGTTCATCTTGCTATTTATGCAAAAAAGCTAAGTATTTGCTTCTGATTAAACAAACATATCAAATAATTACAAATTGTATGTTTAAGAGAAGTGACATTACATAAATACATTTAACCAACACAATTTCAGTATTATCTGTAGGTACCGCACCAAAAGCTGTGAAGGGCAGTCATGCATTGAAATGAACAGCACACCGGCTCTGGCAGCCTCAGTCTACTGCGAAAATCATCCTACACATTTCCCAGCATGCTGTGCTGATGAATGAGAACACCCTGGACCTGCCCACCATTCTGTGTCCCAAACTGACCAAGCCGTGTTCTGTCAGGTTGGGGTCAGAACTGCCCTGTACCATATTCTCATATTTTTCTGCCAGCAAAAATATTTGCATACCTTATAGTTACAGCAACTTTCCTGCAAATCACAAGAGTGTCCCATGTCCCAGTAAAATAATTATATTCTGATCTGCGTGAAACTACATTTATTTGCAAGGCACAACTGTTGTTACCTTGCCCGGGAATGATTTAATTGGTCCAGAAATCATACTTTACCTCTATTAACTATTTTGCTACTATAAACAAACTACACCAAGTGTGAAACAAATCTGAAAATGCCTTTGTTGTATTCGACAGCTTGAAGCAATCAAAGTTTTCCAAAATGACCCAGTAATACTTAATAACTACTATTCAAATTCAGTTTCTTGTTAAAGCCGTGGAGAGAAAATATACCTCCAGCTAAAATTTAAATAGCTGGATTCCAAGAACTGGCAGACCTCACTGTGTGTATTTTATCATTATCAAAGGTATAACAAACCTCTGCCTGAGTTTTCCAACAGTACTAAGCAAAGTAACTACTATGAGTTCAGAAAGAACAATTTTTAAATAAGTGTATACCAAGTTTTTCAGCAATGATTAATTCATCCATCCCCCAGCCATTTATTCAGGATAGCATTGAGGAACAATGATAGGTGTAAAGTATAAAGGCAGTAGAAAATTGTAAAAAAAAAAAAGACTAAAATACCTGTTTGTTTATATGTTCAGCAAAATGAGGAGAATGGCGTTTCAGAAGTGTCACAAGATCTTTATAGATGTCACTTTTCCTTTCATAGGCATTTTCATCTCCTTCCTGTTTAATTCCCTGTAAATACAAGCTTTGTTGAGAAATAGTTTGCAGATTCTTTAGAGATTTCTTAGATGAATCTCTAGGGCTTCACAAAATACATAACATGGCTAAGTACCTATTACATAAAACCAATACCCTTTTACCAAATGTTCACTAGGCCATCGATACTAATTACATCTCTGTTTTTAACTTATTAATCTGAATGTGGAAGCTTTGCCATTTTTAATATTACATGTAGTTAGCAGAGTGACTGCAGTTCCTTAACAATGCTATAGTAAGTGGAATCTGGAACTGAATTGTTGACACAAGTTGCTAAACTTTTCAGTGACACTTAGCTAATGTTTTGGAAACAATGTAAGAATCATTAATTTAAGCTCATTACAGCGTCACTGTGTGTCTTGTAAATTATATTAAGATTAAGTTCCTTGAAAACTTGCCACGTCTCTGTGCAATGTTCATAAAGGGAGTTAACAAAGTGGACTTTTTGCAATTCTGCTCAATGTGCTGCTGCGATTCAATTTGTCTCTGAAAAATGTGTCTCTTATAAATCGGTACTTAAAAAAAAAACAAAAATAAAAAAATAGAAACCCAAAATCATTACATGCTAAATGGTAACCATACAGGAGATTGCACGTATTAAAATGGCAATGCAAACAATTGTACAAAACGAAAAACAAAAGATTCCCCCAACGACAAATTTCGGTCAGGCAAATGAACATTTTTCTCTCTCTTTTAACGTTTAACTTACCCCATTTAGAAAGACTCCAGCTGTACTACAAGTAACATACAGAGGATCGGTGTCACACGTGTGTACGACAAGATAACAAATCTCGCCGTGCACCTGGCGCCAAGGGGGCGTTCGACAACCATTCAAATATTCATAATCTAAAAAAACATAATAAAATAAGGAGAAACAGAATTACAAGGCTGTAGAAGTCACATTCTGCACTGTTGGGGGGAAAAAACGTGATGCAGTATGGAGCAGCTCATTGGAAGGCTTTACATTTGAGGTTTCCCCCATCATCACAACACAGAATATTATCATGTATCCTGTCATGAGTGCACATTGAACTTTCAAATCATGCAAAGTCACCTTAGTCAATAAAACTGCGTGTCAACAAAACTATGGAACGTTGGGAACTGAAAATTACCTACAGGTTGATTTTCTACTGGTTCTACTGGTGTGTGAATGGATAAGATAGATGGTGGGTGTCTTTGGGACACACTACTGAATACAACAGGCTTATAGGTGAAATTTCGTGCCGTTATAAATCAAGCTTTCAAAACAACCCCCATCGTGACAATGTAATATATTAATAACAGCCATACTGCAATCCTAAGTATTTGCATAGAAGGTTTCAATTTTCCTCTGCACGTGGGACACATTTCTCAAACGGGTGCATTTATCACCTGCCATGAAATACATTTCTGTGAAGGGTTAATTATTATGGTTCTTCAAATCCATTGTTTTGCTTTAATGGTGCTTTAATGGTAGAACACCAATTATATTCTTTTTGCCAAACTGAGATTCTATGGTAATATTTTCCAAGCCGAGAGAACGCTGGCATCTTTGTATTTAAGAATAACCAGCGTTACCTCCTTTGTCACAGATTAGAAGTACTAGAGTAATTCGAACCTGATGTATATTGCACAGAAATCAGCATCCTTTGCTCCCCGTTTCCACAGAAGCTTTTCAGCAGGGTCACATCATTCTTTACGGCGTCTGGGCCGAGTCTGATCTCTCTGCCGAAAAAATGAAGAGAGGTACTTATCCTCACTAATAAACCAAATGTACTCGCGCATTCCTACAACAAAACCGCACGCGGGACTTGCTGCCCATCACTCTCACAGCATCACACGGCGCTCGCCATGCAATACGAGTCATACGCACTGTGAGATCTGCTTCAGCGAGCTGCTCAGCAGCTGTGTGTCCAGCTGTTTCAGGAGGACCAGCAGCTTAATTCTGACGTCACGCTCCTTGTCCTCATTGCTGCTCACTCCGTCCAAGAAGCCCAGCATCGAGGTGTCCTCTCCTTCCGTGGTGGCGAAGCTGGGCCCCAGAATCTTCGCGACCGGATCTCTGTTTTCTAGCACAAAAAGAAAGAAGGACGAAGATGTAAGGAGAATAATACATGCGATGCGATACGTAAAGCTAGTCTACATAAAATGTGGTCTCACATTACCTTCGAGGCAAGCCCGGAGCTCTTTCAACTTTTTATCGTTTGCCATGCGTACAATTTTGGTAAGCTGACTGAAAGTCAACACACAGATGGTGGAAGAGGACAGATGAAGCAGGGGTCGCCCGTCACTGCTGGTTTCCCCTGACCTTACAGTTTGTCCGCTACAGAACACAACACACAGTTGCCAAGCAATAAAACGTAATGTCACTGCTCACTTCACATATCTGTTTTCTGAAATCAATGTGAAATTCATGGTAACAATGATCGACACACGTGAATCCCATATTAATGGAAGCCGAGCACTGATTTCAAAGTATTCATAAGGAAAAAAGAATGAACAGGGATAGGTTCACACATCAGACACACACACACGCAGCTGTATGGTGTACATTGTCCAGGATGAGTACCTGACTTCATATTCCATTTTAAAATCGCAAGGATCTAAAGTTGTTTTCCACTTCAGAGGTTCCTTAAACTCCAAATTTGCCTCCTGGGGGTGTCTGGAGCTGAAATTCTCCACAAAGTCGAGTATTTCTTTCAGCAAGGATTCATTATGAGGAGTGATTTCTAGTTTGCCAGTTCCAGAACTAGCCGTGGTCCACTGCGCTGCTCTGGTTAGTGCGATCCCCATGGTAACAGATGCAGGTGTGCTCTGAAAGAGAGGCACAGTTTGGCATAATGCAACCTTCTTAGCCCTTTATTTTATATTTAGATCACTGGGGAACCTCTGCCTTGCTAAAGATGACAAGACTCTAAACTTTGCATCCTCCAGCATTTTGTTGGAAAGACTTGGTAAGGGACTGAGGTGCGCCAGTGCAGAGACCATCATCTGGGCCAGAGAAGGCAGTGTGACTCCATGAAAACCATCCTGACAGCAGTAGCTCTTTCCATCCACTGTTAGTTCCAGTTTACCACAAAGCCAACAAACATAGCCTTCATGAGAAGTTACTTACTAGCTCCTTGAGCGAAGTTGGCAGAAAATTCAGAGAATGACACACTTTACCGTGATCCCCTCGCCAGTTTCGAACCACGGGCAGCGGGACATACTGTAGCGTACAAAATCTATAGTGTTTTTCTTTCCAAGCGGTAACCGTGTATTTAATTTTATGAAATGGAATACTCAATTACACATAGTAGTTAGGTTATAAAAGTATTTCAAATTAGCAATTTATGTCTACCCTAACACTGAATGGTCATTAAGACTGTCACTTCTGGCAGCTATAGGTAAGCAGATTAGTTAAACAAAATCCTCCATAGCCTTCATCTTCGTTCGCTAACCGAACTAACCAGTTAGCTGTAAAACACCTGAAGCTATAGTTACTCTTTAAATAGTTTATTTGCCCGGCAACCTATTTAAAGCAATTTTTAAAATCATATTACGAAAATTACTTAAATATGTGTTTTTAAATTCAGTTTAATTTCACTTTTGACTTTTAGTATTTATTGGTGGCCCGTTATTCTTCTACGGTGACAAAGTACTAACTTCGGATTAACCATAATTTACCTGCGTGAACTGCAGACGTCTAAACAGATCTGAGCCCAGTTAAAAACGCAAAACATGGTTATAAACATAGTGATCGTTAGCGGGCCCTGCTAAAATATAGATTGAATATTTCACTTGCCAACTAATTTTTGACTTACCGTCCAATTCGCAAAACGTTTCTCCCCTTTGGAAAAAGTCGCTTACTGAATTCGGTTACCCGGTTACCCTGGAAACTGAAGTAAACGCGCGGTTGCTATAGGCTAGCGTCGCCACACGGCTCTCCGGCCGGTGTTCTGTTGAAATGAGCTACCGGTACTTTTCCGAGTTATCCTACCGTAGTGCTAATTGATAGCCCTAACTCTTACCCTAACCATAAACCCCCTAAAACCCTTACTCTAACCCCTAACACCTAACCTTAATCCCAAAACGGTGGAACTGCACATGCGCTAAAAGGCCCGATAGTACGTCTCGATAGGTAGCTCAACTTGTCAGAACACCAGTCAGGAACAGGAGCAAGGTTGCAAACGGGAACTCACGAGGCTGTGGATTTATTTCATTAAGTTTTCTTTTTTTCTTTTTTTTACTTATTCGTGTTATTGTTGTATTATTGCTATTGTAACATCAAACCTGGATACAATTGTTTGTAGATCCCATCAGGGCTGTCTAAGAACAGCTGACTGTATCATCAATAACATTGCATCTGTACAGCTCTCCAGAACATCTGCTTTCATTTGTACAGCTGTTATACAGCTAACACCAAAGCTGTTTGTAGCATCTTCTGTACAGCTGTTCAATCATGTACCATTTGTATATCTGCCTGTTACAGATGTTAAAAAAATGAACAGCGATATACTGTAATTTGGAAGACCACTTGCATTTTTATTTTGCTTGTATAATGTGCCATTTTTTGCTTGTCAAGGGAAAGGTGGGGATGTGTCATGTATGCACCTATCCCATCTGCAACCTGTTTTCCTTTTGGAAATATTTCTCAGTTGGAGGTTTTATGGCAATCAGAAATCTAATACTGTTGTTTCTTTACTACTTTACTACTGAGTCTTCAGACTAAAAAGCCAATATTGCCGAGGAGCATGTTCTTCAAGTAGCACAAGAAGCTCTTAAGAAACTTCCTCCCTGGACGCTGTCTGGTTTGGCAGTGGGATGCAGACAAACATTTGGTTGACAGAGAAGGATCTATTTGGGATAGATTTCTCTTGCTCAAGCTCAAACAAATAGTTTGTTCAGTTCATTCCACTCAAATTACAAGAAGCTGAATTTCTGACAGCCTTGACTCTGCAAACACAAGTCTGGATCTCGGAAGCGTTTTCTTCTGATGGGGTTGGAGTGCTTTTTGCCAAGTTATGCAAAGACCCACACACACTACATCAACAATGAGAAGATGGTGTTTAGGGATACTCTTAGTTCAACGGAAGCGGATGTTGAAGGTGATTTTTATCCCACTCAAAGTAGAATATCGCTTTTGGCGTTTCATAAGCGGAGATTTGCATTTTTAAAGCGTCATTAATCATTCAGGACAGTTGTGGCATCTCATTCTTTCAGTCTGCACTGTAACCAAAGAAGGAACACATCACAAGGCCCTCACTGTATGAAAACACTGCTTGTGATATAACGTAATAATTGGATAGCTCAGATTGGCCAATGCAAAACGAATCTCAAGTAAGATGAAGGGACACAGTTTGTGGGAGCCTCATCCCAGGCGTATAGTTGCTTTAGCAGCTAAACACACACAAACTGAAGCAAACCCAGAAAAGTCAACTCCATTGTGCCCAGACCACAATTTATAGCCATAGTCCAGACGTGTTTTCATTTGATTTGAATAAACCCCCCTTTTTTAAGTCTTGCTTGAATGAATCGTGCAATTCACGCAAATCAACAATTTCTCATTGTTTGGCAACGGCTCCCAGTCTCATATGACTCGACTGGAATGACAACAGAAAAAAAAACATCCATACCCAATGAAATGATCCCTAGAGTTTCTCTCACTTCAGTCTCCCACTGGGCAATGACTCAGAAATTCAAACCTTTATGTTTTCTTCTTTGCCTATCCAGGACAGCAGGTGGAACTACTTTCCTCAGAGTGCATGGAGGTAAACCAAACTTGCTCTGTGCTGTGTAAATCAGTCGTCTCTGAAGAGTGACTGTAGCACATTGCGAAAATCTAGAAAAATCATTCAGAGTTGTCACAGTAATGATGGATGGGTGACTCAGGCATTTCATTTGGAACAGAGGACCCTCTAATTTAAAAGCCGCAGTAAATTTGTATTTTCACCAAAGGGGGTATTGTGCATATTGTTCAGCAAAGATGGCCTTTCCACTCAGTGTCCGCCATTCTTTCATCACAGGTGCTAATTGCTAAAGTAATAAAGCATTGGAATGGAGCATTCTGATAGGCTAAACAAATCACACATGTCCTTATAAAGTTAAAGGACCTGTTCCTCCACCACCCACACACTCACCTACATAAACTACACAATGCAACCCTAAAACTTAACAGCTTAACAAAGCAAAACCACTGATTTAGTCTGGCACACAAAAGCAGGCTTCGGATTGGACTAAAAATACATATTATACAAAAACTATGTATAGACCTACACAGAAACACACACGTTTGTTTATTTCAGATTGGAAATTTTTATATTTGCATTTGTATTACACATATGCAAGTACTGTACTACATTAAAAAAATACATTTGAGATATACCTTTAGTGTGCAAAATACATGTAAATGTGCTTTGTGCATTATGTGTTACCTCAGAGAAGGAAACTTCTCTTCCAGTACAGAAAGGATATAGATGGTCATTGCCTTAGGCAGGAATGACCTCCTGTAACAATCCTTATTGCAGTGAACCTTAAATAGTCTATAATGTTGAGCATCTTGTGCAACATCCTTCTTTCCAGAACCAACTGTCAAGGCCCCAGAGCAGTCCCCGGCACAGAGCCAGCACAGAGCCAGCCTTCTTAAACAGTTTTTTTTCGGCTTCTTCACGTTTTCTGATGCTGCTGCCCCAACACAACTGCATAGAAAATAAATCTTGCCATACATTTGAAAAATCTTGCTGCACACATTGAAGAACCTAAGCTTCCTCAAGAAGTTGAGTCTCATTTGTCCTTTGCTGTAGACAGTCTTAGTGTTGCAGGGTGGTCCAGGTGAAAACCCAGGTATCTGTAACCCTGTGTGCCACCTCCACCTCTTCTCCTAGGGTGGAAAATGTGTTCAGCTTAATCCTGGTCCTCCTGAAGTCCACAGCCATCTCCAATGTCTTGGTCACGTTCAAGAGGAGGTGGTTATTCCCAGACCATCATGCCATAAAGCAATCCACAAGTTCCCCTGCACTGCTACTAACCACTTGCTCAGTCATGCATCCCCTCAGCTGCACAGACTGATCTGTCCCTCAGCTCTTTAATAATCCAGGAGGTTGTTGGGGTATCTAGCTGCATCACTTGGAGTAGTGTAGGCTGGATTGTGTTAAAGGCACTGGAGAAATGAAAAAAAAAATTAAAACCATGATCCTCACAGTGTTAGCTGGTTTGTCCAAGTGAGAATGGGCTTGCTGAAGCAAGTACTGTAGATGATGGCATCCTCAAGTCCAACCTCAAGGAAGTAGGCAAACTGCAGTGGGTCCAGAAAGGAGCTCACCTGATGTCTGAGATGGTCCAGCACTAGTCTCTTGAGGACTTTCACGACGTGTGATGTTAGGGTGACCGTTCACCAGGGACATACATACATATTATTCACACATGCACACGCACAAGAACCAACCATGGAGATTCTATTTAAAAAACTTTGCATAGAGCATGAAGGAGCTGAAAGGTCCCTCAGTTTTCTGCATCGGCTTTAAATTTATCAAATAGTTTTCACTCATTTGTTATTGTTCACATACTTGTATCATGTTCCTCATCCAGGTTAAACGTGTCAGGGAAAGAGCCAGAAAAAAATTCACATTGCATAGCTGACTATTCCAAACAGCACAATCAGGGAGAGCAAGCTTCCTTCAACAAAAGCACAGTTTGGGATTATTAAATTTAAACGATGTCAGGTCTGGCCTCTGTTTGTCAGGCACCCTCTCGCTTCTCACATGTCCAGGTCCACTTCGGACCATGTGTGATTAATTGAGAGCGACGTATAATGAACAAGCAGCATGACGATTTTGTCATACAGCTTTTTCCATGCAACAAATTACTGCAAACGCAATACTTTGAAATTTGTTGAATAGTTTGTTAATTTAACAATCGCAATTCGATGTCAAATTCTTTCGCACTGATCATAAAAGGCTGCAGTGTTTTCCCATTATAAGCAACTGCACGGTTTTATTGACTGAACAGCAAAATGCAGTGAGAGATTAATTCTTGGAAAATGCTCTGCTCTTCCACCACTTTGGATAGGTGAAGTGGACAAGGAAGAAGTTGCCAAAGAAAGCCTAAGCCCTTTGCTGAGAAAAGCAGGGCCTTAAAGCATCTTCTGGTCTTCAGGCAGCCCATGCAACATGAATCACATCTGTAATTTATGCAAATTGTTTCAGTTAGATATAAGTCAATTTTAGGAGATGCTCTCAGTGTCTGAAAATGCCGCAGCGCGCTCCAGATGGCAGGGCACCGGCTCAGGCTCACCTGACAGTGACAAACCGCCCGCCCCGAGGGCCGACGTGGGTCTGCGCCGGGCCGACTGGCGGAAGCGGAGCGGCTGACGCGAGAGCGCTCTGGAGAGGTAGGACCGCTCCCCGTTACTCCCGGCGTCTAGAAACAGATGTCGGTCCACATTTACGCTCATCCCGGCGGCGTGCTGGATTCGCAGCTGGCACGGTAAATATTGACATTTAACATACCAACGGTCATTACGTTTTCGAGATGTACCGCTAGTCTTTTGATGCATAAATAAAATTTGAAGTGTTGATAACTTTAACACAAAACTGTCCAAAGTTATCCAGCTGGTTCCCATGTAAGGAGATGGCTAGCAGCACGAGCATTACTTTGTACGCCAATGACCCTTCAAGTGGAATCAATATATTGGAAACACTAAAAGTGAGCCGCTGGGTTCCTCCGTCCCCAGAGAAGGGTCACAGTGGGAATAATCCAGCTGTAAAATAGTAACAATAAAGTCGAAGGTTTCTTTACAAAACCATTTCGGTAAAGAAAACAGAATCAGATACTCTTGAAAGCACTTTTTGCATTACAATGAATATCATTGCAGCAGCCCGGTGGACATAAACCAGTAATTATGGCTTCTGAGTGCTGTGTGTATTTTCAGGTCACGGGAGCCAAGGCTTTTCTTTGGAGCGGATTGTTGCCTGTCAAATATAGAAGTTTAAAAAAAAAAACAAAAAAAAACGGATATATAGATTTACCAAAAAAAAAAAAACACAAACCAATGCCGGACCAGTACTGCACTGTAGACAGAACCGGCCTTTTAGGTACAACCCGTTCGATGACGGCAGCCAAAACCTCTGCCATTCTCCTTGTTGAATCCCACGAGGTCTTTATTCCATGCTTTTATTTATTTTTATTTCTAACCAACCGGAGCTGGCATGTAGCGGGTTCCAAGTTCTCAAAAAGAGACGTTATCAAAACAGTGGTAATAACAGGCAGCAGAGACGCCACATTTGATGTTTCTGCTCCACAACTTTAAATTCTCTCGTCCACAAAGACCTGTGAAGACAGCTTTTTTTTTTTTTTTTTTTTTTGGAGCAGACAGTATGAGCTCACAGAATTTAATCACCACTTGAAAATATTTCGGTTATTGATGCAAGAGAGGATAATGGGGCAGGCTGCATATCTGTCCTTAAGCACCTATGCATATGGATCCTGTAACACAAGTGGGATTTTACTGGGGCAAGAAATAAACTGGTTAAGACAGGGAACACCAGTCCAGGAAAATTGACTTTTAAAGTACGGTAAAGTTACATTAAACCAATAGCAAAGGGATTCCTCATCGCACAAACCATCGGCAAGAATGTTATTACAAAAAAAGTGGTTCATATTTTGTTTTGTTTTTTTTTTTTGGAGATCTATTCCAAATGCTGGAAAAGTGCTTATGGAGTGCGTCCCTGGGGCCGGGGGCCGGAGGCGGGACTTAAGCGGTCTGGCGGGTGCAGAGCACAGGAGCAGTCGGGAGCTTCTGTATGGTGACCTCTGGGCTGGTTCCCTGGAGGGTTCAGCCGAGGTCAGCCAAGCCCTCGAACCCAGGCTCACACCAGCGTGGCCACGCTTTGCCCGAAGCACTTGGGCGTGTTCTACCAGAGCTGAATCCAGGCCGGGACCGCCAGCCCTGAGCCCTGTTGGATCCCAGCTCCGCTTCACAGATAGCAGCTCAGATCTACCATTTCAAAATCACTCAACATACTTAAATGGAAACACAGAAGTTCTCTCTTTTTTTTCTTCCCTCGCTTGCTCTCTCTCCACTTCTCCCTTTCTTGAACCATGTCGTTGTTATTTTAAATCCGCAGCCTTGCGGCCCCTTTGTGGCTTTGTCCCGCTCAGCAACACATTATCACATCCTAACGCCTTTTCACTTTTCTTTCATGATGACGTCCACGTGTCCCGGGGGGGGGCAGTGCTGTAAACAGAGCCTAGAAGAGGCTCTTTGCTTTGACTGTTGACAGCTTAAAGCAGGGATGCCCAATCTTATCCGCAAAGGGCCGGTGTGTATGCAGGTTTTTGGGATAACCTGTAGGTCAGCTGTTCAAACCCAGGTGTGAGGACACTTCGGCCAATCAGTCCTCTAATTAATAATCTAATTAGGGAGTTGCAGCGGAAACCCGCACACACAGCGGCCCTTTGCGGATATGATTTGGCACCCCTGGCTTAAAGGTTATCATTGCTCTGCTGCCTCAACCTATTAGTGGAAGAAGCTGATGGACAGAAGAGCCTTGCACTGTGGAACTGGAGGGTGGGGGGAGACCAGGGTATAGATGTGACTTTGACTGCTCATATGCAATTTATGGCTTTAGCCATTGCAGAGTTTGAAAATGAAGGACAACTTCAAGCTGGAAGTAAAATTCCTGAGGTTCAAAGATCCTAAAAGTCTTTATCTTTCTAAGGTAGTACTTGGAAGAATTATTTTGTTTCCCACTTTAAATATGGAGTACATTTTTACTGAAAAAACAGGGTGCACTAGTTGCCTAATGCAGGGATTCCCAACCCCTAGTGTACGGACCGGTACTGGTCCACATCCACTATTTCCACGTCCCATATTTCGATGCACGTTACGTATCAGAGCCCCCCCTTCCCGCCCATTTTACCGGACAGAGAACCGGTCAGGGCTGACTGGCACTGGTCAGTGCAATAACCAGTGATGGTGCAGCCAGAGAAGTGCCTCTGTTCCCTGCACTTTCGCTTTATTCTGGTTTCACGGGCTGCATGATGACACATGGAACACGGCGCCGGGATGATCCCTAGGGCTGGTGCTGTGATTGATTCACAGAGAGCCCCCGCGTCTACCGGCTGTTGACCTGGCCTGTTGAAGCTCACTCTCCACAATACTTAGCAAGTACCTCTGGAACCAATCCCCCCCACCCGCCAGCCAGCCCAGTCCCAGGGCCACCCAAATATCTCCTCAGAGCAGCAGAAGCTGCTGCCATGCAGAATCACTGTACCTTAGAGGCAAAACAACTGTTGCTCCTGCATTTCCTTAGCACTAAAAAAAAAAAATGACAAAGTACCCTGTAGAATTCTTCTCTACACTCAAATTGCTGTCAATGGTGTTCTTTGCATCTGCCGAAAAGAGACTCTTTACTTTGAAGAGCGGCCTACCTCCGGTTCTGTTTACATAAGCCATTGTGGACCTAATGGACTGGGAACACTTTTCACAGTGTTGTCCCCTACAAGCAAACTTGGTCATATATCAGCCAGGTCCAGCACACCATAGGCTCATCTGCTTAACACATACTGTGGTTCTGATATCGCTTTACTGGGGATTACATCACCCCGTAAAGGGACATGACCTACTGAAAAATCATATAGAGTCTTGTTACTCTTCCTCAGAAAACCAGACAGATTACACAACCCCCACCTTTCTTTTGAATAACATTTTAAGTTGGTTCGGTTATCCTTGTGTCGCTGAGGAGACTTCCATTACGATCACACACGGGTCACCAGTCCTTCTGAAGGGAATTTAAACAAACTGGGCTGTGCCAGAAGGTGAATGTGTCACCCTCAAGTGATTGTTGGCCTTTGGACTCCCGGTGAAGCTGGTATTAGGCGGACATCCCATCGAGCTCGCCACACAGGGGGGCCTCGTGCCTGGAGGTGTCAGGAAAGCCTGCTCCATCTCTCGCATTGGGGCGCCAAGCCACTTACAGAATGAGCTCAGGCTCCTGGGGAACCGAGCTTTCCAGCACAGGGCAGGTCTGGGTCCCAGCCGTGTCACCGGGAATATGAGATATATCAGTGTTCGTTACTGGATGGTCGTGTTTGCTACTTCACATGCATGCCACACATTGAGAAAGGAACCTTTTCCCCAGTTTAGCTACAAAGCACAATTTTCTGTAGCTGGGTGTTTGCAGAAAATACCCCAAGAGTACAACAGCAATGTCTATGGGACTCTAACCTGTAACTTAATCATTACACGACCTACCGCCACAGTCTTACACTCCATATTAAAGCGCAATAGTCGTGAAACATACTGGGTCATTAATGCACTTGCTGATCAGCGATCAGCCCCACACCTGATCTGTCACCAAACTGTATTCTTAAGTCCCTGCTTCTGCACCTATTGCGAAACAGCGATTCCAGCCGATTACATATATTTGAAGATTTACCGGCGCTAATCATGCAAAAGGGCCCGCACCAAAGGTTCGAAAACATTCCCCTCCTCAGATTTTAATCTGAAACCCAAGGGTTTAAAAATCCCAGTCACTTAACCCCTGCATGACCTTTTACAACCCTGCTGATAAAACGTTGTTACCTTACGAACGCGGGCGCTCATGTTCGTTGTGCTTGTGTAGGATAGTTCTTTAACATCCTTAACAAAAAAAACACCTGCGCCGTTACCAGGGGTGCTTTAACAACGGGCCTCTGCTAAAAAGGGACTGTAACTGTGTTTCATAAAATTTTATGCCTCAAGTTGATTGTCCCATATTGAAAAATAAAGTCCATGTTCCATTTTTTTTTTAATTCTATTGACGGGGACCCTCCTCCTCTATTCAACAAATTTAATCGTGGGTTAGTTCCAAATCCCTGGGTCCCTTGTCCCTGGTCGATAAATACACCATCATAGCAAATAGTAGGCAGCCTATGGGCAACCGAAATAGTCCGGGGGCCTCCGACCATGCTAATGTGCCAACGACAAAAGTTCAGCTTTGTCGGTTTCTGTTGTCGTTCTTACCTCTCCGGCATGTTTGCGTCACTGAAGTTCCCCTTTTGGCATCTCATTGGCCCCATTCTGCTCCCAAGTTACGGGCTGTATTCTCTTCCCAGCCAATCATTTCATACCCGGTCCGTTCATCGTTATTTTTTTTCCCCGTCACATCACCATAGCAACATGGAGAGCGCCACATGCAATCAACCCCGTGATGCCATTACAAAGACAGGAGTCCTGACCCAAGATTCTGGAAGCTGTTCTTAGCAGAAGCTGAAAGGGTCCTGACCGTCAGTGGCGGTTCTGCATTACCCATCGATGTTGTCCCAATGACATTTTCTTCACCCATCTACAATCATGAGGTAAAGCTTAATTTCTTCATTAGTTCTCATGAAGACATCACCACCGGGTAACCCTAAAAAAAAATAAATCACGGACGTAGTATAGAGGCTGTTTACTGTTTTACTTAGGCTATGTAATGTTTTTGTAGTCTTTCCTTAGATTTTATTGAAGATGATGAATTACAAGCCATGTCCGTGTGGACACTATCCAATGAAGGAAATGTTACGGATCGGTAAGAATGGAAATGAAAATCAGGACACCTTCACGTTAAACGAATCCAGTCTCAGCTATGCCTTTCTAGGGTTTTCTCTTTAGTTCAGACTGACACGGGGCACCTTTCGTTTAGATGGACATAGGGTGGTTTGCACTTCATTTTGCCTTTCATGTCACATTCAACCCCACCTGTTTATGCCTTCTAATCCATGCCGAAGATGAGCAGCCTGACTACCTCAGAGTCCGTCCACAGCTGAGATCCTTAAGAGAAGCCTTCACCCCAGAGGGTCCCAACCAACAACGTGAAAGCAGATGTCCGGGCCGTCATTTGCTTAGGTTTCAGTACAAAATTGGTTGCAGCTCAGCCAGAAATGGCAATTATTGGGAACAGAACGCCAGCTCTCCACCTACATGGAAACCAAAACCTTGTAGAAGCCAAACATTACAATGGGCACTCAGAGGCACTCCATATGAGAACAAAAAATACAGGATACATCCCAAACAGCGCAATTCAGGGAGAAAAAAATGTTTGTTTTTGATACTTTTAAGGCAGTAACAGAACCTGTACCACAGTCCAACTATATATTCCGTTAATGACTAGTCATGACCAACCTCATTTCCCAAAAATTCTTCTACATATCAGCTAAAATCAGAGAGGACAACAATTCCACTGTAGTGCACAGAGGTAAAAAGGCCACTCTGCCTTTTAGCACTCAACACCAAGGGTCTGGGTTGAAGAGTTATCATTAGCGTTCAGAGGCCGACCAGTCCAGCTCCAACCCCAAGGTGGAACCAAGGAAGAGTTTAATAAAACACAAAGCCATCCTTTTGTGCTTCTTTAACACAGTCTATCTCAGGCCCCCATGGTCTGGTTTTAATCCACAGACGTCACGATTGTTTCCATAGGGCCGCCATCCTAACCTTATTTTCCTCGTAGTCATTTGAGACACCCATGATGAGCTGGCCTATAAGCATAACCCTTGGGGCCTAATGCCCCCCCCTTTGGGCGCCTGGCTGGGGGGAGACCTTGGGCCGTACGTCTGGGTGCCCTCACGGGTTCGGCTACCATTATGAGCGTCTAGCTGAACGGCGACAACTCAAGGTAACAGGCCTGGGGGACTCCTGCCTACAGACATGAGGTAATATGCCGTTAATTGCACTGAGACAGGGCTGGGCCAGGAAGCCCCAAAAGGCACAGGAGCAGGTAAAATCTCCCCCTATATATCTTCAGTAAAAGAGAAGGAACTTTGTTACAGAATTCCACCTCTTTTATAAAAAAAAAAAACGCTCACAGTTGGAGGAGGTTACCCCCCCCGCTTTGAAGGGCAACGTGAGCAATTTGTCATATAACTTACGGCATGGAGGGAAACTCAGGATGTCGACTCTGACAGCATAATTTAGCACAGTAAATCAAAACGTCGATGGGTGAGTCATCCCTTACAACTACTTCCGCAAACCCATCAGGAGTGATACTGGACATGTGATGACAGTCAGACACGTGACCGTCAAAGCCTCCTAGGGTAACCTCGCATGTCCAATCAGCGTGACCCTGGACCAATCCGCGGCCAAATCAGAGGGCCAGTCTGGGAATTTACAGGCGTCGGGCATACTCACAGAACCTGCGAAATACAACAGCATTAATCTTCCCTGTCTGAGATGAAAGTTTAACAATACCGTGAATCCCAGCATTCTTAAACCACATTGCTAAACCATTAGAGTTACATGGGGGTGGCTCAGATTTTTTTTTTTTTTTCGATCTCATGAATTTATTTCCTAACTGGGGAAGCCATTTCCCTACAGAGCATGCTAATGCTGTTTCAAGGAGAAGTTACAAGAAAAGGATGCTTTATTGTTATTTGGTTTTTTAAATCAGTCAGGTGTTATGGGCATGCAAGAAGCATGACCTGAAATCAGGATCTATTTTAGTACCTCATTGTACTTCAAAGGGCTCCATGACCTTGGATGTCCAACAAATTTACACCCACATGCATGTACATACAATTATATGAATGCATATCCTGGGCAAGGTTGAAGTCTCACACCGATTACATACCATTATAACTTTTTTGAAAGTTGAAGCCTCCTGCAGGTGGCGCTTTTGAGCCCCGGTCCAGGGGGTTGGCAAGCACAGACACAGCGTTTCTCCCCGGTAAATGGAGTACTGCTCTTTTCCAGCAGGTTTGATTGTCTGTGGCACACACAGGGAAACCCAATACGGGAACATGTGTTTCTGTCCTCTCTGGTTTTTGAAGTGCGCAACGCACAGAAGGCAGGGCGACGCAAGGGTTTCAGAACCGTCAGCAGTAGCCCGGGCAGAGTCGGCAGGTCAGAGAAGGAAAGGAAGGTGAAACATCTGGGTCAAGTCCATGACATCACCTAAAACACTTCGCTAAATGCACCATTGCTACATCAAGGGCTGGAAGTCATAGGTCAATGTTGTCAGGCTCAGAGGACAAGAATTGACTACTGGTCTTTGAGTTCACAACCCCTACACTATTCTGTTCTGAACACTCTGAAATTCAATTTACTGTTTAAGCTAAAAAGGTCTGACTGTTCTACACCATAAGATTTTTCTTCCCCAGTATATTTTCTCTTCATTACTTCCTAATTAAATGCCATAAAAAACATATTTTTGAAAACCATTGCTTCCTTTTCACGCTTTGAGTGCGTCCCAGGTGGAAAACGCCTAGGGGTGTCATGGGCACAGAAATCTGAGGCAAATGATGGGAGGCAGGACTGGGGGGAGAAAAAAATATTTGAGACACATCATAAAGCAAGCGACTCAAAAAGGAACAACCGCAGACACAAAACACTAACACATATGATCTCACTCCTGCCCCCACCTGGCACCTCGTGTTGTATCACGACAGCATGGGCGTCTTGGGAAACGCAGCACTCATCCAAACCCTGCTGGCCACACCCAGGCCTCTGCCGGCTCGCAGCTCCCGCATGCTGGACGCAGGATTGACATGGGGCATTTCTCGTGTTAAACATGGATCGTTGAGCTTGACAGCTTCTGGAAGGCAGCGGAGAGGGCCCTCTCACTCCCCGTACACCAAGTACCGGACAGCCCACTTCGGAGATGCCGTGTTACACTGCCACCCTGGATCCCAATTAAGCAAGGGTGCGTACCTCACAGAAAGTCCAAACCACAAGCGCAGTCACCTTCCCTGACCTTCCCGAATCACTGCTCTCCCACTGCCCGCAAAAGCCAATCCTTCCGCCATCAAAGTCAACTGAGTGGAAAGAGGAAATCTGAAGGTTTCTTGACCCGCTTGGCTCAAAGCTTGTTTTGGAATATCATCAAGCAGCTTGGGAAAATCACCCCACCCCACTCCACCCGAAACCGCACCCCCGTGGGCAACTCAAGACTTCTCCAGATTCCTGCCGCTATTGTTCTGAACGGCCCAAAGACATCTGAATTAGCAATTTGGGTAATGCTCAGACCTTAGCCATTTAACTGACGCAAATGGTCAACATCCTGGGATGGGGGAGGAGGGGAAGTGATCAGTTCTTTTCCTCAGTGAAGATCCACACACATGCTAACAGCATCTCAGCTAATTACTGGTGGATGGAAAAAAAATATTATTCCATGCTTATGTACCAGTAAGAGGGGCAGATCAAAGGCTGAGACGGCGCATGCGAGACATGGAGAAGCCCACTCATCAAAAGGTGCTTCTTGTTTACACAGATGGAGACCTACTACCTATGGGGCAAAGTTGCCCAGCAATTAGCCAATCACCAATTGAGGCCCACTTTCACTCCAAGGGAAAACGTTACACTATAAGACAGAGGTCTGGCTTTAGTGTGAATTTCTAAAGGTTTGGATCTCACAACATCACATGGTGAAGTCATACAAAAACACACAGTATGAGAGATACCAGATACACAAATACGTATTTAACCGTTATGCCATCATGACAATGAAATAACAATGTTGACCCACAGACTGAGGTATAACATATTTAATGTATAGAAAAGAAATTTGTGTTTCCTCAGAAGGTGAATCTGATTTCTATTAACAGTCTTCATATAGTAATTATTTTTTATGCATAACTAGAAAACGTAAAACAATACAAAAAATATTTGATGGCTTCACTGGGAGAAAAGTATGTAGGAGTAGATGTGAAAGGGACACAGCATCAGCAGGAATCCTGTGAAAACAAACCATCTTGCAATGCCAGCCTCCAGTGTAGTGAATGGCAATGTGGAATGTTATGTGGTCAGTGCCGGTTGAAGGCCATGCAGCACCCTAGGCAAGCTTCATTGCCAGTGCCCCTTGTCTGAGACACATATATACATCAGACCTCCACACATATACTCAGCCTCCCCTCAAGTACACATACACCACACATATTCATGCATTTATACCTCATACATCCACACATATACTCAGCCTCCCCTCAGGTACACATACACCACACATATTCATGCATTTACACCTCAAGCAATCTCACATATACCCGGCCTCCTCTCAGGTACACATACACCACACATATTCAAGCATTTATACCTCTTACATCCATACATACACCCTGCCTCCAGTAAGGTACCCATAAACCACACATATTAATGCATTTACACCTCAAGCAATCTCACATATACCCGGCCTCCTCTCAGGTACACATACACCACACACATTCATGCTTTATTACTGCATACATGGACACATATAGCCAGTCTCCCCTCAGGTACACATACACCGCACATGTTCAAGCATTTATACCTCTTACATCCATACATACACCCTGCCTCCACTAAGGTACCCATAAACCACACATATTAATGCATTTACACCTCAAGCAATCTCACATATACCCGGCCTCCTCTCAGGTACACATACACCACACACATTCATGCTTTATCACTGCATACATGGACACATATAGCCAGTCTCCCCTCAGGTACACATACACCGCACATGTTGATCCAATTTAACCTGAGACAAGCACACATATACCCAGCTTCCTCTCAGGTTCACACCGACCACATATCCATGCATTTATACCTCATACATCCATACATAGACCCAGCCTCCACTCAGGTACACATACACCACATACGAGCCACATATATTCATGTAGACATTCCTCGGTTTAGGATGGTTCGGCTTACATTTCGTCTTTACGATGGGGTGACAACAATGCACATTCAGTAGTCAAACATTACATTTTCATTTGTTCCTGGGCAAGTGATATGACGTACAATATTTTCTACTGACGCCAGAAGATGTCAACAACCACAGAGTCACACTTCCAGTTTCGTCGGCGTAAACATCATGTATAGTGTTAAACACATCGTACAGTGTTTTTCCATTTAACCAAACAAACTAAAATAAGTTTATTTAATTTTCAATGATTGGTGTTTAGTTAGCGGCAGTAATTATTTACTAATTCCGTGACAGCATCTATCGTATTATATTCATAATTGGTATTTTCCACTCAAGATTAGGCAACGTTCCAGTGATTCCATCGTAAGTCGAGGAGCACGTACACATATACAGTACTCAGCCTCTCAGGCACACACACCACTTACAGTCACACGGAGTCTTCACAGTGTCACCTCAGCACACTAAGACAGTTAAGCCATCGGGGAGGAGAGAAAGCTGACAAAAGGTGACAGGAAAAAG
>JABFDZ020000001.1:19795840-19808217 GCA_019775955.2 Pollimyrus isidori
TGTGTTGTCACTACATCATTAAACCTCAAGTTGCCCACGTGGGGAAACTCTAACACATCTCGCACTACTCCCCAGGCACAAATCAGCTTTCTGGAGGTCTCTCTCTCGCGCACAAACGTCCAGCTCCTTGGAAATGCAGCTAGGTGTGGATTTCAAGCTCCCACACACTCCCTTCCCCTCCTCTTTCCAACCAAAGCCAAGGTTGTGCCATTGACTCAAAGCAACAGGAAACTTAATGTCGCTTGACCAAAACAGGAGGGAAGTAAAACAATCCTCGGTCCAACTCTTGGGAGATGGTAGGGGGCAACAAGGGCCAACTTGGGCCCGATTTGGTTAACAGCCACCTCTTACCACTTGAGGGTACCTGGAAGCAGTTTTTTTTTTTTTGCCCCAATACTCATGAGAGGAGGGGTTGGGTAGCATGGGTGACCAGCAACAACCTTGACAGACCACTGGAGCATCCTTTGCCTAAGTGGGGTGTCGCAGAGCAAATGAAGCACAGGAGGCCAAACATCACTGATGCACAACTCAAGCACACTTGGTTGTAGCTCCAAATAAAACCTCAGATTGCTCCATGGTTCTCATGAAAACCTTAGTTTCCCCTCCAGATACTGCAGAGTTCCTGCTCCAAAGTGATCCTAAAAATGCACATCACATAAAACCACCAGGTTCTCAAAAACCAACAGAGAACAAACGACCCTCTTTATGGAACAGCACTTTAACAGTACTTTTAAGCACAGAGTTCAGTTACTCATCCGTAACGCTATCTGGGGCAGCATGATCAGGTCTATATGTACGTAGCACTTGGAGAACCGTAACTGCGTTGAGGAGCACATAAAGGTTTCTGACTGTTATTTTAGGCCCGGGCCAAAATTCGATATCTTAATCTCCTCAGTGCGATTGAGAATCAGAGCAGCATTCATCTTTATCAGGTCGCAGTTCTGGGGAAATGCTACAGATACGGAGGGACGGGACATAAGCACAAGGCACGGACGTGAGCGGACGTGGCACGCAAGTGCTTGACGACAAACGGCTGACACTTCTCATAGGGAGCAAGAGGAGGTGGTTGAGCCAGTGAGCATCCAGTGATGAGTGTCTGGATGAGTAATCCTGAAACTTCTGTCCCTGCAGATACAAGATGTCTATGTATGTGTGTATAAATACACATTACAGAAAGGTCTTCTTGCCCCCTCACATCCTCACCTTTTTCCTACCCTATTTGAACAACAACAAAAAAACCTAGTGCGGATGTTCCAACAAATTGTTTTCGAGTTTTATTATCCAACAGCAGATTTTTTCCCCCCAAAGATGGTCCAAAAGTGGATAGGAAAACACATAAACGCTCACACACAGGTAGAGGAAAATCAGGACAGACTCGGCAAATTCAACACCCTCAGTCTCCTGTATGAAACAAGACCAGAGTCCCTCACACCTGACACTGGACTCTTACTTGCTGGTCCAGAACTGATGGACAGCAGTCAGACTGCTCCAGAGCATAGAGCCATATCAGCAGGGGGCAGTGTGTGCAGGGACATCACATGGACTGAGGAAGGCAAAACACCAGCCCGAACAGCACTTGTTTTGTAACAAATATTTAGTGGTGAAGTGTCATGGTGGTGATAAGCTTTCCGAAAGGAGGAGCAGATTCACTCCAACATTCTTCTACCCAGATGTTCTTAATGGGAGGACAAAAATGCCCACCATAAATAATAAAAAATTACCCACAAATGCATCTTCATTTACACCGACCTAAGCTACTGAATTTTTGGGGCAATAACAAAAAAATGACAATAAAATGACCTGCACATTTTTAAGTTAAGTTATTTTAGGATATCCTGAAATTCCATCGGTGACTGTTGCAAGGCCGCATTTGGGGAACCTTAGGGAGCCTCTGTAGAGGCGGACAGCTGGAGAGGCGCGAGTATCTCTGCTAGGAGGCAATCATGGAGCGGAGAGCGGAGAGTTTTCAGCTAAATGATTTTTATAAGTTCATTCCACGGGGGCGTCGTTATGGACGGCTGACATGTAGCCTGACCCCCCACCCCCACAACCTGTTTTATTAAACAACTATATATTACAACTAATAAAATCTCTTCTAGAGTTTCCCCATTATTTCCATAACCTGAATTCTAACCTTGGCTATAATTAAGAAGTATTATGATAAAAAAGAAAATTGCAGGTCATTATCATGATAATTATGAGGAAATTCGTGCAAAGGGCTGCCAGGTACTGGTAATAAGAAGCAGGGAGGAGAGAGCGGAGTCCCCCATTCATTTCCCTGGTCGCCGCGGGGGCTTCGCAGAAGTCCGGCGATCACGTGCCACTTGTAAAAACATATCTGGCTGTAGGCCTTGCCGGCGTGAGATGGGGATTCCTGCTAGCACGTGTGCGCTTCACGTGCCCCGCAACACCGCTCACCCATTAGTCCCCAAGACGTGTCGACACGAAAAACATCCATCTCAGCCAGACAGGATCACAATAGGAAACGGGGGCGTTTGCGAGCACAAGGGCAAATGACAATAGAGTTTTCCGTACACCTAAACTCCCGGCCTGCTGAGTTCAGTCAGTGCCAATTCCCCTGTTCCCCCCAGTCAAACAAAACCAGTTCCCTGTTTACCGTCAACACAAACCAGTCCCCGGTCCACTTATCCTGTCGTCTGGTGCTTTTCCGGAAGGCTCCGCACAGCAAAATTAGTCGTCATGCCAACAGCCAAGCGACTGCCCCACGAGCAACCCGCAGATGACGGGCAAGGTTCGGCGAAGTGCCCAGACCCCAAAAATGCCATCGCATTTCTTCTAAGGTCATGCGCTCAGGCAAGAAATCAACAGTAACTTAAGTGTTGTTCAAAAACCCGCCGTCGGGTGGCAGACAGAGCTCCTCATCACAATTCAACGTGGAGAGGGCACTTCCTAAGGACATCGACCTCCATCTACAGACACTTTGCACTTTAGTCATGTGGTCCTACAATGCTTCCAAGCATCACTCCTGTATACTTACAGTCCTAATTTATTTATTTCAACCCTTATTCAATCCCATGCTGCTTCTGTTAGTAAGTGGACAGTCCAATGTATGCGAGTATAAGTCGCCTTGAAATTGTGTTATACTGAGGCACACCAACCAAAACAAAAGTGCTATAGTTAGCTATTACAGGCCTTTCGGATTCTGACGTTGCTACCACACCTTCAACCCAACTAGCGTGAGCCGACTGGCCTCCTGAGTGCCCCCCTTCCTTCCTAATGACAAAGTTGGCCCCTCAACATAAATGACGCCCCCTCATGCTCCCATTTAGGAACCGGTGCTGGGCTGAAGCTATTTCCACTGCAATGTTGGAAAGCGTTAGCCAGCCTGTCTAATAGCACACTTTATTCAGACAGGATGTGGTCACACGTACAGCTGTTCACTCAGTCTATCCACAGCGAGAAATGCGACACGCATACATCACACACAGATAGAGGCAATCCTGGGCAGCGTGTAGAACATCACACCTTTAAATCATAACCACCATCAGTTTTGTCAACACAATGTCTTCTAAAAACATGTCACATCAGTCCTGTCTCTGTTTTTCCCCTTTGGGGTCAGACTGATAATCCTGTATCTAACAAAAGTGACGAGTCAGCCTCGGCAAACCGACAGGGAAGAACCGCTACTGCGATCCATCCTTAGCCAAATCCCAGCAATATTTCATTAATAAAAATACACGGCCCCTTGCTCTGAACCCAAAACGTAATTATATAATTTCACTGACATCCAAGCTAATAAATGATGCGATTCTGCTTTCAGGCAGGAGAGCAGGACTTTGGGGAAAGATCACGGAGCTTAAAGCTTTTTCGGATCACAGACACACGGCTAGGAATCGCGGCCTAAAAAACGACAGCAATTAATCAGCGCTACCAAGCAAGAACCGCTCGACCAATCACCATTAAGGTAATGGATGAGTCACGGCGAGGCTACCCTCCCCCCACTCCCCCGCACCAAAGACAGAGCCAAAATATCCAAGGCTATACCCTCTGAGTGGAAAAGAAAAATAAAAATTACGGCGTTTTGCTATTGTGGGCTCGTTATGATGTCAACTTCGAAAATCTCAGACTGATTGAGGCGAAATGCGAGTTAAAGGGCACATCAAGACTAATTTTTCCGTCAGCGAGAGAGAAGCGTGCTCCATCAGGGGCTACAGCAGGGAGACTCCGTGAAAACACCAGCGGGAACTTTGACTCCGACTTCAGAGCTGCATTGACAGTCTAATGTTTCCATTATTTTCCCCAGACTGGACACGAACAGGCCGGCCTCTGGCGGCAGGATTCAGAGGTATAGCGAGGTCGGATCATCCGAGGTGGACGCTCCTCTGCGGAGGAGTGTCCTGAGGACCTGGGGTAGTCGTGCAACACGCAATTCACAAGCGCCGACATATTGGGTCGTGAGGGGAAGGGAGGCCCCAGACTTCCCAGTTTCCCGAGGCGCTGGTCCGTCCCTGACCACATGCAGGACGTCATGGTGCCGGAGGAGCCCTCAGCGAGGTTTTCCTGGAATTTACTGCTTTGTTTGCACTCGCGTGATGGGAGAGCCAGACACAGGGATCTTCCCAGTCGTTTGCCGGCCCACAATTAGAGAGGCTGCGTTATGTTGGGCCGGTCTGTTTGGGTGAGACAGCCGCCTTAATGACCACAGGGGCCTAAGAGAGAGACACTGCCATCACCTGCCCACCCCCCGCTTTCAAGTCTCCAGGTTACGAACGTGATCCGTTCCCCAGGTCGGATTTGGAAGCAAATCCGAAAAATAATAGTACATGACAACAATCATAATACTACTACAGTAAAAAAGACAGTACATATGATAGGGTACCACACCTTGGGCCAACAAACTACCGAAGCTGTCAATGTTTTCACGAGCATCACAAAGTAGCTTGTGCGTTCGTTATTACGAACCTCTGTATTTAACCATAAAAATGAAGCGTTCAACTTGGGGGCCGCCTGTACTTTTACTACAGCTGAAGGACAGCGCATGGCTTAAAATGGGGTCCATCGCAGCAAATCCTGATACAGCTGTTTGGGTCGGTGGGCAAAGAACCTGGGTGAGGCCACATCTCAGAGGAGATACTTCAGGAAAATCGTGAACTGGTGCAAAAAAAATGACAGGCATCAAATTACAAGCCACCAGACTGTAAACACTCCTATCAAACTAACTTAGAAACACAACAAGGGGCAAACCACTGGCTGTCTTCGTAAGGGTGGAAGAGACACAGTCAAGAAAGAGTGAGGAATCCCCATGGGAAGGTTCCTGCGACTGGCTACTCCAGATGACACTGAAAAATTATGCGATGCGATATGATAATAAGCAGGATCGTTGCAAGGCCCGGGAACCCGGCCAGACTCACCAGAGGCTCCTTGTTCTTCACCAGCCGGATAATCTTCACAGAGTCCTCATCCTCGTCTATGTCGTCGGGCATGGGGGGCAGCTGGGGGTCGTAGCTCTTCTGTGCCACTGTGTCATGGACTGACAGCAGGCTCTGCCATGGGGGGGGGACAGGCATCACTATGTGTCTCCTTCAGAACGACCCTTCCTGCCCCATGCCGCTTCACCAAAACCCTTGGGCCTCTACCCCAAGCACCCCAGAGATCCAAGAACCCCCAGCAAGCCGGACTGCCCTAGGAGGTCCTGGCTAATTAAGCACATCCATAACAGGAAGATGGCGACATCTTCCCCCGTGATTAGAGGTATCTGGACCTACATTCACCCTGTTTTCTCAAGGCCTCAAGGGGCATGAATCAGGGGCCCTAATAAAGCAAAAGCTTTTGTCTAAAGCGACAGGCAAGCAAAGCCGATGGTACTCAAGCCTACATCTGTCAAGAAGCCAACTTGGTATAAGTGCAGCTAGACCGAGCTTTCAATGAGTGACTAATAAGTGAAAATTAGCACAAAGGCAAGAACCATACAAGACATAAGGGAAGGAGGCTGTCAGGAGGCCCCAACCTGGAGCTGGTCAGAGGCTCAGACAAACTTCCAGTATCTAGAGCCCTGTCTGCATGCCTGGCCGCTGCCGGGACCGCAGCCGGCATGGACTGTCGCACCCCCCCCCCCACCGGTGCACTTTCCAGAGATGTTTGTGAGAATTACAAAGACAAACAAAGCAGAGGCGCGTGTTTGAGTGAGGGCTGGGAGCACACGGCCATGCAGCGCTCAAGATGTTCCTAAGAAGGACCAGATGCTCGCGGCTGAGGACGCGAGAGCCGGGAGCCCAGGAAGAACCGGCCTGAGGAGCGCACACCCGTTTCCCATCCATCTTAAGACCGCTCGGCCCCCCAATAATGGGGCCCTACCACCACCACCACCAAAACGAGGGGGGGGGACACTTCCAGACTGTGATACCCGTTTCCGGACTGAATATGACGTTACAGCATAAATATTTCCAGAGCTGTCTTAGCCCAGCGCTACGTTTAGCCTTGTTTTTCTTTCTCCGCTTCACGGGATGGATGGCCGTCGCCACGACTCTCTCATCTTACCAACCATGTGGGTGGCACCCAAATCTGCAGTCAGATCTCCTCCAGACCCCCCCCCCCACCCCCCTCCCCATTCAGGTTGGGGCTGGCAGAGAAGTGAAGTGCCCACAGCACCCTCTGCCATCAGCTAGGCTCCCCCCTGGGCTGGAAAGCGCCCGTTTCACCACCTCCTATATGTGTACCCATGTCCTTTGACCTGACTACAACCCCAGCTTGGTCTAGCCCGATATCCCGGCTTCATAGCGCCTGTCGTCACAGCCTCGCCACCACAGTGCCACGTCCCCTGATGGCTAATAACAGCCCAGCTGGTAACAGCTTGTAAAAACCCGGGACCACAAGCACTGAGAGGTGATCACAGCATGGGGAACATGGGTGGGAGGGTCTAATGGGCAGCACATGGGCAAAGGCGGCTACCGGGACGTTCCTCCGGAGCCAATGGGTCGCATTTCAACACGCAAAGCTCGCCGCTGCCTTCTGTAAAATAATCCAACCGCGAGTTGTACTTTGGACACGCGGATTCTTAATCGCGCAGAAAATGGACACCGATCATCCCAGGCCCAACATCTAATTAGAGGCACTTGGTAATCTTTTTTTCTGCCAAATCCAAACCTGTTTTTAATCTTGACCGTAGATGTTTTGCGGGATGGGAGAACTCACCAGAAGAGTTCTATAAACCTGAGCCTGTTTCTGTGTATGAGTCCGGGGGCGGGGCGGGGAGGTAGCTGCCCTAATGGGGACTTTCATCACTGCCAGTGTTAGTCTTTCAAAGGAGGATAATATGGGCAAAATTTGTTTTTTCATGTGCAGATCATAAGGGGACACCTTTAAACCTGGATTTATATCCTGCTCAGGGAATGGATCGCTTCCCCCGTAATTGAGAGTTATATCATTACTATCGCAGAGCAGCCATTCAAGATGGCCATCTGCTCACAGTTTGCGGGCCATGCCGGCTGACCTGTCTGGGTCGGTCCGATGGTTCCACCTGTCCGCCACGTACGTGGCCAGAACCCAAAATGCCCATTTTTTTCAGCAGAAAGAATGGGCATTTTGGGTTCTGGGCACGTATGGTCTGGTTTGGGCACGTATGGTCTTGTTAACAAGATTTTTATTTTTTTTTTTCGCTCGTTCGACTAAATCCGTCCCTGTAAGCCGAAGGGAGAGACATAAATCCCCAGGAAAATTCCGCTTTCGGGATGGTGGTACTGGACGCTGTCGGGACCTCACACAAGGCACCCACCCCCCCCACCGAAGTACTCAGAACCAGGAGGGTTGCTCCAGGGTCCAAAGAACAACTCAGCTCCGAGGAACTGCACGTGGGCCACTTCCCATTGGCAGGGTCGAGCCTCTGGCCGTGAATCCGGTTGCAATAAATCCATCGCTGTCAATACACCGACGGCCACATGGCAGCCAGCTGTCGTACAGGAACGCTGCCCCCCCCCCACATCAGAGAGACGCCAATCGATCATCGGCTCGTAACGTGCAATCACGTTTCCAGGGAGGGCTCCATTTAGCAACGCTCTCGTGATTAATGTCTCCACGGCAACAACCCACACCCCCCCCCATCCCACCATCACCCCATCAGACGGCACAAGCCCGGCCGTGAAGGAATTATTTCTGGCTCAACCCCCGTATGCGTGGACGCGATTCAACGTGACTCCCTGAAAGCCTTTCCGTCACCAGCAAGACCCCTCGTGTCATCTGCACCCCTATATCTACAGCCTGCCATTTTAACCTAGCGGGGGGGAAAACTAAAAAAAATCAAGACGACGACAGTGGGAAGACTGACAGGTGGAGGAAGAAATTAAGATCAGGAAAGCGGAGGCGGGCAGCTCCACGTCCCTTTGGAGCCGGATCGGGTTTTGGGATGTTCCAGCCAAGCAGGAATAATGGGGGATTGGGTTTCACATAACGGGACGTACGGAGAGATGGAGCGGATGGG
The DNA here is from genome assembly GCA_019775955.2 of Pollimyrus isidori. NCBI lineage: Eukaryota > Metazoa > Chordata > Actinopteri > Osteoglossiformes > Mormyridae > Pollimyrus > Pollimyrus isidori. The sequence continues at coordinate 19,804,275 of JABFDZ020000001.1, forward strand.
TGGAGAGGGAGAGAGGACATACATGCCTGTGTGGGGGGACGTGTGCAATGGGTGAAACGTGACAGGCAGTGGGCTTGCAAGCAAACGCGTGTCAGTTTAGAGCATGTGTGAAAATCTGAGTAACCGAAGACCTAACACTGGTGGAAAGAGAGATGGGAGCCGTGAACACTAGAGGGCACTCCGGAGCTCATACAGACGTGTGACGCCTTGACACATCAACGGAAGCACGAGACTTTCAGGGAGGAGAGGAAGTGAATTCAAATGATGGAGTGCTGGAGAGAATAATTCAGGAACAATAAGAGGGATTGAGAGAATGAGTTACAGAGTCCGAGGTGGATGGGGGTGTATAGAGGTGTGTGTGTGTGTGTGCGCTAATGCACAAGCCTGTTTACATGAGGAAAGGCTGTTTGGGCACCTGACTATTCAGCTGGGCGGCTGTGCATATTTTCCTAAATAGAAAGGATCACAAACCCTCGGGAGCAGACCGCTTGCAGACGGCGCCTGAAGGTAGTATTACTCTTTCACTGCAAGAAAGCATTTGTGTCCCTAAAAAACTAAGAACATAAAAATGTACAGGTGTGTGTGAGTAAAAGAGCGACGCTCACCTTGACATGGGGCTTGTCCAGTAACCCAAGGAGCTCCTGAATCTCCGGGCCGACGGACTTGTTCTGCAACTCCTGCACCAACTGAGAAGACAGGATTGATTGGAAGGAGGGGGGTTGGCACCCAGCCTCATGTGGGGTGGGGGCAGCCTAATTTTTCTGACACACACACACAGACACAGATACACACACCTGGATGCACACCCCCCTCCCCCCGTCCCCCGAAGACAGATGAAGTCCACAGGCCACACAAAGGGCTGTTTATGCCACATCAGAGCAAGACCGTTACCCCGCCAGTGTGGGTCGGTTTTCAACAGGTTGGGGGGAAAATTCACACATCTTCTGAGAATCTTCTTACCAGCCTGAGGTGGTGGAAAGGAGGTGGCAGGGAAAGGAACTTGGGCAGAAAACACGCATGCCATGCCCCCTACTGGTCCAACATTGTACCTACAGGGATTGTAATTCATCTAATGGTCCTTTTGACACACGCGGGGGTCACTTTGGGAACAAAAAACTGTCCACCCTCCGGTTCTTAAAGTCATCCCACAGAGGAAAGCAGGTGGGAAAGTATATCATCAGTTGAGGAACTATCACACTTTCACCTTCAAAAAAAAAAAAAGAGGGGGAAAAACACCCCCCCCCCCATGTGGAAGTAATCTAGAAGTCCAGTCTACCTCAGCTGAGAGTTTATTTGGACAGCAGAAGTCCTGAGGATGGAGTTTACGTCTACGACGACCCCCCCCCCCAAAGCAATCACGTCATGAAAACAGTGATACGCATTTCTGAGGCAGATTTGTTTAAACTATAGGCATCTCTTTTGATTACGCCAGAAGACATGGAGGATTCTTGTTTGGTTCTGCTATGAAAGCTGACATATCGGGGCAGAGTGAGGGGGTCCATCTTCAGCTAGGGGAGGACTGCGAATCGCAGGATCGAAAGCTGAGCAACAGGCTAAAGGCTTCCTCCTGTGGAACGGCGGGGTCATGTAGGTTACATCAAAAAAAAAAAAAAAGTCGTTCTGATAAACTTGAACGAGCTTGGGATGGAAACACACATTCAAGTCAAGCGGGGAAATTTTCCGTAGGACGTTACTTTTGGCAGGACCCAACCCCTGACACTCAGAGCCATCACCTCACTGACATCACCAGCCACACCATCACTGGAGGAGTGCTGGCCGTGGCCCGGGAGCCATGCTCTCTGGAGCCATCTAGTGGCCAGGGTGGCATACACTAAAGAGTATGGCTGTAGGAGAAGCACCTTACTCCCAAGCCAGGGTAGAGATATTGCATACTGGAGAACAGAACTGATTATGCTGATTGTTAATGCCATGTCTGCTTCTAGGGCTATAAGTTATGGTGAGAGGAAATGGGTATTAAAACAGAGTGAAGAACCAAAAACCTTTTTATAGTTGTTCCCCTGTAATCCTGGAGAACACATCCACGGGTTAGCGATTGCGTGGGGAGCGTATTGCTGAAATGGAAATTTAAAGGTGCCTCCATGATGTGCGATTCCAGAAAAGCCAGCAGATAAATCCCCCAAAGTTAGATCGTGCCTAGATGTTCAAACAAGTGGTGCTGAAGAAAGACCCTCTTGGAGGGTGGAGGGGGGGGGAGATATGCGAGGGAATGTCGCCAATATGCAACTTGCTAATGAGAACAGGCATGTTGGCACAAGCCTGAAGGCTTCATGTGAATCCTGAACACATGGGGGGGGGGGGGGTCTCACGGACATCTTGCATGTCACCTGCCAGGTAAACTGCATATAAGACTAAAGATGAGCAACAAAGGGCCCAGAGTTCCTGCTGGCAGCTGAATACCCAAAATAACTGGAACAGTTTTACTGGGAGAACTGGTGAAGGTCTGCACTGCAAATGGCAATTGTGAACTCTCCAAATAAATTGATCGATTCTGCAGCTTTGGCCCCCTTTGGGATTTTAACCAAATCCTTTTTGGGGGAAAAATGCTAAATCTAAGCTCATAATTTGAAAGAGCAGACTGATCAACTCATTTTCGACTTCAGGGGAAAAATGGGAAAGAGGAAGAGAAACACAACCCCCCCATCCCTCGTGCCAAACACCCCCCCGACTCCCCATCCATCTCCCACATTGACAGAATAACGCAGCACTATTTCCTTCCAGCACTTGTGACGTCATGCCTGGTGTCAATCTCCTCATGGTACCATTTCATTTGCAGCGCCTCCTGCCAGCGGGACCCTCACCTGCCCGTCCGCCCGCCTGTTTATGCTCCCCTCTTCCCTCCCTCACTAACCCCTTTGATTTGGACGTAATTACCGAGGTTTCGTCATTCTTGAAGTAGCGAAAATGGAAACAGTCCGAGGGGCTTTGATTACAGCTTGAAATGAAAAGCACAGGCCGGTCGGCCACTGGAATCGCCGCCGGTGGCCCCGCGCGGCAGTGGTGGCGGCTCTCCTGCCGCCATCTGGACGCGCGCTGCGTTTACACAGGTGCGCGATACACGGCGCACGTCACGCTCCGGCCTCGGCAGGAAGGACGTGGGCAGCGTTCTCCTCGCAGGGAGATGAAGTGGCCAGCCAGGAGCTGCACTTTCACGGGGGCACGGCGCTGGCTCCAGACCCCAAAGGCACGGCCGTAAATCACCCACACGTCCGCGAGGAGAAGACAGGGGGCGGCCTGCCGCGCTCCCCTCATTTCCACACCCTTTACCGGCCAGATCGGTTCACTGCCTCCCCTTGTGTGTTCTCACACCCACCTGCGTGGCGTCCTGTACTGCCCAGTCGCTAGGGAACTGGGATCTGGATACTCTACCACTCTGTCTCTTGGAGGCCCCCCCCACTGACTATCTACACCTTTGCTCCCTTCCAGCTGCCGGCCAATCAAGAAAACCGAATACCGGAGTCAGGGGTGCTGGGAGGGAGCAACGGCGTGGCCTGGACCAGGGTTCTTCAAAGAACCTGAGAAAAACGGCCTGAGAAAAACTGCTCTAACACGAAGACGGACATGACGCTCGGCTTGATCGCCGCTCGAGAAGGGAAGGGGGTGTTGAGTGAAGCAGGTAAGTGATCAATGACCTAGATTCACGCTTAAGGAGCAGAGGGACTGTCATCTTGGATGGGGGTAGACACGGCTGATAGAACCTTCAGAAGCGCCGCACGGTGAGGCTTACATCCTGGGCCAGGGTCCCGGCGCTGATCAGCACTGGGGTGGGACTCCGGTCTGCATAGCGTTGCAACTTCTCGTGGATCTGGAAGTAGGACGGGAAACTCAGAGGGGCCCCAATGACTCCTAAGAGGCGGGGGGGGGGGGGGGGGGGGGGGGGGGGGGGGGGGGGGGGGGGGGGGGGGGGGGGGGGGGGGGGGGGGGG
>JABFDZ020000001.1:19848065-19865839 GCA_019775955.2 Pollimyrus isidori
GGTAGCGAGAGTTGGCAATGTCCTCCAGGCTGGGCAGAGAGCAGCCAGTGGTCTTCTGGGCTGTGTTGATGACCCTCGACAGTAAGGGAAACTCATGCGCGCTAACTGCCAAGTTCGGTGCACGACACCACGTTCCCCCTGGACGAATCACAGGGAGAATCCTGGAATAACAAGAACTAGGAAGACTAAAGCGGCCAATCACTGGTCAACAGCCATACTCATTGTGACAGAAATGGGATTCCCCAGAATTCCCCATTCCCGACGTCCCATAGCAAACGGCAAAAGAATCATATCCAGCAGAGGCCGGATCAGGAGAGCCACACAGAAGGAGCCATCTCGGCTCCAGTCGTACAAGGGGGGGGGGGGGGGGGGGGTGTATAAAAAAATAAAAAAAAAGGAAGAGAGAAAACAAATGGGAGGGAAAAAATAGGATGGCATAAACAAAATTAAATAATCGCTGCCCCCCCCCGTGATAGCAGAGATGGATGGCGCTCACCACGGGGCAATGAGCAGGCACACAGGCCCCGTGCCTTGAAGGGAGCCCACAGAGCCACCTCCCCCCCAGAAGTACCACTCTGAAGGTGGAGGTTTCCCCGAGTGGATGGGGTTGTGGTGCTCAACTGAGGCAGAGAAGTTCCACTGTCTAGAACGAATTACAGTTAGCATTCCTGGGAACACATTCGGCAAAATGCCCATTAAAAAAAAAAGTGCTTGAATCACTGTCAGAGACCAAAATATAGGTTCTAAAACGATGTCTGTAACTGGGATCATCAAGTGCCTTTTCCGTATGACTGCGGTGTTGGTTTATTTAGCACTTGTTATAAAATATTTGTATAGCTAACATCTTTTGCCAAGCCACATTTCACACTGCCGACATCTTGTTTCCTTCATGCCAGGCAGTCAGGTCCATTTCCTGCACGTACAAGATAGTTTTCCATATTCACAGTGATATTACAATTTGGGATCATGTTAAGCTTAATCGAAAGCGAAATAAAAGTTAACAGCAATACTAATTGCATTCTGCACGTCCCATTGACAAAACAAACTACAAAACAGGCTCAGAAAATTAACCAGAAATAAACCAATACAAGCTGTATCTCCTGTTTTACAGCTGGCTGACAGATGCTGAAACGTGTTTGGTTATTTTTACCTCAAACGAAAATTGGTGAATAATTGATGGATAAACTCGTGGATAGAATTGTCATTACAATTCAAGGCCTTCCGTGGAAAAGTCCCATAAATATTTAATCAAAGGGTACACATGCAACTTAAGTCTGTTGTTCAGCAGCAGACAAACAAACCTTGCTATAAAGTCTGTGCATTTCTTACATATCATCCATTAGCTGCCACCCATGCCTAGAGTCAAACATTATGATGATTTGGGAAAAGTGCTTTTTTGGGGTTTTTAGTCACCCATTAAAAGGTAAGATTGACTCGTTTCTGCCACATAGCGCATTCATAAAACACACGCAGACATCCTACATATGCACGGAGCATCCACCTTGCCGTCCTTGCGCTTAAAGAACACAGAGAAGACAGCACTTCCGAGCCCCGCTCCACATTACTACCTGGACTGCATGGGTTCGGCCGGGCGCAGCGTAAGGACATTTTTCCAGCTGCCTTTATGACAGGACTGAGGGGGGGATCTTTAAGGCTGGGGATCAGTTGCTGTCGGACGGTGTCCGATAACGTGCATATGCTGTGTGGACTCATTCCAGCCCGCCGCCCAGTAACCCAACGCTGACGAGCAAAGCGCATCATTCAAAGCTGACCTCAAGAAAGACGAGACGTGCCTCACTTAGCTTGTCAGCTTTGATATGAGCGGTGCGACTTACCGGCGAGGGCCAGGCAGTCCCCCAGCGGTATGCCACAAACCGGGTGTCCCTTGCCCCCCCCCCCCCAGAAATATTCAAATCTCAGAAAAAAATCCAGGGGGGAGAAAAAAAAAAAGTTTAAATCGAGGGACCCATTATTGCTACATTCTTCAATCTGAGTTGTCTGCTGTTGTCGTCATCTGACCAGGTTAGTCATGAACACAAAATGCTCACTATTAGGTGTAATCCAGTATCACATGTGACATGCGGGGGGGGTTTTTGGACACATCATCTTGTTATTTGGGGATTCCCTTGACTGGAATAGAAAGGAAAAAAACAATTTTAAACCATTTCTTGTGCGAAAGGTACAGAAAGACAAGTAGAGAGGATGGAGTCCCTTTAGAAACGCATGACGATGTCCGGGTCACTGGGCAAAAGGGCGATTATACACTGGCTCAAAGATGACTGTAACCCGACTCACCCCGCAGAGAAGGATGCCGCCCCCCCAATCATATTTATCATATCACCCCCCCCCCCCCCCCAAAAAAAACAAGTAACGTAAACAGCAGCCAGCAGAGAACCCACCCGTCACGGCAGACGGTCTTTCGCAATCAGAAAAAGCGCTTTGAATGCGGCTGGAAAGGGAGGTAACATTGCGTAAGGTGCTGTAAAAGATCTTAATAACAGTTTCTTTCGATTAATCGTCTTATGTTCTCGCCATTTGTGCACCATTAACACCCTGAATATTACCAGCTACAATCACAGTGATGTGTACATTTATCACACTGGACCTGGGGGAAACACTTGGGGCGAAGGAGGCACTTTGATCGCAAACCTGGGTCGCGAAACCAAACCCGATCATCTTAAAAGGTCAAGCGATCATCGTTTTTCACTCAGCTGCGCCACACTCGTCAAGATGTCACACAGCTGAAGGCCGGGCCCGCAAACAGGCGGATTGGAGGTTACCAGCCCTGCGCTGGAAAAATCTGCCATCTCGGCCAGCGTCCCTGAATGAACACGAGACACGACCGAACGATCATAAGCCAAGCAGTCCCGAGGTCTGATGTAGTGGAAAGATCAGGCGTCAAAACGCGACTCCTGCTTTCCCCGGAGATGGAAATAAGGGCAGGGCCAGGGTGACACAGACGGGCATAACCTTGACCCCAAATGCTGCTATTTCACCTAATGGGATTTCTGGGCAGTGTCACCAACTCCGTCAAGGGGTCGCCACATCTCCTCTCCAAAGGTGGTGACACCGTAGACGAGTCGGGGAAATCAAGAACAAAGTCCTCCTTAAAAGCAAAGACCCCATGCACCGAAGGCGACCAGGGCTGTTACAGATTCACCGCCGGGTGAGAGAACACTGGGGATTTATCCATCACCAACTCACAGACTGCTATTTTAGTCAACGGGATGGCTGGTGTCATGATGCATTGCCGTAGTTATTGTGTATACCCCAATCAAAGTGTCCCTTTTTGGTCGGTTATAAGGCAAGGCATCGACTTTGAAGTGAGAAGCTGGTCCTAATTGTTCGTATCTAGTCCCAGTCCTCCCCGTCGCAGAAAGAGACGGATCTAAGAAAACAGAAAAATCCTTTCACCTACTTGAAAAATCTACTTACCAAAGTTGTTAAACTCGTCAAACCACATGTGTGTCGCGGAAGTGTTTACGGTTTTAATAATGTTGCGAGCTCTATCCCAGAAAACTATCGAGGATAAAATAACTGCACATTAAGCAACTGAGTGCATGTTGATATATCGAGCTTTAGCAGCTCTTAAACATTTCGCCTTTAACTATATTTTAGGCTCCCGCTGGTCCTTGCATAACAGACGTGAACAAAGCAGGTGAAATCGGCAGTTGGTACTTAACACCTGACAACCTCCTTCAGTTAAAACCACAAAGGCAGTGTAGGCTGCTTTGGAAAGCTGACGAGATCCTGCTCCTAATGCCGCCTGAAAAGCAGTAGATCACAAGTACCGAAAACTGACATCAATCTTGTTTCACATTGGCAGTGCGTGTTCGGCACTGATCGGGAGGGAAGGTAGAAGAAAGTAAGCAGGGGTGGAAGAATACAAATGCGCGGCAATTGGTTTCTGTCGTCTGCCCGTGAAATTTGTGAATGCCGGCAAGTGGAATTTACACAGGAAAATATACTTAAAAAATAAAAATCGTTGCGGGCTCAATTCGCTACGCGGGTGGGGATGATAAACTAATAATCTTTTTTTACTGAGCATAAATGAACTGCGTTAATTGCCCAAAATTCGTTCTACAGAAACTGATGGGTTTTGCCATAAGATGTATACAGTTCAGATGCGTGCCGTGGCTTCACCGGCAGGGATGAAGTAGTATACATCACAAACCCAAGCTACTTTGTGTTTTTTTAATAAATAAATAAATTTTAAAAAGCGGCGCTGTCAGTGTCAGGCTGCACGTCAGCCCGATTTCAAACAGGGAGACAGCTGCTGTCCCAAAAGACCCACGCTTATTGCTCAGGGCAACATCTACACGTTAGCGCACAATTCCGAGAAAGCGAGTTTAAAATATTACGGGAAATAAACTAGAGTGAAGAAAAAGAAAGTTAGCTGGTGCTTGACTGAAGTGCGTGCGTAGTAACTTAGTAAGACCTCAGGATGACTAGTTAGTGTTACTATTACGGCTACGGCTGTACTTACTCTACGGGGCTGCAGATAGCTCGGTAGTTCACTAATCACTTCCCTTTGTACTCTTCCCCTTGAAAGTTTACTTTTTCGAATACAAGGCTACCACGGTCTACTCATAACCTAGCCTATTTCCCAGGCGAGTGAACTGAGATCTTCCGCCTTGTGAATCCACGCTGGCTACCCGACCGCATCCTTGTTTTCCCAACGATATCCTTTCTAAAAAGGGGACGCTCCGGAGCGCGAGGCACTCATTCAACGGATTAGCCTAGCGGAAGTAAGAAATAAAAGCCCGCGTCTGATTGGTTCATCCTCAACCATGGGGCGGTGTCAATTCCCATTTCAGGTCATGCAGCGGCGTTTTCGGTAACTCAGTAATGTGAAGTCAGCATTAAATTACTTAAAAATACGTTTAAAGCTTATGATAAAAACATAGCTTACTTTATTTCATTTTATTCTTTTTGCAATATCCTTAAGTATAAATAGTTACAATCAAAGCTCAAACCACACTGAATTTACATAGTATGTTTTGCCTATGATCACCCAACCACAAACAATCTAGAAAAGGTATCGTTTATATTTAAGGTAAAATAAACAGATTGTTTTTTGTCTAAATGACTAAATCTATCAGTCTTGTTGAAATTCATAGTGCCTGTACAATACCACGTGAACTCTCATCACCTCGTAATATGCAAGGTATGCTTTTATATTTATAACTATGTGAACAAATTATCGCTATAGTCATCACTATATAATCATTCATGCAGGCTTGTGACTGGGAGCCCAACAGCCTATATCAGGCAGCATAGGGCACAAGGCAGACGACAACCTTGGATGGGATACCTGTCCATCATAGGACACACATAAACATACACATAACTGCAAACTTGTGGGCAATTTGGAGACAACAATTTGCCAAACCATGTATCCTTGTACTGAAATAAACATTTTTTAGTTTCTACTCATGTATTTACTGAACATCATCATTTAAGAATAATTTCCAGTTATTGAAGAATATTTTTTTATTACTTCAACAGACACATACTTACCAGATCTAGCCAGAAAGCAATTTTTATATATAGGCCTACTTGTTTTAGTTTTACATACAGATTTATATGTAACCTCCTGAGACCCCATTCATGTATGTCCATTGTAGTGGACTTTTATTTTTCCATTTATCTTTTCACTGATGTTAGGAAACGTAAAGAGGACATGTGTGAAATTAAAAATAAAAAAATAGAAAAATTCTAAATTGCAAGATGTCTTATTGAAAGACACTTTTCCCCTTGGGTTGGGTCTCAGGAGGATATATATATATATATATATATATATATATACTTGCACATTACTAACATTGTTCTAAATAACATTTCCTTGGTCTGGTTGTTTAAGCAAAATATTAAAATTTTCTGAAGACATCTACAACACGATAATACAACGCCCCCTGGCGTCAAAAATATAAAGTCGCGTAATGCGTTACCGTTTCTGCTTTCCTTTTGTTATCCTAATTCAGAACCTCAGTACACTTAATGCGATTTGACTACATTTACATTTCACGTCAAAGCAATTTCTCGGTGATAAAAAGTTTCGGTCTCCTTTTGAACATGAACAGGCACATCAGACAATGCAATGAGTCTTCAGCTACAGCATGCACCTGCTCTTGAGTTTAAAATGTCGATTTACGTGATTAGTTTGCAGGGGAGTGCTCTGCAATCGCATGTGGTGTATTGCCTTGTGTTTTGGTCCACATTTCGCTATGGAATAATATTTAGTTGGGGCATCACGGTACAGAGCTACTATCGACAACGTCATTAACTAATCAGCATTCGGAACAAGGTCCACCAACGAAGCTCGTAAAGCGGTTTTCATTGCAGCGTTACCTAAGGGACAAGCAATTACAGCAGACAATAAAATAAAACACAGAGATATGACAGACATCTTAAAGCATGAATAAAATGCTTGAAGAAAAGAACAATCTGGAAGGGAAATATTATCCACTATAAATAATTAAAAGGGGATGCATCTCACTTACGCCATTATTTTAAACACTTCAAAAGGTTCAGTACAGACTTGGTGTCGTCTCACATTTCACTAGTTGCACGAAAAATTTTAATGATTCCGAATGTCCACAAGATGGCGTAATAGTTTACTACGGTTACTTTAGCAAGAGAATGCGCATCATGTTCCTGCGATACACGTACTGTATCACAATAAAAAAAAAATTGTTCAAAGTACATTTTAAATATTTGCAGAAACATCCCATGAAAATAACCCAAGACTGTTCTCATAATTGATGGTTCTCCCTGCGTCGTGTTTACTAAATAATAAATGAGCACTTTGTGTGTAGCCAGTTAGACTGTGAAAGGAGCTACTGTAAATACAGTTTCAATAGCAAAATAAACATAATAATGGCAAAAGTGTGAATGAGTAAATAAGTATCTGGATAAATTGAAGTGTGAATTGGCATTTACATTTAATGTTGCCATATAATACATTAATAACACACATACATACATACATACATACATAAATACATACATACATACACACATATTATATATACAGTAGTTGAACAATGAAACTGATAGACTGGCCAATAAAGTGTTTGAGGTTCACATCTATATATGCACGACCTGGTGGCCAATCTTCACTAATTGCACATTTCAGTTAGAGCAGAATGTGAAGGTTGAATTAAAGCAATAGCATAGCTGTACATAGCTGTACTCCACAGGGTCAATGTTCATGGTCAGGATGCTAAAGCAAAACATTTGGTCACTCGTGCTAATGTTAAACATCGGATTTATGGTGCTAGCAGAGCAAATTTTGGGTTGCGGATAATGTGAAACATGTATTATTCTCTGCTGAGTCCACCTTCACTGCCTTTCCCACATCTGGGACAGTTACAGTATGGAGAGCCCCCAAGGCAGCTTACTGCCCAGACTGTTGCATACACAGAGCGTAGGACAGGGGGGAATCGGTGATGGCTTGGGCTGCAATATTATGGCATCTCCTAGGCCCACTACTTGTTCTAAAAGGGTGTGTCACTACCTAGGACCACCAATCCATTCTGGGGGACCGTTTTCACCTAATGGTCCAAGCATTATACCCTGAAAGAAGCGGTACTGTGTATCAGGATGATAATGCACCAACACACACACAGCAAGACTGGAGACAACATGCTTTAATGAACATGAAAGCAGAGTTAAACATCTCCCATGGCCACCAGATCTGAATATTACTGAACCATTTTGGGTTGTTTTGCAGGAGATATTCAGGAAACATTTTCCACTGTACTGCAAGAAAAATGACTCAAAATGACAAATTGTTGCTGTATTGGCTACAAAAGGAGGCCCTACATCATAGTAATAAATTATTGTGGTCTAAAATCAGGTGTTTCAGTTTCATTGTGTATAGAATAAATGTGTAGTTCTATCTGACTATACCTAACTTTTCTTATAGACGCAGGTGTGTTTTGTGTTTCACACTATTAATGCTAAAAACTACCGACCTCTTCCAACCAGCCCTGGAGTGTTTGTCGGAATAGGAATGGTAATGATAGTGACGATGATGATAATGATGATGATGATGGTCATAATAATTATAAGGTCCTTTTCGGTAACCGGATGCAGCGGCTCGATCGCCGTCGCGCGCAGGTGTCCCGGATGTGATTGTGGGTGGGGGCGGCCGCGGGGCTGAGCTTCACTCCTCGGCAGATCGGAGCTCTGCTCAGTGTGTGCGGGTGTGAGATGGACCGAGGGCGCCTCTTCGACTAGCACAGTCTGCTCGAGACGCTTTTAAAACCGCTCTGATCGTAGACGCGATCGGCTCTCCGAAAAACCATAGGGAAAAAAAGACGAAAGCAGCAAAAAAAAAAAACGAATAAGTAGCCCATCTTTCACATCCACTCCACACACACTAACACGGCATTGATGGTAATGTATGCAAGGAAACAACCGAGACTCAGTGATGGGTAAACAGATGTTTTATATTCAGATTCCCCTCCCCCTCTTTTCCGCTTTGACAATCTTCCATTTTTATCAAAAATCAGAATAAGTAACAACTTGAGAAGGCTCCTCGTTTTTTTATTCTTCTCGGCTGCCGCTGTTTCTTTACGCCGCGTCGGGTGATCCGTGCACGTACGCTTTAAAGTCTCTAAACGTGTTTTCTGTCTTGTTTTTGTTTTTGTAGGTGCAACGACAGAAGGGATCCCCAGTCCTATCAGGTATATGCGAGAATTAAAATTAAAACGGAGGGGGGTGCTCGGCGCAGGCTTGGTGGCTCCTACAGGCCTCGGTGCGGAAAAAATACACCGATATAACGAAAAGTTAGGGCTTTTTCTCTGGTATACAAACGTTAAAATGTCTCTGGCTGTGCGTTTAGACTCACGAGGTGTGTTTCGGCGCACCTCGATTTCGTTTCGGACGGTCGGGCTTGATTTTATTAGTTTTTTTTCTAGTCGCAAACCGCCGCTAACTGTGCTAGCCGAAGGCCTGTCATCGGGAATAGTTAGCACGCAGGCTAACGAAAATAAATAAACCACCCCACTAACAAAACATTTCGCCTTTTGTTTTGCGTTTTGTGCTTTAGCTTATTATACGTGTATCAAAAATAGCCTTTAGTTTGGTAACATTGTAGTGTTTAGTTTATTTACTCATTTATTTATTTGGAATGCATGCAAACTGCGACAGGGAGCGCTAAACTAGCCCAACGGCTTAAATGTCAAGCCAGACCGGTCCACAGGTCGAGGTTGCGCTATGATTGACAATAACATTAAACTTAATCTTTATATCAGTGTGTGGTATGTTAGAACTGTGCTAAGGTTAAGGTTTTCATACAGGTAAATATGTATATAGTTTTGGCTGTTCATATATTAGGTGTCTATTCGCTATACAGTTGTGCATTATGTCCTTGTATATGTCACATGCAAAACTTAAAATTTGACTGCTGAGCAGTTCTGGCCAAAATGATCCAGCGCGAATTAGGAGTGTTGGGTGGCTGATTTCTGCACACGTGTCTTGAAGGCTCTAAATATGTGTTGCAGACTCTTAAATACCCATCAAAGAGCCATCCAGGCAATGATCACCGCCATGAGAAGATGCGTGGTGACTCGGACCCTTCTCCTCCCTGCAAGGTGCTTCGCCGGTCAGACAGCCCCGAGAACCGGCATGGTGACGGCATGTCACAGAACAGGGCCAAAGCCATCCAGTCACATCGGGCCAGAGACAGAGATGGAGGTAACGCTGAACACTATCGAAACCTCCCTGCATAAATGCATGACGGTCAGGTTGCGGAAACCTACGGCCGTTGGTGCTTTACCTCTGTCAAATCCCATGGAAGTTTTTTCATTGCATTAATTACATTTTGCATAATTTTCCCTTAATGCAACGGTTATGGTTGTGTGTTGGGCAGTTTATCGCTTTGCTTGCATGTGTATACATATGCTATATGGGGTATAATCTGTAATCTGTCTTTCTCCCATTAGAACACCTCTCTCTAAGGCACTGAAGATTTCTTGTACCCAAAACTACAGCAGAAAATTCCGTTCTTGGATAAAAATTATTTGTGTGTGTGGTATAGGATATATAGCATCGGGTTACTTAAATTCAGTTAATCTTTAGTTTACTGTACATTTCGGGAGGTATTTCCATTTGCCTTAACTTTTCCAGTGGTGTAAAAAAACATCTCACAGCCATTGATGGGCAGAAAAAGTTTTCTTTACTTTTAATGAACCTTGTATGTCTGTTGGTTTAGCCTGTTAGATTAGCATCCCTTGTATGTGCACATTAGTTGGGAATGGTTATTTTCTTTGGTTTTCCAAACATGTATAGTTAAAAAATATTTGCACTTCATGGACAGTAGAATCAGTGGTTTTAGCCTCCAGTACATTTTCTTGAGTCATCTTTGCATCTTTAATTGGTGCTCAGTAATTGTCTCATACTGATCTGTGGAGAGGGGGTATTCTTCATAGCTTCACTGAAGGGAGTTCATGCCATGTAAAAAAATGCAGATTATGATGGGATAACGTTAAGGAAAATGTCTCTGCTCTGACCATCGCTAACTCCGGTTCCTGGCGCTGTTTTCAGTATCACCCTCTGGAGTTTAGATTTGCTCTGCATGTTCTCTGAGTCCTTTTCCATAGAACTGCAAGGGTTTCATGTTAATGCGGGGATGTGCTGTGTGGACAATCTGAACCATTGTTTGTGGCCACTTATCTTTGAGTTCTGTCAGTGTTACGCCAGCATTCCAGGTGCTCGCTGGCTTGAGCCACACAGTAATTCACAATTTCTTTGGGTCCCTCAACAATTGGTCAGATCCCTCTTAAACTGGAACCTTCACTGTGATCAGCACCCAGGGTCTACATTAGACTCTTGCTTGTATCTACCACTGCAATGGTTTTGGCCTCTAACATTCTAAAGATGTCAGTCGTCTGTGGTATGTAACCATATTAAATGCTTTTGTTTGGAATGCCTTCTGACTCTGAAGCATTAGGTTGTTTCTGTGTTCCTTTTAAATTCGAGTGCTTTGCATTGCTTGACTGCAAGCCAAGCATTCTGTTTAGGCTCGGGATTCACAGAGTGTTATATTCTCAAGATTGTTTTGGGTAGTGTCTCCCCAGTCATGTCGGAATCCAGACTATGTCTCGAGGTCAGTGTGCCCACCCTTCATTAAACTGGTCCCTTACAGAATTGCCCAAGTCAAATTTTGAAATCCCAGCTTGAAATTTCGCTCACCGCTGTCTGTTCCTTGAGTGACCTTGCAAGTGTTCTCCGCTTCGTTCAGCCAACCCTGGGTAAATCTGTGGTATTGTGGTGACAGCTCCCTAAAGCTCTTCACAGCTTCAAAGTTTTGAAATGTACTTTTTTGAAGTTCTAGTACACCTACAGATTTTATTTTTTAATCTTTGAGCTGATTATCTTAGAGTCATTATTCTTGGCAGGATATTCTGCGATGGCAGGATGCTCTTCGACCTTCCCCCCCCCCCCACCCCCACTTCATATTATGGGTCCGTTCAATGTTCTCATTCATACATTAGTTTTGAAGGTTGCCGGAAATTAATTCCAACGGTAGTATGGCCAGGATCACTAAGCAGGGGCAAAGAACCAGGTCTTTTAGCTTTGCCTGTATTTCAAAGAATCGGCCCGTGCTCTTGAGATTTGGCCTACCCAGCGCCTGAAGTTTTAAACCCAGTGTAACTAAAGAGTGGCTCAGGGTGGTGGCCACTTGTACATTTAGAAAAGTCAAGAGTTGTCAGAGGTAAATGGAAGCGATCAGCTTGTACCAGTGGTGAGGTCTGCCATGTAAATAATCCATAAGGATGCAGCATACTCCTGACTCATCTGGGGTTGGGGTGGCAAGCATGTGACCTGGTGGGTTTGATGGTCACTTCCTCCACAAAAGCCGAAGCTGGAGGCTTAAGGGGGCCTAAAGCCACTAATTATGGTTTGGTGTCTTCACCCAAGGGTCCGTGGAGAGTAGTGAGCTTGAAGGCAAAATGGAGCTTATCATCATCAGCAGGACATTTCAGGTTTTCATCCGCTTTGGGTCTCACTAAGTAGTTCTTGTAATGGTGGCATCACTCCCGACATGCAGCGCTCTGCCAATCTAGAGCCCTAATGGGAATAATATTTGTGCTTTTGCTGTTTGTTAATGAATCAAAATGGTTGAAAATTAGACTCGAGTGTTACTTTTTAAACATGAATTGGTCCATGTGGACCAAACTGTGCCTAATATTTTTATTGCAGTTGTCTGCGGGCATGTGGGCTGTAGAAAGCTGTCAGCTGCTTGGCGGTCTTGGGCAGTCGTGTCAGCATCAGTGTGGTCTAGTAGGTGACAGACTGTTGGCAGGTAGCAGCAGTATAAGTCCAGGTCTCACCTGTCACTTGTAGTCACTAACCAGTAAGTTCATAATTGATTCTTACTGGAACCAATTTATAAATGTAATCTTTTCAAACCAATAAACTGGCCAACACACAACCATCCCAGCTGCATTAGGGAAAAGTGATGTAAAATGTAATTAATGCAGCAAAAACAACTTCCATGGGGTTCCGCATAAATCCAGTGGAAGTGCTTTTTAACAATTCCGCTCTCCTTCATGTCATCAGAGTAGGGTTAAAGTGTACTGCCCTTGGCTTGTCGGTGATCTCTATCCATTACCATTCGTTTTGGTCCAGTAATTACAGACATATTTATTAAATTGGAGGTTATGTTATAGTTGGGCCGTGAGAATGTTTTGAATTGGAAACAAATATGCCGTGTATCAGTCCTTTCATCCTTGCCTTTCGCCGGCTTGGTTTTCTGAGTGGTGCTTTTCACCAGAACGAACAGCAGGGTGTTGTT
This sequence comes from Pollimyrus isidori, assembly GCA_019775955.2. NCBI lineage: Eukaryota > Metazoa > Chordata > Actinopteri > Osteoglossiformes > Mormyridae > Pollimyrus > Pollimyrus isidori. The sequence continues at coordinate 19,860,874 of JABFDZ020000001.1, forward strand.
TAACTACTTAGGTGTTGAGGGAATGACACGGATTAGAAGGAAAGCTCACTGTTTCTCGGAGGACGCACCTGAGCCTCTCGGTGCTGCTGACATTTCAGTCGCTGTCCTCCTCTGGCATTCTCGTAAACCACAGTGGGAAAGTCGGTATTTCATCTGCAGGAAAATAATGGTCTCATTAGGAAGGCTGTAGATGTCAAGCATGGTGAGTTAGGGATGGGTTTAACAGAATTGAAATGTAGAATTAAAGGTGTGACTTTTGTCTGTTTGTCTGTGTTTTTTTTATATATTTTTTTTTAATTAAAACTCTGTAGTTTTTTCTTCTGCTTTTGGGCATCATGTCACCATTGAGCATGATGCCCCAGGGTGCCAACCGCTCACAGGCCATGTTCTCCCAGCAGGTGGCCTGCAGGAAAAATCATGTATCTTTAGTTTTGTTTTAGGTTTTCGTTTCTCTAAGGGAAAACACCGCACATCTTGTGACAGTCCTGTCAGTATCAAGCTTAAGGGCAGTAGCAGCATATATGGCTTTTCTGTAACTGGCTAACGCGGGATTGACACGCACTGTGCTTGGTAACAGCCTGGGGTTGCTGGGAATCGGCGCCTAGAACCTTGGCGGGTCCTCCTGTGGCTGCGTGCTGAAAATTCCACTGTGTGCCAGTGGTTTGGTTTGGGGGGGGAGTGATTGTTTGGCTTTTTTTTTTTTCTTATTTACGGTTTTAACATTATTACGACAAATTGTTAGGTTTCCGGTGTTGTTTACTCCATCGTAAAAAGCATAGTTCCAGTCTCGCTTTAAATGATTTAAAGGAAGCTGTTATGTACTTTTCAGTAATGTGCTTACAACTGAGGCTGTTTATTTTATCGTCTTCCAAGCGTTTTATGTTAAATCGTGTTTGCGCTGGGCCCTGAGCTGCTGCATGCATGCTCCTTGTTCGCCGTCCTGCTGTAAGCTGCTATAGTTATTGGGTTCCCTTGGCGGCACAGCATGTTGCCCTCTGTCGGTGACCCGGTGGTGGGTTTCAAGCAGCAGGTGTCAGCTGGCTCCTGCCCCGCGGTCTCCTGGGAGCTGGGTCCCGGCGCGCTGTCCCACCCGGCTCCACAGCCACCTGCGCCGTGTCCGTTGTCGCTACCCTATGGGCTCATTGGCCTCCTGGTCGCCTGTTGTGGTAATAGGTCTATATTATTTATAGTGTGCTCTGTTGCATATAAACCGAAGGTAGGATTCCTCCAAAGCTGGCTGTATTATTTTATACCCCCGTCCCCCAGCGTTTTTAGTCTTTTGCTTTGACTGAGCTGTTACCTGATAGTTGTGTAATTATAAATGGTTAAACTGATCGTCTTGCTTGACTTGCTGTATTTGTTGCAAAACCGTTATCGGTGTGGTGCCATTAATAATCATTTATGCTCCATTAGTTGTTTGAAATTACCAAAAAAAATTTTCAAGGTTAAGTAGACATTTAATATTGCAGTGCTAAGAGTGACTGTCATTCATGAAATTGTGTGCTTGTTCACTGAAGGTGAGAATATCGAACATCTCTCACAGCAAAGTATCCTTCAGGTTCATTTTGCAGTCCTTTAGAAAGGCAATATTAAGTGACTTTTCAACCAGGGTGTTTAATCTAAGTGATTTGTATTGCGATTCATTCGGCTGACACCTAAAACAAAGTAGAAAGGCTAATTAAGCCCAGCCAGACCTGGAACCTGAATCCCTCTAGTCTTCCAGAATTGAGCTTAGAACTCCAGGTGTAAATGTGCTGTCTTTTTTCCCCCGTAATTGCTTAAACCTACATTACGTGGTTACCAGAGAAGGGTTTCTGTCTCTTCAAATATTTAAAACTAACAGGGTATTGGAGGCTTTGCAGTTCACTCTCAGGATGGCCCCCCCCTCTTCTTTATAAGTATAGCTGCTTGTTGGGCCAGCATTGACAGTACACATTGATGTCTGATTTACGTGTGGCTGCGTTTCACCACACGGCAGTGGTGTTACCCACGTGTTTTCTTTCTGGATATCGACCGGCTTGGCCTTTTCTAGTCAAGCATGACTGAAGCTGATCTCCACTTAATGCATGCAAGAGCTGTTTACCAAAACGCCGGCATTGAAGAGGGCCTCGCTTACTTTGCTTTATTTAACAAACAAAATGCATGTTTGTCTGCTAACGTGACTGATGTGCGTAACTGAGTCAGTTGGACTCACTCATTCTGATTATTAGCACGGTTTTTTCATGCCTGTTTTCTTTTTCTTCCAGGGACCAGTTATTCTCCTCAAGAAAATTCACACAATCACAGTACTTTTCATAGCTCAAATTCGCACTCTAACCCAAGCAAAACATCAGACATAGTAAGTATTTGCTTTTATTGAATTTCTTTGTTTGGTTCTGCACATGGAAATTTCGATGTTTGCCTGCTAAAATGTTGTACATGTATTGTCAGTTAAATACTTAACAATTAGTAAAGTAAAATACCTTGGAATAGGTAATCTTACTGTAAAATGCTGTTCTTCTGCAGTCATGCAATCTGTAACAATTACCAAATAGTTCTTTTTGGAAAATGTGTCAGTGTGTAACCTTTTTACGTGTCGTTTTCTAAAAGAGTTTTTAATCATTTGCTATTCTATGGCATCAAAAATATGGAATTTCTCACATGATTTGTTAGGTAAATAATGGGCAGATCTCTCTGCCAATCCCAAGGCGCAACTAGACTTGTCACTGCAAGTAATGTCTTAACTTTGTAATAAAGGTTATGTATTGGTATAACCAAGCTTGGGTTTATTTAGTAAGAAGTCCAAAAGAGTCCTGTGTTTCCATTGATTCATTTATTTGCCCCTAGGCCCATTCAGCAGTGTAAACAGAGCTTGTTGCTATGGTCACACACAGATAGGCTTTTAAGCAGCCAGTGATGCTGGAGCGTTGGATGCTCCCAGCTCAGTTAAAGGCCAGCCATGTTGCTTTTCCATGTCATCCTTCCTGGCATCTGCTCTGGCGCTGTGTGGTCCGCAGAAGGGTAGCGCTTGGCTCGATCATTCTTTAGCTCTTTGGAGCCGTGGTGTGCTGGCTTTTCAACCCTTCCACCAGTATCCCACCTTGGGGCTGAATTTATTATGGCAATGTAATAATTAATAGCGCTCGGGTAGGACTGACAAGCTCTGGCATCTCATTCTTCTAATGCTTAAAAGGCCTGCTCTCTACCTCTGTCTGCTTCTGCATTGATGCATTGAAGATGGCTTAGATCATTCGGTCCACACTCCTACATTTTATCATTTTAGCAAGTTAGTGAACACTTGGTCTGTCACAGACAGAGGTTCACTAAGGACATGGTTATGAGCTCTTAAGTTACCTGGATTGTACATCTGTTTGCGGGTCGATATTCTTGGGGAGAGGGAGAGATGCCTCTTGCCATGTAGCTGCATCGGCCTTAAGTTGTTGCATTTTAACCTGAAATACTTCAATCATGCAGTGGTGGAAGTGTGTACAGATTCCCCGCTTTATTTAATGCTGATTGTTAGCCTTCAGCCTTCTGAAATAGATTTCTCAGATTTATTCCTCCTACTATAAATGTTTATTCCTCCCAAAATAAATGTTTTGTCAGTTGATGGTTTGTGTGCAAATGTGTTTAAAATCGGTTTGTAGTTTTCACCAGAAAATTCTTGCATTGGATGGGTAGGGGATGACCATTGAACACCTAGACTTCTATATGTTTACAGTTCATTAAATGTCTGCTTTTACTGCGTATTCAAATTCTCATTGTTGTGCTGCAGAAGCAGCTGTAACCCAGGACTGTGCTCTCCTCTTTGTATATCGCCCCTGACCTTTCGCACATGCCGCCTTGTGGTCCTTAGGGCACATGGTTTCATCACACTACAGTGTTCTGCCAAGGACGTGCCCTTGCACCATTGGCGCGTAAAAATTATGCAAGGCGCAAAAAAAATCATGTATGTGGGCCATACGGCATGTCAGTTTTGATTGAGCTGATTCAAAATCCACAATTTGTGAAGTTCATTTAACCCGTCCCCAAAACGTAAAGTGCCTCCATCAGCTGATGCTTACCGGCTAATTTTATTGATTGTGGAAATAAAGCCATATATATTATACTTTCTTGTATGTGCAGCATGGCCAACGTGAACAAATAGGGGAGCAAATCATGCTTGATGCTTATGTTTTTTCAAGACACCCAGCCTAAGCAAAAAGTCGATGCAGGAGAAACGCAACAGTTTGGCCGATAGGCCATCAGTGACGTCCGATGTAGCCGCAAATACGATTGAAACAAGTGATTATTCACGCTTGTCAGCAGGCTGTTCCTCACTGACGGGCATCAGTGAAGTTAAGCTGTCTGATATGAAAAAGAGAGAATTTTCTAGTAAATGGTTGAGGATGTAATCCTGGTTAGAATATGATGAGAAACTGCATGAATTGCAAGCTTTGCATAAAACATAGTAAATGTAATTCTCTGACTAGTACCCTTATTAGACACGCTGACTAGAGGCCATGAAGAGGCTGTGGTTGATGAATCCATGACTGGATCCTCAGAGTAGGCTGCTGGGGGGAAAATGAAAGCATTGAAAGCTGCCTTCTGGATAGCAAAAGAGGGTTTTTCGATAACTAAATCTGAAAGCCTTGTCAGCCGTTTGAACCAATTGAACTGCCCTGGTATCTTTTCTCTAAATGTAGACAAGACTGCGACCTACACCTCTGACAGTGCAGCAGAAGAGTTAATCCAATCTCTTGCACCTGTTGTCTAAAAAAAGGCTGAAAATGGTCATCTAGTGTCCAGGTGTCAGTCTATTGTATGGGGAGATGGTATATATCTACTACCAAGAATCTGAGTGTGTATTATCAAGGTATAGATGAGAAGCAGAGGATAATATTCCGATGCAAGAAATAAAGTCTTGCTACTAGAGGTCGACCGATATGGGTTTTTCAGTAGCCGATGCCGATATTTTGGAGTAAGGGTTAGCCGATGGCCGATATAT
>JABFDZ020000001.1:19876020-19887115 GCA_019775955.2 Pollimyrus isidori
AAACCCCTCCCCGCACCCCAGTGTTCACTGGAGCAGTACATTTGTAACTCAGGAGTGAGGAGCATTCCCAAAGCTGCTGAACACTCTGAGCGCAGTTCTCAGCCCTGTGGGAGGGTGCTGTTGGCCGGAACACTCCCACTCCTTAGGGATATTTTGAGGTTTTTTCTTTAATACAAGGTTGTTTTACTCCTTTTGGGTCAAGCGAAATTTCATTCCTTTGTACAGTTGCTACAATTAATAATGGGGTAAAATGTTAAATTATTTCGACACTCGTCCCTTGCGCCCTCTATTGGCGTACTGGGGTCACTGGTCAGACACCCCGGGCAGATCCGTCACTTAAAATCAAGCTACACTCGATAGCCTATTAGCTTTGTGAAGACGCAGATGTTTAGTTTGTATTGTAATAAGGTGAAGTAAAGCGAGCAGGGGTTTTTAAGCGGTCAGGTTTTCGCACTGCAGAGCCCATTCTGAATTTGATTCCCCATATTTCTTGAGTATCTTAACTTTTTCTGTTCTTTTTTTGTACGCAAAATGACGGCGGGATGAAAGCACCTGACCTGACATCGCACTGTTTTGTGTTTGTCTTTAGCTTTATCGTCCTGCTCAGAATTTCTTTCTCGAATGGGGCATTTGTAAATGTGACAAGATACAACTGACCACAGATCAGCATCAAACACGAGTAGCCTACGTCTGGTTGGACTGTACACCGCTGTTCAGAAATTAGTGGAGAAGCTCGGCTTTGTATATTGTTTCCTAAAGTATATTAAAAATAAAAAATATGCTACCACGGGTTTCAATTTTATTCCCTTCTACTATTTTGTCCTTTGCTTTGTGGCGTATTTTTATTTAGAGGTAAATTTTTAAATGCAGTCTGTGAAATACCTATGCAGGCGTAGTAAATTTTAAGCAAAACGTTTGGATAAAAAATTGGATAAAAATGTTTTTATAGATGTTTTATTGATCCCCGTGGAGAGAGAATCTTTACACCTCCTCCAACCTGCTGTCTGAAGATGAGCGATAAGGGCCGTGGGCAAAGACCCGCAGACCTACCGAGGCCGGACTTTTTGATCACTGATTTTTTTACGTTAAAGGGAATTACATCAAGTTCTACCTCATCACCTCATCAAGTACGATGTTACGGTTTAGGCATAAATGTGCTAATATTAATCCGAACAGCAGCTATTATCCTGTAAATATATGAGGCACATTATTTTGCGATCGGAATTAAACACTTGCCCTTCCGCGGGGTTTCAGGGTTACACCCTGGTTTAAAAAACCAAATCAGGCTACCTTCAGCTCGAGATCGTGGCATCAATTTAATCTGACTTAAATGTTGAGTTTAGCGGTTTGGATACATCTGGGAAACCTGCGTAAACTTTGGACCTCTGGCGGTGATATTAACCGCTGACCTAATCAAGTGTGAGCCGATCGGGCAAATTCAATGTGGCCATTAACTGAAGTTTAATGTTAAAATTCTGAGGAAAACTGGAAGACAGCACTGACATGATCATGGAGCCGGCTGATCGCCCGCTATTAAAACAAATTAATGGAAGCTGCAAGGTTTTTATTTTCGCGCGTAGAGGTATCGTGAAATTGTCAAAATTCATTTATATAAGCTTTCTTTAAAATAATGCAACGGACCTGTTATAACCACGATCACCCCTGTGGAACCTATCGCAATTCTTTTACTTATAAAAGGGGGCGATTCTAAAGATTAAAAGGTGTAAATCGTTTAGAATTACGTAACATTAAAGTGAAAACCTATGACGGCATTATTTCACCTCCATTAATAAAACAATTATATTGCTCACACCGATAAATGATACTGCTACTAATCTAGACCAGCGCACACTAGCCCTGGTCAGCTATCCAGGAGAACTGATTTCTACTTGAATTCCAACAAAACAAATGCAATGTATAGTCGTGGCCAAAAGTTTTGAGAATGACACAAAGTACTGGTTTTCACAAAGTTTGCTACTTCCGTGTTTGTACATCTTTTTGTCAGCTGTTTCTATTGTATACTTAAGTAACATTACAAGCATTTCATAAGTGTCAGAGTATTTCATTGACAATTACTTTAAAATTTATGCAAAGGGTTAATATTTGCAGTGTTTCAAGACCTCTGCAATTCGCCCTGGCATGCTGCCAATCAAATTCTGGGCCAAATCCTGCCCGGTGGCAGCCCATTCTTGCAGAATCAATGCTTAGAGTTTGTCAGAATCTGTGGGTTTATGTTCGTCCACCCACCTCGATCTCGAGGATTGACCACAAGTTCCCAACGGCATTAAAGTCTGGGGTTGATGTTTTGTTCCCTGAGCCACTTAGTTATCACTTCTGCCTTATGGCACGGTGCTCCATCATGCAGGGAAAGGCACCATTCATCACCAGACTGTTGGGTGGATGGGAGAAGTTGCCCTCAAGGATGTCTTGGTCCTATTCTTTATTCATGGCTGTGTTCTCAGGCAAAATGGTGAGAGCCCACTGCCTTGGCTGAGAAGCAACCCCACACATGAATGGTCTCAGGATGCTTTACTGTTAGCATGACAGTGTCCTGGTGCTTGCTGGACTTTCTTGGGTGTCCTGAAACCTTCTTCATGACAACTGAACCTCTCGCCTTGAAATTCTTGATCTGATAAATGGTTAATTTAGGTGCAATCTTACTAGAAGCAACATCCTTGCCTGTTTTCCACCCTTCTGTGCAAAGCAGGGATGACCCCTGTGTGTTTCTTTACAGGTAGCTAGGCATGGTTACCAGAGAAAGAACAATTATTTCAAGCATCCACCCTCCTTTTAAAGCAATCCGGTCTGCTATTCTAACTCGATCAGCATGACAGAGTGATCACCAGCCTTGTCCTCGTCAACACTCTCACCTGAGAGAATCACTGAAATGATGTCAGCAGGTCCTTTTGTGGTAGGGCTGAAATGCAGTGGATTTTTTTTTATTTTTTTTTTGGGGGGGGTGGTGATTAAGTTCATTTTCATGCAAAAGAGGGACTTTGCAATTAATTTCAATTCGTCGGATCACTCTTCATAACATTCTGGATGCAAATTGCCTCCATAAGAACTGAAGGGGAAGACTTTGCGAAAATTAATATTTGTGTAATTCTCAAAACTTTTGGCCGCGGTGTATATTTTGATGTTTAGACTAAACGCTAGTGGGCGCCATTCAGTTGTGGACCGGATACCAGACGAAATTCGCCACCGGTCGTTTCATTCTGAATGGTGTACGACACCCATAAGTGAGAAATGCAAAATTAAGTAGCATTATTTCCTTAGTGTAGGCGTACATTGTATAATACGCATGCGGGCTTTTAGACAATATTAAATCACTTTCAACGACTTCAGCAATGGTGATATATTACATTACATACATGTACATTTTGGTGCTCCGTTAGTGGGTTCTTTAAGTTTGGAAAATCATAAAATCTGAATCTCCGCTGTGAACCACCAAAGAATATTTTATATATTACCGCATTCGTTTTATATCCTGTTCTTATAAACTATACAGGTCAGGTAAATTGGTTTAGGTAGTTTTAGGTTGGGTGAACGATGCAAAAGTGGGACACTTTTTGGTGAATGATTTAGGAAAATCTCATGAAAGCCATTTGTTCAAATTATTTTTTCTCTAATAGCTGCATGTCTGTGTAAAATTTAAGAGTCAAATGGGATAAAACAGAGGCAGCAATCATTTCTTGATGAGCTAATTGTTTTCGACAGTTTTTTCGACAAATCAGTGTTTTTGGCCCATCACGATTGACCAATGAAATTATGGGCCGGTTTCCCGAACAAAGAATGAAGACTAGTCTTGGACTAAATTGCCGTTTCAATGGAGATTCACCATTGTAACTCAAAGCTCGTCTAGGCTTAATCCTTGACTGGGAAACTGACCATATAAGTATTATTCTTTTATCGTATCGCGATTTACTTGGAAACACTGTTGGGCACATCCGATCTACATTATTTATATGTAAAAATGTGTACCAATTAATTTACCTGAAAAGTATAGTGTCGTAGTTTTACTAGGACCTTCAACAAAAGTAGGACACCACGAAAGTCAAAACAAATAACTCATATTTTTAAACAATCCCTTGCCGTCTTCCACTAAAATACACCTTAAACAATATACTCTATAATAGACTTATAGCAGCCTTTGAAAGTATCTTTTCGAGGTATTTTTTGTCGGCCCACTTTCCGTGCGGTTGAACTACACAGCGTGTCTTGAAATTATGAACACAACTCACAACTACCATAAATATGTCACACCAACGACAACAACAGTTGTTGAAGACCAATTAAGTCCTGTTGTAGCATGATTTTAGCAGTTTGTTTGCATTGTTGTTGATGTGTGTGTATGTATGTATGTATGTATGTATGTATATATGTGGCAAAGCTTGAATGTCCCACTTTTGCTGAACTCATCCTATATAGATGACATTTTAGTTTCACTGGTGAATTCTTTTTGACTAGGCCTAATTGTAAGAGGAGCCACGATTTTCCATCGTAAATGTGTCACTGTAGATTTTGTTTAATTTTTACGGAAAAATCGAGGTCTGGTTGAGCACTGGGCCGAGTCTGTAGCGGGGCAAAAAACAAAACAAAAAAACACGGTCAATGAGTAAGTGGCTCTCAAACATTTCCCACCCCTTCACAAACCTGATATTCCACTTCAAAGCTATAGAAAAAGAAAAGGCATAAAGAGGTTGTCTGCTGTCGACTGGGCTAAACCCTGGTGGAGGGGGATGCGAGATCTGCCGAAGATCCGGTCCGAGTCTGCGGGTGTGGCTACTGGCGCCCTTCTCAGTCCATGGGCGCCCGTCTCAGGTGATGTGTCCTTATTCACGCCTACCTAATTTGCCTCTCAGAATACAAGCTGTTCCCGGCAGGGATCCTCCCTTCCCAGCCTTTGAAGTGGTCTTATGGCGACAATTACACATCGTATAGAGACGACGACATTTCTCAGTACGAGTGGCCCTCTAACACCTTTATTAATGGCTGGCTGGCTTGTGGGCTAAGGTTCAGTGCGAAAAAACTCGCACCAGCAAAGGTTTCATTTACTTTGTACTGATTAAATGAGTAAATGTTAGGAATGCATTTCAAAACACGATACTGCACAGTTTTACGTCGGGTAGGAAATGTTTATTTAAATGTTATTGATTTAAAAACAATTTGTAACAGATCCAACACGCACTTCCGTTTCTTGCCTCTAGATGTCAATATTCAGTCGTACCACAGCTAGGCCGTCCGAAATGGCCCTTAAATTCAAGAGCTTTGAGAGGAAGACTTGCAGGAAATTTATCACCACTTATAAAAGAAATGCTAACCTTTTACCGAACTCGACATATAAACGAATATATAAATATGGTCAAATGTTTATGAACTTGCCAAACAATACGACCTAAACTGGTTCGATTTCAAAAGCAGTAAAAAGTGGATAATTGCCGGGTCGCTTTCACGTGACGAAAACGTATGAATCAGCTTTAACCGGTTTCGTGATAGCGAGAATTTTAAAAACGTAGTTTTAAAAGGGGGCATGGAGATAATTGTAGGAGGGAAGACATGTAATTTCAGACAAGAATCTCATACTTGTACTATCAGGAGCTGACAGTGATCTATACAGCCGCCTGTGCGTGCGCCGAGATTACTGCTGATAACCAGCAGCCCAGTATTTGCTCGCCCTTACACAGCGAAGAGTGGAGGAAACATCTACAGGCTACACGCAAACAAGGTTTCTGAAAGGCGGGCGTTTGCCGGAGCCCGACTGAAAAAGAAAGTATGGTTTAGTTGAAGAGGTTGGGCGGATGATGCAAAGCAGATTCTTGGCTGGCGCCTGAGCGTCATTACATACAATTACAATAATTGCCGCCTATCCAGCGTTATTTCTGTACGCCTGAGTCCCCCGGAGCGGAATCGCTGTCTTCAACCCGTCTGACATCACGGTGACGACCATCTATCGATTACACATAATTTAAGCAGTAATATTAGTGAAAACAACTAGGCATGCAAGGACAAAGCAAGAACAATTAACAACAAGCTGGGTGTGTTTATGAATCAACGTGAAAAATCATATCGATAGGCTTTATAAATTAGTTTTAATTGTCTATGGGAGCCTGAATATATAAAATGGGACTGTATAGTATTTCTTGTTTATATTACGTAAGCAAATAATACGTTTATTATCCTTCAATATAATAAAGGAAACAAGAAACGTATTCGTTTCAGTGAGTGTAGTTTATTGTCCGCAACTGGCACTTGTGATCTGTAACGTTATTTTCTTCAGTAGGACTAGGCCTACTTCACATTTATATAAAAATTATAGTATATATCTTCTATAAGCATTTTGGATATCTGAAATGTGCTAAGACACATGTGTGTAAAAGCATCTATGACTAACAATCTGTAAACCTATTAAATTACTACCGAACACAATTTGAATATGAATTTATTTTGCTTGGCTTCACGTTTGCTATGCTCGAGTTTTGATGTAGCTAGACGATTTTAGACCATACTTAAATTAAATAAAAACCTCATTGTGTTCTGTCTTCTTCCTGGGTCCTTTACAAGCTTCGAGACATTAGATTTACTCTAATAAAGTAATCAACATATCACTGAGCAGATCGGATTTTGATATCGATCAGACTGTCTTTCCTTTTGCATTGGATTGCTTTGGTGATAATTGAGTGACAGTCTCTGTCTGCGTCGTCTCGGCGGCGCCATGCGGTGTTTTGGGTTGCTAATTTCACTAACCGCCTGCCTGCTCCGCCTACAACATCCATTCGCGACAACTCAGTTAAATCGGTATCTTATGCAGACACAGAAAGGCACTTACCTTTGCCCTAGCCTCAGATGCTATACGCCAACGATAAAATGATAAACTAAACGTAGGAATTTTACGAATTCTTAGGTCAGTAAATATGTGGAGTCAGTCCGTAAAGAAATCTGATGGTCACTTCTAGCCATAACCAAAATTACCAATTTTTAATTTATGTAATTTACGATACCACTATGCATGTGATAGACTTGTATAACTTTGTCCACGAGTTTGTGATTACAGATTGCAGGGGTGGCGAATTTTAATAGGAATGATGCGCATTGCATCTGCAAAGATAATTATTGTACCTGGCATTACACAGTGCATACCCCCATCCCCCGTACCCCTTTCTAATTCAAAATAGGCAGAATCATGGCCTGTCTGACCGCATCAGTAACCAATCATAGTTTTAGTTTCCCCTCCGTGTCTAAGAAATAATCCAATTGGATTATTGGGGGCGGGGCCATAGTTAGGTTGCAAACTAAAACGCAGCTATTTCTTTAAGTCTTCTCTGCTGGTGGTTGTTTCATCAGCGTTAGCAGCATTGAGGAGCTCGCCGGCTTCTTCTCTGGATTATTATATCAGTAAATGCAAATTCATGCCATGGTAAATATTACACCTCGCGGCAGTTCCCAGTCTTTACTCGTCACTTATGCATGGAATGCATTTTTGTAGTATCCAGCAGCGTTGGCTTTCTCGATAGCGAAGATACCTGGATTATGTAAACTTAGATGTAGTTTTACGTGCAAAACCATTAAGCGATTTAAAAAGACTGCTGGAGGTTTTTGCCTGCGGGAACTCCAGTGTTCGTCGTATTAATGTAACGATAATTACGAGGTGAACGCTACGGACCAAGCGACCAAAAAAACGGAATTAGGAGGCATAGTTGTGTCTTAAATGGATCGCCATTCCAGTTTCATTTCTATTTGGCTTCAGTTGGAACTTTGTGCCATGGCTGTTCTACTAACTAAAGGTAAGCATTTATCTGTACCTACGATTAACGTGAAGTGGTCATCTCCAAAAAGTCGCTTTTCGGAGTTATCACTCGTCTCTGAGAGAGACTCACCAGATAGTCACGTTTGGCGAGACAGTCTTTTAGGTGGCTTGAGGTTTACTTGAAAAGCAAAGCTACTTGATTGTTTTGCCATACAAACAACATTAATCTAAGTGCAGCATATTGTGTCTGTTTCACACCTTTATTCAGGGCGGCTGCATTCTCTTATGTTTAATAGATTAAAAAATATTTCTCTGTATTCGAATACTTCCGATATCCAATTTGTTATATTTTGTCAATTTTATATGCAAGTTCCAAATGAAAATTAAGCAAAAAAGTATAAACCAAGTTAGCGCTTAGGTCAAGCGCAACTTTTCCCATACTGTTTCGAAAAGAGAATATCACAGGCTGAAGGGTTTCTGTTACCTTCTTGAAATTGCCTTGATGTGCTTGGAAAAGGCTGAGGGTTGTATATGTAAATTTAACTTCATGTTCATCTAAGTTTAAGTTTTCCTCCCCTGATTAAATAGTTCGCGTCTTAAAAAGCACCATGACGGTCAGATTTATTAACGATAGAGGTAAATGCAATTCATTTAGTTGTCATGTTTGTATAATTATTTCGTTTAGTAACAGTTTTCAGTTCGGTGGCTTTATCCCGTGTCTAAGATCCAGACGGGACATGAAACCATAACCTTTCTAAGCACATAAATCCAAACTAAAACCATCCTTCCATTCGGTGAAAGGCCCGTGTTTGGGTATCAGCCTATGTGGAATCACAGCAGTAAGGTTATCCGCAGATCAGCTGCAGAATGGGCATAACCCAGAGAAAGAATAAAGGAAGAATACCCAACGTAGAACATACGTGCGTCTGTTGTTCTATGTTGAAACTAAATTAATCGTCAGTATGGCCCCATTGATATATATATATATATGTGTGTGTGTATTTAATCGTATAATTTATGAAAGCGTTTCGGACACGACCCCTACGCCCAGCGCGCCCGATCCGTCCGGTATAGCCTCGGCTGCGAGCTGATTGCGTGCAAAACAAAAAGGGAGCCATACGCGGCTCATTCGCTCCACTTTTTACGAGTTTCCATTTGGATTTAAAGAAATTGACTTTGGCAAACAAACCACTAATTATAAGCTACACGGTTTCTGTTTTATAATAGACGAAAATGGCCTTTTTGCACGGAAATCGCTAAAGTAATAGCTCGCCTTCTCTACACATTTCGTTACCTCATGTATTTTTCAGTTATGAAGCTTATCCTTTTTTTCGTTCCGGCTTTTTCGTGCCATGTAGCAGTTTCTGGCGAGTGGACAGCCGCTAGTGAATAATCGGAGACATTTGGATAATTTGATTTCCGATCCCATAAATCACGGTTTAAATGAAGATTTCTGGGGGACAACTCGTTAACCCATTTCTGGTAGACGATATGCACTGCTTTTGAGTATTGCACACCGATAGTTAAACTTAACTACCTTCTCCCGAACAACTGTAGCCTAAATTAACAGCACGTGTATTTGACGAACTTTAATTATATGGAAGCTGCTGGCGCTTGGCGCGGAATTATCAAATTAAAATTGAGACGCACTGTACATATGTGTCTTATTATGAAAATTGACCATCAAGGATTCCTCCTGTTTTGGCTGAAAAGAATCATAGTAAAATCGGTGTAGTTAATACCAATGCAGACACTGGGCAATCTTACAGACCTTTTAGAAGTAGAAAAAAGGTTTTCTTCACAGTGTTATTTTAATTCTTAAATTTGCAGGAGAAATCCGGTGTTACTGCGACGCACCACACTGCGTGGCCACTGGCTACATGTGCAAATCCGAAATGAACGCTTGCTTCACCCGAGTCTTGGACCCGCAAAACACGAATTCGCCGCTGACCCACGGCTGCGTGGATTCAAATGCCACCCCGGCTGAAACCTGCGCATCTAAAACGGACGATATGACTGCAGGCTCCCCAACCCTGGACTGCTGTCATGAGGACATGTGCAATTACCGCGGCCTGCACGACCTGGCGCACAGCAGAGACTCTTCAGGTAGAGGATCGCCGCTTAATCTCTTAACCCGCTTTTTAACCGCTTAAGTAACCATAGCATTGCCCGCTGTTTGCTCTAACGGCTTAATCATGTTAGTTTTTTTTTAAAAAACAATTATTATTGAGATGCCATTCCCGAGCTAAGTCATCCTTCTTAATGTCCCCTCCTGCCCTCTTCGCGAACTTTACGGGAAGCGTATGAATCTGTTATTCAAGTCTCTCAGATTTATTAAGTGATGCATTTTGGACTGATGGGGTAATCCGCTGGGTATGAACTCTGTTTACATTGGTATTAGAATATATCAAAAATACCGCAGCTTGACAGATTGGTTATTTATATATTTATATCTATGTGCGGTGTAATGTTTATGATTCTTACTGCACGTTTCTCGTGGTTAAAAGCAAATGTTTCAGTAATCTAGGCATGATAGCCTACGTGCTATGTGGTGAAGTGAATATGATTGTGCTTCCTGCTATTGGTGGGTTTGATTTTGGTCTCATAGTTTTTGTTTTTTCTTTCTCTCGAATGCCTTCCAAGAATACGGAAGCAGGTACCAGTCAGACGGCAGAAGAAACTTGATTACCAGAGTGCAGGACTTGGCGTCGGCGAAGGAGGTGTGGTTCCGGGCGGCGGTGATCGCAGTGCCCATTGCAGGCGGCCTCATCCTGGTGCTCCTGATCATGCTGGCCCTGCGCATGCTGCGCAGTGAGAATAAGCGTCTGCGCGCCCAGCGGCTGCAGATGCTCTCGCGGCTGCACTACAGTTTCCACGGACACCATGCCAAGAAGGGACACGTAGCCAAGCTGGACCTGGAGTGTATGGTTCCAGTGACTGGGCACGAGAACTGCTGCTTGACCTGCGACAAGATGCGACAGCCGGACACGGGGAACGAAAGGATGCTGTCCTTGGTCCACTGGGGAATGTACAGCGGCCAGGGAAAGCTGGAATTTGTATGATCCCAACAGCAGACTGGCCTGGGACCACTTCTGACTCTTTTTCGTTGTTGTTGATAATTTTAAATAATAAAGATGGCGGCCCTTGTGGTTTGCTGTGAGGCACTTTACTTGAAATAAAGACTCGGATCAACAAGAAGCTGTAATTTAACTTGAGATGGTGGGAGATTGGTTGTTGTTTTTTTTTTTTTTTTTTGTTTTTTTAAACCCGGAATGAATCCTGGACTCTTACTGATTGCTGAAGGATTCCAAATTTCTATTATTTGAACATTTTGTATAAAAAAAAATTAAA
>JABFDZ020000001.1:19887215-19899153 GCA_019775955.2 Pollimyrus isidori
GAGGCTCTTTACTTCAAATAATGACCGGCTTAAACAAGTCTCTGTATGTTAAATGTTGCTGTGGGGTGATTGTTTTTTGTTTATCTTTTTTTTATTGTTTTTTTACACCCGGAATGAATCCTGGACTCTTACTGATTGCTGAAGGATTCCAAATGTCTCTTATTTGCACATTTTGTATAAAACAACATGAACAATGTAGGTGTTTTGTTTTAAGAGAAGCTGAATAGAAGAAAATCTACACTGAGACCAGGGTAAAAAGACTCTGAGGAGGATAAAATTGAATTCAGTGTTACTGTAGGTGTGCACACTCTTGTGTGTCTTGATTCTGCTTAATGTAAAGATTTGAAATATATTTTTGTCGGATAAGAAAAGTTTGTGGCCTGTAATTTTGTTGTGTGTGCGGTCCACATTTGCTGGTAGGCTAGCATGGGGCAGCTGTTTATGAATAGCTACTCTAGAGTAAGGACCCCAGTTATCTTAGTATGGACTTGGACTACATTTGCGCGTTGCTCATATTTTGGATGTCTATGTTCTAATATCCTCCTGAGACATAGGAAGATTTATTTGTTTTTCTGGTTGGTGATTGGCTGGTTTAAAAGCACAACTCCCAATTGTGGTGATTTTTTTTTTTTAAAGCCCTATCTGTCCCCTTTAAGGGACAACGGCGCATAGTACAGCGGCTTGTGTAGTATATGACAGGGGTCTGTGAAGAGGCGGGTGTTGGGACGGTTCCAAAAAACATGCTACATAATTGGATCTGTCTGGGTTGGCCTCCCTAAACGGTGTAGTTTCATGGGCCCAAAATCTCTAGTGATGCTTCAGGATATGAGGGAAAAGAACCGTAAGGTCCACTCCGGGGGACAAAAATAAAAGGCTGGGGCAGGAGGCTGCTGGGGTTTCCCTCGCTGCGTTAAGCCTGCTGTGATGTGTTCTGTGATGTTTTAACAGTGGCGCAGTGTTTCTGTGTTTGGTTTCTCGTTGCCTTGTTTCCCAGTGCGAAGGGGTGGTTTTCTCATTATAACCTGTGCAGCGTGAGAACTCTATTGACACACACACACACACCCCCCCCCCCATCATCATTATCCTGGCGTCAGGATGCCACAGCTCACCACGCTGCTCGCCCCCCCCCTAATCGCGGTGGTGTCGCCGGGCTGCCGGCTGACTCACGGACTCTGTTACCGAGGTCACGTTACAGAGCCCTGGGTGCCTCTTAACAGCTCTGAGCCGATGAGTCGAATTAAGCTGCTGCTTTCGCTTCCTGAAGAGTATAAATGAAAAGCACGATACCTTGTCATTAAGTGCTATTTATTCTGTGCTTCCCCCCTGTGGCACTGAACCGCACCCTTGAGCTCCGCTGTTGGGTTTTTCTGCACCGTTTTCCCCAATACGTTGACTTGGCAGATGCCTTTGTCCAAAGCACCACTTTACTAAGTTTTGCTTTTCGAATACAGGGGTCCTTGGAGCAGTCGGACATTTAAGAGGTACAACAGTTAGGATTTGAACTGACAACCTTCTGATTGCTGGTACAGCAGCCTAAACCCACTGAGCCGCACGCCATCCCCTTGGGGTTTGGGTGATTCCCACACTCCATCTTTAGCCTAAAGTCTCCTGCCCAAATGCGCAATGGGCTGAATGAATTTGTGCTTCTTGGTTAAATGGGGAAAAAAGAATGGCTTGGTGTGGCTGGAGTTGAAGCCGGTCTTCCGGTAACTCGAAGAGCCACTGCCTGGGCACCTTCTGCCACTTTTATGTTGGGTTGGGGGCGAGGTGCCCATGCTGTTCTTACACACGACCAGGTTTTCACCTTAGCCACAGACTGCAGTCCATGAATCTGCCTGCCGCCGCGATGTTTGGGCGTCGGCCCGGACGAGGTGCTCCATCCGCGACGGTCTTCCACATGGCTTCCTTCCAGGCGTGTTTTCCTCTCGGACGGCATTTGCGTTACCTTAATTATCTTGGAAGTCACAGGCTGTGTTGCGACACCGGTGAAGAAATTGAGATTAATGACGACATGGTACAATTCCCCCTTTTACAAATGCCGCAGCAGGTAAGTTATTAACTGAAGGAAAAAAAAGACGCAGTATGAGGACGTAACACCCGAGTGTCTTCCTCTCTTAGAGATGGAGAGAAATAATCTTACTGTAAAACAATAGTTTGCCATAAAAAAAGTGTAAAACTAATTTCAAACTCAGACAGGCTGCTTGTAAAGGGCCCTGTGTCAGCCAATTGCTTTGAGTGGTAGTTTGCATTTTGAAGGGTTGTCTATCCTGGGTGTAACTCGCAATGGGAGCATACATCGGGGAGGCCGTTTAGGATTCCCCCCCCAACGTCACCTCATCCGGCCCAGGACTATTATCCTCGTAATGATAACAAACTCCAGGGTTGGAAACCGCTAATGCGCTCAGTGTTTTCTTAGCACTGGCTTGGTTGGATCACCTGCTGACATGAGACAGCAGTCTGCGTGTGTGTGTGTGTGTGTGTGTGTGTGTGTGTGTGTTTGTGTGCGCGCGTGAGACGAGCACACCGTTTGCAGAGCCCCTGGGCCTCGGCGGCGATCTCCCGCCACATCTGAACATACTCCATTGTTTTGTCATCACAATGGGGAGGCCCAGTCGTAGGCTGGTATGCGCCAGCCATTTTGTTGGGCACTGGGTGGTCAAACTGTTTGCACTGACATGTAAACGCAGGTCTCTCGTTTGGTGTCTGTCTCCATAGAACAATTTGTTTCGCATAGACATCAAGCTGTCCCTTTTCTAACAGTACTTTCATAAATTACATGCAGGTTTTGGACCATGTAACTCATGAACGGGTATGGCAAGTAGTAGTATCTCAGATGCACGAGGTCTTCTGTCAATGAGAAATTTGTTGTCTGTTGAGTTAAATTACGAAGGTTTTTACTTGTTTCTCTGTATTAGTGCCCTTAGGCAGGCCAGCAGATTAATTAACACTATTCTGGTATGTATTATTTTGCTTCTTTGACATATTTATTCCGATGACAGTGGAAAGGTTTGGTAATGGGGAGGATTTGAAAACATATATACATTTGTCTCAGAACCGTTTATCCTGGTTAAGTCCCCAGCCACTTTGTATCTTCCTTTTTCTGAAAATTTGATAAATGTGAAAATAATTTTCATAAAAGAATGCCCCGACATGGTCCAGAAATAAGTATTGAGTTTAATTAATTAATTAATACATTTAAGTACTTTATTTCTGATGCTTGTGCTACAAGCCAGTATGAAAAATATAGTTGTAGGAGTAGAGGCTTTGCAGTCCAGAGTGAGTGGGATTTTGGTGACATGTCAATCATTGCCAGGTTTAAACAAACAGGTAACAAAACAACCAATGGGAAGAGGGTAAAATCCAGCTGGTAACTGGCAGTATATGGTAACCCCACCCATTATAAATGTAAAAGTCTCATTCTTGCCATTGGGTCATTATGAACATTCTAACTCATGTTTTGTTGTACCTTCTGAAGGGAAGATGCCACAGTCATTTTACCAATAATTCCAGAACAAAACACCAGCCAGTTTTTATAAGACATGCAAAGAACAATGCAATGAAGTACAACAGGGAGCAGATCTATGCTCACCTAAGCAGCTGTGATGTTCGGCAATAAATCCTGTCATCTTTTCCTATACATCTAAGGCCACATTTCTGGCATTATTCGATTACTGAAATCCATCTTTTCATCTTAGAAATACTCATTTGTTTATTTAGCATTTATCTTATGAAAAAATAATAAAATCCTTATATTCAAAGTCAAATGCATGAATCATTTAAAATGTAGCCTTCAAAGGCCATTAATTGTGTAATGTTTTTCTTCTCCCTGATGGACGTCAGTTAAAAAGAAACTGTAAATATTTATACCGACCAAACAGCATAATTTCCTTTTGTACAAAACATGGGATAAGTGCGGGCGTCATTTGCATTCTGCATCCAAACATTTGTCTGCGTCTGCAGTTAACATTTATAAATAAATCTCCCCAAAACAAAAATAATAAAGGCAGGAATGTTAATGAATCCGATTCTGAGCCCTTCAGGTTAAATGTCATCGTCTGTAAACAGGTTCCTGTTTCAAAAGAGTATATTTCAACATGTTTGAACAGAGTATTTCATAAACATTGAACGAGGAGTCCTGGTGAGGTAGAAAATGACAAGATGGGAAATGCAAGGTCTGCTGCTGTGTTTGCAATTGGTTTTGGCTGTTTTAGGTCCGCGCAAGCAGTGCTCTCCCTTGAGCAAGGTACTGAACCTGAATAACGGCAAGAAAATGTGTGAACAGTCAGAAGCTTCTATATAAAAGTGTGAGCTAAGTGACTGGAACTTATGTCAATAACAGGGAGGGATTAAACCGAAGAATGCCGAGTATGGGAGTATGTGCCATGAGGAACACCTATAATGAACTAGCAAAAGAAAAGCAGAAGGGAAAGAGGTTGACCACAGGGAAAGATAACGGGGGCATGCTAAAGATTAATAGTGGATTTCAATCACCTTGCAAGGTTGAAACAACATGGCATGCCTTAAATTGTATAGCCCAAGGACCCTTGTCAAGTGCTGAGGCATGTTCATTGTGGGTTAGCCAGCCTGAAAGGAGAGATCTCTTTGCAGGCCAGACAGCATTCCTGTCCATACAGCATCACAGTATTGATATGCTTTACAGCAGAGGTCCCCAACCGCTGGGCCGCGGTCATTTGGTACCGGGCCGCATAGAGAAAAATTACTTGGGGTGTCATTGTCTCCGATTACGTCTAGATGGGAGAAACAAGCTTAGGGCCCCCACTAATTTAACCTAATGGTGAGTTTTATTTTTATGCGGTTTATATTTGTTTTTATGCCCGTCGTATCATTTTATTTCGTCGTATTTACCCCCCAAACTTTAAAGGCCGGTACGTGAAAATATCATCCGACATGTAATTGATCCACGGCGCAAAAAAGGTTGGGAACCGCTGCTCTACAGTTTATATGCCTCAGCCGTAGACTAACTGTTCATGGCACGAGTGAATAGGTCGACTCTTCTGTGAGTTGTTGTCCTCCTAACGGGTCGGGCTGATCAGGTCAAGATCAGTTAGGAAGTGTAATCACTTTGAGGTGATGGTACAACGTTAAGGACAGCAATCCTTTGGAGTGCTTGGATTGGATTCAATATAGTGGGCAATATACAGTCATGTGAAAAAATTAGGACACCCCATTAAATGTTTAGTTCTTTATTGAGAAATAACATCTCACTATTAAATCTTCTTTCAAATCATATGTGTAGATAAAGGCGATATAACTGTATCACCTATGCAACAAAAGAGAAACAAATTCACTTATTTAACAGAATTATTTAACTATGATGCCAATTTCCACTTGGGCAAAAGTTACGACAATAATCCATTATTATTTAAAATGCCTAGAGTTGGGCCCAATCCCAATACCCGCCCTTAGCCCTACCCCTCCATTTTGCGCGTACCCACGTAGGGTAGTGTTGCCCCATTTCTTTTTAGCAGCGAGGGGTAGTGGGTGTTCAGCCCTCAAGATAGCCCTCGAAACGGAGATTTTTCAGATGCTGACTCAAAACCAAGTGAAGGAAGAAAATTCCCACAATGCATTGCAATACGCAACAAGAAAAGAAAAGATGGCTAGAGGTGTGGGGAAAGAAGCTCATATCTTTATAAATGCGCTTGCAGAAAAATCTAATTTCAGCCAAATATCTTAGTTTAATGTAGGTGAAATAGAATATGAGGTTGAATTAAAAAAAAAAATTCTCAAAATTACTAATTCCGTGCACAGAGACAGAGCAGTATCTCTATAGTATTTATAGAAAAACAACCGAGCAGGGGTGAGTTTCACAAAAGCGTTGAAGAATTAAGAACGTTTTTATCCAGAGAGAGAGCATTCAAAGTCCTTTTTATGTACTTTTTTGGCTACAACACCTTTTGGGAAACTCCCCCCCCCCCCCATTGTTTTCTGTGTTTTGTGCAATAGACTGCATTATTCTACATCGTAGAATACGTAAAAGCCATTGTTCCCGACATATTATTTATGCAACATAAACAAATTGTTTATGCAAAATGTGTGCATGTTTTACAGGGATATTGCATCCGTGCCATTGCCAAAGGAATGCTAATCCACTAATCGACAGTGTCATAATTGTTTTGTAATATTCTAGGGACACGTCAGTGGTATAATCATGTTGTAATGTTAAAGTGACTTTTCCGTGTTATAAGCATGTTGTACTATCCCAGGGACTACAAAGCAAACCAGGCAGTTCATAAGTCAGTGGTGTCCCAATTCCTAGGTAAAGATTTCAAGCCCTACCCTTTGTGGCTATGATCTGTGAAGTCAGTAAGGTGCAAGGGATGGCCCTACAAATCTAATGGTAGGGCTTAGGGAGGAGAAATGGGATTGGGCCTTAGATTCAGGTGCACCACATCAGGTGAAAATGATTAGAACATCATTATGGAGCTTTGTGGTGGAGTCTGTCTTATTTATACCATAGAAATTTAGTTGGGTTTGCTCTTGATTGTTGAAATGAGTGGGATCACCATGGTGAGATCCAAAGAGCTCTCTGAGGCCTTCAGAAAGAAGCATGTAGATGCATATGAGTCTGGGAAGGATATAAAACAATTTATAAAGATTTTAAACAACTGCCAGTATGGTCAGGGCAGGCTGTCCTAGCAAGTTCTTGCCACAGTTGATGTCAAGAAACATGCATCTACCATAATATGGAGACGGTGCAAGTTTGGTTTACATGGGAGCTGTAAACCCTTGCTGTCGAATAAGGGCAAGACTGAAGTTTTTCAGGGACCCACCTACACAAAGACCTGGACATTTGAAGCAATGTGCTTTGGACAGGTAAATCTGAAATTGAATTATTTGGACATAGTAACAGAGGACAGTTTGGTGTAAACCAAAGACGTATTTTCAGCAAAAGAACCTCATGCCAGCTATGAAGCATGGGGTGGAAATGGTGTGGGGCTGCTTTGTTGCAGCAGAACACGGCCAGCTCACCATCATAGAATCTACTATGAATGTTTCATCATATCAGAGGTTGCTTGAGGACAATGTGGGATCATCTGTCCAAAGGTTGAAGCTGAAGTTGGGGTGAATCATGCAAATGAAAATGACTCAAAACATACCAGTAAATCTAAGGAATGGCTTACAAGAAAGAGTTCTGGAGTAGTCAAGTCAAAGCCTGGATCTGAATCCTGTTGAGATGCTGTTGGGTGATTTTAAGAGGAAGTGTATGCAAGACACCCTTCAAACATCACATAGCTTAAGGAATTCTGCACTAGACAGTGGGGAAAACTTCCTGCCAGTCGACGTCAGAGATTGATAGATGGTTATAGGAAACGTCTCATTGAAGTTATTTCAGTCAAAGGGGGAAATACTAGCTATTAGGGCACAGGGTGTCCTAACTTTTTCCTCAGTAGGCGTTGGCATCTTATTATTTTATTTTGTGAAACAAGTGAATTTATTTCTTGTTTTTTCATCGGTCATGCAATTAAATCACCTCAATCTACAAATATAACTTGAAACAAGATTTAATAATGATATGTTGATATTTCTTAATCAAGTACTAAATATTTAATGGGCGTCCTAATTTTTTCACATAACTGTAAGTATGGAAACAAGCAAGTAGAACATTTCATAGAAATTGCAGAGTTGCAGTGTTTTGATGCAGCACGCGAGCACCTTACCTTAAACCCTGCTGACAAAGCTGATAAATATCAGATTGTTTTCAGCAGTTTAAGCTTAAGAAAAGCACATGCAGAATTCTACTGAAGGGCATGGACATGCTGAATGTGCCTTTTGAGTTTGTTGTACCTGAATACTTTAGCGCTTTATAATTACTCTCCTCTGCTGTGTTAAGAAGTGTAGTGGTGACAAATCGATCCCTTGGAAATGACAGAAGAAGAATAGAAATGCCTCGAAAAAAGCTTATGGTGGAATCTCTTATTTTAAATTTTGCGATATCATTAATGTTTTGTCAACAAAACATCATGAGGGCAACCTCTGACGTGAGCTATGGCTTCTGCTCTGTGTGATGAGTGTGTTCTTCAGCTCAGCTTCTTCTGTCTAGGAGATGACCTGCTTCCTGTACTCACAGAGTGCATCATATGATATTCAGCAGGGCGTTTAGGATGGTGGATATGGGTTAGGGGTTCAATGAGGCTGCGTTAGAAGGTTGATCGTTGGAAACACTAACTGAAACACCCAACAGACATCTCGTGGCTTGGGCTGAGAGTGATACTTAAGTGGAATTTCTTGCTGTCCTAGATGACGTTGTGCTCTAGGGCAGGACGACAAATGAGGAGTAGTTTTCTCCCCCACCGATGTGATGTAGCTCTTAGGAGTGAAGTTCACTTCCAAATGAAAACACGCTCTGAACTCCAGAGCGGTCCGGGGGTCGCAAGGGTCGTGTAGGAAAAATAAATACGAGGCCAGGCTCATGTAAGCTGCGCTCGGGTCCTCAGAGCCACCCCTGAAAAAGACGGTGCACCTCTCTCCCCGCACTCGATACATGATACTCCTTTAATTAGAGCTGGAGAGCCAGAGAGGATTTACAGTAATCTAAGATTACCACTGTATTCCTCTTGTTTTCCAAGCCAGAAAATGGCAAAGTGTTTGAGAAATAGGTCTTTCTTCTTCCCTCCCAACCCTTTACTGAGACCAGCCCTGCCATTTATCATCGGGAGGGGGGGGGACTGTTTACTGCTGTGGGTCAAAGTTCTATTCCTTGTTTATAGGCCTGCACAGAAAAGGGCCGCCTGTTAAACTTTACCCACTGCGCTGCTCATGCTCAAGCCTGATGCCATCGACCTACTGCAGCGTTCCCCAATCCCAAATGCCCCAAAACGGGACCTTGTTTCCACGTTGAAAGTTTCCAACTGATTAATCTGTGTGCGCGTGCACACGTGTCACGTTGTGTGGAAAGAGGGCAGGTGGTGAAATGCATTCTGGGAATTCAGATGGCTCACCAGTGGAGCCCTCGCCGTGTGAGAGATGAACCGACCTCAGAGTGTGGCAGTGGCGATTGCCGACAAGGGATCCTGGTATCCGTCAAACCCACAGGTCATGCTCTGATCATCTTTGAAAAGTGTTTATGTGGTGTTTTAAAATTTATTGTGGAATTCTGATAATTTTTAATTGCTTCCTCCTCCAATTTTAAAGCCCTTCAGGGACTTTTCCTCTCTGGCGTATAGCTTGACGCTTCTCCACCTGCTCGACGTCACGCTATTGCCATTGTGTACCTCCCCCTGCCCCCCACCTCCTAAAAATATGGACCACGTTTTCTGTAGGATGGGAGAACCACTTAAGGTGAATGGAGCAAGGATGTTGGGGGGGGGGGGGGCGGGGTGAGGCGACGGGGCTAATTCAGACCAGAGTCTGCAACAGAGCGCAACCTGAGAAGCCCACAGACAGACAGGAAGTGCCATGTTAACTCCTGCACCCCCCTCCACTCCACCCTGTTTGAAGCTAAGAGCTTCAATGGCACATGCTCACCTAAGCGTCCACCCCACGCTTCCTCCTGCAAAATAGCTGAGCCTGATAAAATCTCGAGGAAAGGGCCTGTCCTCATGTGCAAGGACAAGGCCCTGTTGTTAGGCACTGACGGGGTATATTGCTTCCAACCACGGCAACCCCCCCTCCCAAATTGCCAGCATACTGCCCCCTCCCCTATCATTCCTTACACATGTATGTAATTACTGTATGAATCAAGTGCATTTGTATTTGTGGGACTAGGGAGGGGGACATATTTACAGGCAACTGCCATAAACTTAAAAGGACAGACTCCAACATGGCTGCCTTTTACTGTCTTGGCTCTGAGGGCCGCCTGGAACATACGCCAGCTCTTCATGAAACAGAAAAAAAGCAGTACAGACAGAACTGCTACCAGGCTGCCTCTCGCCTTATTTCTCTGCTTCCCGAAAATTCAGGTTGTATTTAATTGCTATAAAGTTTTCTTGTAAATGTTCTCAGCATTACATCATTGCCCTGGCAGAGCCACCACCGCAGGCCTCAAAAAAGCAGTTCAGGGACACTGCGAGTTCACAGTTGCGAGCAAAGGTGTGCATCTCCCCCTACTCCATCATATCCAGGTGTATAGCATTGCAAATTGTAGCACATTCAGTAGAACTTAAAGCCAATGTGGCCCTGCCTTCAGCAAGTACCTGTACTTCAGCTAACTGCTGGCTAAACATCTATTAGCAGTAGCCATCATAGCCCACTGAAGCTTGCTGACAGCTTGTTTGTAGCCCACTGGTAGCCCAGTGGTTGCTCATTACTAGCTTGAGTATTTCCCACAGTAGCCCACTTGTATCCAGCTCATAGTCCTCCTGTATCCCACTGTATAGCCCACTTGTGTCCAGATGATAGTCCTCCTGTATCCCACTGTAGCCCACTTGTATCCAGCTCATAGTCCTCCTGTATCCCACTGTAGCCCACTTGTGTCCAGATGATAGTCCTCCTGTATCCCACTGTAGCCCACTTGTATCCTGCTCATAGTCCTCCTGTATCCCACTGTAGCCCACTTGTATCATACTCATAGACCTTTTGCATGTATTCATTATCTGTGATTATCCTTTGATATTCGCAGCAGCCCTGTAAAACCAACCAAAAAAGATTATATAAATTATTAACAGTGATGCATTTATAGCAATACACCTCACCATCTTCTACAGCATCTAGTTACAGTCATCTCTAAGCACCTAGTTACTTTTGCTAAATATCCAAGTCCAGTAGCATGAGTGAAGTTGGATTGAATCAGGCATAGTTTACTCATGAGGTAATGTTACTTGTATTAAACAACAAACTAGTAAACATCTAGTAAACTGCATAGTCTGGAACTGATTTGACATCAACTGGATTGTTCGTCCTCGCCGAGTGATTGACATTCAGGTTTATATCGTTATTAATGCGACCATAAACACCCAGAGTGGGATTACTTACAGACTGGCTGTAGCCCGGCTGGCATGCAGGGATCTGTGTTTTTGTGCCTTTTAAGAGCTTCTGGTTTTAATATCTTTCCTTAAGAGTCAGGGCCTTTCGCTCCTGTAAAGATCCCTTGTTAAACTTGTGGAGGGGGTGCACTGGCATTTCCCTTGCCATCTTAATATGAGTCCAGGGCCGCCACTGAGTGGGGGGCTTAATAGCTTTTTCCAAAGCCGATCCCCCCCCCGAGACAAGCTGTGTGCCTTTCGTGGCAACACTGGTCGGTTCCACCTCAATATATACATCGCATTACTAAGTGTTATGGAGTATTATATAGATAAGCGGCATCCAGATTCCTGGGCTTGTTTTGCTTGGTTTGGTATCCTCTGTATGCGTAGGAAGTCACCGCTGCGTTCATGTGGGGACCCCAGCACTCAGTGCCTGATCACAATCTTTGCCTCTGCATTCGGCTAAGTGTGTGTGTGTGTGTGTGTGTCTTTCTCTCTCTGTATGTGTGTATGTGTCTCTTTCTGTGTCTGTGTGTCTCTCTCTGTATATGTGTGTGTGTATGTGTGTGTGTCTCTCTCTGTATGTGTGTGTGTTTTTCTGTGTATGCATGTGTGTGTGTCTCTCTCTCTCTCTCTCTGTATGTGTGTGTGTGTCTCTCTCGCTCTATATGTGTGTGTATGTGTGTGTGTGTCTCTTTCTGTATGTGTGCATGTGTGTGTGTGTCTCTCTCACTCTCTGTATGTGTGTGTGTGTCTCTCTCTCTCTCTGTATGTGTGTGTGTGTCTCTCTCTCTCTGTATCTGTGTGTGTGTCTCTCTCTCTCTCTGTATGTGTGTGTGTCTCTCTCTCTCTCTGTATGTGTGTGTGTCTCTCTCTCTCTCTGTATGTGTGTGTGTGTTTCTCTCTCTCTCTGTATGTGTGTGTGTGTCTCTCTCTCTCTCTGTATGTGTGTGTGTGTCTCTCTCTCTCTCTGTATGTGTGTGTGTGTCTCTCTCTCTCTGTATCTGTGTGTG
>JABFDZ020000001.1:19901640-19919195 GCA_019775955.2 Pollimyrus isidori
CCTGCCTCGTGCCCGTTGCTTCCGGGATAGGCTCCGGACCCCCCGCAACCCAGTAGGATAAGCGGTTTGGAAAATAATGATAATAATATGGATGGATGGATATCTGGATGTCTGGTGACCTCCATTCTGTGCACAAATCGAACTCACGATTACACAGCAAAACACATATTCACGTATTGTGAAGTTCCCAGATGATAATACAATGATGGGACTCAGCCCTAATGCTGATGAGTCAGTGGAAGGAACTGGAAGCATGATGCAATGGGAAAAACATCTCCAACAAGAGCAAAACAAAGGAGACGGTAGTGGACTTTAGGTGGATCAGCACCTCCAGCACCCATCTCTGTAACGCAGGAGCAGCTGTACAGATGGTCGCCAGCCTCCCCTGGAACACCAACACAGCTATCACCAGACAGAAGGCCCACCAACTGCTGTGCTGCAGAAAGATGCTGCAGCAGGTAGTAAAGACTGCCAGCCATCAGGAGGTGCCGGTAGTAGGCCTCCTGCATCACGAGGGGCTCCACCCACCCTGCACACGCTCTGTTTGACCCCTTATATCTTTATTATTTTTTGATTGAATTCTTCTAACTGCTGCTCTTTCCTTTATCTTTTGCACTGCATACCAGACACCAAGAAAACATTGTGTTCCTGTACATTGCATTGTATCGATGTATAGGAGTGACAGTCAAACCTTTGAATCTTTAATGCTGAATCCTTGGGAAAACTATATAAATAAATAAAACGTAGGTAATCGCTGACAGAAGCAGAGTGGCTTCTCATCCTGGACCCCAGATTCAGTATCCTGTGAGAGACTGGGATGTCTGGCATCTCCACACCTCAGGCCTAGTTGCAGCTAAACATGCACCCTGAATGCAAAAGTGGCGAGAGATGGTCCTGAAGGCTAGTCACCATGCAGTCAAGAGGTTCATGATGTCAGCTAGCATTTTAGCTATAGCCAGTGCACTGGGGCCGGTTGCCCCTTTACGTCAGATGTGGCAGTGAGCTCAGACGCCAAGGTTCGACGGCATCGATTGTTCTTTCCAGCATCCTTGAATGTGTTCAAACGTGGCTCTGTGTTGCTGCTCAGTATCATTTGTCAGGCCTTTTCGCATGTGTTTGTTGGTTCTAAGCTCTGGGAGATGTTATCCATCCCTGACAAAGCAATACTTGCTGTCCAAATGAGAAACATTTTCACCCTACTCACTCAGACAGCCACCACACCGGAGCAGACCGCCCCTGTCAGTTGACAGAGGGGTGTTTTGACCCACCCCTGAGCGTGAACATGTCCAGGGTAGAACCCAAATAACCCTTTGGATTTGACAGGAATGAAATTGTAGAGAAACCGAAAGGAGATCCAGGATCTTTGAGGATGGGAAGAGCCACAGCCCCACACTAGGACCTGAATCACTGGGGTTTCCTCTTTCCTTTGCAAGGATAGATCGCATTTTCTGCTGCATTTTTCTCCCACCCTTGGTCCCGGGAAAGAGAAGGACAAATAAACCTAGTAACGGAAAGGTTTCAGCCGGCAGTAGCCCAGAGCAACTAGGAGCCGCAAAATGCCAATTGACCTGAGCTGAAGCACTGGGCAGAGACCCGTTTGTCTGAAGTGGCAAGTGGATCGGAAGTAAACATTACCTACACACCAGGTGATACCCAGCCACACCGGACACTTTGCAGTGCAGGAGCCGGGTCCAATGGGCCAAAAGCTTGCTTCCTCAAGAGCTATAGCTCATTAAGAATGGAGTCAGACCACACAGGGAGGGTGCACCAGCTGGCCGCATTCTCATCCTTAATGGTCGAATCGGTTGTTGCGGGTCGATGTGACGGTATAGCTTTGGTCTAACTCACACCCTGCATTCACTGTTCTGCCGGACTTTGAGTACAGGCAAGGGCACAAATATTTAAGCACGGGACCCATTTCCACTGACAGGTTGAGGGGCCGTCTTGCTGGTAATTACTACTTAAATATACAATGTATGTGAAAGCGTCCCCGCACTAGTCGACTAATGGAAACAGCGGGTGTTCCGTGTTTTGTTAACGGGCATTCGGGGGGCTGCGTCGTCCCCCCAGTGGCAAAATTGCATAGGGGTGGGGAAAATGCAACAACTTGTCGCATGCGCAACGAAATCGCACGCGGTAGCTGCGGCTCTAACTGAATGAAATGATTATTTTCATTTGGGAAACGCTGCACCGGTGGTAAAGCTTTAACTGCAGTCTCCTGCAACAAATAAACCTGGAATTTCTTAAGTTGGAGATCAGGAGAGGGGAAAAACACTTAATTACAAAGCTAACTCGACCCCTGCCAACAGAAACCTTGCGTCATGTTTTTTTTTTCGTGCCGTGAGGGTGGATACCAGCTCTAGCTATGTAATTACTTGGAAAAAAATATTTGCCCCATTTCCCCTCCTGATTAGCCTTCTGGGGTGAATCAGAGTCAGTTTTGACTTGCTCTTTGACACCATGGATTCTAGTTTCCAGGCGTCGCAGTCGCTGTGCCTCTTTAGAAGTACCTGGGCGTCCACATTGACATTCCCATCCAGCCGAGTCCTCCCCTGTATCCCGGAGGACAGGAAATCAACAGGGCCAAGTTAGACTCATCTTCCCTGGGGCTTCCCCAGCACTGGGAACCGCAAAACCTGCCTGCAAAATCCCCAAAGTGTGGCTTTGTGGTCCCTGGCTTTCGAGGACACTCTTGGCACATGAAACGCCAGCGGGCATGAAGCGGCCAGTTCCCTGGGCAAGCAGAAACGTGACAATGAGATGCTGATCTCCACCCACCTTTCCAGGGCCCTAAGATAATTTAAAAATGCAGGGAATTTCAGCAATGAAACAGAGAACAGCTTTTCCGATGGGGCCATTTCTTGTTATGGGAGAGATGGTATATCCTTGATGGGTGGGGTCTTTGCATGGTTCAACCCCAAGGGAACCAATAAGAAGTGGGCTAAACATGTGAGTGACAGCTAATAATAATCCCAGCATCCTCATGTCTATGTCTGTCACAAATCTTAGCAAACTGTGTGCATTCCCTGTAAACCTGTGCTGTGTGAAAGTCACGCTTTAAGTTCATCTACTTTCTTGATATTCTTTCATTTCTCAAGGAGGACTGAGTTTCCTTTCGTTGTGTTTTTTGACAGAAATTAAGGCATAATACTATTCTTTGGGAAACTTCAAAGCTTCAGAATATCTTCTACACGTGACAGAGCGAGGTCATGCTTATATCGCTCTTGGAGGCTTTAAAACGGCTGCACATGTTCACCAGTCCGATAACCATCCAGAGCTACTGTATAATACTTTAAAGCCAGCGATCATGAAACTGTTTCCAGCAGCAGTAACATGGCCGCTTTCAGACCCCCCTGCCCAGCCCAGCCCAGCCCACCCCGTTCACACCTGGCCATTTTGGGTGTTTAATCAAGCCATTCTCCTTTCGTCTAAGAAGTCGTAATCTGAATCCCTGCAAAGGGAGAGTGTTTACAGAGCCAGTCTGCATTAAGGACATTGTGCTGCTATCCGGTGGTCCTGGCCAGATAAAGTGGTCCCAGACAGAGGCTGCATGCGCCCCCAGAACATGAGCGGGGGGCTGGATTGCGCGCCCCCGTGGAAGCCCTCCACCCCGGGTCACCGACATCATCGCTTACATTAAGGACAATTAAGGGATTTAGCAGTGGGCCAGCTGCCGGAGCCTTTTTTTTTTTAAAAAAGTTTTTCTCATTTTCTCATCGGACTGTGCCCCCACTGCCCCTCCAACTGGGCCCTCTGCGTCGGGTTAGCAATGCACAGGTCTTTCCAAATGGAGGTGCTGCTGCTTGGCCTCTGGGGAATTTGTAGGACTGCTCGTCCTTATTCATGGCTTTCAATGACATTTTTAGCATGCTGTCAATAAAGTTAAATTCACTGAAAACCTGAAGTCACATGAACTTTATTTGAAGTGGTAGAAGTTAGTCCTTCTATGTTTAAGCTGGACCAATCATAAGTGATGTACTGTATATATATATATATACATACACACACATCTTCTTTCAGAGAGATATGTCTCCTCACACAACCAGTAGCTCCTCTTGATTGAATGTGAGATTCCACCTGACGTTATCCTGACCACGCCACTGTAGTGACATGAGGTCTGGAGCTCCTGCAGCCAGCCTGTGGGATGGTGACTTAACCCTCACACCGCCGATACCTTCATAATGGCTGGGCTTCCACTAAAAGATCGACGGTGAGGGTCCTGGTCTGGGAGTGCGGCTGGACGCGTATCTCCCACAGCCAATCGTGGCCCGAGCTTAAAGATAAACATCGCCGTAAATCTTCACCGTCCCCCTGAAACTGAACTAGTTTAAACCACAAGTGAAGTATCCTGAGAGGGATTGAGGTGGCGGGACTGCTATTCCGGGACTTTTTGAAGTATGACAATATAATGTCATACTGTGGATGAGTCAGGGCGACAATAAACCGTTTGTTTTGTTCAGATGGTGTTTTGTTTAACCCATGAGCGAATGAGGCTCAGTGATCCATCCCAGACACTAAAACAGAACCTGACATGTCTGAAATGAGTCCTGGCCAGTACCAAACTGCCAGGGGGGAGGGGGGACCTGTGTGGCGGTACACACATTCCATAGGGATGGTGGAGGGGGGGCATCTATTTACCAGGAGCACTTGGCTACAGGCTAGGATGGATAACTCAAGACATCATTGTATCTCTGCGCTTGAAGTTCATGGTTGGGTCCAAGTTCCCGGTCCACTCACATCCAGCTGTTTGTTACTTTTCTTTCCCGCTGGAGAGTTCAGTCTGCCATGGAATTACATAACAATATACTCACATCACTTTAGTCACATTAATGAAAGCCATAACTGCCTTCCTCCAAGCTGTTATGAGAATAGTATAGCTATAATTCATAACCCCCCCGTTATGAGAATAATATAGCGATAATTCATAACCCTCCTGTTATGAGAATAGTATAGCGATAATTCATAACCCCCCATTATGAGAATAGTATAGCTGCAATTCATAACCCCCCCGTTATGAGAATAGTATAGCTACAATTCATAACCCCCCCGTTATGAGAATAGTATAGCTATAATTCATAACCCCCCCATTATGAGAATAGTATAGCTATAATTCATAACCCCCCATTATGAGAATAGTACAGCTATAATTCATAACCCCCCATTATGAGAATAGTACAGCTATAATTCATAACCCCCCCATTAGGAGAATAGTATAGCTATAACTCCCCTGTGGGGAAATTCCCTTTCTGTCCAACCCGACTTTGCTGTCCATGAGGCCCACGGATTCATATGGAGGTGAGAGCAGGCTTGGGGGGCACAGCACAGGTCAGCCAGCATGCAGCTCCCCTGCAGCTCCCCTGCAGCTGCCGGTTAAGGGCCTCATTGAAAGGCCCATCTACGGTGAGAGGGGTAGTTGACCACAGCTCTCTACTTCATTTAGCCACCTGTGCTCTGGGCTGGTGAGCTGCTTTACTCTTTCATTCCACAATCGAATTCCAAAAAAAAATCTTTGTGGCGATATCTTCTCCCGAGTGACATGTCAAAATGACATGAGTCCTTGTTTCACAACATTCCGTTCAAGGTCCCCATATCAGACTCACCTTCATGTGATGGTGTTTGTAGGGTCAAAAGTGCCATTTTTCCTCATGTTTCCAAGCCTCATATATGGTGCAGTTGTGGTCCTTATGAGTCTTTGACTGTAAGTTTGCGTGAATCATTTCCTTCAGCTGGTTCTTTATGGTTTAAAATCCCTCGATTAATGAGTCTTGGGTGGACAAGGGGTCAGTGGTATGTCGACCAAATATTTACCTTTCACTATTGTGAGAATGCCCAATTAACGTCTCCAAACAAGAAACTTGTGACAGACAGCGTTTCTCAGACAAACACTTTTTATTACACTTAAGGGTGGGGTGGTTGGGTGGGGGTGTAATTTAAACACCAGCATGCTATTTGCTTCCCAAGCAATAACATTGTTTACTTCTGACATTGAGGATTTGGGGATGGAATTTGATGCAATCTCTGTTGGCAGCTGGAAACACGAAGTCAGCGACTGTCACAGTGTGTTTTGGGGCGAATAGGCCCTCTCTCCCCCACCCATGTGTAACAGATGTTTGTCCGTTCCGTGTTGTGATGTTCATGATATTATTACTATACGTTGTCAATGCTACAGTTGTACCAAAGAGACACGTGCCATTTTATCAGCTGTAATCGATGCCAGATTTCTCTGCCTCATGAAAGGACACAATAGACACCCCCCACAGAACAACAGAACAATCGGTGTTTAAATAAAGTCATACAATATGCTCATATTTTTTCAATCCACCCCTATACTCTGCTACATGCAGTGCTTGATTAGGACACAATATGAACGAATTTTGCTTACATGGCTAAGATCCATGACAGGCACTATGCAGCTGTCGATTGTTCATTTAATATAGAATTAAAATAGCGACTTGAAAATGCTATTGCATAACAGGATTATGGGTTCATTGATCTGGATGAGGTCTCAGTGAGAGATCCTTGTGAGTTACTGTTGGTTTATGGTTATTTGTAAGGGGAGATTGCTTTCATTTCATGCATTGTCATCATGGGCAGAATTTGGACAGTGCCCCCCCCCCCCCAGTCAATGCCAATCAGGGAGAAAAGATTACTTGTCCTGTGTTAGGTAAACTGTGTTTTAAGTGTTTTACCTGACTAGCTAACCGAATATATTATGCACAGATTTAGCAGTTTGAATGCAGTTGTTTACCATCAAGGCTCAGTGAATCACTGCTCTTATCAGGTTCTAACTATGGTACATGTTGGCACTTTTCACCTTTGCATAAGCGCTGCTACCCTATAGGCCAGGGGTGTCCGACCATTTTTACAGTGAGAACTACTTTTACAAGAGAAAAATTCTTTAGTTGCCGCAGGTATATTTTGCAGTTGACTGGGCGAGGTTGGGGGGTCCTCCCTTTGTCAATTTTGCCGATCGGGATTGACCGGTTTGGTGCTAATGGAACAAAGCATTATGCATCATCTCACCACTTCCCTGGAACCATACCAGCCTGTACACCACGTGCATGAACACATGGGGAAAGCAAGATGCACCTTTTTTTTGCCCTCCCTAGTGCAGACAGCAGACTGCACCAATGATCCTCATTGACATCATCTACAACCAGGTTCAAATGAATTCTTTGCATTAGCGATGCAGCAATAAGGAGATATCAGTGGCTGATTATTTTAAAAACTGACACTGGTACCAATACTGATTCTTTGGGAGATTTTGCTTAAATTAGTTCAAAGGGACGCTCCACCCAAATACAGTTTTTCTCTATTGTTTCGATGCTGCAGTCAACTCAAACTCCATATTTTCATAACAGTTAACACACAGGCCTAAACAGTGGGTCTCATGGTCAAAGTGACACATTTTGTTTGCAAAAGGCTCTAACCGTGCCAAAACATTTAAAATATGAAATAAAGGCCTTCAAACAACACAACTTGCGAACAAGTGTATGAGCTCTTCAAATCAATCGTTACACAATGGGCAATAAAATACAAAATACAGCACTCAGTGATGAAGATCCAGTGGTCGAAGCAATGAAGATAAACTGTAAATTAAAAACAAATAAATTACATTCCAAACACATGGAAAAGTCTTTTTTAAAGTTTTTTTTAAGAAACCACCAACTCTGGCATACAGCAATAGTCCCAAAGCTCTATATTTTATAATTGTATACATTTTATATATTTCAGACACTAATAACAGAGAAGGGCTGGGCATCAAATGTGATTTTCCTAGTAATATGTTTTTCCGGTTTTTGGGCAGTGGTGGTCTAATGGTTGCGGAAGTGTGCTTGTAGTTGAAAGGTTGTTGGTTCACATCCCTGACTAGCAAGGTACCACTATTTCACTATCCTGCAAAATGTACTACTCACTGGGTGGTATCTCATAGCTGCCCACCGCTATGCTCCATATGAGTTAAATGCAGAGGACACATTTTATTGTGGTGAGGGAACAATTTTTCACTTCAATTTAATTTGCACTGTCTGGACTGTTTTTTTTCTTCTGTGGAATGCATGGATTACTGATGGACTAGCAATATTCAGCAAAACTGCAGCCTTCTTTGCTGGAACATATTTGTTTTTCAGAAACTCTTCATACTCTTCACTGTCTTGCCTTAACGTGAGCCATCAAATTAGTGTTGAAATGTTTATTATTAGACCATCCTGCTTGTGAAATTTTAGCGGAGCAATGTTTGGAAAATGCACTTCTAACGTCATTTTCTGTAACATAAGAGTAATTCCACACGGCAGACATTTTTCTGTTTAGTACACGGGTGTGCAAAGCATCATGGGTCATCATTTTGAAGAGAATCAGCGATAACACTATGGGACACATCACTTCCCAATGAGCACCTATGCTTTTCATGGCTGGTGAACCTGCATGCGTGGCCACAGCACCAAAGTTCAGCAACAGCAACAGTCACCAAACTGAATTGTGAATGGTAACATCCTCAGAGGGTAAGTGCTGCAGCTGCCACCCAGCTATGAGCCATGAAGTAAGAACAACCATTACCACATTTCTGTTACACACCGAATGTTTTCATCTGCATCCCAACATCTCCAGAGGAAGAGAGTACTCTTAACCTGTAGCAATTGTTATTTTAGTGTATTTATCCACTAGGCAAGTTCAGGACATAGCAAGCAGGGAACCAAAAGTGACTGTCACCCCACTACTACGCGTCTGTCCAAGGACAGCAGACATTTGTGATGATGGGTTCTCACGGAGCATGAGCAATAATAATATCGTCAGGGTGCATTTTGATAGGAGAATTACGTGTAATGGAAAGACGCAGCCAGCTAAGCTAAGCCAACATCTGAGAAACGTGAATATATAAATAGAAAGAGGCATGCAATTACCCAGAATGCACTCAAAGGCGGCCATTCCATATAGAGTCAAGTAGCTGCTTGCCACATCATTGTTTTTACAAGCCGGCTGGCTGCGTTTTACGCTTCTCCTGGCCGACACAGTTTCAATATGAATTCCAGTTTCTTGTGGTTCTTGTGTGCAGGGATTTAAAAGCTTGCAGCAGAATCAATGGACATCGGTGTGGTTGATTAGGCCAGAGTTTCCCAATCCAGTCCTCGGGGACCACAGTCAGCCTACGGAGGACTAGGTCACGGGTGAAATCCCAGGCTATGCCACTCTCACAAACTTGTTGTACTTCTAGGCATATCTGGTCACACCCTGGAAGTGTAATACCAAGAAAGTGTAACGTTCGCCTGTCCCAGTAGCCTGTGACGAGTTGAGGGACCTATGACAGGGTCATAAACCAAAGTCGCCAAATAACAGGACAGGCAGCTAACTTTATACACGAACTGACCTATAGAAAACTTCAGTAATCAAATGCCTTTCTGCTTTATAGTCAAAGGGAACGTGAACGTGCTCCTGTGAAGATCCTATGGAGTTCAGCAGCCTTCACACACACAGTCTCGTATAAAGCCCACGTGGCCCGCGCATCTCGCAATGCCTTTATGACAGATTTTGTTTTGCTTTCCACGTAGGGGACCCCACAACACCTGGCCCGTAGCTTTGAACTCCCGTTGAACCCGGGCCGCTCTGTCAGATGTGAGCGAGTAGAGATATTTACAAAGCGGGGCCTCACCCTGGTCCGCACTAATAAATGGACTACCCTCACGTCGGGGGAGCTCACGGCGTGCGGTGGTATTTGGAGTGGAGATCCGGATGGGAGTATCAGCAAGAACATAGACACACATAAATGGCCACA
The DNA here is from genome assembly GCA_019775955.2 of Pollimyrus isidori. NCBI lineage: Eukaryota > Metazoa > Chordata > Actinopteri > Osteoglossiformes > Mormyridae > Pollimyrus > Pollimyrus isidori. The sequence continues at coordinate 19,911,410 of JABFDZ020000001.1, forward strand.
CATACATGCATGCAGATACACCCACACAATGCAGGCGCATGCACACCAGTTCCATGTCCTTGGTCTGGAGATAACAGCCTTCCCTCATCCCCGCAAACATCTCCACCGGAGAATTCCTCTGGTCCATCCCTGTTGTGTCCACCGTGAGAACTGTCCTGCTCAAAATGAACACAGCGAGGGCCAGTCCCAGATCTAAGAACCTCTCCCCTACGCAAAAATTGTATGAGGGCAGAGTAAAAAATGACTGGTTCATAGAGATAACCAATCGGATTGTAGAGTAGGGAAGACATCTGATTCCATGAACCCCTAACATGGGGATGTGCAGGTCACGTGACCTTGCCATAGCAATGGTTTGGGAAGGGTTTGATTCAGTGTGGCTCCATGAACAGGTTGATGAAAACGAATGTTTCACTCTCATGTCAATCCGGGTGCAGCCATTGGATGTCTTTCTTAATGTCCACTTTTCTTTGCCTGACTCCAAATTCAGTCTGCTACAAGTCCTGGACTGCTGTATAAGTTATTATTTGCCTATTAGTAAAATTTTGTCAGTTAGAATCCCTGTACTTGCAAACCTTAATGCCTTAAATAGATCTTTTTTGAGTTGCAAAAATTCCACTAACACAAGAAAAATGTCCCTACCCATTTTGCAATGCTTCCATGTTGCTATTGGGTGCTTGAAGAAGCCTTCACAGACAGTGTGCATTCAGTTCCAAACCTTACAATCACAACACCAATGCAGCAGTAATGAAATGGCCCCCAGTTCATTAAAAAAACCCATGTCTTTGTTTTGTCTTGCCGTCTCAGACTGTCTACGTGCTCTAATATCCCCCGTAAGGTCTGGTGTTTTCATTTCTTGGCCAACGTAGACGCTGATGTCGACATCGACCCAATAACTTTACCGTGAAACACAGAGGGATACTATGGAATATTTTTGCAGGACAAATGCCAATTTTAAACAATGCTGAGCCAACAGAACAACATCTCTGAAGAAGTATTACATTAAAATTTCTCTCAATGGCCGGTTATCATAACAAAAGGACCATTTTCAATACGTGTGCAGTTTTTAAAGTGGAATGTGTTTTTTCTGCAGGGTTCCATAATCATGGGGTTGGTGTCTGGCTTGGGGGGGTTAAGCCTCTATGCCGATAGTCAGAAGGTTGCTGGTTCAAATTCCCTGGTTGACAGACAAATTGGACCTTTGAACAATGCCTTTAAACCCAGTGCCTCTAGGTACTGTCTGACCCCGCTTTCTCAATTATATTGCACTTTGGACAAAAGTATCTGGTAAATTAATGTCTTAATATCATAGACTAGACATGTCATCATTGTAGACTAGCAAGCAAAACCTTGCGTTTAAGAAATGTGCGGGAAGAGGAAATCTTTCCAGGAGAAATGAGTCCCCAGTGGGCTCTTTTATCATGTACTGATATCATACTTTTCCTCACTTCAGGCTTCAACAGGCCAGATATTTATTTTTAGCCAATCAGACGTTATGAATCAGTGTCAGGGGCCCAGGCCTCATGCTAGCAGCAGTGGGAGCACCTTAGCGCCAAACAAGGTCACAAACCATTTTACCATACAGACATACAGACATGGACGGCCCATAGCCGTCTGGATGCTGGTCACATGCAGATCTAGGACCAGGATAGAGTGCACCGTCCACAGGAACCGCTCAGCTGGCCTTCAGGGATATAGATAATTCCCAGACGGAATTATCTGGGGAGCCGTGTGTCATCTGCGCTATCGCTGCCCCTGGCGCCGGCGGCCTTGTGGGTCTGCGAAGGGAGTCATCTGCCCCACGGTTTGGTGTGGGGGAGGAGCATGGGGGGGGATTCAGTCGGCAGAACACTTCCCGCCCCCACAGTGCAAGATCCACAATATTAATGAGCGAGACCGAGACCAATGGATTGTTCCGTATGCTTTCTTGTTGTAGAGGTATGATAATTCAACATTCAGAGAGTAGAGGTAGGGTTAGGGTCTCTGGGATGTGGTCCGGCTGTGGGGTTTTTGCACAAGCTTTCCCTTTTTAAGGACATGACTTCTGACAGGTAACACATGGCACTCTGCCCCATGTGGCCCAAACGTCACACAAGGCCAGACCCTTATATGGAATAGAATTTACTTTTAAAACTATGTCGCAATTGTTCTTCTCTGAACCAAAATTCTTAATGCATGTCTGCTATGGGTTGCTGACATCTTATAACAACAACAACAACAACAACAATAATAATAATAATAATAATATTAAAATTATTGTTCTCTGCAAATATGATTTGCTATATATTTGGGTGAAAATAGGTCTGTCTCGGCCCTCAGACTGAAGCAGACATCCATGGGGGGGGTGAACAAGCCGCACTGTGGTCCAGGTTACAAGGTCGAGAGGTGGGTTTCTAAACTGTTTAATCTGGCAACCATAACACCAGTCTGAGCGACGCCTGACCTGCAGCCCCAAAAGAAAGAGATAAAGAGCAAAGGACGCGGGCCAGAGCCTCTTTCCGGCACCGGGCACAAACAAGCGCTTTGCAGCCCAGGAAGACACAGCGTGGTGTGGGGCTCAGGGCCTCAGGTCTGTGATCAGATGGTCTCCAGATTGAATCCTCCGCTCAGCCAAATAGCCAGGTCTCCAAAGGGCTGCTGGGCAGCCAGATAGGTGGCTTGACCTTGTGTTCAGACCTCAAGCTTTGCTCTCAAAAGGAGAGCATGTCTGGACATGCAGTAACTACCACATTGAAATATACCTGTTCTTATACTTCTACAAATTGCAAATGAAGCTTAATTTAATTTTCCAACCACTGGGCTGTTCAGACCCCCCCACACACACACACACTTGGACCTGCCCCACTGCTGAAAGCCCCTTCAGGACAGGAGTCATTCCCTGAATTCTCTAACACCGGAGAAGCACCTCCCCTCCCCCTCTGACCCCTCCAGGGTGAGAAGTGGTAATTAGAGGTAACGACACAGCACCAACGGCACTCTGACACGACTCAGCACGTGTCGCTGGGGGAGCACGGCCCCCTGTACACCCCCGTAAGCCTGAATGATACTTCTGCGTTGAGCCTGAGCCTCTGACCTACGCAAATGGGCTACGCCGTCGCAAGCGTTTCTGCTTGTGCGTTGGTGTTTTTGTGTCACTCCACGATCACACCACCAAAATGGTAGGTGATACAGAGTCTCAGGTGTTGCATTTGTTGTCTTCCCACCCCGCGGTATATTCAAAAGTTGAATCAGAAAAAAAAAAAACATTTAACAAAAATATCCAAGGCCTGGCTACTTTTTACGCATCTTCTAAAGTTAGCGTCTATGGTACTTCTTACTTTTTTTCGGTCTTGTAAAGTACAACATAAACTTAATGGAGGTAGGTGAAATTGGTGCTGTCAGCTCCAGTGTTTTGTAGACCTGTCGCTATGATGCCTAGCGTGGGCTATTTAATGCTAGATATAAATAGCACCGCAGTTTCACTCGGCAGCATAAGTACACCTGGAATGTACGCTGTCCTCTCTCCCATAAACCAAACGTGAATGCTACCAAGCGGCCCAATCACAGTTCATGCAGTCTGCGCCACTGCAATGGGTAGTTACATTTGCAGAGAGCTGCACATGCAGGCTATGAGTGGGGCCTCCACGCAGCGGCCATGGCTATGACCTACTTATAGCGTAGAAGGATGAATCAGCCTTTACATGCCTCCGATGCTTATCCTGCACTGGGGATACTTTCCCAAACTGCCCCGTTCTGTTACTGTGCTCCAGATGGGCTCCTTAATTCCGGAATTTTCTCCACGGATGCGCGTAAGCGTTAGCATTGTGAAAGAGACATGAGAAACGAACGTTAAATTTAATTATCATTGGATGAAGAGCGACTCGAAGGCTTGTTTTGACTCAACTAACCCAGACACTAAGTAGTCAGCCTAATTAAAAGCATTAGTAGATCAATTTATTTTGGGCAGGCTAGTTCATGTCAACCTCCTATCCGATCACCCACTGTACGAGTTTCACACCCTTGTTGTCTGCTTAAGCTCGTTTGCACAAACCCGGGGCTGTTTGCACCTTGGTTCTCTCACTTTTTTATTTGTCTGCATGATTAATTATTATTTGAACATCTTCTATTTGCCCACTCTATTCTACTTCTATTTCACTTTCATTATATTTATTGTTTTCTGTATTCTTGATTATTTGTTTAATTGTATGTTCTGTTGTTTACATTATAGCATATCGTGCTTATGTATCAACATTTATGTTTAATTATGTGTCTCATCCTGCCGCCTGCACCAAAAAAAAAAGAATGTATTTTCGTACTCTGAGAAGAAAGATCCTTATTCTGATTCTCTAAAATTACATTACTAGTGCAGGTTTAAAAAGGCATTTTTCTGAAATCTGGCAGTTATTTTTTTCTTTGTATCTCTTCTTCGTCCTTCGCCAGGTTTGACTGCTAAGTATCCTTGTCCCCCAGGCTACTGCGGAGTCATGGGTCTTGTGCAATTGTCCTTCTGTATGATGAACAGGTCCTAAACTCCAGCCTCAGACCTGACCGGCGGTTGCACCCTGCTCTAAGACCACACCCCCTGATCCCCCCCCCCACCCCCCGGGTGGCCCCTCCCACCTCAGTGTCTCCTCTCTGTCTAGCGGGTGAGGGGCCAACGCCTTCCCTGAGGGCGAAGGGCAGGAGATGTCATGCATGTATTTTTTTCATCCCTCTGTTTTTTGCACACGACTGGGACACAAAGAGCACATCCGGGACCCCCGCAAATCCGGGACCCCCGCACATCCGGGACCCGTCCCCAACCGTTTTTGCGCAACGGACCGGTTACGTGTCAGACAATCATTTCACGGACCGGCCTTTAAAGTGTGGGGGGTAAATACGACGAAATAAAATGATACCACTGGCATAAAAACAAATATAAACCGCATAAAAATAAAACTCACCATTAGGTTAAATTAGTGGGAGCCCTGAGCTCGTTTCTCCGAAACGAGCCGGTCCCATCTAAGCGTAATCGGAGACAATGACACCCCAAGTATTTTTTTTCTATGCGGCCCGGTACCAAATGACCCGCGGACCGGTACCGGTGGTTGTGGACCTCTGCTGTAGAGGACGTAATTCTGAGAGTGTACTGGGGAAGGGAGCGGACAGGCCGGTGTGATGCATATGAACACCAACGGTGTTTGAGGAGGTTTGACTAAGGCATAGTGTGTGGGTGCGTATGAAGGCAAGCAGCCTGTTGAGCTTCGGGGGGGGGGTTGGGTTTATTGCACGATGGCCTGCAGGCTGAAGGCCCCGGGTGGTTCACGGGACTGGATGTTGGTTCTGGGGTGTCTGAAGCTTCAGGGTTCAAGTCTGGAACTGGCCCAAGAACGTCTGGAACAGCGTGCGACTTTGCTAGTTAGGCCTCTGTGTTTGTGATCGGAGGGTTGCTGGTCCAAATGTCATAGTTTCAACATTGTGAGGCTCATAATTAAAAAGTGCTGGATAAGTAGTTGATCCTGCCCTCTGCCCTCATCTGTATGTGTCAACAAAGAGTAAGATGCGTTATTAATGTCAATCAGAATTTAATTCAATAAAAGCAAAGTAACCAACTGGGAGAAGGATAGATAGAACAAGGTGATCCTACCTATTATGTCTTTTGAAGCCTTATCCTGCTTATCAAAAAGTACGTCACTGTTAAGGACAAATGGTGTGGATAAGAACTTAAGGCCGTGAGGATTTCAGCTTAATAGAAAAAATAAATTCCCCCTGGAATCGACCATCTTGTTTCTCTGCTTAGCAAAACAAGAATAAATGACACCCTTCCCCCTCCAAAACATCCTCTGGCTCTTGTAATCCACTTAAATTGCAATTTAAGAATAAGCTGGTCCATATAAACAATTAAACTAATCATAGGCAGGGCCTGTTGGGCTATAATGTGATCTGGAATGGCCTTTGGCTTAAGAGGGAGTTATTTTGGAGGGAGCAGAGTCTCTATTAAAGCCACCTCATCACTGGGCCATGCTGTCTTGCTGTACACTCCAGTTTAACAAGCACATCTAGACAAAACTGAAGAGAAAATAAGTACCCCCCCCCCCCATTTCCCCCCATAACCACTGCCTGGCGGTTGGCATTTTCCAAAGCTATCATTTCCTCTTCTTACCCTAACTTCTCCCATCCAGAAAAAAATGTTCTGAGAAACTGCCGGTGATTTATGTAAAAGTATAATTCAGTTCTATTTTTCAGTACCTAGGAGCCGGCGTGCAGGCGTGGCATCTGTTTACAATCACGCAAGATGGTTCACACCGGGAGGATGGCTCTCGATAACATGACCGTGCTGCGTCTGAACACGGCAACGAACCAACAAAGGTTCTCAGCTCTCAAGCAGCTGATCTACACGGCTTGTGTCCTCGGGGAGGTCGAAGCTCCCAAAACAATTTGAAGTTTGATTTAATATTGAGATTCTGGTTTATAATTCGTACATGTTTCTTAAAACCTTAAAAAAGCGAATGTGAACAATCCATTGAAGTTTCTGATGTGTCTTTTTGCTGCTGTGTTTCGATCATAAGGGAGGGGGGGAAATGGAATAGCACAATGAGCCCTGGACAAAGGAGCAGGTGGTCGAATGGAGAAGAACAAATTAAGAGAAAAATGGAAATTGAACAAGAAAGGAAGAGACATCGACAACTGAGACAATAGGACAACTTGTCCAGCACAGGCATATAATCACGGCAGCCGCTTGCCTTGCTGTGATTTGGTGAGGGAAGGTTTGCTGGGGTCTTTACAAATGAAGAGCTAGTTAAAGGTGTCGCATCAGGGTGGGTGCTGCCCTGGGTAGAGAGAGCCTGCTCACCCCTGACGGAGAAAATCCAGATCGGTCTAGTTTCAGGTGAAGCAGGAGAGCATCTTGAATCCTGTCTAGCAGTGTACAGGGGAGTTAGATTGGTGGTGGTGTCTTAATGGTTAGGGAAGTGCACTTCTAACTGAAAGATTGTTGGTTCAAATCCCTGACCAGAATGATACCACTAAGATACGCTCAAGTGCTGCTCCTTGCACACTGAATTAGCTGCCCCCTGCTATGTAAATGGACTGTATTTTTAATGCGCTTTTCTACTCTTCCGAGTACTCAAAGCGCTTTACAGTTCATGCCTCACATTCACCCATCCACACACCGGTGGCAGAGGCTGCCATGCAAGGTGCCAACCTGCACACCGGGAGCAATTTGGGGTTCAGCATCTTGCTCAAGGACACTTTGATGGGGTCAGGAGGAAGCGGGGCTCGAACCGGCAACCCTCTGGTTGTCGAACAATAGCACTGCCTTCTGCACCACCATCTTCCCCTAACATATCATATATGGGTAAAATGCTGAGGACACGTCTTGCTGTTGTGGGTCAGCGATGACCAATGATTAATTCTAGATGATGAATTAGCCAACAAACACAGGCAGTTTCCAGGACCAGGGTTGGTATAGCTTTTGCTAGAGACTTCATATTAAAATCACAGACAGAGTCAGGGTGAGAGAGAAAAGCAGGCATTTAAAAAATATATCCAGACACTAAAAGGTTAACAATCAATAATCCAGTAAGAAATAATATAATTGACCACCGGAATGAATACTGCTTGCATTATATTTTATTTATTGTACACTTGCTTTTATTTGGGGGTCCTGCTTACAGGGAGTTAAACCGACAACCTACTGATAGCATAGCTAGTCGTTTCCTTGAGTTATCAGTGTTAGTGTTAGTGGGGGGTGCATCAGACATGAAAGAGCTGCCCCTGAGAGAGAGAGAGAGAGAGAGAGAGAGAGAGAGAGACACCCCAGGGCAGATGT
>JABFDZ020000001.1:19949068-19963600 GCA_019775955.2 Pollimyrus isidori
AGGCAGCAGGTTGGCTCCACAGAACCAAATAATCAATCGGTCAGCCCCCATCCCCAGCTGGCCTGGATGTGGCAGGCACACATTAACGCAGGTGCCCCCCCATCACCCCACACGCCACCACAGTAGACACGAAAATTGATTGGCGGGAGAAACCTTTAACTGAGTCAATATGACTTGGGCAGAAAATTGATTTTGGAGGCCACAGGAAGAGCAAAGGACACAGAACATCGATATTGAGATTCCACCTGGGCCCATTTCATGTTAATCATTCCCCGGATCGCCAATAAGGTATCCCGGGAGCTGCCGGTTTCACCCAAAAGCACGTCGAAGGTGTACAGCGTTAAATACATACCACAGTGATAGGAGAAAATGAATCTTAAATATTTATGCATTATTAGATATTCATAAAAAATTGAAAACACGTCAAAAACATTTAATACACTATAAGGCTGCATGGTGCTTCAACAGCTTTACGGGTCACATAATTCTGGGGCTGAGCGTGTAAATTCTGCACCTGCTCTGTGCGTGTGGAGTATGTTTGACCTCGCAGTGTCTGCATGGGATGCCGTGGGGATTGTCTATCAACCCTGACTAGGGTTCGCAATCAGAGGACCGTTGGATGGATGGATGGATGGATGGATGGAACTCCATGTGCTTCTAAGGTGTTGTAAGAGGTGCTGTAATGGTACAGCTTGTACCATGCACTGAAGTATTAAAAGTTCACATGATGTTTGGGGCCAAATCGTGCATAAGCTAGCAGCAGCTGAGATGTTTGGTTATTCCCTGTCTAATTAATCAAAACACAATAAATAAACAACGAAGACAAACTATACAGTCAAGAAGTTCTTGTATATCAAAAGCCCCGTTATGCCAGCAGATATGTTATGTCTACCCCAGATCTTGCTGACTTTATTAGTTGTCGCTCGTGTCTCCTGTAAACAATCCACCTCATCCACTGAGAAGAACCAAACTGCCGAAAGCAGCCAGCAGGAAATGCGGTAAATGGACTGCATTTATATAGCGCTTTTCTTCAAAGCGCTCCACAATTTATGCCTCACATTCACACACCGGTGGCGGAGGCTGCCATGCAAGGTACCAACCTGCACACCGGGAGCGATTTGGGGTTCAGTGTCTCACTCAAAGACACTTTGATGGGGTCAGGAGTAAGCAGGGCTTGAACCTGCAACCCTCCGGTTGCTGAACGACAGCGATGCCTTCTGCGCCACCAACTTCCCCTAAGTCGGATGCAGAGCTAAAAGCTGCTCTTAAGCGGCAGGGAGACGGAGGGAAGCACTTCTGGGTATGATGGGTGCACTTCCTGTGGGGAACACAGCAAATATAAACACCAAGGCTTTCCCCAGGCTGTCCAATCAAGAAAGAGAGCAGGAGACGCTTTGTGGTGTTTTATGAGACATATTAGAGTGAGACACTGCTGTATTTTCGTAGGCATTTAGTCTCAGTTTTTGCCTTTCATCCACAGTACCCTGGAGTTTTCAACCCCTAAAAACAGATTTTAGAAAAGCATTCTAATTGGTCCCTATTCATCACATGCTCTTTCCCTGATTTGATCCCATTAGTTTCAACCTCTCACTGTTTGATTGGTCACCTGGTCCACCTACATGGAAGTAAACAGGGATGGGCGATACCAGTGATTTTTCCTTTTCGATTTGATTTGAGCCATTACCAAGGTTAGTATCACAGAAACCAGTCCCAGTACTGAAACTCGATGCTAATGCTAATCTTGATGGTGAAATGAGCCAACAGCAGGTACCAGTGAATTGATCGCTCCATTTACTAGTGTGTATGGAGTTACTTTCATAAATATGTGAAAATACGTGCACAGAAGGAGATCTAAACAGACGTAGCAGTGTGGACAAAACCATTTTCATGGCCTTAAGGTCCACTCACCGATAAAAGCATAGATCTGTAAATTACTTTGTGCGTTTAGTTAATAAAATTGTTCCATTTAAATTAAAAATGTTCTATAGAACACTGATTCACATACACCAACACACAATGCTTTTACTCTTAGTAAATTTATCATGCTATTAGTAGCCCGTATCTCCCAAAGGACACTTATGCCAGCTTTTAGTGTAAACAAAAGGAGAAGTTCCTAAATGTCCCTCACAAACATCCAGACACTCATAGCATGTAAGTGTATCCGACTTCAGATGCAGTTGCTCATTTGTTTATGAGTGTCAGATAAGGCTAAACATCCATTGACTAGTAACAGAAAGTACCAGACGACGGAGAACGGAAAGGTCCTGTCAGTGAGGATATATTCTATTCATTCCCAATGTTTTTTTTGACTGTTATGGATTCTTTGTTTCATTCATAAGGGGCCAAGTTAAGCACAGTACATTGTGAGTTCTAGAAAATTCTCTGCACCTGCTCCTTTTGTGACAGGGAATGTCTGTGGCATGCTCTATCCTGGATGGATTACATCCCATACATCTATAGAACATTCAATAATGAAAACACTTAAACCATATATATTTGATTTATGTTTTTTTTACAGTAGGGCCCCCTGGAGGCTGTCAGGCTGTGAGCTTGTGCCCTTAAAGACTATGCCACCTACTGGCCACATACAGCAATGGAACAGGCTTACATTTTCCTACAAATTCAGTTTCCGCACCCTGGACCAATTAAAAAGCCCATCAGTCCACCCATCTTTCATAACTAGCTCAGGGTCATGGCATGAGGCGCAGGGCACAAGGTGGACAGCTTAGACAAGATGTCAGTGCAAAAACAACAACCGGTCCTTATTCTCACCTTAGGCTGGCACCCCGTGACCAAGACTTGCCAGTATTGAAAGACACCCTGCAGGCCCATATACGGGGTGGGGGGGTGGAGCCACAGGGGCACTGGCCAAAGGAGAAAGCTGATTGGTCCCTGGACTGTCCCCTCCGCTCACTGAATCAAAATCATTGGCTAATGATATGGTTAGCCTCTCAGCATGAGTTATGGCATCTCTTTTGCCTCCCCACCATAAAAAAAAATCCTAGAGTTGCCCCAACGCCCGGAAACATGGCCACATACCGTATACTCTGTTCGCTTGTCCCATTGGCTGGTTCCGGGTGAACAGACATTCCTCGAAGAGGTGACCACGGGCAATTTTTTTTTTGCATGCCTGGCTCCAACCAAATTTCATTTAGAGACAGAAAAATAAATTAGGCCAATAAGATTGGTCTTGATGAAGTGGTAACAGGGGGGGTGAACGTGTGCATTATGGGAGATTAGATAAGGCCATCCTGGAGAGACGTCTGCCGGTCCTAGATGTGGCACATCACGCTAATGCTAATCATGCTAACTCGATCAGATGTGGGTCACCCCTCTGCCGTGTGCCTAATTGATGTGTGTGGCCGTGTTTCGGTATTCAGCCGAGGAAGAGCAAAGAACTTCAGCCACAAAGATCATCATTTCTTTCACACCGATGTGTCTTCCTGCTGGAGTTAAAAAAAAAAAAAAATAAACCCCCTAACTTTGAGTTCCTGGCTCATTGTTGCCACATTAAAAGGGCCGGGCTGGTTAATCCAATGGATGATCGGCGTGTAGAGAGAGAGGCTTAAAGCCCCTGGCTCTTCCACACTCCCTATCACCTGCCTGTCAGGATGTGCAGGCGGTGGGATGAAAATCAGACAGTAAAGTGCAGGCTTTTAATGGGGGAGGGGTCGGTGATAGTACGATGTTGCCTGGACAGGAGCCATAGTATTTAAGACAGGTCAGAAAATGACTTTTTACCCACCCACTGGCTTCCCCCCCTGCCCAACAGAGTCCCTCTGCCTCTGAGCCTCTGGGGGGGGGAGCAATCTGTCATTGAACTTACAGGACAAATATGATAAGAGGTTAATGGAAGGAAACGCAACAGAAAGCTGATATTTTCCAGCGTCAACATGCTGTGCCTGTGACTGGAAGGTTGCTGGTTCAAAACCCAGAGCTTGAGGAATAATTTCAGTATTGGGCCCTTGAACAAGACCCTTAGCTGCACCTTTGGCTCACGGTGTGGTTGGCCCAATTTCCTCAGTTGTAATTACAGTTAGCTGCTATATAGATTAATTATATTCACACATCAAATGCCCAGGAAGGAGTTCAGAAAAAGTAACAATTATCCGAAAAGCAGTCTATTCAAAGAATAATATTTGGGATTCAGAGCCAAGGTGTCACCTTGAGGCCGAGAACCCGCCCACTTTTGCAGCTGGTCCCAATAATGTCCAACGTCAGAGGGGTTAATCACGGAAATGTGAGGAGGATTAAGAGCATGCTGTGAGGGTGTGGATGTTTGGGGAGGGCAGGCTCTTCTACTCTTCTGTAATCCATCTCTCTCAGGGGATTTCCAGGTGGGTGTTTTTCAGTTGTTTTGCTCGCTGTTAGTGGGGGTAGAATCTCCAGGACCCCATAGGAGGAGAGGCATTTCCTGTACCTGTACACACATGTGCGCGCATACAAACACGCAGGCATGTGCATGCACACACATAAACACACATGCACATTTATGCGTGCACACACATAAACACACATGCACGCGCATGCATGCACATACATAAACACACATGCACGTGCACACAGCACCCCCCACCCCACAATTCCGCCCCCAATTACAGACGGCACCAGGAGCAGCCTGCCATCTTTGACCCACGTGACCCCAAGATGGCATTTCCTCTCTGCCTGGGCCTAAAAATAATGAGGGTGTTTATTAACTGACAGTTCGGTGCATTATCTTGCCGCCTGTTGCCGGGAGGCACTGATGTGTCTGTCCACTCATGTCTGACTCCTGGTGTACTTTATGTATCATGAAGGAAGGGTGTTGGCAGAGGAGTCAGGAGGGCTAGGGACCGTGTGTGATCTGAGCTGCACGTCAAACACCCAGCATAAAACCGCAACACACCAGGTCAGCTTTCCTTTATCCAAAGTTTCACTTATTTTTGTAGTTCTACTTCAACAGTGGGAAAAATCCCAGTATCATATAGTTTGTCTCTGCTTGCCAATATCTTGCTGGCAATATATTGCATATACTGTGTTTTATTATCTTGCCGTACTTATTCTGATATTTGCTACGGTGTATCATTAAGCTGACATGCTGATAGGTGAGGATGCCCAGATATTGCTGGTGTTTGTGTCTGTTCCAAACGGAGATGTCCCCCTGTGACGGGATGGCCTCCTGTCCAGGATCTCCACTGACCTTTGACCTTCACTTCCTGGTTTAGGCTCCGGAGGGCCAAGGCAGTCGCTAGTTATGTGGTTACGTTTTTACTAACTGTCATTCCTGACAGTTCTTTAGCCCATTACAGCCAGGATCGGTGTATGATGAATGCATGAGCACAAGCACACGCCTAAACCACATTTTTAACTTTTTCCCGGTGATTTATTCAAATGACCTTCTCCGTCCTTGGATCTGCTTCACACTCATCCCTTAATCTGGCCTGAGACAAAGGAGACAGTATGCTCTGCAAGGTTGTTGTGCTCCTGCCGGACGGGCTGGAGCCAGAAAGGACTGCACAGGCGGGCCCCGGGGCCCGGGGCCGCGACCACAGCCCAGCCCTGCCCCAGGCTGCGGCATCAGGCCTCCTGCAAAACAATCTGCCTGTTGTGAAACATCTGTGCCGGTTCCCCCGGTGTCTGTGGCAGCCCCTCTCTCAGCCAGCCCGAAAAAGTAAAAACACCATCTCTCGTTGTCGATGAGATGAGAACCAACACCCTTAGCGAAGTTTTAATTTCCAGTGAGTAGGAACCATAGGTCATTAAAGAGGGCTTTCTGTGTGTGTGTGTTTTTTTACGCCGAGAGACTAAACAGTGGAATTGCTCAGCAGGAAGTGGAGCAGGGAGAGGAAGCCTGAGCTCTCAATGGATGAGCAGAGGTAAGAAAAAATACACCATGTTCTAACCATGTTTTTGACAATCTTGGCAGTACACCTGGGCTCCAGGCATTAAGGTTCTGCATATATATCCCAACAACCCCCCTGCACTGGGCTTCTGCCTGTTCCCACTTCAGCCAGACTACCGGTCATAGTGCCTCACGTGCAACTGCACTGTTACTGCTTGCGATTATGTGAAAACCACTCGGTGCAGGAATGCTGTAGCAAACCGTGATTAACTGTGACTCAGGTGGTAATTAATAATTACGACTGTCGACTTTTCGACACCCCCTCGCTGAGTATGTATAAGAACACACCAGGGCCATTCCCATCCTGCTTGTCTTCCGTTTCTCCCAGATAGTAACAGGGCAAATCGATCTTCCATGACCCCCCCCAAAAAAAAAAAAATACTCAGCAGCCCCAGAACTGCACCCAGTGTCTCAGACTAACATCAACCTCTCTTGCCTCAAGGCTAACTTAAACAAATAAATTGAAGACTATACAGTAGCAAATGAGGGTGAAGCAAGGTCGTATACTGGGGCACTGGCCCCAGCTGAAAGCTGATTGGCCCCTGGAGTGCCCTCTCCCCTGTCAATCACTGATTCAAAACATATCATTGGCTAAAGATAATGTTGCTCTTCTGTATGAATTATGGGGTCTATCATGTCCTCCACATTAAAAAAGTTCCCATTACTGCCCCTAGGGGGAGGCTACATACATAGGAAATACTGGGGCAACCAAAAGGCAGCCCTGGCTGGAGGGCATCACCCAGCTGCCAAAAAAATAAATTGAATTGAATTGAATAAAGAAAGGTTCATATATGATCTGTGATAGATAGATAGATAGATAGATAGATAGATAGATAGATAGATAGATAGATAGATAGATAGATAGATAGATTGATTAATTGGTAAATGATGGATGGATGGATGGATGGATGGATAATCAGTCCCAAGGCAACAGTGTGTCCCAAATGTTACAACTGCGCTCTTGGCAGAAACAAACTTCATCGCATGTTTTCTTATCACCAGTAATTTCTGCAATTCTCTTTTACATCTTTAATCTTCCTTAGGACTTTGGACTCCGGCATTGCGTAATCAGCTTTGGATTCAGTATTACAGTAATTAGCTGTCTGCCTTTTCTCAGGCGTACATACCGCATAATTGGAGTGATCAGCACTACCATAGTGATAGTACTCTGGAGGTCGTGTGAACATTGGAATTCAGAAACGGGGTCTTTTTGCTACTTTGGTTAAAACAGGCTGGTCCTCAGCCACACCATCTTTAAAAAGGATTGTATGTAGGCTTTGTTCCCTATTAAGTCTGCCCCCCAATACAAATTCTGTAAACCGTATTCTTACGTAACGCCACATGGTTATCAGGAAGATTGTGAGGATACGTGTGCATGAGTTTGTCATTGAGTTTGTGTATGAGCTGATGAGGTGATGTCAGCCAATGAAAAAACAAGGGTGGACCTGGAGGGGACAGTGTTGGCACCTGCGTCATCAGTGACTATGAGGTTAACTATGAAGAATGCTACGTCCTGTGGGGGGCAACAGAGTGTCGGTGAAGGACCACAAGGCCTTTGTGGTGGGGGGGTCACCAAGGGCAGCTGCAGAAATACCCCAACAAAAAGGTGGCTTTCAAAATGTACATTTGAGTCTATGGATTTTTGCCCTGTGAGCATCTTCAGGACGTCTGGATGGTGTGGTTAACACCCCCACCTCCCCCGAACTACTCACCATGTGCAATGCCCAATCTCATTTCCCTCCTGTTGCTCCTGGTTTTGTGTGTGTGTGCATTTTCGTTAATCTGAGAAGCTAAGTTTGAGATCCACCGCTGAGTCCTCAGAGGGACACGTCCTGGTCCTCGCCTGGCAGGGGGAAAAAAATACCCTACAGGCCAGCTTTTACATACTGCTCAGACGATACAGCTAAAAGCCCGGTAAGAAGATCCGGCGGCGCCCTCCGGAGCCTTGGCGGTCGCAGGCTGCGCCAGGTAATGGGGTGACTCCATTGAAGGAGCTCCAGTCGTGCCGCCCTGTTTGCATCTTCGACACCACCCAAGCGAGGCCCCGGGGGGCCAAAACCCAACAATCTCAAGTTTAGGGTAAGATAAGAAATCATTTTATTTGTTTAGGAAAGAAGAACCTCAGGTACAGCTAGGAGATCATCACGAGGCTCTCTTAGCCACAGCCAGGCCATCACTCATGATAGAAAGAACGACAAAATCAGTTTGGTGTTATCTTCTCTTCATGGGGGAGAAACCCTTTGGGCCATCCTCTAGCGTGGGCCTGCTGCCCGCAAACAGCAACAGTGGGGAAAAAAATGCTAAAAAAACATAAACAGGGATGTGTAAAAAGAGCTAGAAGTATAGAAGAATTGCAGAGGTTGCCCTTTTCAGAGACGTTGGGGAGAGAGAGGCAGCGACGGGGAGCTGTGTCAGGACTCATGGGCTTTACGGAGTACATGTGACTGCATGTACATCTTAGCCTCCTGGAAGCTGAACGAAGGACCACTGAAATGCAACTGCGCGGCGGCAATGCCAAGTGAGGGGCATGCGAAACTATCCGGATTAATAAGTCACCATAGTGCCGACGTCATGACGACACCCACAGGAAGGCGGGCTATCAGACGCCACCAGGCTGGATGAGCGATAGCCGTGAAATGTTTACGGCTGTTCCTCAGCACTGATGGCTCACGCTGTATTTATCTAAGGATAACGTTTATTGCCTTTGTGGCTCTGACTAAAGCAATTAGCCATCTGAAGTCGCTCGCAGAGTTTTACTGGTCCGTCATTCTGCTCGGTCTTGCCCAGCCTCATTAGGGCAATCACACTCTTCTGGTTGTGCCATTTTCCGTGACTCCAGGTTGGAAACTTCCATCATCCGGCAGGGAATTGATGCAAATGCTCTGGGGACCTGTAGGTGGTCTCGTGTCAGAGCAGTGAGCTGTAAGCATGAAGCTGTCTGTCCCCAGCTTAGCAGTGGGCTGGGAAATGGGGGGGGACGACAAACATGGAACAGTGGGAATGGTGTGGGGGTGCTCCTCTTCGTTGTTCTCTTACTGGTACCGGGGGGAGGAGGGGGCGGTAGTTGTTAGCATAAGGAGCTGGCCCAAGAATTCCTCTAGGCCAAGTCCAAAGATCAGCCTTGCCGAATGTAGGAATGTGAATTTCTCAGAAAGAAATATACAGGTTTTTAAAACACGCGGCGCTGTAAAGTATCTTGTTTAAAACCATAAAGACTAGTCAATTGGTTAAATTGGTGATAATTAAATTTGTACCTTCAGTATGAGTCAAACATTTTGCTCGCTTGAGCTAAACGGGAGCAATGAGGTAGTGTGTGAGCGCCATGCCCAGTCCTCCTGCCCTTCTCCTTCCCCTCTGGTGTGGCTCCAATGGGCCAGGCCTGTTGCTTGTTTGGTCTTACCTGTCGTTCCGGCTCTCGTCATGATGCACGATCTGCATATATGTCTGAGTCTTTCCTTGTTCTGCTTCCCCTGTTTCCTGACCCCCTGTTTTGTTTGTGGAGGCCCTGTTTTAGTTAAAGTCTCTTTCATTTCCCCCAACTCCTGCCGCTGACTCTATCTGTTCAGATATGAGAGTGAGCGCAACAAAAAATGCAAACGCATTACTTACATTATCTATGTAAACTTTTTCTCATCATGATTTAAAAAAAATGTATTTAAAAAAAAATCATAATCAAGTATAAATGCTAGAGGTTCTCACAGACAGGATAATAAGTTATAATAACGCAAGTATTTTCCATTTAATCTGCTTCAGCCTTTTTTTTTTGCGGCCTACAGTCTGTGTTTATCTTAAAACCACAGTCGGTCCCAACGTGAGCTTGGTCTCTAGGGAAGGGGCCCAAACATTATGTTGATGTCCAGTAACCTGCCTTTGTGGTAAAGGGAGCGGTTCCCTTTACTCTAAATGGTTTTGGGCCACGTTAATGTATGGATATTTCCAAGGGACGAAACTGAAAAATTATATAAATACTTCAAATACAACCACCCCATTGCAAAAAACTCAGGAAGTCTCTTATTGTCAGAGAAAACCATTTTTATTTACATAATACATCAACAGTTTCCATATGTGGTTTTACTGCCTTTATGCTTATATAGTCACAGCATTCAATTCTATAAAAAAAAAACAATTACTGTTGTCCATAATAACATTATACACAGTTGTATGACATATAATTTTATCTAGGTAAGGCATTCAAATGCGTTTTATTTTCTCGAAAATGTGCTTCCGCTATTGGATAACATGGATAACAAGCGCGATATCCAGCTGAGGTCTGTGGCTGTCTGCCGGCTAGGGTGTCACAGTCCTGCTGTGTTCCTGTCCAGTTGGGGTGCTTAGGAGTGTGTGTGTGTGTGTGTGTGTGTGTGAGAGAGAGAGATACATTACATTGTGGAAACCAAATGTCCCCACATTGTGATAAAAACCTCTCATTTTGACATTGTGCAGACCACTTTTTTCGGTCTCCACAAGAGAAAATTCAATTTTATAACAATCTGTGACAGCAAAAAATAAAAATGCCAAAAAACTTGAATTTTGTATTTCACTTATGGTTAAGGTTACGACTGGGTGGGGGTTAAGGTTGTCATTTTTGGATTCTGATTTTTCCCATAGACATGGATGGAAGCTCCCCACAAAGATATGAGTACGGGTCTATGTGTGTGTGTGTACGTGTGTGTGTGTGTGTGTGTCTGTGTCTGTGTGTGTATGTGTGTGTGTGTGTGTGTGTGTTTATACACAAAGGCAGTGGATGCTGCCCCCCTCCCAGACAGCCCCAGGGCCTGCCCCTCTTATCGTCTACCCCCTCTCAGGATTCCAGCCCCCCCACCTTCAAAGACCCCTCCATCTGTCCTACCCAGAGGTAAAGGGAGGGGTCTCTTGGAGACGGCGGTCAGGCGCTGATGGCTCCATCCGCCGTCCAGCGCCCCCCGCACCTACCCCCCCAAGCCCAGGCATCTGTCTCCCTCGCTCAAGCGAGACCCGGCGGAGCGCCAGCCTGCTGCGTCACATTAGCGCCTATCTGACGCTCCCCCTCTCCTCTCAGGGCTCCAAGTTCATTCAGTCAGACACAGACGTAACGGGGGTAACAGCTAATGGGGCTATTAATCACAGTCTGGAGGTTGGAAAAAGGGCCTGCAAGCCCAAACAGACTTGGAAAATCATAGTTTGGAATTTATGGAGAATAAATATTCAGTAATATGTTCATCCAGTATGTTTGTTTGTCCAATGGACGGAAGAGGCGGCAGCCTCTGTCCTGCTTTGGGCACCTTTTCAGCATAAAGGGTTTGCTGTTTGCTATACAGGAGTACAGCTTAGGATTCGAAAAGTATTCAAAGGCTTTATTGTCAGTAATACATGTAAAAATACAACTAAATACTTTATTGCATCCCTTCAGACTTAAACAACATGTAATGATAAAAAAACAATAAATAGAAAATAGCAAAATAGTGAAAACAATAACGTATATACTCTGCCTGCAATATATAATAAATATGCGATATTTTATAACATAGAAATAGAACAACAAGGTGCAGAGGCTTCAAGTCAGCAAAATTGGCTGCCTTCCCTCTGCCAGCAAAATATTAACCAAAAACACTTAAGACCTTGAGAGAGAGAAGCATCGGTCATGGACTCACTGGCATGAGTCTGCATGAATGCGCAGGGCAAACAGAGACACGGCCCTGTGCTCACTTAAGCTTTAATTAATAACGAGGGCCATAAAGTGAATGTGTGTGTGTTTGGAATTTAAACTGTTTGCTTGGGATTTTATATGAGCCGTGAAGTAAATTGTAAAGTTTTTTTCCGTGGATGCTGAGTCCTCATGAATCCCGGACGCCAAACCTCAATGGGGCACCAAGAGTTTGGCACGCATGTGTAATGATGGCCTTTCGATGGCCAAATGCGCAGGTCGGGAGATAGGAGGCATCGGAGAAGCTTACCTTCAGATACCCGCTGCTTCATCCATCAGCATAATCTGGAAGCTCCTTCTGCGAGTTCTCATTCGCCATCATACACAGTAAATCAATGTAATTTCATTGCAAGCCTCCCCATGCCTGCTTGACCCTGTGGAAATCTCCATCCTGCCCTCATGGTGAGACGGGTCTGGGATCCGTTTAGATGTCAGTCTCAGGAGAACTGACCTGTTACCCCAACAGCCCCTATTTTAAGAATAGCTCCTCCTGCCTTTAATGGTACTCTCCAAGGCACAACCAAGGACTGTCCATCTGCGTCTCCTCCTGTGATTCCTCTGACTGACCTCTTGGGGTATGGGGTCATAGGCTGTCGGTCACTGAGTCTTCTTGGATATGAGAGGGGCACCTCAGAGACCGGTAATGGTGGCTGGAGAGAAAGGGTGTATTTTGGAACAGCGGTGGAGATTTCAGCACAGTAGGATTTGGTAAACTGACCGTCCCCATAGGCAGGACCTCCTTTGGAGGCCCATTGGGACCTTTTGGTAGAACCAACAGCAGCTGTTTCCACAGGCGATGAAGACTTGAGATGGAGCTGCCCGAACTCAGCCACTCATGCTGTCCATAAAGCTCTTATGTGCTGGGAGATAATCCCTCCCTCTGGGCCCCCTAGCTGACAGCTGAGAGCTGTCGCCCAGTCTGGGGGGTTGGCAGGGGGTGTCAGACAGAGTCCACCCAGATTTTGAGGGAGTGCAACATCTAGGAAAGTGTGTCAGCATGTCACGTTCCACCTACCACATCACCCCTCCCCATCCAAGCCCCAGTCTTCATTTCACGTCCTTTGGGGTTACACGTGTGGATGCGTGTTAGTGTTAATGGGCTGTCTGGGGTTTCTGCAAGGGATCCCTGGGCCTCGCTACCTCCCCTCCTGCCCTGCACTGCCTCCCACGACACCCCCCCTCACAGGGCGTCTTATCTCCAGATCCAGAATAAGCGCTTCCAGGCCCTACCTCCGTGCGCCCTCCGCCCCGCAGACACACACACACACACACACGCTCACGGGAAAGTGCACTCCTCCATGGCTACAGGCCCAGGATTCAATTGCACCCTCAACCTAAACTACATCCCCCCCCTCTCCCGGGGACCAGCGGTGGGGACGCCGGGGGTGGAGAAACACATAACCGCCACTTTCTGTGCCTCCTCAGGCACTGAGCAGCGCCGCCTAGGAGACGAAAATATCGCGTGAGGTCTGGCACCAGCAGGCAGGCCATCTCAGCACAGTGACACAAAGCGAATCCACCCCCTTGAACGAGGCTAGACGTCTCAAGCACACCATCACGCGACTACCTCTGCTGCTAATGTAGACTCACTGGGTCACTTAAATAGTCATAAATACTTATATACATATTTGTTTCCTTGTCATGTGTCTTGTAAGTGCATAAGGACACGTTTTCACAGGGAGTGAGGGCAAAGAAAGCTCTATACCAGTGGATCTCAGATTGGTTCTTAGCCTCTCTTCTCAGTCAATCAACATCCTTGATTTCTGAGATCTACAGACCGATTGGCCAATTCGTTATTAGAATACCTGGCTCACCCTAATGAGGAACCAGTATCAATTACAGGGTTCAGCTGCTATCTAGGTTACCTCATCGGGGAGTTTCCTGGCGAATAATTCTGGCCAGCAATAAAGCAGACTGTTCCAGCACTATTTTTTAACATGTGTTTGCTTGGAGGGAAAAGTAAAAATTCATAAACTGAAATGCAAATGAAAAAAGCGAGCATTTTGAGAGACTCAAAAAGCCTAAGAAGAACTGCTCGTAATGTATTGAACAATGTTTATGGTTTGGAGAAGCCAACCGAGAATATAAGCCAGCATATTTTTTAAATGTGTGTAAAACCAAGGCAGTAAAGAAAGGTAGCTTCAGGGAAGGGCAGTCTTCCTGGAGCCATCCTAAAACTTGGAACTCAAGCAGATGTGGGTTTGGGCCTTCAATGGGCAGGACCAGTGCCGGTCGACCCATTAGAAGTTTTCTGGGGGGGTGAAATCTAGCGTATCAAATGGGCCTTGACTGGCATTGGTCAGAACGCACTGAGTCACAATACTACCAGCTGTTAATCACTGAACAATGTTTCTCAATCCTCTCCTCATACGAGTCCTACGGGATCATAACATAAACTCATAAACTCCCGGGATCTACCCACCAAAGTTACATGAGAAGTTCGTGCCACAAAGACCAGGATGTTTTTTCGCTCATTGATGTTTTCCTTTGGTTCCATTTCAGAGCCTTTTTAATATGCCTTTTTTTTCCTAAGCGCACAAAACCACAAGATGATGAACACTGGAAGTGAGGTTTGAGAATGACCTATGCTCACATCACAGATGTGATTAGTTCCTTGTTGAGGGAATCGGCCATTTATGCAACATAACTGCTGTATCAGGTTTTCAAATGTATACGTTTCACATGGATCTTGTCTCTTCGTTTTTGTGTCAAAGTAAGAACAGGTTTGGGGGACTGTGAGACTGCAGGACTGGGGGACTGCGGGACTGGGGGACTGTGAGGCTGCAGTACTGGGGGACTGCGGGACTGGGGGACTGCAGGACTGAGGGACTGTGGGATTGGGGGACTGCGGGACTGGGGGACTGCGGGACTGAGGGACTGTGGGATTGGGGGACTGTGGGACTGGGGGACTGCGGGACTGGGGGACTGCGGGACTGAGGGACTGGGGGACTGCGGGACTGGGGGACTG
>JABFDZ020000001.1:19970105-19981638 GCA_019775955.2 Pollimyrus isidori
ACATCATTGGATGTACCCAAGCTCATTCATTCACATGCACACATCATTGGATGTAACCATGCTCATTCATTCACATGTACGCATCATTCAATACATCCATAGTCATTCCTTCACATGAGAGGCGAGTCTGTGCTCTGGGTTCACAGGAGTGCACCAGCAGGGGGTCCTACATATTTCAATGTAATTACAGAGCTTACTAACCCCCCGCCTCCCCCCTCATCCATAGCCTGGATCGGCTTGTATTTCCCGTTCTCAGTTTCTCACATGTCGTCCATGACAAAGCTTCATATTTTGGCTGCCATGTTTAATTTCAATAAGTGCTGAACCTGAATGACAGGGGCTTTTGAGGCAGGACTGAAGACAAAAAAAGAAAAACACCTGACTGTTTCCATTTGTATATACCCAGGAGGGCGGGGGGCTCTGTAATAGGCCTTTTTACGGTTCCTTGTCAGATGGTCAGTGTCATGAACTAGATTAAAGGTAACGATATGAAGGTGACCAAAGATTATGTTTATAAAATGCCGGCAAAATAATATTATTCTGGTACATTCTAACATAATCATGACATAGTTGTTTATAACATATGAATTTACTTCATGTAAATTTATTTGTAATATGACCATGATTGTCCTACATTTCGTTTAGATTTTGCAAGTAACCTTTTGTTTTCACGCTTTACCAATAATTTCCATGTTTGGCTTGAAATAGTGCAAGTGCTCCACACCCGCAGCCACCACATCCCCAGGCACTACATCCACAGTCACTAAATCTGCAGGCACCACATCCCCAGGCACCACGTCCCCAGGCACCACATCCCCGGGCACTACATCCCCGGGCACTACATCCACAGGCATTGCATCTTCAGACACCATGTTCCAAGGCACCGCGTCCTCAGGCACCACATCCCCAGGCACTACATCCACAGTCACTAAATCTGCAGTAACTAAATCTGCAGGCACCAAGTCCCCAGACACCACGTCCCCAGGCACCACATCCCCGGGCACTACATCCACAGGCATTGCATCTTCAGACACCATGTTCCCAGGCACCGTGTCCCCTGGCATGACATCCGCAGGCACCACATCCACAGGCACTACATCCACAGTCACTAAATCCGCAAGCACCACATCCCCAGGCACCATGTCCCCAGGCACCACATCCCCAGGCACCATGTCAGCTCCTAATCATCCTTTTGGCCCCCATTTATGTTTACCAAGCCGGACGGGTCATGAAGGCACCAGGAAGGAGGTCACCGATTTCATCATCTTAGATGATTCCCTGAAGAACAACCCGAGCCGCAGCCAAATACCACAAATCTACTGAAATGCCTCTGTTTGAATCATTCTTTTTTTTTGCACATTTAAGGGGTTTCATTCCAAGTGAAATGAAAACAGTCATCCATGTACCTCTTGAAAACAGCACAGTACATATTTTGGTGATAATCCGATAAAGTTTGTAACTACTCACTTTATACTGGAACTCAACTGAGTTTTTGAATACTGACTACCCACTCGTCCTAGCTAGTGACAATACTCACTAACTACTCAAAACAAGTATTTACATGCCCCCTAAGAATGGGCCCTGATGTACCACAAAACAGTCACTATACTAAATAAGAAATAACAGAGTATGTATTTTTTTGGTAAATTTACAGACTATTTGGAAAATCACCCGCGTATGGATGTGTATGGTCACATCTTTTGACAGATTTGTAAGCAAAGTTTTTTTTGTTCCCTCTTTCCTTTCCTTTCCTTTCCTTTCCTTTCCTTTGCCTTATTGTGCCTCCTTATTCCCAATGTATAAGGTTTATGTTTTGCGTTTTATGTTTATTTGGTGTATGGTGATGTGTGTTTGTAAGTTTGGAAAACCCAATAAATGAAATAAAATAAAATGATATACATAAATATAAAATAAATGCATTTATCATTTAGGAAATGCGGACGCAGCGTGTTCTGCCTACTGACTATCTAGCTATGAACTTCTAACAGTACTTGTCAGCTGTTGATTTCATTTTTTAAACATCTCCACGGGGGGGCAGGGACTGTTGAGTGGTTAAAAATGTCCATATCCATATAAGGAATGTGGCTGTACTTTGAAATTTTATTTTTTTTAAGAAAGGTTAACAATATTACGGATAATTGCAAGATGTATAGTCATGACATTAGTAAGCCATTCCTAAAAGTGATGAACTTCATCAGGGACTCAGTTAGAATCCCATTATACTCTGCATTTTCCACTGTCCAGCCATATCAGATACCCTGGGACAGCTGGACCTGTTTGCCATGACGATTTCCTTGTCAGTGTTTGACGCAGATCAGTCTAAAATGCGTCACATGATCCGTTGGGGTCCTGCCACTTCCTTTGACAAACACTCACCTAAGTATCCTGGGGGGCTGCAGTGAAAAATCTGCGGCGGTTTCGGTGAAGTAAACATTTTGTCTGAGAAGAGGCCTTTACCCAGTTACAAAACGCAAGGCCCCAGGGCAGCTTGCTTGCCCACAGGATAAGTATCAGTCTCAGAAACAAAAAGGAACAGACTTTCAACATTTTAAAAAACATGTTCGCGGCCACAGCGGAACAAAGAGAAGTGACTGTAAGGGAATAAACAGCAGCATTGCATTTCAGCACATGAACAGAATATTCCCTACTGCTCTGCATCACTCAGAAAGTTTGCTAAACCCACTTTCGGAGCAAAATAAAGTTTTCCTTTATTCTCAAGTCAATTCCTGTCATCCCACAACAGGGCAAAGGTGCTGAATTCCGGGTAAACTTAGCACTGACCGAGGGTGTGTAATTCTGGGTAATTCATGGCAGTGCAGGCCCAGGATGGAGAATTCTTGGTGACTCATTGTAGAGTGTTGCTCCTGGTGTAATAAGTGCAATAATCTTCTTGTTCTTCGACTGGCCTTGTAATTCTGTTACCAGTTGAGGACAGCAGTGTGATTTAACGCCTTGGGACTTCATTAATGTTCATCTGCCAAGTGCCACACGCTGCACTGTTCGGCACACAACAGTGACGGCGTGAGGCCAGGTATTTGAAAGACAAACAAATGTGTTAATTTTTATGCTTAATCTGCTTCTGTTATGTCTGACTGGAGTTATTCTTATTTTAAGGCACTTGGGAAGGGCACTGTATCAAGATAAACTCAACAGAGTGTTTACAATGCACTCAGCTAAAGCTCCTAGTCAATTTCTTATTTCTTGTGATAGGAAAATCCATCCATCTGTCTGGTTTTTATTGTTCGTTTAATATAGCGTTTTGTCAGCATGAGAGAAATTATAAGAGACATGCAAGGAAAGGAAAACACTGAGGTGGAGTTACAACAGCAATGTTGTAAAACAGAATAGATTATTATATGTACCGGAGGGGAGTCAGTTACATCACCTGCTTTTGCAGTGAACTATGGGAAAGCAGGAAGCTGGAATTAAGGAATCAAAGTCCGAAGGAGGAAGTGTTCCCGTCACTGGATCCTCAGCTGTGACATCAGGTATGTTTAGGAAAACAAAATGGAATTAAAACCCACAACCTGCTGATGTTTAAAGTGTGGGATCCATGTGGGAGTAGTATGTGGTTCAGGGGGTTAAGTTGCTGTGATCAGGAGCTTGTCAGTTCAAGCCCCAGTGTCAGCAGAGCAACTTCACTGACCCTTAACCCCCAGTTGCTGCAGAGACTAACTGACTCTGCTTTCTGAAGTCTATGTTGCTCTGAATGAAAGCATCTGCGAAATAAATAACTGTAAAAGATCTCCAAATGTTTGTATGTTCCTGCACTCTGAGTATCAAAGTAGTGAACCTTATTTTTAAAGATCCGGCAGTAAGAAGCATCTTCCAGAAATGTCCTGATGAGGAAGACAGCCACGACCAGCTGTCAGCTGCAGCGGTGGACCTGACCAGAGCGGACCTAAAATAGTCGATTCCGACCGGACTTTCCGTTCCTCTGATGGGCTGGAGGGAAGTTATGAACTCTCCTAATTATCAAAAAATGCCGTCCTCAGGAGCCAGGCTGCGGAAAGGCGTCGGGTTGGAGTGCGTCACTGCTGGCTTCTCGTATTCTGTGCTTCCGCGGTTTATCTGCAACTGCTAGGTCAGTGGTGGGCAACAGCAGGCCGCTGGACAATTAGGCCAAGCTCCTTATTGGTCAGACTTCATCACATGACTTAAATCACATGAAGAGAGCTTGCTGTCATTTTCCAGCTTGATTTCTCCTAGAAATAGCTACTTCATTCTTTTGTGTTTCATAAATCGCCAACAGAGGCCTCACCCATCATCTGATTACTTAATAATTAGCTGCCCATACTTCTAAAGCAATGAGTCATTCAGCAATTATAGATTTTTTTTATTGAAATGCAAATAAGATAAATGTGCTGATATGATGACTGGTTCCACATCCCACACAGTCGCCACCAATAGCTGGCGAACGGCAGATACCTTTGGTGACAGGGTTCACATGACGATCCATCTATCCTTTTTTGTGATGCCTCGACTGGCGGGGAGAGTGTGAAGGTTCTGAACGTGTAGCCTAAATATTATCCTTTCCTCTGGAATGGAATATCCCCCCGTCCCCCCCCCCGGGTTATCAATCCAGGGCATTTTTTTTTTCCTCAGCATAACAAATGAACTTGGCTGCTACCATCTCACAGATCCTGTGCCAGGGGAGGGGGGTTTTTCTCCCCGTCTAACGCAGAGGGGCCCTGCAGAACCAGCGGGCTGGGTGTCCTCGCTCGCAGCCCTCACCGCTGCAGCCTCGTGGCTTTGCCACTGTCCCCCCATATTTTCTTTTTCTATCTTTCCCCGGCTCTTTGCTGAATCAGCACGGCCGAAATCGGGAATGTGCCGCCCCGGGTCCGTGCGGCCTCCCCTCGGCTCGTTCGCGGCCCCGCGGAATGGAACCTGGGGATGCATCCGCTTGCCGCTTCTACTTATAGAGTCATATACCGGCGACTAAGGAAGCCTGCGGTGGTAAACATTGCCCATGGCGGCCCCTCTCCCGGCCAGAAGGACGTCAGCGTGGCTTGGAAACCAGATCAGCAATCTGGAGAATTATAGGGTATGTGTTATTCGACGGCATGCAGGCAGTCTCTTTGTCTGTCTGTTTTTTTGTCTTTTCCGTATTCTCAGTTGCTTAAAATACTTCCAGGCAAGAATTTGCCCCCCCCCCCCCCATCTCTCATACAGTAAATAGTTTTAATAGAAAAAGCTAGGGGTGGCATTTCAGTAACATGTTAGCTGACTTGGACTTAAACAGGCTTTTGTACTTGGTTTCGGAATTTGGCCCAATCAGAACCACACACAGGAGGGGAGGACAGAAGATAGGACCCAGTAATAGCTCTGGGGCAGGTCTGACTTGTCCCGCTTCTGGTTGGGTCGTAAATTAAATATTTATATCCGTAAGCTTCCCCTGCCAGGGTAACTTAAGCTGTTAAGCTGTGATTCACAGAGGCCAGGCAGTGGGTCCTGACAGGAGAGGAGCAGCCAGGCCTGGGCCTGTGGGCTCGGCGGAGACCCAGAGGCCCCAACACCATGCTGCTTCGCTGGCCGTAACGGGTGTGGGATCCACTCCTGCTGAAGTAGCTGGGAGCTTCTGCTTCTTCTCCTAGGAAACACGTCCCAGCTGGGGCCCCTTTGCCTTGTCGGGGCCGTGGGGTCAGGCAATTTTTCGGAGGGGGGTGAAAAATGAAGGATAGTCTGGAAAAGCAGTAGATAATCCCCCCATCTAGTGCCCCACCCCACACACTTTATCAGATAGAGCACTTGCATGCAGCTTCAGCCTCCACCTTGGACCCCTGAAGAACACCTGGGGGCCACGGCCTGCATTTGACCGATAAGGAAGCCGAGCGTCTGGCTGGTCATAACCTGCCTTTCAAAGAGACGAACCTGACATTTCTCAACAAAACAAACCTACGGTCCAACAACGTGTGTGTCAAATTCTATGACAGATGTACCCTTGATATGGTAAAACAGTAGCAACCTTTGGTAAATAAATACTTTGGTTTGTTTACATTTCCTGCTTCTTGCATCTGAGTAGTTATTCTGCATTGAGTCAACTCAACACAATTTGCCACATGGACTCATGATCTATTGCTTAGTAGAAGATTCGGGTGCAGTGTGTTTCTGCAGATTAGAATGCTGTGCCTGTGATCAGAAGGTTGCTGGTTCAAACCTCATGGTCATCAAAGTGGTTTCACCACAAGGTTCTGAACGAGGTCAATTGTACATGACTTTGGATAAAAAGCTCTGCTAAATAAATTGCCTGTAAATATAATTACAGGAAGAATCCTAGAGAACCCCTTAGATGGCATGTTAGAAATGAAGTATTATGTTGTAATAATTTGTGCTCTTGAATTAGTGATTTGTGTTGTCAGGTAAATAAAGTTACTAATTTGTGCTCATGAGTTGATAATTCGTGCTCTCGTGTTAGTGATTTGTGCTCTCGAGTTACAAATTTGTGCACTCAAGTTAATAATTTGTGCTCTTGAGTTACTAATCCATACTCTCTGATTGGTGATTAATTCAAGCACACAAATGACTAACTTGAGTGCACAAATTAATAATTCTGGAGCATGAATTAGTAACCTGAGCACACCAATTAGCAACTCTAGAGCACAGATTAGTAACTCGAGTGCACAAATGAGTAACTTGGAGAGCACGAATGAGTAACTTGAGCTCACAAATTAGTAATTCAAGCACACAAATGAGTAACTCAAGAGCACAAATTAGTAACTCGAGCCCACGAATTTGTAACCCGAGTGCACAAATTAATAACTTGAGCGCACAAATTGGTAACTTGAGTGCACCGGTTGGTAACTCAAGCATACAAATTAGTAACTCGAGAGCACTAATTACTAACCCAAGAGCATGAATTGTTAACTCGAGAGCAGAAATCCTATGACATATATTTTTCTTAATACAATGACACCTGA
The DNA here is from genome assembly GCA_019775955.2 of Pollimyrus isidori. Taxonomy (NCBI): domain Eukaryota; kingdom Metazoa; phylum Chordata; class Actinopteri; order Osteoglossiformes; family Mormyridae; genus Pollimyrus; species Pollimyrus isidori. The sequence continues at coordinate 19,977,026 of JABFDZ020000001.1, forward strand.
GGGGCTCCGTAGAATCCTCATTATTGCTGGTTTTTAAACCAATTTCAGGTCTAGAATAATGCAAGTGTTTTCAAAAGATTTATAGCCTAGAGGGAACTGATAAATAATGAATGTTACGCTAAAGCCAAACTCCTAAAACACAGACAATTAGACACCATTCTCAGTGCAGCACCCCCGCTGATCACATGTGGCCGAGACGCCCAGCAGACCAGGCCATCCTGGTTTGGTGAGGGGTGTTTTTTTGGGTTTAACGCTACTGGCAGATATCATAAGCCACAGGGCATCGCTTTGTAGGAATGTGGGGAGAAACGTAGTAATTTAACTCGCTATGAATAGAGTGGGTGGGGACAGAAGAATCTTTTTATTCCAGGGAGTACAGCAGAGGGGTAGAGGAAGGATAGAAAAAGAAGGAGTTGCAAGTCCAAGGAAAGCTAATATTTACCGCTCCATGGGTTCATTGGCCATACCGGGTGGTCATGTGACTCAGACCTTGTTTCGGTCTGACCTTATATCACTGGCTGTGAATCCAGTACTCTGGCAATACATACCGGACATGCAAATAACTTGAGGAGGCCAAAATAGTTCTGCTTCCCTGATACCCAGCCCATGGGCACAATATTTAACTGCAAAGTATTCAAATGGAGGCTTGCAGTTACCAGTTAATAAAGTGTCTTCATAAATGGATGTGCTTGGTATTTTCAGCCATTTTCAGGAAGTCATTGGCAGGGAAGTACAGGGGCGGGGCCACAGGGGTACTGGCCCCAGCTGAAAGCTGATTGGCTTCCAAAATGCTCCCTCTCCTGTCACTCACTTATTCAAGATATACATTTGGCTAATAATAAGGTTGATCCCTCTGTATGAATTATGGCCACTTTTGTTCCTCCCACCTTAAAAAGTTATAAAATTGCCCCTGGTTGGAAGTGCACATTAGCTAGCTGCTAAATATTTTATTGAACTTTGAAATTGGTGTTAGCCATTACCATAGGTCAGGCCCAGCCGCTGATATCCGCTTTCCTCTTAATGTTTAAACACATCGTAAAGTCAATCTCTTCACTGGTTTCTGCACTATTTGGGGTAGAACCAAGCAATATAGGCCAATTAGAAAAGGGTTAAATAGCTAGTTTGACAGCTGGGCTCTTGGAGTCATGACATATAGTGATTATAGAGTCTGAGTTGGAATCGGTACCAAGTTAAAATCAGAGTTTAAGCCCACTTCTGTTATACAGTTAGCCTGAACCTATATATTTATGGTAATATAATCTGGTAATACACAGTGCCCGAGCTATGTGAAGTACATCATCATTAATTACATGGGACGTAGACTCCCTGTGGACCCTCTATTTAATACTGTACTGGTAGTTGCATTTCCCCAGATCACGTAATACTTTCTGTCCGTAAACCAGTATCTGTGAATGGGCATGGCAAATCTAGGAGTGAATATTGCAGGTGGATAGATGGGTATTTACTTATATCTGCAATTTGTGTGCTTATTTGTTTCATCATTTATTCCATTCCATGTTGCTTCTGACTGTAGGTAGACTACTGCAAAAACTACAGTATACATAGTATTTGCAAATTGTCTTGCAGTTGTCTTGCATGTTATAGGTTATACTTGAGTACATACATCCCAAGACAAAGTCTTTGTATGTTTAACATGCATCAACAGTGAAGATCTTCCTGATTCTAATTATGGATGCTTTGTCAGTGGAATCGCAGCCATTGAGGCTTGGATTCATTTTAACCTGCGTGCGGTCCACAGATTCTCCTCTGCGTTTCTGATACATCTGACTTCATCAACAGCACAAATGACATCATAATAGAAAAGCAAATACAAAGACTCCTCATTTAGAGACCAAGTTCCATTCAAACATCCAGGTCCTCAGGCGAAAAGACCACTAAGTGAAAAGCACATCAGTCTAGCTGTGACCGCGACTGTGCTTACAACTTTACTCCAGTTTTCCATACTCGGTTTCTGTAATCCTTTACGAAGTGGACGTTTCAAACGGCATTTTGTACAATCGTCTTCAAAGATTTCTCATAATGATGTGTGTTGTTGTGGGGCATAGAAAATTTGCATCGAAATGCAAGAAAGTGCTTTTTTTTTTTGTCATCGTTGTCTTTGCAAATGGTCGCAACCAGAGGCAACTGGTATGGCTACACCAATGAGGAATGGCTACACTGATGAGGAATGGCTACACCAATGAGGAATGGCTACACTGATAGCGGCTGAAGACTATGAATAGCTGGAGTCACTGATGCGGTGACGGGGCACCGAAGTTCCGCTTCACAAATGTCAGACAGAAAAATACAGTACAGCATGCTGGGAAAAAAGTGAGTGACGGACGGCAGAGCCTCAGCTGGCAGGGCAGGAAGCCCATGGGGATCCTGGAGATGTTACATTTAGTATTCTGACCGCCTCTTGTAAGCGGATATGCTTCCTTTGTCTGCCTGGGTAGCCCATGCTTCAGTTCAAAGGGATCAGTTGGCTGACAGGCTTACTAGTTTGTACAGGTGAATACCTATTAAAGCAATTCAGCTGAAGTGTCTTGCTCAGCAGCACACAATAGCACACAGGCCGCTCCTGGGACTTGAACTTCAGTCACCCAACCCCCCTACAGGCTGTTTTTTTATTTATGTTTTTTAGATCTGAGCCCTCCAGTAGGATAACCAGAACTAGCAAAGTGGCTTTCAAGCTTAATACTTTTTTTAACACAGAAATGAACAACAAAAAAATACAATATGACAACTGCATTTTGTTCAACTGTCGAAGTCTCTTCAAATCAGAATTAGTGGCTCTTTAAATGATCGGTATTGGGGCAAATGTGTTTGTTTAGAATCACATGATTACTGTTAAACAAATCTGCCAAACAAAACAAATCCCTCCAACAAAACAAAGCTCCCAAAAAAAACAAAGCTTCCAAAAGCTAGCAAAAAAATCAAAGGCTTGGTATAGGCCTACAGTGAAGTCATGCTTAAAAATGAAGAGATTTAACAGGAATTGGCCATTTAAAAATTACGATGTTTGATGGCACCCAACAGTACTGGAAATCCTTGTGTGTGGCTCAATGGATTACGTTTTTCCACCTATGATCAGAAGGTTACCAGTTTGAATCCTGTGCTGGAGGAATAATCGCATCATGCCTGGGACCTTCAGCAAGGCCCCTAATGACTACTGATCCCAGAGCACAGGCTGATTCTCAGTTGTATACCACAAAATAAATGAACACATGACTGCAAAAAGTCTGATATTTAACAATCCTTATTTCTGTCAAATTTCAATCCATTGACATCAAGAAACATATAGTGAAAACGGATAGAAACTGACTATGTATGTCGTTTGCCTTATTACAGTTTTTCTCTGTTGGTTTGGCTCATTTCTTGAAACAGAAATTACATTCTTAGTTTTTCTCGGTTGCTTTGGAGCATTTCTCAGATCAGAAAGTGAATTCTCAAAACTACTTGTTCAACTGCTGCGTAATTTAGGTACTTGTGCACAACACATGAACATTTCTCATTGCTTTGATCAAAATGCAAATGGTTTTGTACATTCATGTAATTGATTGTGTACAATTCTCTGCTGTTCCCTACATTTCCACTTGTTTATGTCTAGTTGATCAAAATATATTATACTAGTTTCATCTAAATAGTCTTAATCCCGAAATCATTTCAGCATCAGTTGCACAAGTCACTGAATGCAAAATAATTAATCCAGTTGTCAAAATCTCCAAAAAAAAAAACTAATAATAGAAAAATAAAATAAAAACTGTTTTTTTTTAATTGACACATTGTACAGGTGAAATTTGAATGTCACTAATAAAGGGGCGAGAAGAACCAATGATCAACTAGTTCTCTAAAACAGGTGAATCTCGTGAACCTGTAATTGGCATTCCTATATAAAAAAAGAGCAAAACACAGATTCACAATTTTTTTAAATGGATGAACAACCAGGACGTGGTCAACAGCCGGGAACAAGTATGCATGCTGGAAGGGTAAGGAGACAAAATAGAGGAAGTGGAAGAAGAGGCCAGAGACACAGACATATTTCCAATGACATTAGAGCCACTATTGTGGACCATGTTGTCGATCATGGCCTTACAATAGCTGAGGCGGGTCAGGGGGTACAGCCAAACATTGGGAGATCAAGGGTTTCTTCAATTATTCTAACATTTTGTCGAGAGAACAGATATGTAATCCACCAGTGTGGACTGTGCTTTTTATAGTATATATACATTCTTTAACACACAAATATGTGTAAGTATATCTGAATTGTATTACGTAGTGTATTTCTTCCACACAGGACTGAAAGGTCACCTCGTAGGGGTGGCAGAGGACCTCTTTCCACACCTGAGCAGGTGGAGGCTACTTGCACCATGGTCAGAGCAAACAATGCCGTTAAGCCAAGGGAAATACAGAGGGCCATTATGGAAGACAACAATGTTTGTAATCACGAGCCTGTTAGCATCTCAACTATTGGCAGGGTATTGAAAAGACACCACATGACCATGAAACAGCTGTACTGGTACCAGAATGTATAGGTAAACCATAAACTGTACGTGCATACAATAACTAATTTACATAAACTTCTTATATTGACTTGTGCGTGTGTATATATG
>JABFDZ020000001.1:20023747-20039108 GCA_019775955.2 Pollimyrus isidori
GGAGAACTTGGGAAGGTTGAATACAAGTCGAGCAGCTGCATTCTGAATTAGTTGGAGGGGACGAATGGCACTCAGTGTTAGACCCGCTAGGAGCGAGTTGCAGTAGTCAAGGTGGTCCAACCCCCAGGGTGGCGGGCAAAGGACGGCATCAGGGGCTTACAAAGGGGCCGAGGAACTAACCTATCTCCCCCCACCCTGGCCTGGAGCAGAGCTACAGAGGCATTGAACAAAATAACACCACTACACCGTGTTTACCACTAACTTAGCAAAGGGGGACATTGGATATATTACCAGGTAGATCAACATAATAATTCCTGTTGACAACACTTCCGAGGGAAACTCAGTGGATATACAACCCCAGAAGGCCCCTATTCTACACTGTACACTGGCCTTTATGATTAGGGATTCATGCAATGTACACAAACATGCTTACTTGCACGTGTGTCAAGCCTTATTCCCACTCCGGCACTGGAAGCTCACTGTGTGCAGGTTCTCACACCCCGAAGTGAGCATTCCACACACACCCGTGTTCGAACCTAAGGGCCCCTACCCTGCAGCGTGTCCGGCAGCTGGCTGAGCTGCCTCAGCAGCCCATGGGAGACGTCCACCATCCCCGAGTCGAGGCTCCAGCAGCGGGGCTGATCCTCGCGGGGCGGATTCATCGCCTCATCCCGCATCAGCTCCGCCGCTGAGCTCCGCTGCTGGGGGCTCCGTGCCAACGACCGCTCTAGGAAGGTGCGCATGGCTGGGCTGCAATCCTCGGCGATGTCCTCCAGCGGGGGTGCCTGCTTATGGATCTGAGGAATGGCAGGTGGGCAACAGTGCCACACACAGGTCAGGAGTGGTATTACAACACAGGAGAATCTGACATCAAACACGCAGCCTTAAAATACTGAGGAGAATTAGTAATATAAGATTAAAGTCAGACTTAAGGCACGACTATATTCCCAGAGACCAGCAGGGTGTGTTTTCAGGTATAAATCAATAACTAACTGACAAGGACCACATGAAAACCTGCAGGACGGCCTAAGACCATTGTTAAGAGAATGACAAGTTCCCCTTCCCTGCTCAAAGAGAGAGGAACGCATTTAAAAAGGGCCTGGTCAATGTGAAACTGCCGCACAGAGACACTTCCCACTTCAGCACCCTGTCATTTCACAACATCAAGTTATTTGGACTGTTTGAAAAGGAGAACATGTGACCTATAAGACTTTCCATGATTCTCGACAATCTTATATCGCCACCCATCTTTAATAAGACTTTATTCCAGTAGTTGGTAGAGTAATTGAGTAGCAGGGCTTTTCACCAGATGGTGGTATGTTCTGATCCCTAGAGTGGTCTAACGTGGTGGCTCACTCAAGGGAACAGCAGCATCAGTTCTTAAGATTTATATAATGATATAGCACTTGTGACCCAGAGGGACTTCTAAAGGCTCAGAGAATACCTACTATATAGAGGTAGGAGGGGTAGGCAGAGGGGGGGTATCTCCTAACCCAGGGGGGGAATCCGGTCTGCATATGGATGATGGTGGTACCCAGGCTGTAGATGTCAGCTTTGGTGTCATGACCCCTGCAGAGCACCACCTCAGGGCTCATGTAGATCTGCACAACACAGCACCAAGAATGTCTTTACCCACAATGCAATGCTGTATCTTTTTTTTGGCACAATGGTAAATGTTTTTTATTTTATTTAGAGGGCACTTTTGTCCAAAACAATGAATTGTTTGCAGTGAAATGCAAGCCAGATGTGGCTGGATATGGACCAGGGTGACCCCCCCGGACACTTCCCTTCATCAGGTAATCAGGCCTTCTGACATGTACTTCACAGGGTGGAGAGATACAGTGTAGCAGAAGAAAGAGAGGAGGACCATAGTATTAAATGAGTGAGCTGGAAAACCCCTCATCTTCATGAATATAGTAGCTAAAGCATTTATATCAAAGGAAAAATTTTAAAGTCTCCGTCCATATAACTTCAGATCTCAAACTGGGTGAAGGTTCAAGTGGAAGATTAAAGTCTCTGCAGGGAACTTGTGCCATGCTAGCCAAAATGTCATCTGCCAGACAACACGTTCTCTGCAAAGGCTCGGAATTTCCCTGTTATCGTTTCCCCAGGCTGGGGGGGGGTGGGGTCATCTTAGAAAGCAGCCTGTGTTGGGCATGGGGGCGGGGCACCTAGGACAGGTTTCTTACCCCAGCGAATCACTTTCCTGCTGGGAACTAACCAGAGAAGTTTACAAATTATGAAAGTGGCTCAGAAGTTCATCTGATACGTGGCTCTTTTGCAGATGGAAAGTCCAGCACAGCCCCTTCCCAGAACCTGAAGGTCAGGTCCTGAACAGAACCTAAACTAAAATACCAAGTACCAGAACCACTAACCAGGCTAATGAACCTCTGCAGACACAGAGCGCCATGTTTTTAGCGTCGCTTGCCCTTACCTCTGTGCCACGCATGTCTTGGGGTGTGTACACCTCCTCCGTCATCTGCACAGCAAGCCCAAAGTCCACCAGAACAGCCTTGGTTGACATAAGGACGATGTTACTGGCTGTTGAGCAAAAAGACATAGGATTAACCCAACAAAACGGAGACTGCATTTGATGGCCTCCCTGACCGCTGTGGCTACTGGTGCAACCTAAGGCTTGCATAACCCTGGGAAACTTTAGTTTCCACAGACTAGTACTAATACAGCAATTTTTAGAGACAGAACCTCCATCAAGACTTTGACCCTTGATTCTACAGTTTTTCCTGTAAACACTTCTCTTGGTTGACGCTTGGCTGCTCTTCACTTATGTATCTTCCATCCAAATCATCGACGTACTGCATATTCTCAGTATGCAAACAGAGTTTTCCTAATCGCCTTTTCCCAGCTGGTAACCAGGGAGACACTTGAATCAAGCCAATATGCACACTGAAGCACCCAGTAACTCCCTCACGGCCCCTCAAAAGGCCCCAGAAACTCACGCTTGATGTCGTGGTGTATGACGTCCTTGGAGTGCAGGTATTCCAGCCCCCGGAGCACCTGTTTGGTCACCCAGATGATTTCGAAGTCCCTCATGGGTCCACAGCTCTCCAGCTTCTCCATGACAGAGCCGCCCTCGCCGGCCTCCATGAACAGGTACACGGTCTGCTGCCACAGCAGGGCGCCATAGAGCTCAGCAATGTTCTCGTGTCGAAACATGGCCTGGATCTCCACGTCAGCCGGCTTGAAGTGCTCCAGCGGGATCTTGATGACAGAGGTGACAAAACATCAAATATATGAATTCCTTTATTGAAAAAATACAATGCTTACATTCTTATGCTTGTGCACTAGGGCTGAGAGAAGGGGAAACGATCTGCTCTTTGTTTGGAAACTACCAGTTTTCCTTCATATTTTGAGAAAACAAGGGGGTGCAAAAGCTTGTGTTTCTTAATAAAACACATACACGTGATCATGTGACGTCCACAGTGGCAAGTCATAGCTATTTCCGGGAAATCCCCTTCTATCCTGACCCTCTCCGCCCCACACGTTCCACCGTTATATTTAGGGACTGCCTCGAAAGTCCCACATCTTTAAGCCACAGCGGGGCACTCTGACACCCCAGCTGCCCCCATTCAGGGGGTCGAATTCTTTTCTGCCGTTGCTCATTGCTGTCGTAGGGAATTTTTGTCCGGGTTCTGACCACCTAGCCTGAGCAGGGTATCCCCTGCCAGGATTTCTGAAGTGCGACAAACCCCGGTTTCGGTTCTTTCCGCGCGATATTCCCCTATTTATTTTTTTTCGGTGCTCTTTTCCTCTGCTACCATCATATTTACTTTTTTTCACCCCAGGCCAGTGTGACATGTGGCCAAGCAGAAAGGCGGCTCGATCCGGAAACATACACAGCGAGTGTAAGAAATTCATCTAGGACATACTGTAGGATTCCCAGAACTACTAACCAGCTTGCAAGCCATTCGCTTCCTGGTCTCCCCGTCTTGAGCCAAATGGACAGCCCCAAAAGATCCTTTAGGGACGTGTCCGGAGCTGTAGCTCCTGTAGGTCAGCTTCCACGGAAACAAAAAAACTTCCAGGCCGATACGATAGTGGCCGTCCAGGATCGCCATGTCAGTCTGCTCAGGGCACAGAAAGAACGAGGATTACGCGTCACATCAGCACAGCACGGCAATCGCAGATGTGTGCAGACACCTGCAGCCACCCGGTACGGTGCCTAATGAACCATGAAGGCACATTACTTCTCAAAATACAGCCACGGTTCTGCCTAGCCTCCGATCCCGGAAAGGAATGCAAATCTAATAAAGATTCAAACTCCGAAGAAATCATGCGTGGAATCTGAGAACGTTTTACTTCACGTTAACAAAGGATCGCAGCATTTTAAAGCATCTGGTTATTCTTGGCGATGCATCTCAAAATATGTTGATGGGAGCCTTTCAGCAATTATTATCAATAGTTAACTTGTGACTTAAAGGAAAGAGGTTTACAATATTGGCAACTGTGCAGACGGGACATATTTGAACTAGTTTCACTCCCAGAACCACAATCATGCTTACACTGCGCGTCACATATCAGGTTTCAATAACAGTCGCATTCTGGAGCAATGATTCCTATGCACAAAATGCGACTTGACATCGAAAGGGCCAGAGCTGAATTGCTCTGGAATTGACTCACCTTGTTCAGCAACACGCCCATCTCTTCCGAGAGTCCCGAGTCAAACTGGGAGCTGCAGATCTCGTTCACAAAGGACAGCAGTTCAATCACCGGCCCATATCTGACCCTGCCAAGAACCCGGTTGCCACAAGATGAGTCTTCAGTGTTCCTTGAGTCTGTGTTCTCCTCGTCCTCCATCTCATCCCGCGAAGAAGTCTCTCCGGACGACGCTCCACTCTCAATGGAAGGGAACAGTGTTTCCGCGGCGTTGATAAGGTCCTCGATATTCATGTGAGCCAGGAGCATTTCGATGTGGTCGCTCTGACAATCCATGATGACGGCCTCTTCAAGCCCACCTGAGATGGGATATCGTTCACACAACAACATCACTATGAGAATCACTGAAACCTGTGTGTCCCATGTTTCGCTCTTTCTCTGTGGCAGACAGACAAACCTACATAGTGACGTCTAACCATAGTGACTAAGGTGGAGCGTACATGATAATTAACCTCTCTAGTCAACCGGAAATTTGCATTGCAAATGAGGGAATTTTACGGCCATGAGGGAAGCCCCAAAAACCTAAACCCACGCGTAAGAAAATAAGGTGAAAATACAGGGATCCCCTTCGGTCCGATTTATGTGAAGCTGTTTAACAAAAATGGATTGGAGTAGCGCTAAAGCCGTTAGTTTCACTTGTATCTAAATGCCTACTTTCACACCCATATTTCATCATTACTGTAACTGTTAACAGTGCATTCTAACAAGCAATTAAGTTGTCGTGGTGTTGTCACGGAAAGCAAGAGGTTATTTAAGATTGGAGACGACAAAGCGCACCTGCCGTATCTCACCGATTCGGAGCCCCGCTTCCGATGGGACAGCTACCAGCAGCAGTCAGGATCCACCGCTTCGACTCTCTGCCTTACCCAAAGAAAGCTCACTACTGTACAGCTAATCGGGTGGATCGTCCTAAGTCTTAAAGTCCATTTTACATTGCTACTGCAACCGATTATCTTTTACGTTGAATACTATTCTGTGTTACAATATTTCCTCCGTTTAAAAAGTCCCATATTCTTTCATAACGCATTTTTCGTTTTCTTTGCTGCTGAATAGATCTCAGATACATTTATGCGCGCAGTTCCCTCTCCGTTCTAAATAACGCTCCTTCCCCTGGCAGGGAGTCGGAGTTTCGCTGGTCACCTCTCCCGCCCCTTTCTGAACGTGCAAGATACCAGCCCCGAAATGACTTTTGTGTTGTTCAGCAGCGCTATGATTCTAGTTATTTATTTGTTTGTTTAATAATATTTTAGTGAACGTGAATTAAACGTGCAATTCAATTGTAGAAATCTTCTCCCCAGTTCTGTCTTAGTAACCCAAATAGTCATTTTCTGTTCATCTTAAATTCTTAAGAAATTTCTGCGATTAAAACACACGCACACATTCTTTACCAGATTTATATTGTGAGGTCCTGAATTATATCTAAGTAGCAGGTTTTACCACCCTGTGGGGATATTTGGTCCTCATGATGTGTTAAATGCAAACCAACACCGAAAAAATGAAAACTTATCCTCAAAAACAGGATACCTCTTGGTACTTTCCTCTTGCCGTATTTCAGACTGCGCAGGCGCCAAATTTCTCACGCTCACCATGATGGCGGCCTCCATACATCATTTATGTATAATGAGGCAAGTAGGATTTTTAAAGCACTTTTTTGGATTTAAATATCGTTCGGTGAAACGAGCTAGCACTAAAAGTGCTGCTGCGAAAAGAGAACCTTCCATTACGAAAGCTCAATATGGTAGGTTAGACCATATAAATGTCTTAATGTCTTAAAAATGACCTAGCATTGAGTTGCATTTTTTCAGTCTTAATTTAATGTTTCTGTGGATGTACAACGTTTACGTTTCCGTTTAAAGCTTCTAATTTCAAATGTGGAAATACGTGGTTACGTTTTATAAAATGTTACTGTCAAAATTATTCAGCTCTTTTTGCCAGTATAATAATAATATATTAATGGTGTAGGTGGTTTACTTTTGTCATGCTTTAACATCAATCAACAGCAAGTCTGAGTAGCTAAAAAAATATTTTACGGTGTTTTGTTGATCGTATTTCTATTGATTTATTTAATCTTATTTAATCAATGCATTCTGGTCGAGTAAAAATAAAGCCCTTCTATAACTGTACTTCTACTATTATCTGACAATTTGGGCAGATACATTTCTGCTTTTTTGTTTCGTTCTAGAAAATATTGAAAGAAAACCGTTCTATAAACTCTTAGAAGAGAGAAAGGAACAAGCAGAGAGATCCGTTCTTGTGAGCTGCCCCTCGAATACGTCAGAGAAACGGTTTTTAAAACACATGTCCAGGCATGGAGATATAAACAACTGCTTTTTCTATGAAAGTTTTGTAAGTATCGACAGGATCACATTACTAAATGTCACGGAAACTGTATAGAGTGTAAAATATATCTCACATTGTCTATTGGTTTCTGTTTTCTGTGCAGGGAACATACGCAGTGGTGGAGTTTTCCAAACGCGACGGCGTTCTTTCGGTTTTCGAAAGCGCCGCCATACCGAACTTGCCGCACGAAGCGGCTGTGCCTTTCAAATCCAGGCTGCTGTCTTTAAAAACCAATAATTCAAGTGACCTGGCGAGCAGCCAGCCGTCTGTTAAAGTACTCAGTCAGACTGCCATTCCCATCGAGGAGCTTGTCAGGAGGCTGTCCAAAGAAGACAGTGTAAGTGTGTGTGTGCAGAGCGGTGACACCTGGGGTGGCTCTGTTTGTTTGTGCTGCTTTTTCTTTTTTGCCATTATTAAATCCACATGAGCAACACAGTGGTGCAGTGGTTTGCACTGTTGACTTGTACCTCTTGGACCAGGGTTCAAGTCTCCCCCCAGACTCCACGTAGGGTCTGCATGTTCGCGGTTTCCTCCCAGAATAAAAACATGCTAGGATGAATTGGAGTTACCAAATTGTCCATAGATATGAATTGTGTGCATGCCCTGCGATGGCCTGGCACCCCATACTGAGATATTCCCTACCTTGTGCCATAGCCTCTGTGATAGTTTCCAGAGCCCTGTGACCCTGCGGAGGGTAAGCAGGTATAGATGATTGATGGACGGATAGATGGATAGAATTAATGTCAAAGGAAACTGCAACAAAATCCTGTAGAATCAGGGTCCTGTTCTTAAAAAAAAAACAAAAAACTCCAGTCTTTGTAAAAGTTGCATCAGTTTAACTAAGATCTGTTTACCATAACTGTCTAAGGAGATTTCCTTCCAGAGTTAAGACTTTCAGCACAATGGCAAATCACTGCCCCTGACTGCAAGGTGTATAGAGTGGAGCCCTTATTGGGCGGGGCGGGGTGGCAGCTGTCCCTGTGTCGTCACGCTTCTCCTGTCCTCTCTCCCTCCCATACCAGATAGACCAGCAGCTGCTGCTGCTCACAAACATTCTGCAGCTGACTGAAGAAAACATCCGCCTGCGCTTCCTCGTCTGCTCCCTGGTGAGGGACGTCGCCGCCTCTTACTTCCCGGAATGTGTGGTGAAGCCCTTCGGGTCCTCTGTCAATGGCTTCGGGAAGCTTGGCTGCGACCTGGACATGTTTTTGGACCTGGATGGCATCAGTGGGATTACCCAAGAGAAGGTAAGAGTAGGGGGAGTGGGTCTTTCATGAGAGCATTTTGGTCAGTTCCGGCTGACAGCTTTTGCTAGAGTAAGTAGCAAAGCATGCTGGGTATTGTATTTTAAACGAGCCAAACAGATTTAAGTTATGAGTGCACATCCATAAATAGTGCTCCACCCACTGCCCTAGTAGCAGCATGTTAAATGATCGTATAACATAATGCAGTTTTATTCCAAACCAGTTTACATTTTTGCTCTCTCCCAGTTCTTGACACACCCATACCAGGTATTCAGAGTTCTTAATTGGCTGGGAGCTGTGTGAAAGAACATCAGGAATTTACCTATGAGAGAAGGCCATTTGTTCCATCAAGCTTGGGTGTGAGCAAAAGTATTGACTGACTGGAGGTCCCTTCAGGATTGGTTTGCTAAACTTTGACATAATGTACTCATAATAATAATGATAATAATAATAACCATATACTCATTCAATGGGATGTGGCTTAATTTGAGCTGATCACATGCCCTAAAATGTTAAGCCTTAATAAAAAGTATCGGTCTTTATTTCAGTTGGAGATAATTACCTTTTTCGATAGCTGCTTGTGAAATTTTTTCATCAGGATGATGAGTGTTCAGTAAGGGGTAAATGGTTTCCAAGCTGGGAATTTTTTTTATTTTTCTTCTGTTTGCGTTTTTCTCCAGTATTTGGGGCAGGGATGGTGATGAGGATTTTGTGTATTTAAAGGCAAGATTTTTTTGGGAGACATAGGTTTTCTTTGTGCACAATAGTCTGTGGGGGTTAATTGGTTATACACTATATTGGCAAAAGTATTGAGACACCCCACCAAATCATTGAATTCAGTTGTTCCAATCCCTTCCATGACTACAGGTGTATTAAATCAAGCACCTAGGCATGCAGACTGCTTCTACAAACGTTTGCGAAAGATTGGGTCACTCTCAGGAGCTCAGTGATAGGATGCCACTTGCGTAATAAGTCCATTCATGAAATTTCCTCACTACTAAGTATTCCACGGTCCAACTGTTAGCGGTGTTATAGCAAAGTGGAAGCAACTGGGAACAACAGCAACTCAGCCACAAAGTGGTAGCTGACGTAAAATCACAGAGCAGGGACAATGCATACTGAGGTACACAGAAGTCGGCAACTGTCTGCAGAGTCAATGGCTACAGACCTCCAAACTTCGTGTGGCCTTCAGAGAACTTCATGGAATGGGTTTCCATGGTCGAGCAGCTGCATCCAAGCCTTAAATCACCAAGTGCAATGCAAAGTGTCAGATGCAGCAGTGTAAAGGACGACACCACTGGACTCTAGAGCGGTGGAGACGTGTTCGCTGGCGTGATGAATCACGCTTTTCTGTCTGGCAACCCAAAGGACGAGTCTGGGTTTCGCGGCTGCCAGGAGAACAGTACCTGCCTTGCTGCATTGTGTAAAGTTTAATGGAGGGGGATTATGGTGTGGGGTTGTTTTTCAGAGGTTGGACTTGGCCCCTTAGTTCCAGTGAAAGGAAGCATTCAAAGCCATTTTGGACAATTTCATGCTCCCAACTTTTTGGGAAGAGTTTGGGGATGGCCCCTTCCTGTTCTAACATGATTGGGCACCAATGCACAAAGCAAGGTTCATAGGGGCATGGATGAGCTAGTCTGGTGTGGAGGAGCCCTTCGGGTTGAATTAGAACAGCGACTGTGAGCCAGGCCTTCACGTCCAGCATCATTGTTTTACCTCACAATTGCTCTCCTGGACGAATGGTGAAAAATCCCCATAAACACACTCCAAAACCTTGTGCCTTCCCAGAAGAGGTGAAGCCGTTACAGCTGCAAAGGGTGGGCCGACTCCATATTAAAGCCTGTGTATTAAGAACGGAATGTCATTAAAGTTCATGTGTGTGTGTAAAGGCAGGTGTGTCTATACTTTTGGCAATATAGTGTATTTTTAATGACCGTGTGCTACTTGAATATATGAGCATTGTACTTCAGCGTGTCACCGTTTCATATGGAGGTACAAGCATGTGATTTACTCTCGGGAGAGATTTTCCAGAGAACCCTGTGGGCTAATCCCAGCTAGCCCTGGTTTCGCTGGCCTTCGAGTAACCTCGAGCCTCAAGCTGTCTGGCCCTTCCTCATGACGTGTAATTTCGCACGTCTCCGCGTGTGTCGCTGAGTAAACCACTCGTACCGCGGGTGTCGCCTTCAGGGGCCGTCTGGAGAACCAGCCTCACATTCACGTGTGTCGGTCTTCAGGCAGGTAGCGGCTACTCCCTGGAGTACCAGCTGAAAAGGACGTCCACGGAGCGGGCGGCCACGCAGAGCGTTCTCTCTGTCATCGGCGAGTGCGTGGATCAGTTTGGCCCGGGCTGCGTGGGCATTCAGAAGATCCTCAATGCCCGCTGCCCACTGGTGCGCTTTTCCCACCAGCCATCAGGCTTCCAGTGCGACCTCACGGCCAACAACAGGTAGCTGAACCTCATGACATTTTCCAAAGGTCAGAAGGTGCGGGGGCCGGCCTCGTCTCTGACGTCTGTGCCGTTTCAGTGTCGCGTTCTCTGGCCGACACGGAGGGGCGGGGGGCTCAGCGCATTTCACTTCTGCTTCTCGCCGCCCAGATGGATGCCGCTGCAGCTAAAAATAGCCGAGTTGTTATGGGCGCAGCTGTTAAAATGAAAATGGGGGGGGGGGGGTGAGTCTTCAATGGTTTCTGCGGAAACCAGGGTGTGCAGCTCTCCGGCGAATGCGTCAGTGGGGGAAACCTGAACGTGAGTCGATAAGAGAATGTGAGTTGGGTTTGAAAACCCAAAGTGAAACCCCTTTTAACGAGAGTGAAAATGACACCCAAAAACTGTCATTCGGTTGCTTTTGAAAACAAAAGCCTTAATGAAAGCGCGAGAATGCTGCCCTCTGCTGGCTAAGCTCTGAATAGCGTTCTTTTCCCGTTTGGTTTCATTACTGTATGCGTGGATCATAAGATCACTCAAGAATATTAATTGTAAGATATTTTACAGAATATTACACGGTGAAATTCAATCTGGATTTTGTTTTTTTAAGTAACCTGTTATATTCGGTCCTTCCTGCTTCAGAATCAGTGCACCTTAGCAGTCCTTCCTGTGTCCACAGGGTGGCGATGAAAAGCTCAGAGCTGCTGTATCTGTACGGGCACTTGGATGAGCGCGTGCGTGCCCTGGTGTTCAGCGTGCGCTGCTGGGCACGGGTCCAGGGTGTCACCAGTAACATCCCCGGGGCCTGGCTCACCAACTTCACCCTTACTATGCTGGTGGTGTTTTTCCTGCAGAAGAGGAGTACCCCCTTAATCCCCACACTGGACCACCTCCAGGCACTCGCAGGTGGGAAGCCCCCCCCCCCCCCCAAAGCCCAGGTCTCTTATTGGGTCATGGAGCCATATATTTTTCATAATAATTATCAGTGATATTCCAAATTGATACTATACATCAGAATTGGTGCTGATCCAGGCATTTTGTAATTGATTCGTATTGGTTACCACAGCCAGATCCTAAGCTCAGTCTATTTAGTGCCCCCCCCCTCCCCCCGTCCACCTCATTCACTCCAGTCGTGCAGATTCTAAGGTCCAGTGAGCCTCAGGCACATGGCTTAAAACTACTGAGACGTCCGGCACATGGAAGTTCTTTAAATTAAAATTTGCACTCGGAATAGCCCAACAGCTGCCTGCATTGTCTGCCATCCTTCTGAAACGAGGTAGCAACAGAGCTTTGTTTAATACAACAGCTCTGATTAAGCACTTACAGAAACATCGTAATGGATACCGCCAAGCTGTGTACTCAGATGGAGGATGCAGCAGCACCTCTGTCTGTTTGTCTATTTAAATATATATATATATAAAAATAATATAAATATAAAAATATGTACACATATTATATAAGTATTTAAAAATTAGATCAGGACTCAGAACTGGTAATATAAATAATGAATGGATCCGATTGAGGAACCAAAAGCAGTGGATTGGGACATTAATAATAATAATAATAATAATAATAATAATAATAATAGTTTTATTATCATAAGTATTTTTTATATATCAGCTCCTCTGAAAGAGCAGTAGGATTCCACTCAAAGGGGTGAAAGTGGAAAGTGTAAGCTGGATGGGCAGTGATCTGCACCGATGCCCTGATACACCTCTGGGGGCTCCCCCCCTCCCCAATCAGATCACATCCTATAAATAATCCTGTAAATATAGCCTGAAATGCTAAGCTTTTAAGCAAGAAGTGAGTCATTCTACATCTGGCCACTATATATATATATATATATATGTGTGTATGTGTGTGTGTGTTTTCCTTTTAAAATACTTAGTTTATATTGTAATTTGGTTTTTATATCATTGCCCTAGACAATTAAACAATTTTATATCTGTTGCTTGTTAATGACATTTATTGCTGTTTATGTAATCATATTTTATTTTGGTCTTTGTTTAACGTTTTATTTTAGTCTTGCTTTAGATCCAACCTTTGCCTCTGTTCTGAGTATGTCCTTAATTGCTGAAATGGTGTAAGACTTGACCCAGCCAATAAAATAGAGGCATCCTGCCAGGGGATAGAAGACAGTCATGTGACCCTGGTTGCCCAGGAGTCTGTTACCCAGCCATAAGCTGCCAGCTTCCATGGTTTTTAGACTCCAAGAGATGAATATGCTCCGAGTGGAACATTCATATTCCTTACGTCTACCTCTGCCAGGACCCAAGGATAAAAGCATCATTGAAGGGAACGACTGTACTTTCGTTAGCGACCTAACAAAGGTCAAACTGCAGGAAAACAGTGATTCCCTGGGTGAGTGGCTCAGCCGTTCGGATTTTACTGTACTTTTCCCCCCAAAATTTCCTTCAAGCACTTTGACACCTTCCCTCTGCTTCTTCTCTAGAACATTTACTGCTGGAATTCTTTGAGTTTTACGGCAACTTTGACTTCAGCAAACTGTCCATCAACGTCAGAAAGGTAATCGCTGCTTCCTCTTGTGGATTTAGCGGGCGGGGAGGTGCAGTATGAAACCTGGATGTTTACTGTGTGGTTTTGGTGGTTAATGGAGTTTGATGGGCTGACACTTTAACTACAGCAGTACACACCCTGCCTCCGCCTTTCAGATTGTGTCACATGATTAATTTTAGTAATTACTTATTGCATCAAATAATTGTCATTTGCAATCTAAAAGTTCAGGAGAGGAGAGGTTGGAGGTAGGGGGATTCCCCATAGTTTATGCAGGGACTGCAGCCCAGTGTGGAGTGAAACACCTCTCATAATTAAACCAGGTAATCTGTTCTTCCATCTGAACTTCCATACTGTCCTATCTGATCCGGGGTGGACAGTGGACACCTCGAACGGGATCTCAGTCTGTCACCTGGCACAAACATTCACACAGACACTATGGCACACTGGCGGAGACACAATGACACATGCTGCCCACCTGGTGTTCTTGGACTCTGGAAGAGGCCTGGAGTAGCTGGCTGTTCAGCTGTCAGCCGTATTTAAGTGGACTTGGCATTTTGATTTTTCAATCTTTGAATTCACCTTTTGTCATTTTACAAGTACTCAGTCTGGTTTTTGTAATCTGTGTGTTTTTTTTTTTCCTTTTTTTTTCATTTTTATTTTTTAATAATTATACATTTTTATGTGTAATCCACTTTTCCTGAATATAGTCCTAGCTTCTTAAGTGGTGTGAACTCTAATACAAACGTGCAAAATAGTGAGAAACAGCTTGAAGATACATATGTACGATAAATAAATAGTGAATGCACATCTGTACAGTGGTACACATGGTGTATGAATAATGAGTATATACACTATCTGTAACAGTGGTAATGAGAGTTCTATACTGGATAGATGGATGATTGGATTGATGTATTGAACAGGTAGATTGATTGGATGGATGGTTGAGTTTTTAATCCCAGCAGGGAAATTTAGTATTTGTTCTGTATATATAGTAGTATATATAGCTCATGTTTAAATAATAATTTTCTGATAATTATTGAATGCTTGTTAAGGCTCGAACACAGCCTAGCTGTGCAGTGAATACTGTGTTGGACTGACACGCCCTGATTGGCCCATTTCTATCCAATCAGGGGAAGGAGCAGGGCAAGCCAGAGGCAGCACCGCTGCACATCCAGAACCCTTTCCAGCCAGCACTGAATGTCAGCAAGAACGTCAATGGCACGCAGCTGCAGCGCTTTGTCTCACTCTGCCAGGAGAGTGCCTGGCTGGCCCAGCAGCCAGAGGTGCGGAGCCGCAGTGATACCCCCTGGGGCCTGGCAGCCCTCCTGGCGCCCCTTGACGCCGCCGGCAAGGGCAAGAAGAGCAAGAGGCGTCGGGCGGAGGCCCCCAGCGCCAGGATTAAAGGCCTCCTGGAGTCCTTGAGAACTGGCAAGGCCAGCACTAACGGGGGAAGCACTTCCTAAAATTCCCACTAGAGGGCAACATCTGAAAGCAGGGACACTCCGAATTCTGCCTCCGGGAGGCAGGGATCACCTTGACCACCTAGAGGGCGCTGGGGCGTTCTTAAAGGGACGGTGTACATTTTGACAAAGGCATTGAACTTTCCCATTGTGGTGGGTCTTGCCTCACCAGTTTTAATATAGGTCTATTAAAAAAAACAAAATCCTGAGAAATGACACTTGTCTCATTCCACATGCAACATGCCTTTGGAGGTTTCTTTTGTAAACATTTAAATGTGGTTTTAGAATCATGAACTGAGTCATGGGAGATTTGTGTTTTGCTTATTGGAATGTTATGAAGTAATAATAGGTTTTATTACAGTTGTCACTAATATGCAAGTTAACTAAGAAGATTAATTAAGAATATGAGCTATGTTAATGTCTGAAGAATGTGGTTGTTTTCATCAGCTCAGCGTGAAGGGCCCCAATGGAGGTGCAGAGGTGTCTCACACACACCCCGGTGTTCAATAAGCATGTGCGTCGCGTGCAGGTGAGTCGGAATCAGGGTTCCCCACCCCGCGGGCCGATCCGGGAACGCCGGACCTCGCTTCTGATGCTCCCAGAGCAGTTTTTCGCGAGGATGGAGAATTGAGAAGCACATTCCTGACAAACTGTTTTTCAGCTGGGCGGGGGGTGGGAGCGGCTGGGGCACAGCCTACCAA
>JABFDZ020000001.1:20070144-20089161 GCA_019775955.2 Pollimyrus isidori
CTTTTCCTCTCTTTTCCTACCTTCTTCACCCACCCCCCCCCCCCGCCCCCCCCCCCCCCCCCCCCGCCCCCGCCCCCCCCCCCCCCCCCCCCCCGACGGGGGCTCATCCCTCGCTTCATAGGGTGTAAGATTGGAGAAAATACTTGAATTAGGAAACCAGTCTATTGTCGGGCACAAAAATAATCCTGAGGAGTTTAGTGACATTGCCTAGCTTCACAAATATGGAATGATGGCAGGATGCGAACAAAAGTATGATAAAAAACATGCATGGGATTCTTGACTTTTGAACGTTGTTTTCTTTTGCAGGTTTCTGATGTGTACTGGGCTTAGGGGTTACACAGTTCAGAATTCTGAGAACTACTAATACTTAAAGCACTTTGTGTTACACCTTCCCTCACTGCAGTTTCCACTTCGGTCAGGAAGTTCACAGACGTGTGCTTCCTGTCCCCCAGTAGCTCCAGTCGGGAAGGAATCCCAACAGAACCTAGTAGTATTGCTGTTTCCAGTAGGCCAGACAGTAAAAGAATAAGCCAGGAAAAAAAAAACAACTTTTTTAACAACTATGTCAACATATTAACTTTGTATTTACATGTATGAGTAATTCTAGCGTCTGACTTCTCACAAGGTCATGTTGACCTTGGTACTCAGCTAAGAGTTAGCTTCCAGAAGAGCGCATAATACAGGTTGTGTTCCAAGACTAAGTGTATTTTTAACCGTGGGTAGTACTTTTCACCCATTTCCTTGGTGTCTCTGCCCTGCTTTAAATAACACATGAACCCAAACAGAATTTACTGTAGGATGTGTCTGCGTGACCCTGTTGGAAAAGCAAAATGGTGCTACTGCACGGCAACAGTGTCAGAAAACAGAGGCTTAGGCTACTCTAGATAACAGGTTATAGGGGACGGTTAGGTAATTTGAAACAGAGCTGCTACAGTTTACCGCATATAAGTTATAGTCTGGGCCTACTTTTGTGGGGGAGAAGGTGTTTATATCTCATGCCAGAGTTTAAAGCAGTTATAGCTGTGAAATTCTGGGATGAACTTTATCTTTGCTACTCCTTGTTTTGAAGTCTCCCTGTGGATCCCTTATCCCTTTTGTGGGATGTTCTGTCGCCAGCAACTTCAAGAAACTTTGTGCGGCTCCTTTAGTCATTATAACAGGATAAAGCATGGAGACGATCAGGCAAATAAAGGGATAAATGGCAGGGGTCAGCCAAGTCACTGAGCAGCCACTGGGGGTTCATGAGAAACAACTGTATGATATGCTAGATATCATTAGCATGCCAGTGGCATTCTTTTGCACATATGTAACATGCTTTAAAACAGCAAATAGTCAAAAGGTAATTTGTGTAGTAGAACTACAGTTTACATACTACAGCTTACTATAGCAGGTTCAGTTTTTTTTTTTTTACTAAACTCCTAATACTATTGTGAAGAATTCACAGAATTGTGATAAATTATGAATTTGTTTTCTGTAACTATTGTTCTGGGGTCTGCTGCAAAATGTCCATATCTAGTTTTAGACACAAGTTTGGAATTAAAGTATCTTTCCTCCTGAAGTAAGCATAGATGCTGGCTGAAGTACTTTCAGTGACTTTCAGCTTATCTGAAGTCAGTTAACGCCCGCATGACAACACGACATTACCAGCACAGGTGCAGCGCGAGAAACACGAGCAGGTAACACGCTCGCCTCTGAAGGAGAGAAGGGACAAAAATGACAAATTAAAGACACACCCTCCCTCCAGCCTGGGAATGGAAAGAACTCCAGATTCTCGATTATGTCATCAGGAAGTACAAGGCTGCTGACCAGGAAGTCGCGTGGTTTCCGACGATTTCCAACCACTTTCCAACTTTCCCTGTTCGCCCTTTCCGTCGTAGTGTGACGTTGTTGGCATGAAAATAGAACAAAGAAAGTAAAGTTCTGACTTTGTAGTCTGCAAATAAATTGCCCGGAAGGCGTGCCGTGCCGCCGACACTTTTTACATTTGTATCTGAATTCCTTACTTTTGCAAAAGCAATCAAAACAAAACTCCCTTCGGTGCCAGATGGCCTAGTGATATCTATTGTCCTTCGGTGGCTTGCGTGCCTTATATGGGTCACAAGTAACGGGGTGACACGAAACTGTCAGCCTGGAGACTGTCAGTGTTCTCCCAGTCTCTGGCCTTACAGCCACAGTAAAGGCCAGATGCCTACACAGGGACCTAAAAACAGGCTTTGTTTATTTATAAAGCAGGCAAAGGACGCACTCCCGGAACCTCGAAACGTGCAGAGAGCCTGAGACCTTCGTCTCCTCGCCACCGCAGTAGAACCGCGCAAATGTCAGCCGGTACCGTCGGATTCGGATTCCGCTGGTGGCCTCGGTTTGTGTAAGGAAACCGCTGCCCCCGGAAACTCGGCCTTTGGGAGCAGCCATAGACGCTGCACGAGAGACGGGCTGAGCTTTACATAGAAATAATCAGGTTTTCTCTGGGTTTGAGTCACCCCTGGGCAGCTCGCGTGTTTATACTCTGCAGACTTTATTATTAATTACTTTGCATTTTTAAAGTATTGGGAAAAAGCCAGCCAAATTTCAGCCTTCAGCTTCCACAATAATGGAGGCTGTTTTGTCTGTAAATGCCCCAGCGTTGTTGCACGCGATTTTCAAAGCATTTGTTTAAACTGGGCTTATGGTAGGAATGTAATAACCAGAGGTCCTTAGCCAGAGTTCTCTGAAACCCTGTTGCTGATCCTGAAGATGAGCCCTGTGATGATGGACATCTGAACACTGGAAGATTCTGTATATACTGAGGCCCAAGGTTTGCACAGTCTTTAAGCATGGTTCCAAAATACCACACTGTAGATGAGGTACAAACCTCAAATCAGCATCAATCACACTGAGGACCACTTAGCTAGACATTTCTGATACTGTAACTCTGTCCAGTACGGAAGAGCAGAGTGGCAGAAAGCGATATTCAGAGCTTTGGCTAGGCTGGCATCAGCCAGACAGATGTGGTTCTTCTCTAAAATTTGGACTCTAGGGTTCACACTGCTTGAATGTTTTGTGCAACCAGAACTTTTTTCCGGAACCAGGGACTTTTGTTGTGTTTACACTGCAGGAACTTGCCCCCAATATAGTTCCTCAGAGGCAATTCTGGAACCCTTTCTTAGTATGAACTCCAGACGAGGTACTTTACATTAGGGGAGAGGTAGCTTGCTGATTGGTTAACCAAAAGCACCGGCCCTAACTTTACAGTTGTGCGGAAGTACAAGAAAAGAGTAGCAGAGCAAAAAAAAATTTTTTTGTACCTGCCTTACATTTAATGCACCTATTAATACATTTTTTTTGCTTGCATCTCCACATTTCTGCATCGCAAAATTTGATTGCTAACCCAAATACTTTTGTCTAATCTTGCCAGTGCTTATTAATTGGATAATGTTGCATATGTTTTTTATTCCGTGAGAGATGAAAGATTAAACTGCTGTCCAGATTTTGCAAGAATCACGAACATGTCATGGGTCATTTGAGTTACATGTGAATAAAAGGCTGCGTTCGTTCTTGCCTCAGTTCCTGTTGCGTTGGGTGAAAGTGACATACGAAAGTGCCCAGGAGCTTCAGAAGTTCAAGGTGGAGCTCAGGGACTCGTGAGCCAGGACCCAGCTCCGGAACTTGGGTTTGAAAACTCCCTATTTGACCATGTTTGATATGAAGAGCTGTTCTTCAGTTGTAAATCACGTGTAGAGTCCTTAATCACAGTCACCTGACTGTGTGAGAATCAGTTCTTAGGACCAACTCAAACTAGGACCTCTAAGTATGGGGGAGAAAAAATAAAGAGAAAAAAAAAACAACGCAGCATTTCATATTTTCGTTGCCAAAAATATACTACAACTAAATAGAACTTATTATCTCCCAGTAGAGTCTGTCAAATAAGTCAGAGTGTCGCCATGAATCGTGCCAAAAGGCACAAAGCAGTGTAGACAGATCCTTCAATTTTGTTCATATGAGATTCGGAATATTTCCATACGGCGGAGAACTAATGTTTTTCTGTAACCAGATCTTGTTTGCTTTTCTCCTCCTCGCTCATTTTTGTTAAAATTCGCACAAACATGCTACACTGGCTATGAGTGCGTCTGATGGTAAGGGACAGAGATGTTCATTATTGGTGGCGAGAGCACACGTGGCGCTCAGACGATGGCAGAGGCGTGTTATATTCTACATAATCTTGAAAAGGAACAATCATTAAAATAGTAAAACTAAACCAAGCTCATAGCTAAAACTTGCCAAGTTTTGTTTCCCGTGGCAGAGTAAAAATGATTTAGCATAACTTATCTTAACCCAGCTGACTATCACAGTGCTTTCAATGTGACAATTGCATGTGTATAACTTGCAGTGTAGATATTAATATCACAATTCGAGCGGCCGTACTCGGTAATGCGTAAATGGCACGTATTGTGCTATTCATGCTGTTTGCAGTTCTCTAAATATGTATATTTCAATTACAGAATTGTCCTTCACGTAAGGCTAATTTATTTTTCCCCATGCAATATTTATCTGTTCAGTCAGAATTACATTTTGCTGTGATTATCATCTATAAGACCAAAAAAAAATGGAGCGGAGCGGGCAAACCATTGATAAAATATATTTGAATAGGTGTCGTTTGCAAGTATCTGTCATTTCTGCATACCTGTGCTGTTTTTGTTTACACATCTCTCACGACCACATGCTGTAAAAAATTCCAGAACCCCGGAATAGAATCCAAGCTTTTTAAAAAAAAATTTTTAAAAAACTTGAAATGAGTTTGGATGAAACCCCTCCGGCATTGGGGGTGACGAGGAGGAGCGTGTCGCTCAGGAGAAACCGCTGCGCTTCCTGTGCTGCTCCTCCGCGCTTCGCCTCGCCTGTCAGGCGCACGCCGCTCGCGCTCTCACATGCACGTGGCGCAATCCGCGCACGGCGCTGCATTCCCTGCGCAGCTCCGCACCGCGGCGGAAGAAGAATAATAATAATAATAATAATAAATCTCGTGCGGTTACTTTGTTTCTCTCTCGTCGATCCTGCCGCGGGCTCCGGTTTAGATGTTGCCGGGGGAGAGCAGAGGTGGGCGGTCGGGCTGCGAGCCGATCCGTGGCTGGTCTGTTAACCGTCTGAAATCTGCCGTCCTCTGAAACGCCGAGCGCTGATGCTGAATACTCTCTCGCTCGGCAGCTCCCCGTAGCTGCTTCCAGGCTGGAGGGGCTGGGAGTCGGCCTCCGTGAGGAAACTCCTTCAGACGCCACCCTCCCGACGGTTGGCATTTTCTTTTCCTTTTATTTTATTTGTTTTTTTTTTTGTTTCGCTGAGCGTTTTTTAACGCCGTAAGTACGTTATTCAGATCAAAGCTGGGATCGTCATGGGGTTGAGCGGAAGAAAAGGGAGAGGGGCAGGCAGTATGAATCGTCACAGGGCTTAAAAAACGGGGGCTTTTTTTTTTGTGTTCCGACCCCACCGTCCGGCCCCGCCGGCCCTCAAAGGAGAAAGGATATCGGGGATAATCGTTTTTAATGCTGCCTCCTTGTGTCCCCCCCTGTTTTCCCAGTGATGGCCTCTACAGTGCAGTTGTACGCCGGCTGGAAGTTCTGCTGGTAGGAGAAGGCGCCGCCCCCTCTGGGATAGAAGACCCAACATGTACAGCGTACAGGATCTCCTGATCTCTCATGGATACAAACTGCCCGGTAAAGCCCCGTCACCCTGTGAGGGGCAGCAAGCTGACTGGAGGCGTGAAATCGCCGGGAACAGGTCTGGTCATGGAACAGCGAACGGATATGAGACGGACACGGGGGCCTATGTCTGCGGAGGGCAGCCGCTGGCTAAGGGCTACTCCAGTGACAACGAATGCAGGGAGAGGAACCAAAGGAGAAAAGCCGGCAGCGGTTACCAAGGTGACACACAGTCCCTGGGTGATTCTCTTGCCACAGATAGCGGGTGAGTTCCTTCCCTTCTCTTTTTTCATACTGCTATTCCTTAGTGCCTCTTCGCACCACAAGAAAACTTGCCCCCCCCCCCCCCCCAGTGAGTCTGCATAGGACTCTCCCCACCCTCTCCGGCTGCTGTAAATGCTCTGGGCTGTGGCCAGGGCAGTGTCCACCGCCACGGGGAGGTCTACGTAAAGGTGGGGTCGGTCGCGAGGTTTTTCAGGTGCTGGGAATCGCGTCCCCACCCCCAGGTACCCCGACTGCCACTACTACATACCGACCCAAATAAAATCACAAGAAGGGTAATACGGATAATGTGAACCCGAGTCCACGGGCGCCACATGGGACCGTGTGCTGTAAATAGTGCCAGCCAGCACAGGATCCAAACCCGGTTCCTATGCAAGGCCGTCAGCCTGACCCACATCCCCTTATATAACATATAAATATTATACGATGTATTTAAATATGGATGCATACCCTGATCAAAAGGATGTTTGCATTCTAGCATGGAGGCGCTGGAGCAGCTTCTGCATGAAACGTGACGGTTGCTGGAAGACTCCTGTGTTTTTTACGATCTCGCGTGGAGACCCATAATATCGCCCCACCTATTTCTGGTTTCTTCACCAGGCCGTACTTTCATCCCTATAGCTGACGCTGCTTCCGTTCCTTTTCCACTAAAACCCAAAATGTTAGATTCACTGCTGTGCAGTGGAAGACCAGTTCATTTATTTGTTTACATTTTACCCCGCAAATATCCTGCAGTGTGTCAACGCTTTCCTTGGATACGTCAATATTTTGAAAGACGGATGTGTCCAGTAGGCTTGAAAATGGCCTTTTCTTCAACGTTTGTGTTCTTATAAATTTATAAATGTTTATTTCTTTTTACCAGTAACGCATTTTGTTTACCATTTAGTTAGCACTTGTTTACCCAGAATGCAGCGCTGCACCCTTTTTGCAGAAGCTGTAAAATGCAGATGCTTTTCTTTAAGCGTAAAAAGGCCCTAGAAGAACATCATATGTTTTTACTTAGAAATTACTTAGAAGTTTTTAAATATGTTTTTAAATATGTTCAGCTGGTGTGGACTGTAAAATGAGCCGTCAGATAGTATTGGGGGTCTGAAACTGGTTTAAATGGTAATTGTAAAAGGTTCATGCATTTCAAAAAAGGAACACAAATGTTAACACTGAACAATTCTTCTGATAGCGAATCTGTAAATCGTAATCCATTAGACCATATCAGAAATGATTTATCTAAAAAAAAGATGATGTGCAAAGATCCTAATATTTTGGGTTTAGTGAGTTATATGTTTTGGGCTGTTTGCATGACTGGTGGAATTAAAATCTCAATTTCAGTATTGTTTTTATGTTGTACAAGTCAAGATTTAATCCCATGCCCTATGGAAAGGCAGAATGAGCTTTAGATGCAAAAAAAAGCAGAGAACCATCTTATTTAACTTGCCAGAATAGATGGTTTAGATTTGATGTCATGCTCACAGAATGACCTTTGATGATGACCTTGCACACTGACCCACATTTGATGATATGTGGTACCAAATCTCTGTTCCCACTAGTTCACACTAGCTTCTCTCTGACCCATGTCCTTTTGATTACCAAACTGGTTTTTATAACACATACATTTCATGTCTATTAAAATGCCAGATCTAAATATATTTGCTGCTCCTGTCAGTTTTGCTGACGATATGCTCAGCGTTCCGTGCTGAATCGTGGAATGTCATTCTTCTGCCGGGTGGGGGTTGTGTGTGGGTTACCATCTAGTAGCTATTCAGCTTCAAAGCAGACATTTTTAATGCCGGCACCGTCAACAAATAACTGCCCAGCCACTTACCTGGAATAGCATTATAGCTCGTCATCTAATGTACCAGGAAGCCTCGTGCGTTTGTGTGTATTATACATGCTGCCTGGGATCAGCTCCAGGCTTTGCCCTGTGACCTTGGACTGGATGAAGAGAATGAAGGATGCATAGATGGCTGGATATCATATGATATATGTATTTCTTAATTTATACATTTATTCATTTATATAATATATTTTAATATATAATGACAGACAACCTGTTTTCACATTTTCACTTAAAACATTATTGTTTTGAAGATTGCTTAGATTGCTTTAATCTTTAATCATTTTAGTGTTTCGGTCGTTATTTTCTCCCTTTTATCTTTTTTAATTTTACTCGTCGACTGTGATTTCAACAGATAAGCAAAATTGGATTGCTTGAGAGCAATGGGAAGGTCTGTCTCAGGTCGAGGGTGTGGCACATTTCTTTTATCCTCCGGAATATCTTAGGGCACTTCCATGGGAATTTTGGGCTGGCTACAAACTCCGCATCCCGCCATGCCGCGTTCCAAAACAGCCCAGAAGCCGCCGTTCGCCACGCATCCAAATGTGCTTTTTTTTTAATCTATGTTTATGGCATATCCTTTGGGAATGTCACCAGTGACACACACGGGTTGTACTGTAACGCAGTCAAAGGGATCGCGTTTGAATGGAGCAATGGCCCACAGATTTTTTTAGGTGCCGGCACCCTTTTGGTCACAGCTCAGGCCGAACAAAGGTTGTCAGGGTTGTGCTTAAAGGGGAACTCAAGCCAGGACTTCATTTTACTCATTGTCACACAATGTTCCCACGTATCCTACGGAACCTGCTTTCAGGCATCTCTGACTAAGAATCGGCTGTGGATTTTTCAAGAAAGTGGTGGATGAAAAAGTCTGTGGAGAAAACTTGTGTATTGTACAAAACATATTTTATACATACCAGTATAATTTTAATATATGAATATATGTGTAAGAATATTCAGTTTCTATTGTTCAACATCTGCTGCTTGCTATCTCTCAGCCACTATGTTATACTTTTAAAACAACAGTCCTATATTGTTAAATTATTATTATTAAAACAGGGTCCTGCATAATTGTTTTCTGTTCCTTTTCCTTAATGTTCCATGAATCGTGTTTTTTTTTTTTGTATTTGTGTGTATATGTAGCACCATAGGGAGGCCAAGGAAAATGGTATTTAAATGCACTGTGTACTTGAACATGGATGTGTTGACAATAAAGAACTCTTGAGTCTTGAATATAAAGATGACAAGTGTTGCAGACAGGCGTGCTAAAGGACGGACAATCCACATCGTGGTCCATAAACAAATGTAAAATGAAACAAGACCCAAAGTAGCACAGGGACAGGTAACTGGTAACTGGACAGAATGACCAGCTGATAAGAGGAACAGGGGCACGCACTTACGGGAGACGGGTATGGGCACTACCAACATAAGGTCGCAGATGAGGACAATCAGCAGACAAAGGATCAAACACCAGGAGAAATTAAAATATCAAAACGGAACAGACCCAGGCTACACACAAGGAACAACGGAGCAACGACTGCAGCAGAAATATAGAAATATAAGATAAACCCTAGAAAATATAAAGAAACATAAATGTTAAATTGTAACTAGTTATATAGATATAATTATAAATTATATTTACTTGTATGATTATAGCTCAATCTTACAATGGATGGGGAAGCCTGGAAGACATTCAGTAACTGCCCGCTCAGCACATTAACCCATGCAGTGGCCCGAGGAACAGGAGAAACATAAGGAGCTGACACCAAACAGGATGGCCAGCAACACCTGCAGGCTGAACAATGAACTGAAATAACGAAAATGACAGGGCAGGGGCTGATCCTGACAGATGGATCCAGATGATGGGAAAACGTTAGAGGTTGTAGTTCCCTACTACAGTAAATAAGGAATTACTCCATTACTCAGGAAACTACAGAATTTTGGCAGAAGCACTTCTTAAGAAGGCAGACGAGATACTTTAGGAGCATATTTTTAGCCAAAATCATTGTACAAAACCAAAATGAGATGAGTTTACGAGAATAGTAACCATAAATTATAGATAGGGAATTTTAGATTTAATCAGCGCAAATGCAACAAATAACTAAAATGAATCAATAGAATTTAATCTTAACCTGCTTTGTAATGTCACCTTCAAACTCTTCATATCCACTGTTAACAGAGAAAACACATATTTTGGGAAAGGGCACCTAACTATTACCATAAACCATACACTTGCTCATCTGTCCTGGTTTATGCCTCAGAAAATGTCAATGTATTGGTTTATTAAAAGTACCAAATAAGACTAATTGACAATGATGCCCCAAACATTATTTTCTGGCCCGAAATTTGCCTACAACATATTATTCAGACAGTAAATCAAATCT
Source organism: Pollimyrus isidori (assembly GCA_019775955.2). Taxonomy (NCBI): domain Eukaryota; kingdom Metazoa; phylum Chordata; class Actinopteri; order Osteoglossiformes; family Mormyridae; genus Pollimyrus; species Pollimyrus isidori. The sequence continues at coordinate 20,080,311 of JABFDZ020000001.1, forward strand.
GTCTTACCACACACTTTGTACTTCGCTGGTGAGCCAATAATCCTTTACGGCATAATGTGATGACCAACAAAGCTTAGGAAGATATCATTAGTATGTATCTTCTTGGACTCAACCCTTGTAATGCAAAGTACTTGGTATCCAATAAGGTGTTTTTTGTCTGGCACACACAACAGTTATTCTATAACTTTGGCCATTTTTTTTTTTGCTTTTTCCTTGTTTATATATGTTATCATTTACGAAAACTGTACTGTTGACTGGAATATCGAGCTAGCAGGTAGCTTTTTTGAGTACATTTCAGCCCATAGTAATGTTTATTTGTAAGATTTGTTTACTTAAAATCTGTTATGAAGTTTACTAACATAATCATGGTATTTCTGCTGCAGGTTCTACGATGACCCCAGAAGTCTGTCTTCTCAGAGGGATGGGAGGGATGTGTCCTACTGGAGAAGGAGGGGTCAGGACTTCAGCATCTTATTGGATTTTGCAGATAGGAGAGATCCAAGAATAAGCAGCTTCAGCAAGGCAGGAATGGCGCCAGATGCACTAGGACATGAGAGGCAGAGGTGGGACAATGGGGCCCGGCTTCGAGATGAGGAGCAGAGAATGGTGATTGAGGACAGAAAATGTCAGAGTCTGGGCACAGAAGACTGGCAGCCAGCAGTGGACTTGGGACGACAGCTTTCCGATGGAGAAGGCGAGAGGTGGGCACGTGAGCAGCAGCGTATGATGGCCTCTGGGGGTGACGCCCATCCTGGGACCCGAGGGAAGTCCCTATCACTCCCCAGGGTGCTGTCACCGGAAAGAGCGCAGTATCCTGAAATGCCAGTGTGGGGACCCATTTCCTTCACTGGCCTGAGGGTCATTGGCAGCCAATCCCAAGGACCTACCAGGAAGTTCCACATAGAGTTAACCAGTAGGGATGCTCCTAAGTCCCTCCTACCAATCCCCAGGCTTAGCAGGCCCCTTAAACCACCCTCCTACGAGGCTCACCAGCAGACACGGGGAAGCCTGGAGATGCTTGCCGGAGATGTGGGGATTCAGCCAAGAGACAAAGCATTGCACTCCCAAAGGGTTAGTGGGGGTTCTAGGCCAGACTATTTTGCACAAGAACCAACGGGGTCTAACGCAGGGCCTCCGGTTTACATACCGCCTCCATCTTATAAAAGGCCTTTGCTGCAGAAAGGAAACCAGAAGTTGTCTGGTGAAATATTGTCAAACTCCATGTGGAAGGCAGAGCCCTTTCAACAGGGAGGGAAGTGGTCTTCCAGACAGGCAGGAAACTCTTGGCTGGACTATCAGAGTGACAGAAGTGCACAAGTTAGGAAAAAGATATGTCCTGGATATACAGAAGAGCATGTGGCATGTGTTCAGTACATACCCTTCGATGACCCCCGCGTGAGACACATCTCAGGAGGGCTGTGTGGAAACTCACTGACCTACCCAGACAATATCCGAAGCATCAGTGAAGAGCTTCCCCGTGCTACAGTGTTTGAACAATCTTCACACAACAGTGCCTTTCTCCCGCCAAAGGGACATTATATCAATATGGACACTGACAAGAGATCTTATAGTGAGCAAGACAATGAAAATAGACGGCTCAGTGGTGTGCACAAGGCGAGTGACATCTCCACAGCACCTGACCAAAGCTGTAACAAGTATCAGAAAGATCGATCTTACACGGCTTTCCAAAGCATCTCATCTCAGCAGAATGCAAATTTGAACCAGGGATTCTGTGAGACTGTAACACAAGTCAAGAAAATCGAGCCTTGTCCTGAATTAGAAAAGAGCTCTAAAAGAAAATTCACTGAGACCATATTCTGTTTAGTGTCCGTCCCAATTCACTCACAGTCAAATGGGGAGTTGTCAGATCAGAATAACAACAAGAGAGTGCCAGATCCCGTAGGGGGCTCCACCGAAAACAGTAGGAGCCAAGTTCAAAACCAAAGCCTCCTAAGCACATCCTCATCTGAATTGGAACGGCGATCATTGCCTGGCGGAGCACTGAGTCTCAAAGGACGGAAAAGACCCTCTTATAGAAGGCCAATCCTTCAGCTGAACAAATGCAGAGAGCTGCAGTACCCTGGGTCCTGGCCTGGAGACCAGTACAGAGACCAGGAGACGCAGACCAGCTCCCCTGAAGTGTCCAAGGGACCTCCTCAGGTTCCCCCAAACCAGCAAGCACAAGACCAGGGCAATGCTGCTCCTGACACCACTACAGACAGCAGCGTAAGCGCCGACTGCAACAACAGATATAGCTACCCAATGAAGGGGCAGAAAAGCCTGAATCCTTCCAGCAACAGCGCCTTCTCAAGGACAGCCAATTTCTCCAACCAGCTTATCAAGAACAAAACTCAGCAACCACAACTCTCAGGAAGCCAAGAAGAGCCGGACTACCTTCCAGCCCAAAAGAGTGACAAACCGGCAACCGGTAATGGCCAGGAGGTCTTTGGTCAGTTCCTGCTAAAGCCTGTCAGTAGACGCCCAGGGGATGCAATAGAGGAACTGGAGTCTTTCAACAAGGAGCTTCAAGAACAATTTGGCCAGACGCCAAGTGTTGACCAGTGCATAGAGAACCTGGACGAGGCATACAGAAATATCCTGGAGCTGAGTAAGACCAGCACTAATGCTGAAAGCCCCCTGATGAATGTCCTGGATGACAATAAGGGAACGGATCTGTCCGATGAGTTCCCAAACACAAACAAGACCGCTTTCAGGAGCTGGACGTCTGCTACCGATCCAGAATACCGAGAGGTGAGGAGCGCATTTTCTAGACCAGGAGGGAAGGCCGTGAGTTTCAACAGACTGCAGAGAGAAGAGGCGCCAGCGGTGTCAGAAGCTGGCTTCCCAGACCAGAATGCCACCACTCACATTCTCCAGAATGTACAAGGTGACCGCAAGGCATCAAAGCCAGACATTACTGTTCCCTCAGAGTCTCTACTGAAGGATGTAGGATTAACGGTGTACACGGAAGCTCCAGGGGCTCCAAGACAACTGATGCAGGACGCCTCCACATTGACCAGCCCCCCTGACTATGAGGATGTATGTCAATCCTTGCAGATGTCAAGGGAAAAACCTGCGCCGAAAGAAAAGAAAGAGAACAAATTCAGGAGTCTGAGCACAGGGCCTCTGACAACACTGAAAAGTGCAGGATACTGCAGTGCAGGTTCCACACTGGAAAGTTCCTTTTCCAAAGCCTCGAGAGGAAGGAAGTCAAAGAAAGGGAACTCGCTGCCAAAATTCAGCGGGGAAAAGAGTGTGAATGTTATAATGGTCAAAAGACAATTTGATAGGTTCTACAATAGGGGGGGGACACGTTGCATTGTTGATGATGTACCAGACGATGACGTAGATGAAGTCACCGCTCCCGACAACACTTCTGAACGTTTCGATTGGAGGAAGCAGTTGTCATTGGCCGAGAAGCATCTGGAGACCCTGCTGCTGAAAGAGAAAGTCAACAGTGTGCCAGCAGAGGACCTAAGCAAGCTTTATGAAGTTAAGTGTGCCGAGGGCATCCCTGAGAATGAGTCCATTGAAGAGAGGGCAGCCAGAATATTAGGGATAGACGTGCCTGCTGAGTCTTTGGGCGTGGTGGACCGGAGAGAGGGGAAACAAGCCGAAGAACCAAAAAAGGAAAACGACAGCGAACATCTGGGTAGTAAATCTCCAGAATGTGCCAACGGAAAGCAAATGCATGTGAGTGGCCAGTGTGAAGAAGTGAGCGAGGCATCCATATCAGATATGAGACAGGAAGGTGAGACGGCGGACGAGATGGAAACCAGTAAGGACGGTAACCTTAGCAAGGATAAAGGGAACTGTGTCAGAAAGAAACCAGGAGCGCCAGAGGTCCCTGAGAATAAGCCAGTTCTGTCTGTGAGGATCAATGCTGATGATGGGTATAAGGGCCCAGGCACGTCCCGGATGATCGAAGCACTGCAGGGCAGGCTAGGTGCCTCATCCTGCAAGGTAGCAGCAGATCGCCTGGCCCGGATGAAGGAAGTGGACTCTGTGTCACGGATGAGACGCCTCAGTTTCAAGAGCTTGGACTCGGGAGAGGAGCCTGAGGATGAGGGCAGGGCAGGGGCAAGCATGCTGGAACAGTCCCAGCCCCTGTCCCGTAATACTACCCCAGCCACCAAGAGGGCGCTTACTCTACCCCCAGGCTTTAGCGTGTCCTCCAAAAGAACAGAGCTCCAAGACGGGGATCCGCAGCCCCCCTCAGGTCAGTCTGTGAACTTATGTGCTGATGTGTTTGTCTCTGCGACTAGACTGTGTTAGTTTAGCACACCAGGCTGTTCCCAGGTGGAGGCAGATGACCCAGTGATTCATATTCCTGGATACAGTACAATCCAGGTAATTTGCCTGGAAGAAAATGATTTTTATTTTTGGAGTAGAACGAAATGGAAACAATATAGCTTTGAAAAAGAATGTATTCATAGTTTGCTACATTTCTCATGAGGTGCAGCACATGAGACCACATCTCTTTATTATAATTTGTCTTAAAAATACTAAAAACAAACTGTTAATGAATTAATATGTAATACATAATTAACAGGCAACATAAGTTTGAATTCCAAATGGCTACATTCCAATTAAATCCCTGCGAGTGATTCAGACATTAAAACATTGGACAGCAAACAGTGATACCCGTTTGGTCCTTTTTGCAGGCGGGGTTTAAACGGTCTTTCTAACGATACTGGCGTAGTTGATGAGGGAGGATGGTCTGAGCCTTCACAAGAGACTTAACTCAATGAACCACAAATTTAGATCTAATGCAGAACCGGTTACAACTTTGTTTTGGTTCCTCTACATGTTCTGAAGATGTTGTTCTCACAGCATAGACAAGTAAAGTACCGTAACTGCTACTTTTCGTTTGCTTTCCAGATTCCTATGACCCTACTCGAGTCGAAAGGGTGTAGACCCGGACTTTCATCTCCATTTTAGAATCAGCGCCGACACTGTGACCTGGCAACCCACGAGAATGCCTTCATTTCATGCCAGTCCTGCGGAAATGGCCTTCTTCTTCGACACGAGCATTGTGTACACTGTCATCGGGCGCTGTGCTGAACCCTCTTCTACTGCCAAAGGGGTGCGGCCCTCAGGGGGGGGGGGCATCTTTTCTCATGTTGTTCTCTCATCCCTTGTTCCCTCCAAAACGCAGTTTCTCCCACCAACGTTATGCAATTCTGTAACGTGCACCAAGGTTTTTTTTAATATTGAGAAGAAGGAAAAAACAGTTTTTTGTGAAACGAGCGCTGCTCATACATTCACGGTTTAGTTACCAGATCGCTGTCAATATGTGAATGTAATTGCTTGTGTTTTCTGAACAAAATAGAAACGACGGAAGAGCAGTGCAGAATGTTCCTTAACAATCTGTGTTGTCAACACCAAATATATATAGTTTAAAAATGTAAAGGTTTATTATAACTTTATAAAAACCGATTATTTTTTTAGCACATGACCATCTGCCATAAATCATTAAAAGGGTTAATTGTGCCATAACCCGCTCAGTATTTCTAATGATTAAATGTTCATTATTAGCTTTTTTTCAGGGGGAGGGTTACTTTTAAGCTGGGGGACAGGTCTGATCAGGTTAGGAGCACTGGTGCATTCAATTGTATCAGTAACAGCAATATTGTTGCATAGAACAATGCTGTCCAGACATGCTTTAAACAGTGTGAAGATCTCTGCGGGAACACACCATTAAAAAAGGTCTCGCTTTAAATATTTTCCATAAAGGGTGTGTAGCACACCAACATTTCTGTCTGCCTCCCACAGATTTTAAACATTATACAAAACGTTTCATTTCATAAAGTATTTATTTTTATTCCATCAAATCTGCCTGCTTAATGTACAAAATAAAGTATATTTTATCTATATATTGAGATTTTTATTTAACCCTATTGTTTTTGTTGCCCATTTTCATTAAGCTTTAAGAAGTATAGTATGCCTGATGATTATAATAATATATACAGAATTTTCTACAATAGTGCTTTTCAAAAAAGGATAAACAAAGTGAAAAGAAATTTCAAATAATAAATGCAGTGTGCCATGAACACACTGTTTATGGTAAGTTCTACTGAACCAATAAATATTTGGAAATACAGTTTTATTGGTAGTCTCTAAGTAATACATTTTACATACGAGCATAAGAGTGTAAAAGTTTTCATATGAAAGCAGATCTGGCCAAAATACTATAATGCATAGTATGACAAGATTCTAAAATGGTATGTTTATATTTTTGTTTTTAATGGTGAAAATATTTACATTATTTTGACTTAAAGCTAATTAATTCATTATTTCTTGCATCTTAATCTCACAAAAGCTCCACAATAGATCAGTTATAACCATCAAACTGCTCCACCTTAGTTTTTAGTCATTAGCTGAAGTGTTAACATTACATAATATGAAACTCAAATCTGTCGATTTGTAGTGTTATCAATTGAAACTACTGATTATTGACTCATTTTCATTTAAAGGGACTTAAACATTGAAGTGTTCCATACAGAATTATAGCAATAAAATTGTGTTTGCGTCTTTCTGCTTGCCGCAAATGTAATTTTTTTTTCTCATTTGTTAGCTTGCAATATGTACATGAGAGAACAGGATGAGTTTTCAGACATGAAAAACTTTTCTCGGTCAGACCTTAATAGCGGGAGAATGTTTCTGAGGCATGGTTGGGAGGATTAGACCAGAGGCGTGGTTTTATTGCTGTTGGTCTTGACTGTAATGCTTGATGGCATCATTGTTCTCATTTGTCATCGATCTGAACACCTCGACGGTGTGTGTTTGTTGGTTCCAGTGTTGTAGGTTTCACTCGCCACGCTGTCCGTGGAAACATCCCCCAGCCCTTGGCTTACCAAGTGGACTGTTCTAACTAGTTGTCATTAATCTTTTATATTGCCGGTTATGTGCAACATAAATAATTATGCACATTGTGTTGTAATATTTTCTATTTTCATATGAAATTGAAATGCTTTTTTGTACACAGGCATTGCTTTTCTTGCATGAAATGAAATTACAATGAATGAAATGAAATGAGAGTGAAGGAAGGGGAAAATGTTTTGCAAATAATTGCATTTGGTACTCTAGTCTACCCAATACATTATCTTTCATATTACATATTTTTATTTTGAAAACTATGCCAAGTATTTAAATCAAAACGAGCTATTTTTAGAGTATTTTAAAAGGGAACTCTTTTTTTTCTTTCCTCAAGGCACATCTCAACCTTTGTATTTATGAACATGAAAATGACCATAACATACAGTCGTATGAGTGTGCTTCCGTTGTATGTTAATGCAGACTTATTCGTAAATAAATTCTTTGCATGATGATTTTTGTGTCTTATTTTGAAATTATTGTATTAAAACAAATATTTTAAAATGTATTTGTTATTGAGGGAAATACAGAGACCTATTGCTAGAAATAACAATTCAATAAGAATTGTTAGAAATAAGAATCGTTGGAAACAATAATTCAAAATAAATGTTGCACACACCACATCGCCACACCACATCGCAGTGGACCTTAGTTTTACAGTATGTTGGTATTTTGCTCACAGGGAAAATGGTTGGGGGCCCCTGTAGCCTGTATCATAAAACTGGATTTCTTGCATAGCCACATAAATTAAAGGATTTAAGGTACATCGAATGGCCTTTACTTTTGTAATTTACATTTAGCTCATACTACCTTAAATCCAACAAGTTATCTGGCTAAGCAAGAAACTTTCTTTGTGACACAGGCACCAGCCCTCTAAGAAAGCAAGGCATATATAGACACACACGCACTATATATGTAGAAAAGTATTGGGACACCTGGTCATTACACCTAAAGAACTTTTATGATAATCCATTCTATATCCAAAGGTCCCGAAATACAGTTGGTCTCCCTTTTGCAACTATAACAGCTGCCACTCTTCTGGGAAGGCTTTCCACAGGTTTACGGAGTGCGTCTGTGGAAATTTTCTCCAATTCATCCAAAAGAGCATTTGTGGGGTCAGGCATTGATGTTGGACATGAAAACCTGGCCCGCAATCTCTGTTCTAATTCATCACAAAGGTGTTTGATGGAGTTGAGGTCAGGGCTCAGTTCGGGCCAGTCAAGTTCTTCCATAACATACACACCCAACCATGTCTTTATAGACCTAGCTTTGTGCGTGGGGCACAAACATGCTGGAACAGAAAGGGGCCTACGTCAAACTGTTCCCACAAAGTTCGAAGCAAAGAATTATCGAAAGTGCCTCGGTATGCTGAATCATTAAAAGTTCCCTTTACTTGAACTAAGGGGCCTAATCCAACCCCTGAACAACAACCCCATATCATTATCCCTCCTCCACCAAACTATAGAGCTGGCACAATGCACTTAGGCAGGTGATGTTCTCTTGGTATCTGCCAAACCCAGAATTATCCATCAAACTGCCAGACAGAAAAGCATGATTTGTCCTTCCTCAGAACATATTTCCACTGATCTAGAGTGCAGTGGGAGTGTGCTTTAGGGCGCTTTTCCATCGCACCAGGCACCTTACTTTCAGTACTACCATAATGTACCAAAAGTATGGTACTTCTTGTGTCAGTTTTCCCCTGGCATTAAAACTGGTACCGATGCCAAATGACATCATCACGAAACGCGGCACAGTATTTATTTTCATGAATTGAAACATGTTATTATGATCCTTCGCTATCCTGTAGTCCTGCTTAAGTTGTTTGATTTTCAAGCAGCATTTTTTGGTGTTTTGCGTGTGCCCCATTTCTTCCAAACTGTTCCGCCCACTGCGTACGGAGTAGGGCTGTTTTCGACTAAGGATTTTCATAGTCGAATCTGATTCGTTCAATTTTGCCGTAGTCGACTGATAGTCG
>JABFDZ020000001.1:20089261-20101493 GCA_019775955.2 Pollimyrus isidori
TATGAGGTTCATAGTCGAATCAGACGTCTACGAATCGAATCGTCGAATCCTCGACTATTAGAAGTCAGCCCTAGTACGGAGAGCAAAAAAGACGGGAGCAGGGCGAAGAATCGGGGAACACTGGGTTTTAATCAGTGTCGTCATCTTACTTTAAAAAAGTAGTTACAGTTACAAATTACTTCTGCCAAAAAGTAACTGAGCTAGTAACTCAGTTACCACACTGTAAAAGTAATTAGTGACATTAGTGACAACTGACATTATTTATTATTTTTATGTTCTACAGCGCTATTATGTTCTATAACATCTTTAACGTCTAAGATGTTTACAATAACTGAAAGTCAAGTCAAGACAGTATTTTAGAACATTTGGTATTTATTTGAACTTAGCTTGCAGCCTGCCATATGACATGCCTAGAAATAAAAAAAACATATAAAAATTGAAAATAAAATTCAAGTGCAAAATTAAGACACACAAATGTAAACTTGGATAAAAAGAAACAAAGGAAAATCGATAGCTTAGAATGACTCTGTCACGTACCGCGTCGTCCGTCCTGTTCCAGCCCTTCGTGTGCCACGCCCACATCATTACCTCCTGTGATTTCCTGATCGTATGCACCTGAGGTGCTGCCGCTCGCCAGTCCCGTCTCTTGTGTGTATTTATGTCTGCGCCTGTGTATTCCCGGCAGATGCGGCATAGAAGTGTTGTATCCAGTCTTGCGTGTGAATAAACCCTCGTTTCCCTTCGCCTGACTTGGACTTCCACTTTGTTCGCCTTGCACGCACACCCGGATCGTCACAGACTCAGACAGGGCTAGCATGTTTTCAACCACATACCTTGCAATCAAAGTGTTCAGCTCGGTCTTGGTCACATGCTGCAGACCTGAAAAATCGAGCGATGCTTATTTTAACGGAGTGTCTCCGTCTCCTTCGCTGGAGCTCAGGCTAGCTGCATTATGGCTTGGGGTTGGGTTAGCAGCAGCAACAAGTTTCGTGTAAGCATGTGTAGATGTAAGGTGCTTCGTAAGGTTAGAGTTGCTTGAGGCAGATGTGGATGATATCTTTTTTCCTGGGCATAGCGTGCATGATACATATACATTGTTGCCTTTAATTTCGATGAGGGAGAAGTAGTGCCGGTACTTCCAGTTTGGGAACGCTACCTTTGAATTTCCCTGGCTCGTCGCCATCATGTCCAGTGTGTTCAGAGGTAGTGGAGTGTCAGTGAGCGTGCATTGAGACACCATATGCATGGCATCTGCCCACCCAGCCAATCATCATCGCATTTGCAACGGTGTCATCATTATCTCTCGTCAGGCAAGCTGATTAAGCCAAAGCTTGACATCTCACGCGTCATTCAACCAAATTTTGGAAACGTGCTTAACATTCTCAGTAATGATAACGGCGTTGCAAGTATGGGAAAAATAATTAATTAGATTACTCCGTTAGTGAAAAAATAATGCCGTTACTCCCCAACACTGATTTTAATGAGACGAGTAGGCAGGCAAAACGCAGTGAGAGACACACACCATAACAATGACTGGACTGGGGAAGCAAACGGAAACGCAGACTAAATATAATGAACTAATGATAACAATCAGGGACAGCTGGTAAACATGGGAAATCCACACCGGGTTAACGAGGGGGTGTGGCACACGGGAGGAGCAGACGATCGGGGCGTGACACAAGCAGCTTGCTATTACGGCAAATACTTTTTTATTTCAAGTCGTGCCATCCAAATCCCACTGGATTTGTTCATCTAACCATATGGCGATTAAAGCCTGTGTTTCCTCATTTGTCCATCCTCCCATCTTACTTTTTTAATATTTTTGTTTCTACTGCGAACACTCCTCCTGGGAACTCTGTTGTTCTACTGAGGGACTTCAATGCCCATGTGGGCAACGACAGTAAGACCTGGAGAGGCATGATTAGGAGGAAGAGTCCCCCTGATCTGAACCCAAGCGATGTTTTGTTGTTGGACTTCTGTGCTCATCATAGATTGTCAATAATGAACACTTCCAATGAGAAAGCAGAGTGTGGGGACTTGGGGGTGGACTCGCCTATCTCTGGGGTAGAGGTCGCTGAGGTTGTTAAAAAAGCTCTTCGGTGACCGGGCCCTGGGGGTGTATAAGATCCACCCAGAGTTCCTTAAGGCTCTGGATGCTGTGGGGCTGTGCTGGTTGAAGAGCATCTGCAGCATCGCGTGAACATCAGGGGCAGTGCCTCTGGACGGGCAGACCGGGGTGGTGATCCCCCTCTTTAAGAAGGGGGACCAGAGGATGTGCTCCAACTATAGAGGGATCACACTCCTCAGCCTCCCTGGTGAGGTCTATTCGGGGGTTCTGGAGAGGAGGGTCCGCCGGATTGTCAAACCTGATAGAAAAGTGCCCTTACATTACTCCATCCGATGCTTGACATTGCGCTGCATGATGTGAAGCTTGCATGCAGCTACTAGGCCATGGAACCCCAATCCATGAAACTCTCAGCGCACAGTTTTTTGTGCTAGAGTTATTGCTAGAGGAAGATTGGAACTCTGCAGTTATTGAGTCAACAAACCATTGGCAACTTCTGCGTACTGTGTCTCAGCACTCGGTGTCCCATCTCTGTCACCTTACATGGTCTGTCATTTCTTGGCTGAGTTAATGTCGTTCCTAAACATGCTACGTGCCATAAGCTTCCAGGGGAAGCCTCCAGGTTCTCCGGACCTCCGTCCCTCCTTGTCATTCGCTGACTGCATCTTGTCTCTGCCTCCCCGACCAGACCCCGCCCACAGCTCGTCTGATGCGTCCCACATCATTTCCTGTTCTTGAGGTGAAAAGCTCGACAAGGAACTTCGATATCTCTGCTCGATTTTTGGTTATTGTTGGTTTGCTTTCTTTGATTTGGATTACTTGTGTATGACGGTTTTAGTTTCTCGTATTACGATTTCTCGCTTTTGCCCTTTCTCTGTACTTCTGCCCTGGTTTGTTTGCTTTCTGGTTTTCGATCTTTTGCCCGGTTTTTGGTTCATGATTTCACGCGCCACTCGGACTCTGATGCTTTGCTCTGTGTATGAGCTGTGTGTATGGCTGGTGCATAGGGAATGATTACCGTTTTTGTTTGAAAGACTGTGTGTATATTGTGTTTTGGTTAGGGAGTAAGAGGTAGGACTTGTTGTTGTTACTGTGTTTTTTGTTTTCTCTAGTTTAGTTAGATTTAGATAATCACTCCTGAAGTCCTTTTGCACCCGATTTGTGTCTGTCGCGTCTCAATAAAATCAGAAAGATATATAAAAATATACCCCTTGGTCCATATCATTTTATCCATGGGTGCAGTGTGTGGCTCAGTGGGCTAAGCCTCTGTGCCAGTAATCATGAGGTCACAGGTTCAAACCCAGCCTCAGCATGTCTGTGGCTCCTTGAGCAAGACCCTTAAGCAGTGGACCAAACCTTCCTTGCAAAGGTGGCATCCTATGACAGTACCATTCATGCATTCACTGAGCTCTTCAGAATGATCCATTGCATCACAAATATTTGTCAACCTGACTGCATGGCTAGGTGCTTGACTTTATATACCTACAGCAATGGGTCTGAATGAAACACTTAAATTTAGTGGTTGAGAGATGTATCCCAATACATTTGTTCATGTAGTGTGTGTGTGTGTGTGTGTGTGTGTGTGTGTGTGTAAACAGTCAGAGCTATAGCTGATTAATAGAAAGAAACAGTGTCTTTTTCACCAATAAAATACACTTCTTAAAGAATGTATACTATATGTCTTTAGCCAAACAATCTCATGACAAGGCACACTCTACAGACACACTGCATAGTCAGTGATGACTACAGCATTCTGCATTTTCATTACACTATTCATTAGATTAGTGTTTTTTATTGAGTTACATTGAAAGTTGGTGGCAAAACTTTCGGTGCCCGCTGCTTATTAAATTGTCCGCAGATGCTATTACAAGGGGCAAAGTTAATTTATTTAAATTTTATTCATTTCAGTGTTGTTGAAATTACCAGTTAAATTCAAAAGTTGTAAAAATAGTGATTGATATTTTATTACTGAAAGCATTATTGCAGACTAAATGTTTTTGCAGTTCTTGTATTAACTATGGTATCTTAAGTAAGTACAGGCCACTTGTTACGATACATCCTGCTGTGTGCCACGCTCCCACGTTAACCCCCAGTGGAATCTTTACGTTGACATTAGTGTTGTGTATTTCAGTCCGTGTTCAAGTCTGTTTCCCCAATCGAGTCATTAACGTTACGTGTGTAGCGTCTAATAGACAGTATTAGAATTGATTCCTGCAATAAACCCCCAATTCCTGATCCTACGTCTCACTGCTCCTGCTTCCGCATTTCCCAACGTGACATTAACTATAGTAGAATAAGTCATCAGATTATAGAATAAATAATTATCAATGTATTCAAAATACTGGACTTCACAATGTCATGTAGGATATTATAATTTCCCTATCAAACAGACCAAATTAAAACTTTGGAAGGATTCATGTATGTCCAGAATTTTTACATTACTGAGGTGACAACGCTAAGTAAATGTAGCCTTCATTTTTTTTACTCCTTTCGAACTTCTACCAAAGTTCAATCCATTGACAAGTTTTAACCAATCCTGGTGAACCCAAATATCTGGGAAAATACAGTAAATCGAAATGCATCCTCGTTATGTTCCAGGATTACAAGCGTCGAATTACAAATATTAATGCATTTTCAATCAGGGTTACAGACTGCAGCGGCGCGTGGCTGCCGCGCGGCCCTTTCTTCAGAAGCAGCGGGGAAATGGCAGAGCTTCTTGAGATGAAAGAGGCCGTCGTGTCCTACCTGGACAGGAGCGGTGGGCTGCGACGTTTCATTGAAGACTGTAAAGTACTGGGCGGTGGGTGTGTGGCAACCCCCACAATGACACTCAAGTAAAGCGACGTTTAAGATGTTTTTGGTTGCGTTTTTAGTTGTGCCCATTGGAGCCACCACTCTGCCTGATCGGCGTTACCTAAAAATATTGTAGCGGCTGGAGGACTAGGGGTGTTCCTGTTATTGTTTATAGGGAGGTCCTTCCGGGCGTTTAGCCTATTGCTGGGGGTTTCACAGTAGCGGGAATGGGGGTACCCGCGTAGTGGGTAAGGGGAGAGCTGGCAGGCTCTGCCACCCGATATATAAGGGGGGGGGGCATGTGTGTATGAGAGAGGAGGCTCTGGTCATAGAAGGACCATAAAAATTTACAAGTCGTTCCAATTCCCCTCTCCTGTCGTGTGATCATTACAATATATGTATGGCGCTTTAAAACCTAACGTCGGTTTAACGAGGAGGAAAGCAAATATGCGGCGTTACTGCAATGTCTGCAGTAAATCTTTAAGAAAATTTAAAAAAAATTACGAGTGTCCCCGAAATTTTTTGGTACCGCTAGGTCTTTTAGGAAGAACAAATTTCATAAAATAAGTAAGCATCTTGTCAATCATCCTGCCCAGGTGTACAAGTTTAATAAATGTAACAGTCCTAGTGGGAGTTTCATACTTATTACGACATACGTCTTTCACGTAAAATATACTTTCACTTACGTGTTGGTTATTTCAAAACATGCCGGATCTCACAAGTTAAGCAGTTAAATAGTAAAATGTTTGTTATCACCCAGTGGGCTGTGAAGTGTTTCTTTAACCGTCCCCTATTTGAGATATACGTGTTGCATATATTGGGAGGGGTTATGTGATGTTAAACTTTACTTCTTACAGATCCCCAGCAAACGGCGGCCGTGTACCGGTTCTCTATTACCGTGAATCCCTCCGATGTAATAGAAACCGATGCCCGCCTTGGGGACTGGGTCCTGCACGATTCTTTCAGAGCCACAGCTTTGTTCCAGTCAGTAAGTGAAACAATTACTAAACGTTACTTTAGTGTAGGCCTAAGTGATGAATTGTAATCCCAATTCTGAGTTTTTTTCTGTTTTGTAGGTGTGTTTCCTGTCAATTAAGACACTATCACTAATTGAGAAGATAGATACAGAAAATCAGGTACCGTGGTCCATGATTTCTCTTTGAACACCATGGATTTAGTTGTGCAAAAAAAGTATGGTTTGAAAAGCAGTGGCATGGCAATTAAAGAAATCAATTGAAGTTTTTTTTAATGTTTCTGATTATAAATGATATGGTAGTAGAGCAATGGTTCTAAGTGGAACAACACTGTAGTTGTGCAGACTATGATGTTGTTTGTCCTTCCATCAGGTGAATGTGGTGCTGAAGCTCATGCAGCTGCCTCCCCTCCCAGGCTACAGGCTGGACCTGCATAAGTTTCCACGTGTGTGCAGTCCCATGCGTCCCCAAGCTCTGGAGGGCCTGGTCATAGCCATGACCCGGGTCACCAAATACACTCAGGGTGCCCGGTTTCTCTGCACACAGGGAACTTGCCCCTGCTCCACAGGTAATCCAGCCAGGACTGATGCTGGGCAGAAACCTTGTACAGTAGCAGTGGCACAGTATTTTTCTGCTTATCTAGATGTATCTGAATGTATGAGGGCCTCATCAGCTTCCAGTTTTCTAACATACCCAGTAGACTCTCAGCTAACTACTGCCCAGTACACTGTCATCCTGCATGGGGGTTTAAATGCTTCTCTGTGCATAGTATGGACAGTATGTCCACACACTGCAGTCACTGACGGATGTTGAGCCTTAACAAGAGCTTCAGTTGGTCTCCCGCATGTTCTGTGGATTTAACGTTTTAACAGGAATGGTACGCAACTTTGTATAAGTATCCATTAGCATTAGCATTCACATTCTGAATCATGGTATAATTAGCACTTTAAAAGCCTGTCATGTTTATGCCTGAATGTCACACGTCTTATTGGTAGGGTGTAATCTATCCGAAGGTTTTCCTCCATGCAAAAAAAAAACAGCTATGAAAACAAAAGGCATTGTGCTCACCCATGCAGGTTTTTATTACAGAACTTTTAGTTAAGCAGTCTTGCTTGAGCTATTGATTTATCTCTGACCCAGATTTGGATTTTTTTCTCGATTTTTTTTTTTTTATCTTTTATTTTTTTTGAATGACTATTAAATGATTCTTTAAGCTGCATTTGCACACATGATAATGTGTACGTGAAAATGTTTTCATGTTTGCCTTTTAAAATGAGTAACACGTAACTGAATAATTGACATTTGTTATATTTATTAATTATGTGTACATGTCGCACGTTTGGAACCATTAAGTAACCTACTTTATATGCCACTGGATGCATTTTTCTGGATACATCAAATGAGCTATTTTGTTAGCTCGATCAAGAATCAAGATATGCATTGGAAGTGCAGGTTTTCCCCAGTAACAGGACTTGGAAAACTAGGGCAGTGGCTCTGCATCAGCAGGACGTGCCTATCCTGGAACTAAGCGAATGGCATATATTATGTGGATACATAACATAGAATTACCATTACTCTACCAGGAAAATTATACATATGTAGGAGTGTGGACAATATAAAGTAACCGGTGAACTACAACTAACATGCTAAACTGATAGGAAGGTCCTGGGGTCTGCCCGCCGTCACAGGGTTCCATCACGTTCGAGTACATACCCCAGGGGCAACAGAATCTGCCACGGTGAGGAGCTCCTTCACCTGCAAGCTGTGTTCTTCGCCTCTCAGAGAGGATGTGAAGTCCAGGGTGCTGGGGGGTGAGAAAATCACCGTGGCCTCCTGCTGGGCAGCCTTTGAAGTAGACCTGGGGGGGGGGTTTTTACATATAGCGGTTTCTGCTTGGTTTCTTCTGTATTATTTGGTCCAGTGTGATTATCCTTTGAAACGTTAACTATATAATACTATATTTCCTGAAACCAAAGAGTTTAAATATTCAGATTCACCTTTGACCTATGTTTAATATAACAGCTGAGTAAGAAAGGGAAGATGGTGGAGCCCTAGGCTGCTTCATGGTTGCCTCGGGATTACTCACGGTGCCTTTATGACAGATAAGCAGATGGTAGAGATGATTGATGCGCGAGCTGTGGACATCCTGAGTACCCACTCTCCACACTCCCTCCGTTACCAGTCTGTGACCTTGTTCCTCAGAGGTAGGCCCCATTTAAAGGTTTGGTGAGCAGTTTTGGGTCTTTTTCCTTAAGAACTTACTTAAATTAGCATTAATGGGAATTAATTGGAAATATATATATATATATATATATATATATAATTAACTAGATCATCTATTCAATATCTATTAAAATTTGTCCGTTTAGACCAAGTCCTTCTGCACTGATCATAGTTAGAATTTGCACCATGTCATTTGCTGATTAAGACCATACTGGCAGAACAAACTGGCTTCATTTCTCTGAGAGAGGGAGGGGAAAAAGCTGGGATTTGTTATGTCTACGGTGGGGGAGACCGAGTTCATTGGTTACATTTGCTGAGCGTCGTGTGACTCATCCTGTCAGAGTTTAGCCCCTCCTACCCATTGCCAGTTCATTTGCAGTGAGGGCAAGGCCATGAATCAGGGGTGCGCATATCAACTACCCGCTGCTCTCCATGGCTAAACAGGAGGCCAGTGTGTTCAGCCCAGGGAAGTTGCCTAGGGGAAAATAAGGAATGAGAATGTAAAATGTTTTGCTTCGATTCTCCATGCTTAGATGAACTATGTGATTCCATGAAGATTGGTAAGCTGTATCGAGTGGTGGGCATTCCAGCACATGTTCACCAGTGGCCACATGTCACTTGGAGCATAGAGGCCAGCAGTGTTCAGCCTTGGGAGACAAAAAGTAACTCCCGCTTCAAATGTATGAGTTTGTGTTTAGATATAATTCTCTGCTTCATCATTTGCTGCCGTGAGTTATGATTGCTCAGTCTTGGCCCCTGCATTCAGGTCCTGGAGCTGTCAGCAGTAACTTCCAGTCCCTGTTGGTGGTCACCTCCTGCTCACCATGGAGGTTTACAGCCATCGTGGCCAGCACGTTCGGGTCACCTGTGGTCCCTCCAGGCCTCTACAGCACCCTAAAGCTTTGTTTGCTCCTGAGCCTGGTGCAAACTACAGAGAATGAGCAGGATTCACGCCATTTCTTAGACGTACTGGCTCTGAGTAGTGACACTCTCATCACAGACAGGTGTTCTCACCGGCATCACCAAATTAAAAGCATAAACTTGGCTTTAAAGGTACATTAAAAAAAAGGTTGTCGTTGAAGGTTGATGACCTACAGCCTGGCCTTTGCGAGTCGGGGCATACGACACCAGGCGTCTGGGGAGATGTTGGCCACCCTGTCTGAAGATGAACATGGTGCTGGGACAGCCAACATTCACGCCGGTGCGGCTTTCCTGGCCACTGGGGGCATATGCCTCCTGGGAGATCTAGCAACTTACAGGAAGGATAAACTGGAGGTGCTGCAGTCAGGTGCACTTTCGACCATTGACCTCCCCACCACTAACCCCCTGCAACTAATATCCTGCCTTCTGATTGACCTGTTTCATCGCCAACTCCCAGCTTTTAAACTGCCATCCTACTGTTAAGCATTCTGCTGCTAACTTTTCTGCCATTGACTGTTCTTTCAGCATTGGAGACCAGGACTGCCAGTGTGTTCTTTCCTGCAAAGAAGTATGGAGAGGATGCAGATCAACAGCTTTCCTTCCCTGTCCAGTGCAGCTTCTGGGCACTGGGTGACACAGGAGCTCATGCCAAGAGGACAGTGAAGGGAGATAGTATCATTCTGGGTTCGATGGTTAGTGCACTCCAGACCAATACAAGATTTGCTTACTCAGGATGGCATGTTCAATGAGCTCATGTAAAACATCTCCACGTGAACCACATTTTTGGGGGATTATAGTTATCCCTTCCTCTCTTAATACAGTACCTGTTAAAAATGTGGGCGCACCTGCTTTTATCGTGTTTGTCTTCGTTTTAGCTGCATTTCACCCTATAGTGAAAGACTTCAGCCAGCTTCCAGATGTAGCACCTGGAATGTATCTCCAATGGTCCTGAAAACGTTTCCTATAAGTCCTGGGCACAATTTGCCTACCTTGCTCTTTTCGATTCAACTCATCCAAAACCACCTGTAGAGTTTAGACCCAGGAATTGAGGGACAGGTCGTCTGTCACAGCACTATACTTTTTTTCGTAGTTCACAAGGTAATGCTTGATAACCTCGAGGTGTGCTTAGGGTCATTATCTTTTTAACACCAGTTGGTATGTATGGAACTGTGACTGGTACTGTATGTGTACCAAGATAAAAGGAGAATGCTCTCAATTTTGAAATATATGAATAGCCATGCTGAGATTTAGAATGGGGAAGCACTCAGTATCTCTTTCGGAGAAATTTGGCTGTTTGTGTGTGATTGGCAGTTGAATTGGGTTTAGTGATCCACAAAATTCACATAAAATGAAATGCTGCATCACCATTGAATATCTTGCTGTAGGAAATGGGGTCAGTTCCTGCCCAGCTTGCAGAGACCTTCGGCCTGGTGGTTCAATGTCGCCCCAATCGCACTCTGCTGCCCCTCACCGTCCACACCCTCAGGCACGCCATCACACCAGGGGACCCCCTGTACCCCACCAGCATGCAGTTCACCACACAGGAATACCAGGATGTACGTCATATACAGGGATTGGCTCAAAATGCCAAGCTCCGCCCATGTTTACTTGACATATTTTACATAACTTGCCAGACATCAGGGTTAACTGGGAAAGGTCTAAAATGTCGTCTGAATTAAAATGATGTGAACAGGTAAAATATGTACATGGAATTGTTTAGCTGTTAGACTTGGTTTGAATAAGAGTATGACATGCTCACCACACAAAGAAGAAAATGCTGGGATGTAAAACAGAAATGCAATGTGATCTTGTGATTAAACTAGTAGAGGAAGAATAGTTGCATTTGCTGAACAAAGGACGTTGTATGTTAACCAACACCCTGCCCAGCTCCTGGACCATGCACGCAGCCTGCAGGTGGCGCTCAGCCCCCAAGCGGAAAGGATGATCCACGGCTACTATGCAGCAAGCCGCAGGCTACGCTCCAGCGCAGGACCAAGCGCCTCGCTCTCAGCTGCCTACTTCAGACTCCTGTACGCACAATCGCATCATGGGCTTGTATAGCACATGAGTATTCATGGACATAGAAAGCCTATTCCCAATTTCCAACCTAATAGAGCATGTCTTTCGAGTTCAGCAGCAGAAATCCATTACAAGTCGTTTAGATGCCATCTATTTTTCACCACTAGGTGGAGTATTTTTATCATTTCTGCTTCAGTGCATTTTAACCCAGTATGTGCTCAGGCTTGTGACAGTTGCAGAATCCTTGAAAAAAAATGTTTTGCAGACTTGCAATGATTGTGGTATGAGGCCACAGGGGCTGCTATAGTAGTTTTAAATTAACATTGGCGAGTTTTTTTTTTTTTTTTTTAAAGTCAAACAATCTTGGATGAAAATAGGATGCCCACTGGAAAGTGGGCTAATCATCAGATGTCCTTATTTTCTGTCCAGACGGTGACTGTAATGAGTTGAGGGCTGGATCACAAACACTGCACACTGTTTCCTCAGAGTTAATCACTGAATATGTCTGATGTTGCGTGTGTCCAAGTCCACCTTCTTTGTTTGCTAGCGTCTCCATGGCAGAGGCTCACTGTAAACTGAGTCTAAGGACCAGGGTGTCAGTAGAAGATGCAGTGGTTGCAATTCTGCTGTGTGAAGCATCACTTACCCTGAAGTATGGTGAGTATCAATCTTACTCTGGCCATGTTTCCTTTGCTCACTATATCAGACCATGGGTGTGGCAGTTACGTTTGCCTATTCGATTGACCCAGCCCAGTTGTCATTGGTTTAATTTGAGCCATTGCTGATATTAAGAAAGGAACATAAGCTGAAGGTCAGGGAATTCTGAAAATATATTTCTGCTATGATATAGCTACAGTATAAATATAGCTGTAAATTTACAGGTGTCTCTGCACTCACCATTCCTCCTGAGGCTGTGTTCCCTTGTGACCTGCATGATCTTGAATCCCTACACCAGAGGGATGTGGCCCTGGATATGCTGCACCAGCAAATCCTACACTTCATCTACACCTATGCACCCGGGGCTACAAACTACATCACTGAAGAGTAGAGAACCAGGGTGCTGTTAGCCTCCGCTGTACTTCTGGACTACAAGCCAGACCAAGTCGTTATATTTGCTCATTTTACAATCTATCCCACCTCACTGATCAATGAGATCAATGTCAACTATTTGTTACTAGGAGGCGAGATATAACGATATAAAATGGCTCTGCTGTACAAGTCAAAATATCATCTTGCT
>JABFDZ020000001.1:20120644-20140747 GCA_019775955.2 Pollimyrus isidori
CTTGCATGGCAGCCTCCGCCACCGGTGTGTGAATGTGTGTGTGGATGGGTGAATGCGAGGCATAAATTGTAAAGCGCCTTGTAGAAAAGCGCTATATAAATGCAGTCCATTTACCATTACTTAGAGCTGCAGACCACCCAATGCATTTGGAAAGTGGCTGGTAACTTTCAAGAAATGCTCCTAAATTAATCCCGAGACTCTCCCTGTGGAGTATAAAGTATCCGGGCCGCCGTGTAGTATAGTGATTATCAGTAATTAAATTCAGAATTTTTATAAATGCAGAGAAATGCAAATGTGAGAACCCTAAATTATAAAGGTCATCCATTTTTTTCTTATTCCATAGCAGATTGTACTGTACATAAACAAACTAAAAACCTAGTGATTAAACAAATACAAGTTAGTCAGTGTGTCATATATAAACATTCCCACTAGCAGCCATTCAAACATCAATCCAAACGTCAAAAAAAAGTCTGTCAAAAATGTGTTTATTGAACATACACTGAAATGACAGACAATGGTGGAAATGAACCAAATGAAGGTGAAACGCAGCCTTAGATGAACGGCAGACACTAATTAGAGCCTCACTACACACGCTCACACGGCAGGATCTCTGTGACGAGGCCTGGCACCGTCGTGTGGGCAAGGCCGCTCCCTTCCGCCAGCCTAATTGGCAGAGGTATTGATTTGATTGAAGAGCTTGTCTTTAATAACTTGGGACATCAACCCGTGGATGGCTTCTATGGTCGTCTTACAGCTGAAAAGTTCCCAATACGAGTGTTAAATTTCAGGTAAAAACAAGGTAGACTTTACACTGTGCCATGTCTACGTATTTATTGTTATAAGGACAACTGCATTTATTGTCTCAATGGAAGTACCTTGATTTGTATTTCTGATCTTTGTTTTGTGGGTGCCACTTTACAATAAGGCTACCCATATAAAGGGTATGTGAAAGGTTTATAATATGGTTATTAATTAGGTTATAACATTTTGTAAATTATTAGACAATTTTAAACAAATTAACAGTTTTATTTTTATTAATGACTTACTACCATTTACAAGTGGCAAAGGGAGTCTTATTGTAAAGTGGTACTGTTTTGTGTTGAAGGCTGGCAGGAGAGACCTGCAGATTTTCATCGCATAGTGGAACTGACTGCCTACCGTGCATGCGACATACTCTGAAGTCTGTCTTGAAACAGCAGTATGGGGTCAAACAACCACTAATACAGGGGTCAGATCTCAGGGCAGTACCATGTAAAGTGAGGGCGATACCTGTCGCGTGTGGCTTTGGCCAGCTTGTCCTCAGACTTGCGGTCGTGCGTATCCAAGCCCAGCATGAAGGTCCCCCTCCCCAGCTGGGCCTCCGACTGCTCCAGCTTCTCAGACAGGTCGAATACCTGCCCCGTGGTGTAGTCCGAGTTCTGGGGGGAGGGGCAAAAGGGGGCGTCACGCCGAGCCGCGGGGGCCACGTTCATTGGCGGCACATTAAAATCGGTCTGGGGTCGAACAGCATGTGTCACATAACACGACCCCTGTATGTTAGCTGAAGGCAAGGTGGCGTCTTCCACCCACACGGATGACGTCATCGAGCCAAAGTCACGCTTACTGCCATTGTGCACAAGCGCGAGGAAAACGTATATCAGGCGCTCATAGTGCAAGCATCACACACAGCGTTAAAGAAGATACAAAATGCATAAAATCGTAGTAAAATTACTGGTTTAAAAAGATCGCTGTGACAGTTATCAGTCAGTCCAAATGCATGATGCCGTTTGGATAGAACTGGTTCTGAATGTGCTGCAGCTTATATTCGATAAAAATACTCGCTGGAAATACTAACAGCACATGGACATAAACACCTTTCGGCCCAAAAATAAACATCATGCAAAAGTGTTGTGCATCTAAAGAAATTGCCATATAAATGGTGAAAGACGAGTTGGCAAAAAGTGAGGTGGGCACGGACCGAGCCGAGGCCGGGGGGCACGGGCCGAGCCGAGGCCGGGGGGCACGGGCCGAGCCGAGCACTGCGACCGCACGCTTGCACTCACTGTCAGCAGGCTGGACGAGCTCAGTGTGTTCACCCAGTATTTGTTCCAAAGGAGCTCGAGCAGCTTGCGATCGAGGGAGGACTTAAAATAAGTCACTTCGAGGGCGTAGTACCTAAACATGAAAAACCGCATTAACGGAAAATATTCCTCTATGACTTTATCCTCCACGTACAATAAAATCAGCCACAAGACAGTGATTTGTCACAGATAATTCGGACCTTCTGAAACGGTCAACTACACCATGACCAGCGTAATTTCAATGCCGGTTTCTACGCAAATGTTAAATGTGGAACAGCTCTATGTCTTTATGACCTTATCGTTTTTATGTCTTACATTATGTGGCCATTTGGAATCCATTACGAAAAAATGCTGCCTTTCCTTGGACTGGGTTCATTCACCAGTCTAATTTTAACCAATTACAGGACTAAGACTGGCCCTGCCGGCTGCTTACTGCTTGCAGTGCACGCCAAAGTCTTCAATTTTATTCAGAGGAATGGTCTGGTACTCCGAGGGCCCTTCATCCGGTGGCTTGTAGCCCTGTAGGGAAAGCAAAGATTTTCAGACATGCTGTTCTATTTCAATTCTAAAACATCAACGATTTATGAAAGCTCAAACAGAGTTTGTGTCTACAATATAGAATCGACAACACAGCATGGGGAACAAGCTCAGTAATATTATTCCATTTCTAAAAGTATTATTTTACAGCAGTACTGTATTTGATGTTTCAGTGAAATTTTGAAATAATTCTAAGTGAAAAATAATCTCTTACCTTTGGGTATGTTCTAAAGGCTCCAAGATTGACTTTACCTGCAGATATGGTTCGAGTTGGGTCAATCTGAAAGGAATGCAACTCAAAATTACACCAGGCAAACATTTCCTTTAGAAGAGTTAGGCTACGACCAAGTTAAAGTTAAAGTTTACACTTAAAAAAAAAAAATCGGTGTCAATGCCAAATTAAACACGACTCTTATTAAACGTAAAAAACGGGTAAACAAAAATGTTTAACGATTCGGCGTATGGCGATATACTTACAACTACCGCCACAAAGGGCTCCTGGAACTGCTGGTTGAGCATCTGTGTGCTGACATCGATGCCGGAGAGCCAGCAGCCGTAGCCTGGGTGACTGTGATACCAGCCGATGGCGTTTTCCAGGCGTCCAACCTAATACCGAAGAACGTAGAAAAGGTCAATGATTTAGGAAATCCGTTATCCATACCGCTTCGTATAAAATAAATACGTTACATGTAATGTCAAAACAAATATAAAGTTATGCCACCTACACTGCATGCATAAAAAACGTAAGTACAGTGTCTAAAACTTGACAAGTATATACAAAAATTGCAATACATTTATATATACAGGGAACGAGAGGGGACGCGACCTGCTTGGCGTTTTCGATGTACGCCGCCATGTACTCATAAGCGGCCGCCTGCGCATTGACGCGGGTCTCGGTGCCTTCCACTGGCAGGGCGAAGCTGTCCATGATGATCATGGTTTCGCCGTCCACCTTCCCCAGCATCAGTCCCATCACCTCCAGGTTGCCTCCTGACCGAGCGTGCATCACCATCTTTAGCAGGGCCAGGGCGGAGATCTTGCAGTACTTGAAATAATGATGGCTGATGTGCAAAATGCAAAGAAAGACCCATACATATACACAGTGTCTCCCAGTTATTTCTACAGATATACTTCATGGTCATGCATCGTATACGCGACTCCCCGAATTTAGCCTATAATGAAAAAACGTGTGCAAATACAGAATAACTTTGACAGTCATCGTTTTTGGTAAACAAACTCCTGTATCTAGATACGCCGTTCCACTCTGTAAAGACATTGCTCATTGTCCGCCTCCTATTTAATATTAGTACTACAAAGTTCCTAACCAGTGGTCAACTACTTAACCAGTTATTTCATATCAGATAGGGATCACGGATCCATCATCGAAGCTTGTGTATGAGGGTTTCTAATGAGAAAGCCGGCCCACTGCTAAATGCCAACCCAGGAAAGGGCCCCTTCGTCCCTGGTTCTGTCCTTTAGGGGAGGGCACCGCAAACTCACTCTTTAGTCCACGGTTTAGCGGCCAGGATCTCTTGTTGCTGTTTCTTGTCGTATTTGTAAATCTCGTCTATACTCTGAACTTCCTGCATGCTGTTGGAGAGCTCCCAGGTCTTCTGGGCCATGCCACTCCCGGCCATCTTCCTCTGTTTATCGTCGTCAGTCTTTTGTAAACGTTTAATGAGAGCGTAGTCGCTAAAACTTTGCAAGCAAGGCTGTTTGAAAGCGCATCTGCACGCGTGAATTTCGGTCTATCGCCTTTGAAATAACAATGTCAGCGATTCAGTATCACAGTTTACGATCAATTAGGAACCATGACATGGGACAGTACTATCGTCCGCAAGTTAGAGGGGCGCCACCGACTTATTCCAAACAAAATGACAATATTCAAAATATTGAAAGCTATTTTATGCCAATACAAACAACAATATTTAAAACTCTATTTGTAACAATACTGGTTATGATGGTGTTGCGTTCGGAGTTGCGTTCATTTAATATGTACTATTCTTCATGTCCTATTTCTATGGTTTAATCCAGACCGGATTATTTTCAAGAAAAAATATATAGGGTGACACCCGGCGGATTTAAGATGCAATTACATCGTTATTTACGTGTTTTGCTTTTAATATACTGTATAACCCTATATTAATTCTATTATATGAAGCGAAAATAATTGGACACTTCAAAGAACAACGACTTAAATTATATTTCTAAACGAACATTACAGATATAATTGCTCTTTTTTGCAACAATTTAGCCGTACATATCGAATTCTATATTACATGGTAAAAAGAAAATGTCACAGTCACAAATACTGGCAGGGGGAATCAAGAAAGGTGACTGTATAGGCTACTGTTTTTTTCTGTTAAATTCAGTACATGCTTTGAATGTTTTGTTTGTATTTAGTATGTATCTTTGACCTATATAGAAAGAAAATCTCGACGAACAATATTTCGCTCCAGTGTACAAAAGGGAGTAGGTAATACCATGGGTTTCCCAAAAGGGGGAAATTTAATTTGCCGGAAAAAAAACAGAAACTATGAAACGTTTCAGCTTTTTCTCCACATCAGCACGCTGAATTAACAGGACTGCTGATCAATTTCCTCATTTACATAATGCCATGCAATGCAATGCAATTTTAATTATATAGCGCATTATCACAACATTACATTGTCTCAATGCGCTTTACATTTCTGCCATGCAAAGACCCCCCGATGAGTAAGCAAATGCGACGGCGGCAAGGAAAAACTCCCTAGAAGGAAGAAACTAGACCCAAATGGGGAGCCCATCCTCCTGGGGCCGGCAGAATAGTCATAATATACTACTTGTGTTTGAAGAGAGACTTTAACGCTTTTACATGTGTAGGGACCCTGAATATGAATATGTTTTGTATTTAAATATATCAAGAGAACCATATTCATTCTTAAAAACAAATCAGTAACACCAAAAATAAGTGTAAAAACATATACTTTGATAGTTTTAAGAAACGATAGTACAGAGTAGTAAACACAATGACTAGGAATAGATATCTGGATCAACAAGATTAGTTTCACTTTATAAATCCAAAGATTTTGCACACCCAGAGTTTTACTTTAAAGAAAGATATCGACCACAAGCAATTTCTTCCACCATTACTCTACAGTAAAAAGAAACAGCCGACATTTTGAAAATTGTTTTTAATTAAAGAAAAAACATTCATAATGGAATTACGTATGTATTTGCGTGTTGTACATGTACAAGCTATAGGAAGGTATTCTGGCAATGATTAACAGAAACGCATGGGTAGAAGTCAGCTGCTCATTTACGGTGAGGAAAATCGGCCGAAGAAGAGAATGGTCTTGGATTTGTTGTGCCTGATGAAGAACAGAAAGGGGTGATCGGCAACGAAGTACTCTTCTCTGAACATGGCGAAGGCCACGATGCCGGCGGTGGCCGCTGCTGCCTCTGTGCCCTCCTCATTCACCTCGACGAAGGACTTGTGGACAACGGTAGAGAGGAAGAGGCCGCCGTTCCCATTCATCCCAGAAAGATCGGCCTGTGCTGCATCGAACACGTCCGTCATGCCCAGCGAGGCCAGGGGGGCCTTCAACTCGTAGTCATCTTCCAGCTTGAACTTGGGCAGGTGGACGCAGATGTCTGTCCCAGTGTCCATGTTGTCCCTTCCTGTCCATTCCTGTATCTTCTCCAGCGTCAGCTCATTCTCCAGCTTTAATGTGCAGGGAATGAAACCATATTGACGACAAAAAGGAAAAACAACCACTGAGATTCATTTATCTCTGCAGCTTGCAAATGATTTTTAACTTGTGGTTATTGGTATGATGCAGTGTCTTAGGTAGAACCATGAGCTAAGCCCAGAACTTCCCAAAGCCTGGATGATGTTCTCTGGCTCAAGCTCACTGGAGTATTGAGCACCTGAAACTAATTACCATGATGCCTCTATAAATATCTCTGTGAGGTTTCCCCTGTCCAAGGTGTCTGTGAAACAGACAACGTAAGTTTTCGATAATTATCTGCCAAGCAGCCCCCGGTGGACAGGTGGAGTAACTGTATGTAAGTATGGGGTGGCTGGAGACAAGGCCTGAGTATTGAGCTGGGAACCACAGGCTTATATGAAGATAACCTATGAAGATCTTATGAATTTAAATATGTATATTGAAGGCTTTTAAATGTTTACTTTGTATAGCTGCGCTTGGTGTATTGGTGTTAACCTACAGCCTCTTCATTACCCATAACATTAGCAGCAGAAAGCTGCTTTGTTGCATACGTTTCTGTCTTCTAAGTACTGGTTGAAGCTTCTGATCCAATGAGTCTGACATGTCATCACCGATGATGATTTCATGTGACTATAAGCCGGGGGTCACCTTCTGCAGGGGGTTGAAGCCATTTTTGGCCTCTTGGGGCAGCAGGATGAACATGCTCAGCTCCTCGCTCTTGTATGGCAGCTCCAAAACCTGAAGCTCATACTCTGAGATGTAGTTGAAGGGGAACTTCTCCTTCTGGTACATCATCTGCACTGGCTTGGTCTCTTCCTGGCAACAAAAACACGTAAAGAAATATAGACACCATGACAACTGACACATTCTAAAAATCTAATAGTACCATTGCCATAAGGAATTATGATCTTACCTGATTGATTTTGAAGGACATTTCCTTTGTGTTGTTTGCATCAAACTTTTTCAACCAGTCTCCCTTGAAATATATGGCATTAATGAGAGCCATTCTTGTCATGGAGTTGATAGATCCTGGTTTCAAAAGTTCTTTAATTTTACCTACAAAAGGAAGATTACTGGTTGAAGGCTGATTTTGGAAACAGGGTTTTAAAATATGAATTTACTTTGGCTTTTAAAAACTTTGGTTGGGAGGTAGGGGCACATCATACAAGTTAAATTAAAACCCAGATTTACACAAGTGGCCTCACCATTGGTCTGCTCTTCCACCCACTGGTTGATCTGGCCCCTGGATGCCGCTGAGGCCCCTATAAAGTCCACTGGCATCAAGTCTGCTTTGTAGAACTTCTGTGTAGAGTCCAAGAACTCCTGTGATAGTTCAGAATGTCATTTTAAGTTGTTCCCATTCATACATAAGAATTTTAACTTTACTGCTACTTTATTGTAACATTGCTCTGGCAGTTGGGATGTTTGCCGTGGTGAGTCACATGAGGACGTGCGAAAATACCGTATGTGACTCACCTGCAGGAAGCTGAAGGTCTTTTCGCCATAGAGACGGTTGGCGAGTTTCAGCAGATAAGGGGCATCGGGTTTGTTAATATCGGAAATAAACTTCTGTAGATCTGCGTGAAGATCAGTGGTCATGTTGAAAGATAGAGTCTGTGAAAAAATGAAGGGTATTGTCACGGTCTAATGACGTGTTTCTACAATCGACAATCGAATCGAATCCAACAGCATCACTCTGCCAGAACCTCACAGTATCTGTTACTCTCTTAAAAAACTGCTCACAGAGCGACCTCTATATTTTAACACACCGAAGCACGGTGACAGGCATCATCGATGATAACTGCTTACAGAAAGTCACAAAGTCACAAAGCCCCGCAGCCACTGAGTCCAGGAAAATCTAAGTTTGCAAAAGATTTATTGCATCTTTCACAGTAACAGCCAAGCCTGTTTGTCTGGTCGTCATGGGCAACCAAAGTGCAAACACTGTACTATCTGATAACAAGAGGTTAATTATTCTTGCTGAAACCATGAAATAAAGGGAACTCCAACTGGATGAGTGAAGGACACTATAAAGCCATAATAAGTCAGAGAGGAATCTAGGGCTTTTATATTAAAAACCTATTGGTGTTGTACTGTCTAATAAACTACATTTTGTTGTTAAACAGGAACCAGTTCCTCGCTGCACTATTTCCCCTCTGTTCCTTTACCTCACAAGAGTGTCTCCTTTCATCAGAGACACTTTCCTACAACAGTACCTGTGACTTTTTAAACGTGATTCTTATTATTTTGATAGTTACCTCACATGCAAGGTCATCACCGTGACTGGAAAGGACATATATAAATAAAAGTAAACATTTCTTGTATACCAGGAGGATCAGATTCAGGCTGAAATTTGATCCCAGCCATCTCCGTGTAACATTACTACCTGCTCAGTGCATAGCTTTGTCAAAGTGGATTATTTTTTTTCTATTTGTTCCTGTTCCGACAGGCAATGACTGCTAAGTTTGCCCCGTAGTTGAAGAGATCTTGGTCTACAACACTGAACCAGACAGCCACACAGCAACAGTCGGACTCCCCACCTTCGCCATCTGAGCCGCGGTGTTCCCCTTAGCGCCCAGGTAGACCATGGCTAATGCCGAAGTGATGCTCAGGGGGGAGAAGAAGATGTTGCCGCTGCTTTTGGTCTCACAGAGGATCCGATACAGGTTCAGCGCGAACTGTGTGTTTGCGCCGCTTAGATCTCCCATGGCTGAAAAAAGACTAATGAAAGCCTGAAGGTGACAGATACTGCCCCCGAAGAAGAACAATTACCACAGTTTACAATTAGATGTGTTCAATTAAGTACATTTTTAAACAAGAATACATGAGTATTACTTTTGTTGTTTTAAGTTCCTTCTACTAAGCGATTGCACGTTCAAATGAAACACAAAGATCGGTCGTAGAGGACGATTATGTGACGTGGTTTACATTACAGATACGTGGCTAAACCGCTGCTAGTAAGCATAGGCATTAGTAGCTTACTAAATACAAGATAGGAAATACTTACGAGCTGCAAGACCTTGTGTTTATCAGAGTTGAAATTAGAAAATGAAACTAGTTACCAGAAGTAGACGACGAGTGATGTTTGCAGAGATTTATAGATGTAGGTTCATTTGTGTAAGTATAGCCTACACTGATTATTTTGGAAAACGCGACGATTTGTCTAAGTTCAACACGACAAATAAGAATGTATTTCACGAGTTATGCAGTTATACCTAATAAAATTATACCGCTCACCATACGCAAATGTGTTCTCGACAGATGAGAGAACCATGTGATACACATAAAATACTTGCAGGATTCTGCAATTAAGCATTGCGATTTCGCTGTATTTCCCCAGGTGTTAGAGGAGAACCTTTAACTGACAGCCACAGTCACAAGCATTTTTCCAGCTGTCACACCCCACACTAATCTGGAAGTTGGCAAATGCTGAACCCCAGCAGGTGCTGTAATATGCAACGTTAGCGTCAAAGTGCACCCCAAGAAGATCACAATTAGATTTTAATCGTTATTTTACCATAAATGCAAATCACAGGCCATTAATACTTACTAAGAAGAATATAGAGTCCGGTGTAGTTTATCTCAGGAACTGAATTCCTTAAAGGATCCGTACCTAGGTTTTAATTTGAGGCGCGGTCACACACACTACAAAGGTCGCATTGAGTAAATCAGAAAAGGGAGTGAAACACAGTAGTTCACTATGTAGTGACTTTAGTGTCCTGAAACTTGTTTGCTTAAAGGATGCTTTGCAGCCTAGGACACATGTAGTAGGAAACAAAAGCACCAGTCAAAAGAGGTGCTGGCTGGTGTTTGTCCAATGAATGTTGCGGTTATGATCTGCTTCAGGAAGTTACGGGTTATGGCACGCATTCAAATATTTATGCAATACTTTTTATAGTTACAATTTTAGAGTATTTTGAAATTTGAAGAAGGCGCCAGCTGATTGAGAAGGAACACATCCTTAGACTGAGGATTAAATAATTTGATCGACACTGTGTTGTTTGCAGGTCTATATAAAAATCACGTGTAAGCGTGATCAGAACGAACGAAACACAACCATCCACAGATTCCAGAATTCAGCTAAAGCCAATGAATAGATTATCATGGTCGTACCAATTGTGGTCGACATTTGGTCAACCTGCCCCCAGCGCGTCAATATGTCTGAGTGCCAGCAAATCATGAAAAACGAAGAAGCTGCAAGTCGGCTGGGTTTAAGACCCCAGCTGGGGGGATGGGAGGTGGAAACATTCTGAACTCTACACAAACAATGGTGTCTTCAGACACTGTTTAAACAAAGCAAACCAGAAAGTCTCTTATATATATACTTCATGCCGAGGTGTATGCTGGGTTGGGGCCACAGAGACACAGTTGAAAGCTGATTGGCCTCTGGAGTGGCCTCTTCCCTGTCAATCATGGATTAAAAACATATCATTGGCTAATGATAACAAATGAATTACGTATGAATTATGGCACCACTTCTGCCACACCTTAAAAATATTCTACAATCCCCCGCACTTTATGACTTACTGTTGATGGAAGGAGATCTGTTTGGAACTGAAGAGAGATTTCCGACCTCCCCTCTGGAAGTTCAACACTCAAGAGCTCGAATGACAAACAGAAGAACTCAGTAGTCTTCACCCTTACCTTTGCAAAATGTAGGGGAACAATCAGTATACTTAGAAAGACCAAGGCTCAAGGCTTCAAAAACAAATGTCATCAGACAATGCCTGCAAAATGCAAAACTGCAGCTTATTTTGGTTAAACCTGTTGGACTGTTTCTGATTTATGTCTGGTCCTGTGCCAGAAAGCTAGATCCCCCTCGTCTCCCAATTGCTGAAATAGCCCACAACTGTGCACACGTGTGGAATTAGTAATGTGATCAAAGGCGTTATGGAGGAGTGGTTTTGAGGGCACAAGCCGGTTGAGGGCTTAAATGATTGGTAACTGATTTGGCCTCCTCCTGAAGATTGAACATAGCAGCATATATGCATAATTCACATACATAATCGGTGAACAAACCTGCACTTAGAAGCCAAAAAGTATTTCTCCCTATTGTACTTCTCCACCTGTCATTATAGGATTGTGAGGTTATTACACACATCAGAGGATCTTAGCTTCATCTGGCTGTTGTGTCCTACATGTGAACTATTTGTGTGAAGAAACCAACCCATTTGGCTTCTTAGGTTCTGTGAAAATGGCCTGCATTAATGAGCCGGGTTCAGAATGTTCTGAAAAGAAAACGGCAATAGTGACAAAGCAGAGACCCTTTGACATCATGGGGAAAACGTCCTAAAGG
Source organism: Pollimyrus isidori (assembly GCA_019775955.2). Classification (NCBI taxonomy): domain Eukaryota; kingdom Metazoa; phylum Chordata; class Actinopteri; order Osteoglossiformes; family Mormyridae; genus Pollimyrus; species Pollimyrus isidori. The sequence goes on from JABFDZ020000001.1 coordinate 20,132,248, forward strand.
GTTATGAAGCTATAAGTCTTTTTGCTGCACACGTGACATTCCCAGTAACTCTTACAGCCAGCTTCCTGGAATAACACTATAGTGTACTCTCTTTTTCTGTGGTGTCGGCTCCAGCCTTTGAATTCAGCTCACTCTAATGAGAGGACAGCTGGGCTTGCAGGGGCCTTGGCACCGGCGCCCACCAGGTCCCCCCCCCGCCCCCCTCGATGGACTGGCTGATCGCCTCTTCGGGAAGGCCTCTCTCGGGTTCCAGCAGTGTGAAAAAAGCAGCCCAGCACCAAACAAGGAAGGAATCTGGGGACTACATTGGGCTGGAAGCCAGAGGGGGAGGTGGGCAGATAGCTGGGGGGAGAGTATGGCAACTTCCCATAATGCTGCGAGACTCCGCCCTTATCCTGCTGCTTTCAGTCACCCCATTGGTTGGTACTGTGAGCAGCAAAAACAGACATTGGATATAAGGAATGTTAGAGGATTCTGGGTAAAAGAACAACAGCTTTAGCTTCTGCTCTGAATTCAGTTCAGATTCAGAGATCTGCCATACAATATGGCAGGAATATTTGTAAAGGAAATTTAAGAGATTTAATTAGTACACCGATCATGAACTGTTACACTGTTTGGAAACATTTGAATGTGAGATACAAAAGAAAAAACTATGAATAGTTTCAGAAAATACTCCCATGGCGATGCCCCCTCAGGGCGCAGAGCGAAATTTGGGTCCGAAATTAATGGCCAATGCAAGCTGATTGCACATGATGCAGAAAAGGCTGTAATACACATCAAGGAGTTAAAGTAAAAGTCTAGGAAGTAACCTCAAAAAAGCAAAGACAGGCTTTGAGAAACTGATACATGGGTCAATGCTGAGAGTTTCCATTGTTTTTCTGTATCATCTTGATTTCTTAGCAATATAATGGAAGGCTGAAGCATCCCCAAGGAACAGGGATGAAGGCGAGATGTTACTGTCAATCTCGCCCCAACTTGCTAAGCTAATGCTAAGAAATACTTTATGGAAATTCTCCCTTGAACTCTAATGACAGGCATGTCACACGTCATCGGTACACCTCCATCCACCTTCGGTTAGCCTGTCTTCCTAGTCCGCCCCCTTAATCCGGACATAGCGTGACTTTCTTCAATTACACTGGGGCAGCAGCATTAACAGCTCCCTCTGCCCCAGAAAGCCAGGAGGTTCAAGTGTCCACTTTATATAAACACACGCATTTTAGCATTTCAACATGCCGTTCCCTGTCGACTCTCTGGGGGAAGGGGTCCGGGGGCAGACCTGCAGTCTAAAGAGAACTTCTGGAGTCCTGCGGTCGGTGGAAGTCCAAGACCTCAGGATAGAAACATAAACACTAGCTGGGCAATTCCACGCCAAAGTCCATTTGTTAAAGCGTCCGCGAAGCTGATAAAATTCTATGTATTTCTGGCATATAGATGAATGAATCTGAGGATATTCGACACAAGAGGACACATGAAAAGATATGCAAATTTTCTCATTTATACTAAGCTGTACCGTGCTCTGAGTCATTTTGTTTGCCAGTATGAGTCTAAATGTCACATGCAGCCCAGTTGAAATTTATATACAAGTGAAAAAAGAGAAAAGCCGAGCTTTGATTCTCTACAGGGGTTTCCATTTTGGCCAGCTGGGGAGATTGTTGTGATAACTGTGTTATGGCCAGAGATAAAGTGTAGAGTGAGTCTGGTGCGATGCTGCAGCTTTTGGAAGCACATGAAACATGGTAATATTGACATATCAACTTGTCAAACAACAGCGCAATAGCTATAAAAGAAACAGGAATTTTTCTTGTTCCAGTCATTAACACAGTAAACTGTGACTGCTTTTTTATTCCGTGGATGAAACCTCTGATGTAATTTTCAAAGTGTTAAGAGATCTTTCAGTGAAATATCACCCTTCTGTATTCCACTCAGGTTGTTTGCCACAGTCTCCCATTAATAAAGTTTTAATAAATTAATCAAGTAATAGCAATGGCAAAGATTATGAATGTAAAAACACACCAGTGTTCCAGGGCATCCAGTGTAAGGACCTCCTGGCACTATAAAATGAAAATGACCTTTATGGTAATTATAGATTTGAAAAAATAGGAAGGCAATAGTGAATCACTCCTCAGTGCAGAACACTGAGCACACAGCAGAAATTAATATGTTGTCCTTGGGTCTGTAGTCTTTAAGAAGGGTGAACTGACATTCCTGACAATGTACTCAACATGAAAAGCTGTCTGAAAACCTGAGCAAACAATGCTTGGAAATTGCTTGGCAATAAATAAAGAGCTAAATCTTAGGCAATACTGCTTAGCATTGTTACAAGTAAGAATTTGTTGGTGAATTTCCTCATTAAGGGTGTTTGATTGGCGGTGGAGGTGTATTGAGAGGAGAGGCAGGTGACTGCAGTTGTATTGATTTGTTCCTCTTGTTCTCCAGTCATAGAATTTGGTGTGAGTTATTTGGTTTTCTTTTATGTTATACCTTTGTAACCTGAGTGTTTTTGTACCATCAACGCGATGTGCTCAATTTGGTCCATGCATTGTCCATGTCTTCTTTGGGGATGAAATTGTATGTTGTCCCTGTAATGAGGGTAGGGTGACCTAATCAATGTCAGGGGGACACTATGAGCTGTGGCAGGTTTTACCATTTCAGTTAAAATGACCTGGATTTACCTTTAGCACTAAGTTTTTGCAGTGTGCTGATTGGTCAGTCTCCTATAACCACTAATGTTAATGTGAAACAGCTGGATGAGTCTTTGAATCAAGGAAACAAGCCAGTCAAAGCACAAGTCGAATTGAACTACTTGCCGAGCACAGGAGCCTTTCAGTTTTAAAATAGTTTGTAAGACCTGAAGTAGCTCATATTGTCTGCCTGACATGGATTAGGAGGTCACCCTAAATGAGGGTGTCAACACAGCTAAAAATTCCGTAATTTATTGCACCGATTGGAACCATTTGCAGAATGCTCCGGGAATTCTGACGTGCCAAGTGTTGAGACCGTAAATCAAGGCTGATCCGGACACCCCAGCCACCCGGCAAAAGGGAAACCGTGAGGGGGAAGAGTGATAAGGAGGATGCACAAAAGGAAACTAGACCTGGTACCTCGGAGCCCCTAGTTGCAGTGGTAATGAAACAGTAGCCAAATTCTACCCATGATTCATCAGACTCATCTTTGGACTGACAGCTGACAAAATATCAGAACTCATTTGCATGTAGTCAGAGCTTCCCTGCTTGACATTTGGTACAACTATGAATGTTTATGACACAATTATATCTCATGTGTTGGTAAATTTTATCCTCTGAGCAAATTTCCAAGACTCATGTTAGGCTTCCTCATCATATCTCAATGTATTGGGAACCAAAACTGGACCCAAGAACTCGACTGAAAGATATGACCAGCCTCACCCTGATGTGAGTTAATCCTTTTATTCCCTCATGCTATCTCCCTTTGTCCTGCAACTTTGCGTCCTCCAGTCACACACCAATGCTGTGGGTGATTCACAAGACGGAGAATGACAAGAACCCCAAACATTTAGCATCACCATGAAGGAATTAGCCGACTGACTACAGCACTAATTATCAAAGGACTAATAAAGGTCTATTCACAGCCAGTGCCGTAATACTAGTGTCCTGTCATAGCTCAAGCAGGTGGTGGCCAAAGAATACAGCAGCCATTTCTTTGGATGGTCAGGAACCTCAGCATGTCTAAAGCATCTCACCCCCTAAGACCCATGAACAACTGGACCCTGGTGGCCTCCTCTTTAACAGGAGATATACTTCTCCACCAAATCTTGATGCTCTTTAGACCTAATTTTATTTGCAGCCAAACAAAGACTCTGGGTGGCAGTTTCTGACAGAATGGCCACACCTCTCTCTGACACCCAGTGATATCCTACGGAAACTGCTAAAAATGGTGAAGAATGGTGACCAAGACCAAGTCACTGTTTTCTTTTCTGCTCCTTTTCTGATCTTTCTATAAATGGCTAAATGAAAAAGAGTAATACAGAAATGGTGAAAGAGTACAGTTCAGTAAACATCAGCGGATGGTCAGCTGGTCCAGAAATCTCCAAATAAAGCCCCCATAAGATCCCAGGTGAAGGAGTCCTATCTCTCCTGAACCTATCAGGTGGCTCCTCCTAGGCAGCCCCCACTCATCCCACACCCTCCCCAGTGACAACCCCCGTCCCCCCCCAGCCAAATCTATGATCCAGCACAGCGGCATATGGGCTGTTGGGAATTCCACACGCTCTGTGGCCAAATAGCCTCCTCTCGTTCTCCACATCCAATCCCGGGAGTTCCCCTGAGCGGACGCCTCGGCTTCCTTCCAGAACTGACCCCCCGGCACCCGACCTTCAAGACCCTCTGCTGTCCCTCAGGCAGCACGACCGGCCGTAAGGAGTTCAGAGAGGACGACTGAGATGGGGGGGAAGGAGAAGGCGTCTTTATGCATAGCTGACATGGCCAAACACCAAACGTGAGTCTGAACTATTAAGCTCTGTTGTTTTAAGCCCTTTCATTCAATTTAATTATTTCTTTGACTGTCTGAACTCATATGGCTCCGCTTAATAAATGTTCCATTAGCTATTGGTGTGAATGTATAATATTTTTGCATGCCCTTCACATACAGCATTGGATGCTATATGGAGGTTGGTACCAGGTTTACAGTGAGTCTTACAGTGAGTGTTGACAGACGACTGGGGCTTGCGATCCATGTGGTTATGACGTTTAGGGGCTCAGGGGATAGCTCTACGTTGTGTTATAGGCCGCAAAGATAACTGCGTGACAAATGCAAAAATGAGATGTGTGGATATGATAACTGTTCTTGCAATTTGGGACCTGGACTGAAATGTCATAACACAGGCAGAGGTGATGGACACTCATCTGTCAAGACCCCTGATCTGTTTCTGATTACTGAATGGACCCGAAATGGGAATAATAAATACCTGTAATGCCGGTCGGCTGGATTCCTACCAAATGCTAATATAGCGTCTAAACAAATCACAGGCATATTGATGCATGGTGCAGTTGCCACTATCATCAACATTCTTCAAATAAGCGTTTAGACGTTTATTATTATCATTGGAAACAGTTTGTATTTGCATTCTGTTGTTTGCCCTGTGATGAACCGGCATCCCATCCAGGGTGTAACCCAGCCCTGTACTGCCCAGGATATCGATCAGGACAAGCATTTACAAAATGGGTGTTTAGTTTAATGAGGAGTGGAACAGTGGGATCAGTCTGAGTTTATTTTCAGACTGAGACGGGGAGGAACATAGAAACAGTTCTCTCCTAAATTGGCATGTAACTCCCCCCCGAACCTGGGCTGACCGCAAGGCCGTTGCTGTGCTACAAAGAGCCAACAAATAGTTTCCGGTGTGACCCTGGGACCCCAGGAGCGGAGATCTGAGGCAGGTGGGATATATCCTATGGCCCTGTCAAGCTTTGGACTTTGGAAGATTTTTTTCATGAATCTTGGGATCTGTTTCACAGGTTCTGCTGCATGGCCTCGCTAACGCTACACTGTGAGAAAAAGGCTGGACATGTGACCCTTTGGACATTGTGTCGAGTCAGAACTGCCGGCAGACAGCTATTCCGCTAAACTGGTTTGCTGAATTTTTAAAATTAAGAATAATCCCGGTAACTGGTCGGAGGTGGAAGATATCTTAAGTCTTAAGTCATTTTATGCGTCTGTATGTCTCTGCATCTTAATAGCTCCAGCAATCTTGAGTGAAAATGACCCAGGATTCCCCAGATAACTATTCCATTCAGTTCAATTCACTTTATATAGCATCTTTCCCATCCTGGTTCCAACAAATGTGCTTAACAACGAATCAAATATGACTCTGAAAGGTCTTTTATCGAGATATAAACTGACAAATGTGTCATTTAATTTTCAGTGTTGTACAAAAATGACTTAGTTCATCTTTGGTGCAATTATATCGCCTGTCTGAGAATATTTTATACAACTATTAGTTAGGAAGTACAGTTAAAATTTATGTTTGGGATATGTCAATCAAAACTGGGATGATAAGCAGTGAGCTGAGGGTGAGTGACAAATTAAATCACAAATGAGGTGGGCTACCTATGCACCCAAAAGGGGTTGTCTGCTTCGATTGGCCACTAACATCACATCTGGTGGGCTACCTATGCACCTGAATGGGTTTGGCTGCTTCGATTGGCCACTAACACCACATCTGGTGGGCTACCTATGCAACCAAATGGGTTTGGCTGCTTCGATTGGCCACTAACACTACATCTGGTGGGCTACCTATGCAACCAAATGGGTTTGGCTGCTTCGAATGTCCACTAACATCACATCTGGCGGGCTACCTATGCACCCAAATGGGTTTAGCTGCTTTGATTGGCCACTAACATCACATCTGGCGGGCTACGTATGCACCCAAATGGGTTTGGCTGCTTTGATTGGCCACTAACATCACATCTGGCGGGCTACGTATGCACCCAAATGGGTTTGGCTGCTTCGATTGGCCACTAACATCACATCTGGCGGGCTACGTATGCACCCAAATGGGTTTGGCTGCTTCGATTGGCCACTAACACTACATCTGGTGGGCTACCTACTGTATGTACCTCAATGGGTTTAGCTGCTTCAATTGGCCACTAACAGCACATCTGGTTGTAGAACCTTCTGACTGCAGCTGATGCACAGAAACTCATTCAGTACAGCCATCAATTTGGTACAACCATGAATGCTCATGACACAATTACATCTCATTAAATTCTATGAGCCCCCACTGCCCCCATCTACCGAGGAGGAGTGTTGATTCACAAAATGTATTTTATATTTTATCAACCAGCAGTTTTCTTAGCAACTAATACGTTTCAGTTCCACCCTTCTCCAGACATTTTACGACAACCCTATCTAATAAAAGCGCAATTTATTGCCTTTATGAGTGTCACTAAGTTGTTTTTAAAGTCCTCAGAAGGACCCTTAAAGAAGACTGACAAATGACTCCAGTCGCAGGCCATCCCGTCGCTGTGTGACAGCGGAGTCAAGGACAACACGTTCTGTTTCGGTAGTGGTGCCCGGGATGACGCATCTCATCTTGGCTGAGGAACACGGGCCGCCATTTTCGCCCTCATCTTTACACGCTTGCCTGGTGCCTTATTTCCGCGGTTGCGGGCCTCATGCCGAGAAGAGTAGAGTAACAAGGAGGGAATCGGAGTGGAAGGAAAGAATGCAGGAAGCGGGTCATGCTAGATGCGTCCAGCTGCTGGTTCTGGCCCATGAAGTACCGGTCCAGAGTTTTGATGCAGAAGCCATGAATGAGCATCTGGATTCTGCTACACTCTTTATTCAGGAAGTAGACGCCATGTTCAGGGTCATGCAAATATTGCAGCCACAATGTTTGTCATTGACACCCCGCCAGGACCCTCATGAAGTCGACCACAAACACACATAAACATACCATCCCAGCTCTTCCAAGTTCCTAAAAATAATGTTTAGCAAGCAGCTGGAGTTCTCTGGCCCCTCACGTAAGGACAGCCTGGGCACACCACCCCAAATCATAAAATGACATCCCACATAACCCGAGGTCCTTCCTAGATCCTTCTGGTGTTGTTAAGTGGTGTGTTGATTTGATATAGGACATATATGACTGAAATAGGAATGTGTGACTTTGTTTGTACTCTGACAAGTATCTGCCTGCAGCAGTGCATCGTGGGAAATTTCCCATCCTCTGATCCACCCGATATAAATATAGGCTACTGATAACTTTAGTGTGAATAATGGTGAGACCTCACAGAGTTCTTGGTCTTAACGGACCCGCTAATCTCCACCTTTTGTTGGCTATATGAAGAACTGTATGAACAGTTCGTCTGGATGCTCAGCATATCAATGGATGTGTGTCTTCCATGGCCATCATCCTTCATGGAGCTCCCTGTCTTTACACTGTCTTTAGAGTATGTACTATGGACAATGCTTATAGTAATTTTGAAACTCTCTGTCATAAGGCTGCAAAGAGGGAAATGACCCAAAACCCTTTCGGTTGTTCTGCTGCCGACACCTCTGATCCAAAACCAGCATGTCTGGCATTTACCACGAAGGGGCCACAGTTACGCCTCGCTTTGCATGCCTGTTGAGAACTGCATGCACCCTGTGAAAAAAGGGAGATGCAAATCTTGGCAGCTTTACAACTGGGCCTGCTGACTAGTGCCTCTCCATTTAATTGTCGTTTTAAACACTTCAACTATACTTAAACACTTCACAATGAAGCGATGTTACATGTATTTTAGGGAGTTTTGGCTTAACAGTGTAAATTCCAGATATGCTACAGTCATCCTGGTGCATTTTTCAGCAGGCCTAATTTTATAGCTGCCAAAAACTGTATCCACCTCTTTTCAACCAGGATGACTGTAGCATATCTGGAATTTTTTTTTGGGGGGGGGGGGGGGGGGGTTTTTTAAATTTTAAAAACAATTTTTTAAATGCACAATGTTAATAAAAACAGGGATAAGTATTTCCAAAAATAAATTGATTT
>JABFDZ020000001.1:20157459-20169857 GCA_019775955.2 Pollimyrus isidori
AGAGTATTCAGCTGCTGGGTAGAAACAAAATCACGGTCTGGATTTGTAGCTTCTGGACCTGAAATGCCCAACACTGGCAGTAAGCTGGAGACAGGGCTGCCCCACCTTCTCTTTCCTGTATGAAGCCTACAGCCTTGTAACCCGCTGGTTCCTAAGTCATAGTCGTTGCCTTGATTGTCCGCTGCATTATCACTGAGGGCAGCTTAGCTACCAGCCACAGGCTGTTCAGGCTTGACATGCTACTGCTCACATATGTATATTTTTCTGGGGGGTGGCGGCAGGACTTTCCTTTACCACTATTCGCTTTCAGCTCAGACGGCAGCCATTAGTGTTAACTGCCTTGCAGGAAGTGCAACAAAAATGAGACAAAAGGTTTGTGACCCATGAGTGTTTTAATATGATTGACAGCCCACATTCGTCTCCGCTATTCTTGGAGCACGCAGACCACAGAGAGCACTTGGTGACCACGGAGAGCACATTGTGCCCTTGTGGCCACGCAGTGTATAAGTGAGCCAACAGCTGAACTTAACCTAACACCTAAACATATGAGATGATTAGCTGCTGGTGCTGTGACCAATACGGGAAGCCGTGAACGCTGATTTAATCAGTCGGTCACTTTCATCTATATTAGCCACAGTTTCATTTTGTGTGAATCGTGAGTGACTTTATTGACCCTTAAGTGCAGTGATAACTAAAATACAGCGAGTGTCGTGGCTGTCCTGAGTATGGCATAGCAGTCGCTGGTGCAGTGGGTTCAAGGCGTAACTTAATCTCCTGAGGATCTCAGAAGCTGTTTGGGAAGCACCACAGCTGCAATATACGGTCTGTCAGTAGGTGTCAGTAACGGTAATAACAGACTTTGCTTTGAGCCAGGTTCAGGTTGCTTTTCACAATCTGTTTATCTTCTGACAGTCACTTATCAGTGCTGCTGTTTTTCATATAAATAGCAGGATTTACTGTATCTATCTGCAGGTATGCTAACCAAACAACTTGGTCTTGTTTCTTATTGTGTGTTGTGCAAGTGCGCCCCCTGGAGGACACTATTCTTTAAGCATTCAGCCTGTCTTTCCCCTTGGTCTGGTGCATTGTGCCCTGGGATAACAGTTTTATTTACAATACCACACAATTTATATGCCTACCCTTGTCTCTCAATATAAACACCCAGCGTCAGACTTGTATCTGCATCCATACCTGTCACTTTTTCTGTCGCCCAGCTGAAAGGCCAGAAATCCAAGGATGCTAAGGAGAAGTCCAGCCCAAGCCTCAACGGTCTGAAGACCCAGAAGAAGAAGAAGCCTCCGGATGCAGGAGGTACAGCACAGCATGGGTTTAGGTGACCTGCTGCTCTCTTGACGTTGTCATATAGCATAACGACAGAAGGTACAGTACTGTCAAAGGCAGCCAAAGAAAACAATCATTGCTATTTTTCTGGGGAATAGGTGCAAATATGCTGGAAAAAATATACGTTAGAACATACGCAAATTAGCAGTTAGAGGAGAGGGGTAAGGAGTACGAGCTGAGTCAGCGTGCCGCCGCACCCACCACATGTCCAACCAGCTCGGGAATGAGAACCCGAGTGCAAACGTGGAGGGTGATACCGCAGCACCACATTAGTTCAAATGGAGTCTTTTCCAGTGGTTGGAGTCTCAATTCTGCCACCAATCCCTAAACTTTCCCTGTACGTTGGAGGACCTGCTTGCAAGGCTGGATGTAGGTTAACATCTTACCCAGGATGAAACAATTGCAGGTTAAGGGCTTTGCTCAAGGGTCCAACAGAGAGGAAACACCCCTGGCATTCACAGGATTCAAACCAGCAATCTTCTGGTAGCCTCAGACCCACCACTCCACCCATTAACAGTAACATGATAAAAAAAACAAGAATTTCTACTGTTTTCCAAAATCTGATATGTTGTTGGATGGCTAGATGAACAGCAAAGCTCTCCTCAGGAGCATCTCAGCCACTCCATTTATTAGTTAAATTTCACTGTCAGCTCTCAATTAAGTAGTCATATATCTCAGTGCGGTAATTGATTAGGAATTAGAGTACCTGGAGAAGGCAACACAGAGAGAACATGCAAACTCCATATACATGGAGCAACGCCAGAGACTCGAACCCTGCTCCCAGAGGTGTGAGGGAACAGCACTAATTACTACACCGCTGTGCCACCCCTTTCACACCAACAGGAAAACATAATTTTCTGTGAATCCCTAAGACTTTTGCATTGTACTGTGTATTACCACTTGATCTTAAGGCCCTGTTATCTGGTTATGGCTTTGTGTGTTTTCAGCAAAATGGTTTAAATAGGGACCTCAGCGGCAGATCTTGTAGGACGTGGCTGAACCTGCTTGCAGAGTTTTAGAGCGTGTGATTGTGCTGGTTGCAAACTGCTTTGTTTGGACCTCAGCAGCCACCGTATCCCTGAAGAAAAAGGCCCTCTTGCTGGAGGAGATCCGGCAGCTCAAGCAGCACAACGCAGAGCAGTCTGTGCGCCCAGCGACACCAGAGCGCCAAGATGCAGAGGCCGGCGACGGCTTGCCTGGCTCCATCCCGAGCCTCCCGCAGACGTCCCTGGACAGGAGGGAGGAGAGCAGAGCCTTGTCGTCGTCAGAGCAGGAGCAGGACGAGGAGGGGAAGGCCACACAGCTGGAGGAGAGCCTCATAGCCAATGAGGAAGGGGAGAAAGAGGAGCACTTCACTGAGTCGGAACACGAGGAGGAAGTGGAGGATGAAGGGACAGAGTATGAACTTCAGACAGAAGAGACTGAGATCACCGACGGACATCTGCCTCTCCCAGCTGCCCTTTCTCTGGAGAGGTGCGTTTCATCTAAGTTCTTATCAACATCAGACCCAACCACAGGTCTTGTTCTTAGATCATCACCCTACTCAGGTCATTGGTTCCCTGCAGACTTTTTGAGGGGTGGGTGCTCAAAGCCTTTGACCTACAGTACACTCTATCTTTAAATACAACAGAGATACACACTTTATCTTCAGAAGGAGGCACTTAAAATTGTTTGGGCAAACTTTGTGCCTGCAGTTTGTTGATTTCTGCCTCTCACAGACCTGTCAATACAGGTGATCAGGATCATTAGATCAGGGCTAGTGGATGGGTTTGAAAACATGGGTCAACATTTACTTGTCATTAGAAAAAGGTCCCCGGAGCATATCGGGGTGGGAAGAGGTTTGGGAACAGAATTTGGAAGTTGTGAAACTTTATTTTCAAAAGATGTTTTAAAGTGAGCGTTTATATTTTGGAAGGTAAATCCTGAGACCCTGACGAACCACCAAGTATATAAAGCACTGATAGGGGAAGCTTCATAGAAGCTGGCCTGTAGCACTGTAGCTGGGGTCTCACCCGGGCATCCTACCCCACAGCCACGAGGCCCCTGAGGCTGGCCCCAAGAGAAGGGTCACTGCGGGGGTCCTGGGTGAAGAGGAGGCCCACAAAAAGAGTCGCGTGGAGGAGAAAAGCAAGAGTCCAGAACCCGTGGAAGACGAGGTGGAGCCAGAAGAGCAGAAGGAGGATGAAGAGAAAGATGGCGAGGTCTTACTAGAGGAGTACGTCATTGGTGAGCTGCAGACGCCTTTTTCAAATGGCTGTGAAGGGGCGGGGCCACAGGGCCACTGGCCCTAGCTGAAAGCTGATTGGCCCTCAGAGTGCTCCTCCCCATCACTCATTGATTTATCATTGGCTAATAATAAAGGTACTCTTCTGTATTAATTATGACCCCTCTAATCCCCCCCTCACCTAACAAAATTCTAGATCTAGTTAGTACCATGAATAGCATAATGTGTAGAAGGCAACCAAATCGGACTCTGTACACATCTGTCCACTGGTTTTGGTGGAGACATTCCAGTGAGGACAGAGTACCAAAAAAGACTATGGTGTTTCATCCGAATGCTAATGTAGTGTGGTGTACTGCTTGTGGCTTCAGAACAGTCATTGCTCCAAGTGAGCAGTGATCACAAATTTCTACAATGTCCCTCAAATGAACTGTGAGTCATGAGTTACCGATCTGCCCTGTCTGTTTCAAACCGTGGGTTGAGCCTCATTTTGGTCATATATGGTTAAACTTTGTACTGCGTGTATATATAGGCATGCTTTGTACCTCATCACTTTAATGTTCCCTAGATGGCTGAAGCTATTGTTCCTTATCTTCCCGTCCGTCTCACTCCTCCTTTCCGGAACCTTTCAGACTGCAGCCCCCCCCCACCCGCCCCCTTCGATCACCGGATCGTGTCGGCCAAGCACAACCAAATCTCCAACTTCTACGCCGTAAACCGGGAGGAGATCCTGGGAGGGTGAGAGGCTTTTGTTATGTCAGTGGAACCAAATCCCCAAGACACAATATATGAAAAGGGGCATCAGTTTTGGATGCGGGGGAGGGGGGAGCGGTGGGGGAAGGGAATCTAATCCCAATACAGACAAGTTTCCTTTCCCATGGTGGGTAAGTGCAGAGTAAAGGCTGTTTATTTATATACTGACCCCCTCCACCATACGTTCTGTGAAACCCTAACCCCATGCTGACTCAGATAATCAGCCAGTGATAATCCATTTCTTCAAAGAGAAGCTGCCAGCCTCTTCTTCATTTAAGAATCTGCAGTTCCTTCTTTCAGGGACTTTTAGATGACTTTTCTCACACTCGGGGGCAGATGGTCGTTTATAGAAAAAAAAACCTCTCACATTAGCTGCCTGTTTTGTCAGACACGATTGGAATGCTTTGAAAGAATGTTATACATATTTAGGTTGAGCCGGTTTGTGTGAATCGAGGTGTAAAGCAGTGAAAGTGGACCAGCCCCAGATGTCACTGCTTTTGTATGGAGGAGATGAGAACTTAACATGTACTTTTATTCACAGGGGTCGGTTTGGCCAGGTTCACAAATGTGTTGAAAACTCATCTGGTCTCACCCTGGCTGCCAAGATCATCAAGGCAAGAACTCAAAAAGAGAAGGTAAGCATTGTCTTTGTGCTTGTGTCGGAATCGTCACATGACCACACACATGACCATATGTGGCCGCACATGTGACCATTCCTGGATAACATTATAAGAAATCAAGCATGTTTAATTGTTCTGTATCATCACAGACTGTTTGAATGTGCATCACCTCCACCTATCACCTCCATCTATGCATCTAAAGGCTGATTTGTACTTCTGTATAGAATCTACACTGTAGGTATGGACAGAGGTGGAGATTTCAGTTCCAGAGAGTACAAATCCAGACCAAGATTTCGTTCAACCAACCACTTGAGTATAAAGAGTCACAGTCACAGAGGACTCAACTGGTCGGCCGAAACAAAACTTTGTTCTGGATTTATACTCTCTAGACCTGAGATCTCCACCTATGGGTGCAGCATAGTCATGTCATGTGACTACATGTCGCGGTGACATAAACCACAACAACTGTGATTGGTCCTCTTGATTGCATCACACTTCCTCCTACGCAAATGTGATGTTTGTTTCCAGCTGGGGGGATTCCAGCATAGGACCAGCTGTGTTCGGTTCCTTGCTAGCCTGCTGGCACGGTCGCAGCCAGTCGCGCTGCTAAAATGAAACAGGGTCGCAGTCGTTCATGCTAGGGGTGCGTGATTTTGAGAAATCTCAGATATCCAGATGTGAGGCAAAAAAGAAGTCATGAATACGTTTTCACACACCCCATGAGTGATTAAAACAGCATGGATGCAAATGACTATAACCGGCTCGCAGATCGCATGCAGAGCTCACGCAAAAGCATCAGTGGTGAACTGTAAACTGGACTTTAAACATATAATAATTAATCTTGAAAGGGACCAATCACTAAAATTGCTAAACCTGGCAATTTTTGTTTCCTATAATAAAGTAAAAATGTTTTAGTAAACACCCCGTACTTTGCGAACTCGCATTTTGATGTAATTGCGGAGCGACGCAGCCCGCACCAGGTGCCCACAGTGGTATAGGTGACTTGCGTGGGCCGTGGTGTGAGCCATGCATAGACTGGGCCTTAACTGTGAATCTGCTGCTCACAGGAGGTGGTGAAGAACGAGATCCAGGTCATGAACCAGCTCAGCCATGCCAATCTGATCCAGCTCTACGCAGCTTATGAGTCAAGACATGACATCATCTTAGTCATGGAGTAGTAAGCATCCTGTTTATTGGTGAAAATAAATTTACTTCCTTTTGTGGGATCTTTGGTTACCCAATAAATTGTCATATCCTTCAGCTTTATGACATCAGGCGGGCATAATCTGTGGCACAAAAACATTCTAGTCATTTCCACAGTGCCATCTAGTGGGGGGGGGGTCATCCCACCAGCAATTGGCATGTTATCAGCCCTGTTTCGTTTCGTTAGTTAGCTTGATCAGAAAGGTAGCCTCCTCTTGTAACTGAAAAAAAAGTGTATTATTAACTTATTACATAGGTGATGATCGGGTCTCTCTGTGCTGGGTGGCATGATGCTTCATCCTCTCTGTGCAGTGTGGCAGGAGGTGAACTGTTTGACCGCATCATCGATGAGAACTACAACCTCACCGAGCTGGACACGGTGCTCTTCATCAGACAGATCAGTGAGGGCTTGCAGTACATGCACCAGAGGTACATTCTGCACCTGGACCTGAAGGTGAGGTGCCACACCACACCCCACACCCGATAACCAAGTCTGAGGAACACTATCATGGCCTGTCTTCATAGTGCGTCTGACTCCCCTTTGGTTGACTTAACTCCATATTTCCTTTTGCAGCCTGAGAACATCCTGTGTGTGAGCAGAGAAACAAGCAAAATAAAGATCATCGACTTCGGCCTGGCGAGGAGGTGAATGAAACCTCTGATGGCCCCTTTTGGTTGTTACTCCTAATATGTTTTCCAGAGCAGCGACCAGTATTTACTCAATTTAACTGGATGTTCTACATCAGCACTTATTCCTGTTGAATACTGTGTGTTTGATATAGCAGGTAACTGGTCATCATAATTATGTGGTTCACCTAAGTATCTTCTTCGCTTAAACGAGCGTTCCAGCTAGATATTATGATGCCTCCTTCGCACAGATGTACTTTAAGATCCTCACTGAATCCTCCTATGCTGCCCAATGCAGGTATAAACCCAGGGAGAAGCTGCGCATTAACTTCGGCACGCCAGAGTTCCTGGCCCCAGAGGTGATCAACTACGAGTTTGTGTCATTCCCCACAGACACATGGAGCCTGGGAGTCATTACCTACATGCTGTGAGTGATGCAGCCCGGGTTGCCCACTGACATGAACCATGAGTGGGGGAGGGGACACACACAGATACATTGAGGGGACAGTAAATCCATGATATTCCAAGGCTTTATTCACTAACTCTTAATAACCCATTTTGAGCGCATACAGAACACTGTACTCTTGGAATATTTATGTGAAGACGTGACATTGGATAGTTGTCACAAACCAAGGCAACTGGTTCATTGATTTAAGTACCACTTTGCAGTAAGACAACCCTTATGAAGGGTTTATGAATGGTATATAATCAGGTTACCAATTAGGTTGTAAGACTTTGTAAGTCATTAATAGACAATTATAAACATTATAGTGCAGTGTTTTTTAATTAATGAGTTACTACCATTTATAAGTGCCAAAAGGAAGCCTTATTGTAAAGTGGTGCCTTTTTTATACAAGGCTATTGTTTCATTTGTTTATACAAGGCTATTGAAATGGCCTCCTGGAGAAGAGAGCCCTTACACATAGCGATGCAGATCTTTCAGCATTGTGACATTGTAGAACTGCTTCTCCAATGTTGCCACCTGCTGGCAGGCTCAGCGGACTGTCGCCCTTCCTCGGAGAGGATGACAATGAGACACTGAACAACATCCTCTCCTGCAAGTGGACCTTTGAGGACGAGGAGTTTATGGATATCTCTGACGAGGCCAAAGATTTCATCACCAGGCTTCTAGTCAAGAGCAAGAGGTAAGTCTTATTGGTTTTTAAGGGCACTGCCCTTAAATGGCTGCGGCGATGAACATGATCACCATCAGACCTGCAGTGGAGGTCACAGCTATCTTATCTGGTGACTATGGTCGAGGCGGCTGGGACTTTGCTAGTTTGTATGTCTTTAGCAAGTCAACACTATATTTCCTGGGCTGTGACAAGGTCCAAGTTTCACTGTCACTTACCCTGGAACACAATGAGATTCTTGTGTTGCAGTTGAGGGTGGGGCTTCACGAGTTTGGACAAACAGTGTGCAGTGCAAGACAAGATAATGCAGGCAAAGCAGTGAAATATAACAATGAGTAAACAAATACTCATATATCACGGTATGAAATAACAAATGGAACATAGCATAGAAATATAAATAAGGATAGAGTTCAGCTCGTGAGTCTCCTGAAGGTCCAAGCTTGGTATGGTGGTCCATGTCTATTTGCCTGACTTCTTAGCTGGAGGATGAGTGCAGCAGAGGCACTGAAGCACCCCTGGCTGTCAGACCGCAGGCTGCACTACCACCTGCACAAAAAGGTATGCGTGCCTGCACTGCACCCTCACGCCCCTCTGGGAAAAGCATGCTTAGGGTGGCTGAGCTGCTCGCTGAGGCTAACTGCAGATCTCTCTCCAGAAAAACAAGTGCCATTCATCCCACACACCTCCTTCTGGGAACAGCTGATCAGGTCGGTTACCGTGTCATAAATGTTTAAAGTGTTTAAACAGCAACAGAGTCCAGTGATGCTATAAAGATAATTCGATTAGATTGGATTAAATCCAGCCACGAAGAAGTTAACAGCGGGCACAGCTAAGCAAAAACTTAGCTTCGATGACTGCTGATCTGGTAACGCCAACATCTAATTCGACAAAGCTAAACCACTAAAAATGTAGCGGAAGCTAACGATAATTACTAACCACTGACTTTTATTAAAAACTGACCTAGAGAGCTGTAATGTGAAAATGCTGTAACTTAGACTTAGAGCTTTCCAGAACAGTACTGTATAGCGTGCCAAGATCAAATGATGATCAAGGTGACCTTGCAGTCAACATTCAACATACAGTTGATTTACTGTAAACTTGAAGACTTAGTGAACTGAGCAAAATACCCTTATAGTAACGTATAGTACTTTGCCTCTGTACGGGACGCTTTTCGTGTTTCGCCACCCGTGTTGACAGGTTATGGCAGCCGCGGTGCCCACGCGAGTCTCCTCCTATGTGTGGCACGCACCTCTCGGCAGTGGTGCGCTATCTAGATCAGATCTAGATCTAGGTCAGAGCGACGCCTTTTTGTCATGCATGTGGTAAACATGCAAAAACAGACAATTAAAAGATATGTCGATAGTCATACTGACATCATACTTCAAAAATTATATAACTCACATCTTTCACCACAGTTTCAATGCCTAGGCTATGCACTAAGTAATCTAAAATAATTTATATTTTCAACATTTTTCTAATCGCATTTATTAAAGTAGAAAGTGGAGGTTAAATGTGCAATGTATACTCAGAGTAGGAAACCCAAATGTAGGCTGTAATCATATTATGTTGATAAGAGAGTACAACATTGGATAAAGCGCAGTAGTTTTCGGGTGCTCTCAGTTGCCATGAAATGCTAATCCTTTGACGAAAAACTTTGCTAATTACTGTTCCTGTAGCTCAACAAGTAGAACACTGTGTTAATGCAAAGGTTGTGGGCTCATACTGTACCAGAGTGGGCACACATAACGTTAACCTTAACGTTAACATAACGTTAACCTTAACGTTAACATAACGTTAAGTGGCAGGTACTTCATACTGTCCTATTTCTTGTCACAAGCATTCACTCTGTGCCTCCTGTTTGTGTCCTATATTGCAGATAATCTTGTGTATAATTCTGCATTCAGCCATTATATTAATTTATAATTTGTTTGTAATTTATTCCTATTATACTTGTTGAAGAGTAAGCAATTTTTCTTAAGCTGTCTGTGTGCCCAAGGCATTTACCTATTTTCTCTTTGTCTCCTTCACATCAGGACTACAAATCGACGGCCCTGTAAGCACGTGGGCCCCGCCCCCCTGGACCAACACCACTGTACCCAAACACACCTGCCTCTCCGCCATGCATCATCATGGGCTCATCTGGTCTTTGGTGCAGTTCCGCCGCAGTGAAGGTGCCAATCCCAGCGATATGGCAGTCAACGCATGATAATTTACTGACGAGCCCCCCTCCTCAGTGGCTATGGTGCAAAAACAACCGCGAACCACTCGAGTATCTCAAAGAAACGTCACTGTTTTTAAACATCCAGGTCTATAAGCAAATATTAAACATAAACAGCTAGTGGCGCAAACAAAGCTATACCTGGTGACTTAAGCACTTCTATTAAATGGAGACGTTGATCAGTGTTTAGCCCAGTTCATTTATTCATTTATTTATTTGCATTTATTCGTTTAGCAGCTGATTTTGTCCATTTCAGTCTTTTGTGTTTAATGTGTAGGAATGAATCTGAATTCCTCTGAATTGCACCCGCAACAACGTCTGCCAATGTCTGCCTTTACTTGTGAGCCGAATGCCCTTGATCCCCTGGGTTCGACTTGGTACATCAGACTGGAGAATTTAAAGTGTGTAATGGGTCTAAAAATTCATCAGTAATTAATTACATTTTTGGTCATTTCAAGTGTTGTGTGCAATTTCTAAGCAGTACATTGACGTTACTGATTTTGACATTGTTTCCTTTGATTTTGAATTCTTAGATTAACAAATGGGTATAAAAGTTTTTTATTAAATCCCCAATGTAATAAATAAATGTAAATAAATTGCATTAAATGTTTTTAGTGCGTATTTCAACAAACGAGTGCAATCAGATTTGTTTTTACGTAGCGTGTGCGCTTCATAGTAAACGTAAGTAATTCTTTAATTACACAAAGCTGTATTGATCTAACTGAATGCTGTATGTGTAATTTTAAATGATCTTTTTTTTATTTTTGAAACTTTCAATCTAAAAATGTAGTCTTATACTTTGCCGTTGTGTTGCTTTTATGTAGCTCTGTTAGAAATTTTAATATAATTAACAAATCATCAGACATTGTCATTTGTTTATATCTGCGATTTGATATCAAGACATATTTGGTATTCCCCTTTTAACGTCATGAAAGATGGCATAGTATTTTATTTCTGAATCTTTGTTTTTGTCCTTTGTTCATTTTTGTACTTTGTCTTAAAATGCTTAAATATTTTTTAAGCGCATAAAAAATGAACCAGTTAAGAGAGACATAGTTTCTAGAATACTTGAAGACTTTTTGATTTCGCCTTCACTAGCATTGCAGAGGAATTAATTATTACCTTAGTCTTTGTGTTAGATTTTCTCTCCCGTTGAAATGCAAGGTTAACTTATTACTTCAAGAGCGTGATTTGTGTGAGTAAGGAGTCTCCCTGGAGGACAGTTCATTCATAGTACTGTAATGTGACACCCAGATCACTGTTAGAAAAGACTGAGTACTGTGACTCGTGTCTTTCTCTTACTGGTTCAGCAATGATGACGTTATATGCTGTCAGATCGGATGTGTTAATATTACCCGAGAATGGGCTGAACTGAACGTCTGCCCGTGAAGTTGGTTTCGGGAGTGCCAGTCAACCCCTTAGGCTATATCTGGGGGGGGGGCATCCTAACCAGTTAATTTCACTTTGACTCAGATTGGCGGTGGCAGCAGTGATGCTTTTCCAGGGAGCCACATGTGCTTTGACTGTTACTGACTTTAATCAGGAATATTTCCTTGTAATTGTGAATTGGCGGCAGTTACAATGAAATACTAAGTTTCATATTTGCAACTATCTTCAGCTTTTGCTTGTAAATGTCCAATGACTTTCCGTGGGGCCAGTGAAACCTCTACTTCAAAGGGGAGGGGCTCTGAAATGCTGGCCGAGGCTCACATTATGGGATTAACTCACGTCATGGTCATACCTTACCAGCTCCCTTTAGATGCCGAGCTGCCAGACGTGACACTGATGCTCCCTTCCTGAGCACAGGGATCCTCCTTGGGTCTTTAGTCATTCTCAAGGACACGAGAAACCTGTCTGTGGGGGCATCTTCCCCTGAAAGTGCCTTTGAAAGCAGTGTGTTTTAACACAGTTTGAATATTATTGATGCCCTCTTCCTGTTAGCCTCTGTTTTACTACTCATGTCTAGATTCAAGATTGTAGTTTGACTCCCCGGCTTTTACAGTTTACTGCCTCGGTTTTGTTTTTGTCTCTCGAATCCCGTTTCTTCTCTTCCAGATTCCAGGCGGCAGATTGTGTGTCAGGGTTTCCAAGTTTTGAGTTTCGTTTCCTCACCTTCCACGAAGGCTTTACACTATCTAGCTTAACTCTGGTTTAAGGAAATTTCCTGCTCCATCATTTAGAAGTTGATGTGACCTGTTTGCCTGCTTCTACAGGACTGTCACAGAAAATTAGAATATTGTGATAAAGTTCTTTATTGTCCGTAATGCAATTAAAAAAACAAA
>JABFDZ020000001.1:20191071-20203247 GCA_019775955.2 Pollimyrus isidori
ACGCCACTTCACCTTCTGTTGATTTTGAATTATACCTCCTCCGTTTGGTCACTTGAAGGTATGATGCTTAGTGTCCAGCACATCTAGTGCATTGTACTGGTCTGTCAGAAATTGCTCCATGGCAAATGAACTGGGGTGTTACTTCAAACTTAGCATCACGTTTACTCGCACCTGACACGAGATTCCCCCAGTTCAGAAGTTCAGAAGTACAGCACAGAAGCACACGGGCTCAAATCTTACTCGTTGTCGTATTTAAAATGACTTTATTAAAACTTAAATGTACTGCTGAATAATAATTTAAAAACTGCATATTAATGTTGGTCACCCCCCCCCCCCCCCCCCATGCAAACTAAACACATTCTCGGGGAAAAGAAGGTCTCCTGTCATTTAACCCCAGCTTGCTGATCACCTCATTGGCATGGCTCCTATTGCTGACCATTTTCCACCATCTCTGGGTTAGCCTGTGCTGAATTATGTTGATATTGGATTACCTTAGTTTTTATGTATGTGTGCTTGAGTGAGGAAACCTAATCAGAAGGAAAAGAGGGTAGTTTTATGTTTCCACAAAGTTCCCACAAGAGTTTTTCTTCCATTTTGAGTGTGAATGCCAGTTGTTCTTTTGGTTCACCTGTAGACTATCGACTGTGGATATATATATATATATATATATATATAAAATATTTACGAATATTCTGTAGGACTTTCAGAGCAATTTTTTTATGTGTTTTGATTCCTGTAATGCCTAAATGTTGTAAAGACCACGAGATGTGCACAGCGTGTGTGTTTTACCCAGTATTTGGAAATGGATATATGAATTACATTTATATTACATTTATAAAATAGCACCTGGATTGGGGCGGGGGGTCATTTTGGTGCTCAGTAATCTAACCAAAGGGCTACTTCTCCTGCAGTTAAAGTTATGACTTAACTGTGAACCTGCCGCCTGGGAGGCGAAGAATGTACTGTACTGCCTGTACTTATTTCTCTTGGCTTGGAGCTCTGTGGTCCAGCCTGAAAGGGTCACTCAGCCCAGCTGGTAGTTCCAGTCGGACTTGCCAGACACGTCCTGTAATTTGGATGAGAAGTCCACCATCGCCATGTAATGCAAATAGGTTACACTGAAACATTTCCAGTATACCTTGTTTAGCGTAATTTACCTTTCAAATATGCTAAAACCCTCATTTGTTAGTTGGTTTTAAAAACCTAAATAAGATTGGAGAAAATAGTGTGTGTGTTATCCATTATTTGGAAATGGGGGGGGGGGGTGTATTTTGGCGCTTAAAGGGGAAGAAATATTAGGTCAGGGGTGTTCAGTCATATCCACAAAGGGCCAATGTTTATGCAGGTTTTCGTAATAACCTTTAGGTCAGTGGTTCAAATCCAGGTGTGAGGCCAATCAGTCCTCTAATTAGTAATCTAATTAGGGCATTGCAGCGAAAACCCGCACACTCAGCGGCCCTTTCTGCGTAAGACCGGCCACCGCTTTGCTTGGTTTTTCTTGCGCGTACCTCGTGCGCATCTCGCGCGGAGAGTCTGGCGGCATAACCGTGTTAGTTACGAGCACGGTGGAGACCTTCCCGACAGGGGTTCGATCGAAGGGCTGCTTCTCCTGCGGTTAAAATTATAACTTCACTAAGAACCTGCCGCCTGAAAGGCGAAGAACGCAGACTGTGAACTCGAGCAGGACAGTGGCGCCGCGACCATTACGTTACAGTCGTCCCTAATTGGGCGTGTGAGGTACGATTTGAAAATCGGAAGCATCGGTAGAAATGTCTGTTTCCAGAAAATTCCAGCAAGATAAACGCGAAGTAGGTTGGATACAGATCTATAGATCGGTGAATATTTTAATGTCGTATATAGTTAGATAAAATATTTTTTACGCGGCAGATTTTGCAAAATGTTTGTAATATGCTCGCCAGAAAGTTAATGAGTAGCAATGTAGGCCCAGTAAAAAAAATCATTAGTTTATCATCCCCGCCCGTGTGGCGAATTTAGCCCGCATCGATTTTTTATTTTATTTTTTAAGTGTATTTTTCTGTGTAAATTCCACTGCCAGTGTTCACAAATTCTGAATGAAACATAAAAAAAAATATATTTAATTTTCGTATTAATTTTGCAGATCAGCCCATGTCATACATCTGTTGCTGTTCCTTTTGTTTACTGTTGATGTTGAAAACTTATCTTCCGTTATCTTTTTTTCTAAGAAATAAAAATAAAAAAAAATTCACCCTCCCTCATCACTTGCTTCTGATTGAAAGGATGATAAACTAATGTTTTTTTTTTTTTTTTTACTGGGCGTTAATAGCACCTTTGCCCCAGGATATTTTATGCTGTTTTGGAGCTACAATCAATCCTAGTATAGTATCTGCATATCTCGGCCTCGTTGCTTTAAGCGATTCTGTGAGCAGTGCAGTATAGCCAGCTTGTGGTATTCATGGAATGGAATGTTTTTGTCGCACAGTATAAAGTACACAGTGTCCTATGTAACCGGCCTGTATTGCCTGTACTGCCTGTACTTATTTCTCTTGGCTTGGAGCTCTGTGGTCCAGCCTGAAAGGGTCACTCAGCCCAGCTGGTAGTTCCAGTCGGACTTGCCAGACACGTCCTGTAATTTGGATGAGAAGTCCACCATCGCCATGTAATGCAAATGGGTTACACTGAAACATTTCCAGTACTGTATATCTTGTTTAGCTTAATTTACCTTTCAAAAGTGCTAAAACCCTCGTTGGTTTGTGGGGTTTGAAAATCTAAATATGATTGTTTTAAAAAATGGTATTGCCAAGTTTTGGAGAAAATATGTTCATAGTCATGGTACATCTTAAGAGACATGAACGGTATTACAGTTAGGAGAGTGGTAAGTTTCCACTTAGTCTCTGGCTGGATGAAGAGCCTCATGGAAACATTTTCATGGAGTGGAGTGTCCCTCTGTGGAAACCCTGTCCTGGTGGCTACACGATACTGTCCAGGCCCGCTCTGTGAACACTTGCTGTATGTACTTACAGCTTACTGATGGTTTTAAGGCACGTTGAGTAATAAATCTGTAGCCAGGCAGGTGATATTGCTTGTTGTCATGATCATGTGACAGCTGCTGTGATTTCAAGCTGAACCCTTCCATTTCAAGCTGTTTTTTCTTCCTCTAGCTGATGCCCTTCTCTCTGTGTATGCAGTCAACTTCCTTGCCCAGGCTTTTATTCAGACACAGCACTGCTGCCCTAAGATGCCCCTTGAATCCAATGACCCGGTGCTTTCAAGGCCCTAAGTAGCCCTTTCAAGAAGGAGAGTCCACTACCTGTTGACATCTAGAAACTTTATTAAAGAGGGGTCGGTTTGAATTGTGGGACGATTTGAATTGTGAGTTTCGAATCTCGTCTCCGGCACCGTTTGTGGAATTGTTATGACAATACAGTGGTACCTCGGTTCTCAAACTCACTAGAACTCGAATTTCTTGAAAGTCGAACAAACCAGTTTGACCTAGAACTTGATTTGAATATCAGAATTTGAACCGTGAACGCTGACCTAATATAAATTGTACGCACCAGGAAATACAATTCTTACTTGGATGCCTCCTTCACAGACTGGACGCTTAACCAAATAAAGCAGCGCAACGTTACAGTAACTAACAATAAATAAACCACTACCTTCCGTGTACTATTGGAGCCTTTATGTCATTTATTTAAACTTTATTTTACCAGGTAAATTAACTGATAACCAGTTCTCACTGCTTTAAGTGATATATATATATATCACTAAATGTATATGTATGTATAATATATATAATATGGGTGTAATTTTTGGGGGGGGCGGGAACAAATTAATTGATTTAATTAATAGGAAGCTGAGGAAACTGGAGCTGTGAATGATGTTTACAGATGTGGGTTTTCGTTTCGGATTTATTGTGCCTATTTTGTTTTAAATAGGAACCAATGACTCAAACCTGGACTGTTAATTTTCTTGCCGACTGAGGTGCCTTAAAAAATAAGTATGGCATAAATTAAACATCCACGTGCTAGAACCTGCGACCTTTTTGGTTTTTACTTATTTTGGCCCATAAGTGCTTCACGAGGGTTATGCTGTAGTATGTTGGAACTAAATGTTTAAAACAAAATCCTTTTTTTTCCCCACTCTTGTGTCAGAGCCCCCCCCTGTTTTTCAGAATGAGGTACGGTAGCTTCATCAGAGCTTTGAGGCTGAAAGTCTCTCCCGGAAACTGGGGCAGTTATGATTGAGTTCCTGTTATTGACTCTTGCTCCACTGAATGCCAGGTTTGGCTGGATGGAGTTCAGCATGCAGCACTGCGGGTACCTTATGTGAGAGGGCTCCATGGAGCACTGAACGCTCGTTCTTTCTAAACTTAGGCCTCTTTTCTTCCCCCCTAGTTTTTTGCTTTCTCCCTTGACCGTCAAAAGGGTAAAACTTATAGCTTTTCTTGATCCCTGCCAGACTACCTATGATAGACCAATATGACGGCAGGCCCCTCCTAGAAACTGAAATTCTAATTAACGTGATTCACCGACTCTTTGCTCGTGTAGAAGCAGTGTTTTTTGCGCAAGTGACCCTCAAGGCAATACGCAGGTGCCAGTTCTTCATTGGCCGTCCTCCTGCATCCTTTCATCTTGTGCTGGATAGAGATCTGGCCGGAGACTGTGTGCCTGTCAAATATTTATCCCCGCCAAGTGAAGTCAGTGACAGGGAAATGAAAACTATTCACACAGGGAATCAGTGGTTGACTGGGTGTCCTTCGTTGGGTCAGACTCTGCTGGTTGTGCCCCCCACCACAACCACCATAATGGCCCAGTTCCCCTTTTCAGCTTTACCCCTTGGCCATTGCGCATGGGAGACCAGTGATGTATTTTGTAGTAATACCTGTAATATTATAAAGGCCTTGTACTTAAGTGTGGAATTTAGTATTTAGAACAGCATCTGGTTTTATATTACGTGACTTGCTCTTCCTTACCTCCCTAAGGAATCGTGCACCATTCCGATATAAATCCTGAACCTTCTGTGTAAAAGTGCTGACTGCAGCATCAAACCAGTGTGTTTAAGTGACTCATACACGGAACTGTAGACTCACAGCTAGCCACCTGTTCTGAAGTTAAATTTAATGTTTGTCTACCTTGTAATTAAAAAATTATGGCAGACCATCTGGTTTTTCTTAGGTTTGAATTTGGTAGTGTGGTTACCACCTTGTTAGGGTGAATGCTCGTTAGTCTTGTAAATCACCTGCACCTGAGTTGTGCAGTTTGAAAGGCTCAGTCATTTGAATATTTATCCCATGTATTTATGGGAAGGAGCTGGTGTCCCAGAGTTGTTAAACTATACTGATCTCTATTTCCATGAGTAAATTTTGAATACATAGGTTAGGTGACTTTCAATTAAAATTTTCTAACAATTATCAGTAACAAAATGAATAAGCGATATAAAGCAGCTGTTCTGTTAAATATTGTCAATAGTTCAACTGAAGCAGGCCTGTCTGATCTAGTTCTGTGGTTTGTTATGAAGCTTATTCGTTGATGTAAAGTTGGGCGGGTGGGGTTTGTGATATTGAAGATTTTCATTTGTTTTAACTAATTGTTTCAACGTTTCATCCAAAGCAATTCACTGCTTTTACCAATTTCACTAGGGGTGGGAGAAGTATTGATTTTCAAGATTAATTCCAAACCTGGTTTTGTCTTTCATGTCGATTTCACCAAATTTTAAGATTGATCTTGTTAATTTATGCCTTTTCCCCCGAGAATATTTTCACTGAATTTCACTTGTATCATTCCTCTTATTGTATAGGTGGAGCTACTCTTTCTCTCACTAATAAGGTTGCCACACTACTGTGCAATCGCTTCACAACGCCATTCTGGTGCATTGTCATTTATGGTAATGGGGCGTTCTGAGCCAATGAACGCAGGTAAATCAAGATAAGTTAGGCTTCATTCTGGCACCAGTCATTTTCAGTATGCTGATTATGGTGACGTGAGAACATTATATAAAAGCCCAGTCAAATAAAATAAAGCAAACCATGTAAGGAGTGACAGGGTGTTATTGGATGTGATATGCCGTCAGTTGTGAGAATAATGTTCATTATGCTTTTTTCAAGCATCATGGGTAACAAATGAAAATAATGCAAATGAAAGCAACGGAAATTGTGCATTTATAATTTATCTCTGGTTGGGTACAAGAACTGCAGAGGGAAGAGTGTGACCGAAATATTTAGTTGTATTCACGGTTTATTCATGTACAAGAATAAATTTTATGCTGCCTATATATTCTGTTTCACTATCTCATTTTTGTCATGCAATGGTAAATGAAGCGATTGCTTTGCAGTTAGGGCCGTCACAATTATGTCACGAATAGTGATTATTTGGCACATGTGCAATCATCACCAGAGCTTTGGATGACAGGTGACCGGTTTGTCTGGAGTCTGACTTTTAAGTATTGCACAAACGTTTACTTATGCCCACAGTTTGGTAACAGTTTAGTGATGTGCGTAAAATATTAAACATAGATTGAATATTCTAAATGGAATCCAGTCACAATCTAATCGTGAGGTCAGGCCCAATTCCCAGCCCTAAACAGTAGCCGTATATTCCTCTGATAAGATTCTAATTTGTTTTGCCACATATTTAATTTGGCACTATAATCTGAAGTCTTCCTGAGACAAGGCATGTTGTCGACTTTTTATTTTCTTAAATCAGAATACAATTTTTTTCTTGTTCTTTGAAAGACAGGTTGGTTTTGTTTTTAAGGAACTATACCCATGTGTTCATTAAATAATATATACTTTTGTTATGGTATACAAGCCTTTGGCCTGTCTTTAGTGATTTTCATAATTTACTCTGCATTTGGAGGTTTGTGTTCCCTTTAGAGCTGTTTAAACATCTCTCCTAATACGAAAAGCTGCTATATACAACCTGTTTCCAAAAAAGTTGAGATATCGTGTGAAATGTAAATAACAATGCAATGGCTTGCAAATCATGTGTACCCATATTTAATTTAAAAATAGAACAAGGACAACATATCAAATGTTGCAGCTAAGATATCTTGTTTCACGACGACAATATGCTCAACATGAATTTCATCCCAGCCTCACCTCCTCTCTTAACTCTGTAAGCAGTCAAACCTTTGAAAGTGAAATGTTGTCCCATTCTTGCCTGATATAGAATTTCATCTGCTCAACAGTTTGGGTTCTCTCTCTTGTCATATTTTTTGTTTCGTAATGCTCCAGTTTGTGGCTGTATGTTTCACTGGAGGACTTAAATTTCTGGTCAAACTAGAGAGAAACTGATTTGTCTCTGTAAACTATCGGTATCGGCAGGTGGTTAAAAAAATTAGCTGTTATTTACAACCAACAATTTCCTTTAAAATGCTGACTCATATTGCTTTGCACGCCGATGTATTAAACAGGAAAAAAATGCTGCTTGAATGCTGCTTGCTTTTTCAATTTTTTGGGATGCAGTTTATTTTTTTTATTTGGGTGTAGTGTCCCTTAGAAAATATTTAAGCGAACCTCTCAAACAATCAGTATTTGTATTGTTGTCAGTTGTCAAAGCAATCGGCTATCAGTATCAGCCAGAAATGTCCTTATTGGTGCATCATTAATACAAACACTAGGACTTTTCCTGGAATCTAATCTGGCAGCTGACTTCGGAATACAGATAGTGTGTGGGTTGCGTAAAGTCTGATCTAGCTCTACATACTACAGTGTTTTGTTGTGCAGCAAACTGGCTACCAGTCTATTCAGAGTCGGGCCTGACCCTCTGCTGGAATTAAGCATGACTCCATAATGCTGTGTTTTACCAAACCTAAAAAAGAAATTTTCGGGAGGCTTTGACTGTTTCGTTTTGGTCGGGGTTTCACTACAGCAGAGTTAAAAACACTGATGGGAATGAGAGCAGGATGAGATGCAAGTCCCCTGCTGGACAGACCTCCTACTGGCTTATGCTGCTCATATATACTCGGAAAAACGTGTTTGATGTTTCCTCTGTTGTACCGCTAATACCATCTGGGTGTGGACCTTTGGCCGCTGCGGCACAGAAGTCAGCACACCGTCTCTGCCAGAAATAATAACAATAAAACGCAGCATCTGTCTACGTTCATTCCCGAAGATGGATTCCGCACCGTAATGAGATCCGAAGTTCTGAGTGGATTAAATAAGTAGCAGGTTTCACGTCGTGTTTTCGGGTGGCTTCCAACATCTTTACTTGATTTGTATCTACAGTGACCCCTGGAGTGTGTCTTTAAATATGGTACATAACCTCTTTCTCTTTTCAATAAGATGTTTCTAGTTAAATGGGGGGCTGGGATGCGATGACTAAATTCGCAGCTGGGATTTCTTCTAAATCTGTTGTCTGGAGGAATTAGGAGGGCTACTTACGTATATAGCCTGCATTGCATGCAGTGCCCCTATAGGCTGTGCTTTGTAAATGCCTTGCTTTCCATTGCCTGTTGACTTGGGCTTAAACTGCTTAATAAAGGTCAGGTGAATGATGGTATGAACCCATTGCTGATAGTCCATAGGCAGAGTCCTTTCTCTATAACTGACCTATTGCCTGACCTGAGAACCTGGGTGTTGATGTGCTTTTTTTATGGAGAGGATATTTTGCTCATAATGCCCAGTACTGCTGAGCCTAATGCAAAGCTAAACAGTTGGACCGTCTGTCCAGTGCACCGGTGCCAGTTGTGGCCAGATATGAAAACCTCTGGAACCTTTATTTTAATCCGATTTCACGTCCTTCACTTCTATCCCGGTTCACCTTGGTTTTCTGGCTGCCCTACTGTATCATTAAAATAAGGGAGCCACAACAAACGAGGGCTGAACTTGAACAGTGAACCTCCTCATTCCTGCGTTTGCCAGGATGTTACAGTAACAACTTGGCAGCTTGAGAAATGTTCGGTTTTGTGTGTGTGTGTGTGTGTGTGTGTGTGTGTGTGTGTGTGTGTCTGTGCGGAGTGCTAAAGAACGTTATGGTGTGTGGGCAGCTTTCTTGGCTTTACTAACATCTTTTGTAACTGCAGTCTTATGGAGTCCGTATTCAACCTGATGGCTTTTGGCACCAGCCTCTGTCCTGTCCCTGTCCTTGATTATGCAACACTGTGTCTAGGTAATGGTAATGACATCCATTTGTACCTGGAGGTGAATGACCATTACAGATGTGGAATTGCTTTTTTGCACGCAGGCAGGCTTTTCATTTTGTTTGTTGCCTTAGTTTTCCGATTTGGTGCTCTGAATGTGGTGCTCTGAACGTTTCCTTCCTAGACATCGTAAACTTTTTCTCCCTCCAAAAATGTGCTTTTCCTCTATTGCATTGTTTTCCTTTCCTGCTTTTTAATTTGCACGGGAAGTCAGAGGGGTGTCTGATTTGGGGGACTTAATAAATATGAAGATACAGAAAAGGGCAGTTGCCGCAAGCCAGAAATTTTCTTTCCTGCATGTAATTACATCTACAGGCCAGTAGGGGGAGCCATGTAATGCATGTGGTATTTCCCCTGGCGATTTTTCTGTTATTTTGTATCGTGATCTGTTTATCTGTAACTTTATAGTTTCTCCGAATTTTTATGGGATTTCAATCAGTCACACATAAAAACCCCTTAGTCCTAATTATCAGTAATTTTTTCTTTAAAAAAATGGTATTGTTAAAATAAATTAAATTGAATTTATTGCATCTCATACTTGATAATGTACCTGTGATAGTTAAATCTAGGTCCACTTTATGAATTGAATTGGGATCAATCTGTGTCTGAAACCTTAAAACCATTGTACTGATGACAGGATTTTTGTGTACCTGAAACGTTTTGGAAATCTCTGCCATGAGATGAAACTGGCCTTGAAGCATATTCTTAGGTTAAATTAGATCTAAAGTTAGATTTAGAGTGTGTTAAGCTTTTATACATAACCCCTAATGTAAGGATAATTGATGTCCATTTTAAATACACACACATATATATAAATAATAAACTCCTTTGCCTTGTTTTATGTTAATGTTGATTTTTCCATTATTATTTTTAACCCCTTTCGTCATTTTAGTTTTTGTTGGTATCTTAAATTGAGGAATATAAATGTTTTTTTGGGGTGCTGCTCTCCTCAAATGTTGAAAGATTAAAAACTGTACTTTATCATAATGATGGTTTTACTGACATTAGCATAGATTTTGTAAATGGGATGCCTCGGGTTTTGGACACTGCTCTTCTTGCCAAGTTGGTCCTCGTCACTATATCCCCTGTCTTTAATTTCCATTTGTACAGCTTCAGAGACTGAGAGAAGTGCACGTGCCGATCGGGTGAAGACAGAACGAAGGGTTTTGCTACTGATAGTCAGTGCTCTCTCTAGACCTGGGTTCTTTTTATCTTCTGTGAAACCCTTTGTGCATTTTCTGTGGAAATCCCAGTCTAATGTATAGTTTTCAGGGTTGAGTCTCCAGTTTCCTTCAAAAGCAGCATGCTTTGTCAGAGATACCAATCGCATTTTGTGGTAGGTCTATCGCCGTGGTAACACACATCCGCAGTGGTCACGTGCACCTTGGCCATCGTATGGTCACTGCTAGTGTTACGGGCGGAGGGCAAGCCTCTGGCATTGTGTGCCACCCTGTAATATGAAAATTGGCACCAGTCGGCCATGTTTGGGGCCTTTGAGCACAGTTGGGGGTGGGGGCAGGACCAGTTGTAGTGAACCAGGGGTGTCTGTGGTTTTATTAAAAGACAAAAATAACCCCCCACTGAGCAGCAAAGCATGTGCTCCGTAGATAAGAGTTGAATTGCTATGTGCCTGTTGAAAAGAAAAACATGAGAGTCAAGCGTCTCTTTCGCAAACAGGCATGACTTTGCAGTTGAAGGGGTGACGCCTCAGTGAGAATTCAGGACCTGCGGAGCCCTGACCACAGAAACCAGCCTATGCTTGTAGATTTGATGGCATATTGTCCGGGGCCGCGTGTAATTGTAGGGTTATATTCGATACCGGCAGTTGTAGTTGTGCATTTGGCATCTTATTTGAAGCAACTCCTGAAACTGGCCCTCAGATTTCCTTCCTGGGGTATTTTTGTCATAGTCCAAACATCTTGTGAAGCACTTCAGCACTTCTTAATCCCCCACCCCACTCCACCCAAACACTTACTGTAGTAAACAAAAAGAGATTGACCATATTAAAGTGGATGGTAGAGGAGAGGTTTGCATTTAATCAGCAAAATGATTTGTGAGGAAAACAAATAACCGTTTTCAGAGAGTCGTTCACCTCTGTTAACCGGCATTTTTTTTTTTTGTGCAGAAAAATTGTCAATTGTCGGATAATTTTCAAGCAGCAAGTTAAATGTTTCAAAACGACATTATAGTACCCGACTGTAAATTGTGTTTGGGAGCATCTTCTAGAAGGCTTGGCACTGATTTGGATTGGCATTTCCCAGAGGTTGGAGGGACCAGGAGCCCTGGTTTACCTGCTAACTCGTATTTTTGTTCTGCGGTCATCAGGAAGTCGGGGAATTTTGCTGCTCGTTTTGCTTCCCTGGCCTGAGCGTGCGATGATCTGTTCTCGGCCCATCAGGAGCGTGGCCGTAGCTGTAAATAACGGCACTAGCTGAGTAAGCGATACGAGGAGTCACGCCCGGTCAGAGCCTCATAAACCTGACCGCACTGGGGGGGCGAAGAGGATTAAAGCCCCCAAGCGCGTGGTGGATGCCAGGCCGGCAGGGAGGAGCGCCGGGCAGGATACAGGATAAGGGTCTGCGTCAAGGAAGTGATACATTTAAGTGGCTGTAAATTAAGGGGTCGACTCTGTACCAAAGGGTTGAGACGTATCCTGGTCAGTTTACCCTCATAAGGTTAATGGTTGGTTGGTTTTATTTTCCAAGTTTAGATAAACTAAGTGAAAAACAATCTTAAAATGTAAGGGTGATTTTGAATAATTTAATGTGTATAAAATAACTGATTGTCATCCATTATTATGCGGCAGTGAACAGACGTGTTTTCAGCCCAGTTCTGAAAGTGCCACTCGGTGGCTAATGAGTTAATCCGGCTCAAACCTCTGGCTCCCGGCTTCATTCTCGCAGGATATTTAGGAAGTTTTGACAAACGGAGACGGTGGGTTTCACTCCCCCCCCCCCCCCCCCCCCACAGAAGAGTTTTTAAAAAAACGACGTGTTTTTTCGGGGGCGAAAAGATGGGGGGGGGGGGGGGGGGGGGGGGGGGCGGGGGGCGGCCAC
>JABFDZ020000001.1:20216857-20227082 GCA_019775955.2 Pollimyrus isidori
TGCGCAATGCTTGTAAGCGTGATTAAAATTTGTCAGGAAGAAAAGGGGGTTGTACAAGTCCTACCAGACTGCATATATCTGTGTGTGGTTCTGTGTTTAAAGATGCCATTAAACAATGGTGTCTGAAATATGCATCCTTTGTTATTGTTCTACATTAATTTAGTGATTGATTTTTATATTTAAATATGCATTATAACAAGCTTTAATCTTAAGAAAAGCAAAGTGTTAATCATGAATAATTCATTGCAAAGTGTGAGATTTTCTTTTTTAACGAATACCTCATGATTTGACCAGTTTTCCGAAACTCGTGAGGACTCCGCTGAAAGTGTGCATGGTGTGATGATATGAGATCCTTTGAGTGGAAATATCAGAAATATGCCTGAATTTGTTTTTCCGTAATAAATGTTTCAGCAGGTAATAATTCATCTGGAGAAAGCTGTAAGTTTTATTTACTGGTTGTTGCTAGTGTTGAGGTGGTGGTGGATGGCTGGTGGGGTGTAATCAAGGCGGGGGCCCCTTTTTATTAAGAAGCAGTATCTCTATGCGGTTCCTTGGGGAAAAATGGGTTTTTGTTCTTTGCTCTTGGGATCATCCTTTTGCTCTCTACTTTTGTCTGTTTTGGATGCACGTACCCACATTATGTTTTAGTGTGAACAATATGTTTAGCATAAATCGCGTTCAATTAATAAGTATCATTTACTGTATAGCAGTATATTTTTAAGTGTCATGGATGGAAGTGCATCCGCGGGAGTCTGTGTGTATGTGCATCCATAACAGATGACGACAAGAAAATGTATAAATCAAAAGCAAAATTGTATGTATTTATGTAATTTTACTGTATTATTATTGCATTATTTTTCTGAAAGGTAGTTAGTGTTTCTATGGTGAGTAGTTCTGTTTTTTGTTGTTTTGTTCCATGAGCTCAGTCTTGCATCCTATAAGTGGTTGATTGCATTACACTAGTTTTAACCAAGCAAATGGGGTGCTCAATGGTAGCAGTGTGGCAGCAGAACAGGATGTAGTAGTGGATAGTCCACGGTAGCGACAGTGACTCATTGCAAGATGGAATTCTATTAGTAGCAACATGCAGAACTCTGAAAGTCTGACTGTCTTTGAACATGTGGAAAGTAGTGTCCCTTGTAAGGGACCACAGGGCTCCGGTGACACTGAATGAATCAACTTTATATAAGGTCACTTTTTCCACTGCTCCAGGTACTATACTTTTGGTGTGGTACCTTCAATATGTTTCCTTTTCCAGTACCAAAAGCTCTCGTACCCGAAGTACCAAACCAGCTGGGTTTTTTTGGTAATTTGAGGTGGGACTTGGAAACGCCGCCTTTGTCGATTTTTAGTCTGCAAATAGCCTGCCTCTAAACACAATACAACCATCTTGGGGAAAAAATTACAAACTCGGAAAATGAAAAAAGTTCTAATAATGGATGCATGCGCAAAGACAATAATTATTTAACTACGATCTGGTTGGAAGAGCAAATACAACAAGATCAGGATGCTATATGACAAGAGAAAGTATTTTGTATAGTATACTAAGGGAGCGCAGTATTGGAAAATTTCTAAATATCGGAATGTGATTTTGTTTCATCATAAATTTCTGACAAACCCATCTAGGAGTGATTTATACAGCTGGGATGAAAATTAATCTAACTGACTAGCAATGTCAAGAATTGCGTGTGCATAACATGCAATGTTGATATTAACATTGCATATCGTCCAGCCCTATAAAATACCACAACCGTTTTTTTGAATTTGGTACAAAATACCCTGCTTTGTCTTTCGGCTCCTGTGCCAGCTTTTACACCAGTGGAAAACCATCACCTTTAAATACCATATATTTGGTACTTTCTTGAAGTACCAAAAGTACGTGGTGCAGTGGAAAAGTGCCCTATAAGTTGACAATGCATACTATTCACTACCTCCAAAAAAAAAAAAAAGAATTACCTAAATGAAAAGCTTCCGATTACACTCCAGGAAAAGCTGATTTGAATATGAACTGGCCCTTTCACTAAGAGTTGTATTTTATACTGAGATGACAGTATCACACAGTAGTAGTAAAGAAGAAAGGACATTTCACATGGGAAGTAATCTTCAGGTGTTATAGTTAAGGAATTAACACTGACCATACTACCCCCCCCCCCCCCCAGATATGAAGCTGCACTACGGAGATCTTACAGACAGCACTTGTCTGGTGAAGATAATCAATGAGGTCAAGCCAACAGAGATTTACAACCTGGGTGCACAGAGCCACGTCAAGGTAGGAGATGCGTCTATTCTGTGCCGTGACTACTAACACCTGTGGGTGGTCATTTTCAACCCACCCCCCCGCTTCATACATTTGCCTCGGGCCTGTGGTTGGTGACTCTGTATTGGAACTCCAGTCAGTGAAGTGTACGTGGAGAGAACCTGTCTGTCCACTGGTTCAGGGGGCCAAGATACCATTTATCCCACAGTGCAAGTAAGCCAACTAATGTGGGCTTTCCAGGAAACTTGTGGGATTGCCTCACTGGATCGTTCAGTACTTTCTGGATGAGCACATAGTAATCGCACTGACGGTATCATTAGCATTAGCCGGTTCTGGCCTTGTCTTCTGTAGTGTTGAGCCTGTTAGCGGAAGTGTGTGACCTCGTGGGGACACGCGCCCGGGGCCTGCCTCTGCAATGTGGCCCCAAACAGACAATGGTGCGCTTTGTTGGAGGCGCCATGAGGCGAGGTGAAAGTGTTTTTCAACTCCGTCGGCCTCTCCCGTCCTTCCCCTCCTTGCGCTCCCGGTGCGCTGGGACGTGCCGTCGACAGAAGTACCCTTGTCCGTGCCCCTTGCCTGCCCTTCTCCCACGCTGTTTCGGTCTTCCTCATCCTACGAGGCGATGGGACGGGACTCTGGCGGCGTGCAGAACGAGGGAGAGAGAGATTCCGCACTCTTTCGCCTCCCACACAGAAACCTCCCGAGCGAAGGGCCACACACAGGCAATTCTGCCGTTTTGGCCACCGCTAGCTCAATGGGTCCTTTTTCCTCCAACTTCCTGTGTTCCCGTAGACTAAATATTTAAAGCCCGAGTCAACAGCAAGATGATCGACCCTCATTAATGTCCACCAAAGGGCAGAAAGTACATGTTCTTTATGACACGTATGATTCTTATGACGGCAGGAGCTGGTATCGCCCTCAGGACTTCTCCAGGCCCTGCCGTAGTTTCTCTCTAGCTATTGTAGGCAGGAGAATTAGACAGTGCATTTATTTACATGTTAGCAAAATTGCAATATTCAGGTACATTAACTGCCACAACAGAAATTCCTAAGGGTTCAACCTCTATGCAGGCCTGTGGCTGGCGGACGCGTCTGGCGAGCAGATGAAGCAGGCGGTAGTTTCCTGGATTACACGGCAAGAATATTAGTGGTAGTTACAGTCAGAGGAGAAGGAAAAGTTTATTTGCTGGCTCAGTCACCCTTTCTCATGTGAAATATTTGCCTGCGTGCCCAACTTCCCCTCGGAGTCATGAAAGATGGACGAGCAGCCGGCAGGATTTCAACCCAGCATCTTGGCTGTTTTTTTTCCACCCTTGTGGGTGTTCACATCCACATCCATCCGCGCTACCCTGTGAGAAGATAAAGGAAAGGAATTAATTAATTTAAAAGGAAACGGAGACGAGGATCCCTGGAGCTTTCAGCCGCACGGCGGCCTTCTTGCGCCGTCGTCAGCGCATTTAATGATTCACGAGTCCTTGTGTCTTGCTGGGATTGTAAATAGCCTCATAAAATCGGTTTGGTGCATGTTTCTGGGATGAGCTGCGTAATCCCTCTTATGTCATTCCTTATGTCTAGTCCCAAGGCATGAGAACACGAAAGGCTGGGTGTTTGAATTTGCCAATTAATTTTTTTTCCTGTTTCCTCCCCACAATAAAACACCAAAGGCTCTCAGCTTCCATCTAATTGCACACGGGCTCTTCAGAGTAAGAAAATGAAAAATATAGGAAGTTTCTTTGGTTTTCTCTAGGAAGCCATCAAAGATGAAGTTGCCTCATCATACTGTAAACACTAACCATTGGGGGATGTCAATATCAATCCTACTGTGGTAAAGTGTACCTTCATGTAATGCAGTTTGCGGCGTCATAGGTGCTGCAGCCATCAGTGCAAACTGCTGAGTCTTTGCACGTGTCCCAGTAGGTTTGGCTGTTTCTGTCAGAGCCGCAGGTGTTAAAGGGGTGAAGTGCTGATGTCTTCTTTCGACGTGCATTGTAATTAATGAATTGTAACACCATGCTGGGCTGTTAGTATGAAATATGCATGTAGATGCCAGCGACAGGTGATGTGCTGACAGGAAGCAGACTTGCAGTTGTGTTCTGGAGGTCAAGGGAAGATGTGAAACAAATGGCCAACAGTCTCTCGAAATGTCAAAAAAAATGGGAGCTTCTGCAGTCTGTATTGTGAGAAGACAAAAGTGCATGTAATGCAACATGGAGGGTACATATTGAGTTGAATTATTAACGGTTGCCTGTGTTGCAGACAACAGATGTGTAATGCCAGTTTGCTCTGAGGGGAGATGTGACCCACCCCCAAAGGTCCCCTATAGTGTTCACTTTGGCTGCAGCAGTTCGGTGCTGGACATGGACATAGAGCTAGGCTTTATACTAGAGCAGCAGGCCCATACGTCATACAGAAGAAAGCTGGGTGCCACTCCCGTTAGTACTCATAAAATGCTGTATGGTATATGTTTGTGCAAGGAATCAAAACACATTACACAAAAAAACCCTGCAAATTGTTTCCCTCATTGTGTGAAATTCAGTCAGTGGCCTCTGTGTTCAGTAAGGTACAGTATACCGCAAGGGCAGCCGTTCTGCATGTGTAGCCTTGCTGCTACCTTCTTTTCCGAATTCTCCCATCAGTGATTTTTTCCCCATAGAACTCCTGCATGTTGGATGCGCTCTGCTTATCGCGCTGTTCTCTTTAAACGCTGCGTTGTGCGAAAATCCCAGAAAGCTGTCTGTTTCTGAGAAGCCGGAGCCACCCGGCCTGCCACCAACAGCAACTGCTTTCAGAATCGCCTAGATCGCCCCTCTTAGACATTTCGATGGCTAGCCAGGCAGTAATTGGACCTCTCGACCCTGCCTGGGTGCTGTATGTATTCAGTTGCAGCTGCATGGTTTGATGTATGAAAGAGCAGGCTTTACCTAATGAGCAAGTAACTTGACTTAATGAGCAAGTAACTTGACCTAATGAAGAAGTAACTTGACCTAATGAACAAGTAACTTGACCTAATGAACAAGTAACTTGACCTAATGAAGAAGCCATTGGGTGTATTCTTAAACAGGTGACAGTTTACAATTTATCGTTTTTAAGCAAGACTGTCTGCTTAGCAGCTGGTCGACGTGTTATATCGCCACCTCCCAGTATGATTAAAGGCATCTCCGCAGCCCTGTAAGCTCTGGTTTGCTCCGTGTTAAATGCCATGGCTGGCCGCCCGGGGAGATGGGGAAAATGACTGCCCAATTCCAGCCACCTCCCACACAATTTCAGCGGTGTGTGAGTCACCTGAGCTTTTTGCGTCTCCTGGACACAGAGCACTGCTCTGCTTGTGTCTTTTTGGATGCCACGTTCAACATTATGCTTTTCCCAAACACGTCTCTTATGAGACTGTCTTTTGTGAGACCATTTATTATGAAGTCGGCTCGCGTGATTTTCAGTTGCACAGAAGTCTTAGACTTGCGACTGAACCATTATGTGAATTGGTTGAGTTTTCTCCCTCGCTCCCAGTACTGAGGCAGACTGAGATTACGCTCACTGTCACCATGATCACTTAGGACTTTATTTGTTTTCAGGTATTGGTTAGTTCTAGTAGTTAAGATACAAAATAAAACCCTTTAGCAGATAACTACTGTTTCCGTACTGTTGTCTGCTGAGAAACGCCACACACAGCCCCTAACTACAGGAAGAGATGGGACGTTTTGTGACTTCAGCAAAGTCTGCCTTGCTTGGGTTGACTCAGACCTGGATGGGCCATAGTGTGCAGCCAAGCCCGTTACTCGAGCCGTTCCTCACAGCTCCTCGTGTAATAGCTGTTGGGGAAGACATTTCCAGCACTGTGCTGCATGCATGTGAGGTAATGGGTTGTGACAGCACAGTACAGACAGCTTTTTGTGCCAGTGTAACACAACATTTTTCCCCCCATTTCAAAATGGAGACTTTCCTGCTCAGTCTGTGTCCTGTTCTTATGATTCTGTGGACCTGAATCTCTGTATGCTGTAGAGTGTGACAGTTTTACATTTTTGGTTTTGTTTTCTCCTAATAGTGTGGAAAAATATCAGACATTTTCCCAAATGGGTTCACTGCATTTGAGGTGAATGTATTTCGCATGCAGCGGACTGAGATTGTAGTGCATACCTTCAACTGTAGATTTACTGAGTCACAGTCCATAAGGAACAAAATGTTGGTCATCTAATGTTTGAAGTTAAGGAGAGGCTCTAATTTGACTGAATCGAGCGAATGATTTTATTGTTTATTATTCTTTCTAATACATCTCTGCTGGGCGGCCATCCACCTCCCAGCAATGTGTTCAAGAGGATTTGCCTTTTAAGCCGTGGTTTAATGATGAAAATGGGTTCATGTGGCAGCTGTTAGGCTTGCTGAGTCCTCCTCTGTTTGTCTTCTGTTTTGTCGGAGATGGTCTTAGGCTGTTTCTGGGGAGGCATTTGTTGCAGATATTAGCGGTTCACCTCTCGTTCCCCTTCGTTTTATTGAAGTGTGAGTGAGAGCAGTGAGCACCGACTCCATCATGACCAGTTTGAAACCAATGTAATGGCCTGATAGTTGTCATTTTTTCTAATGGATGACGAGGTATTTCAGGCATAAAATAGGGATGCAGGGTGTCCTCACCTCCACCCTGAAGCCCTTGGCCGCCCTTTCCCTCTTACTGCTCGTGCCCCCTTTTCTTCCTCGATCTGACAGGCACTTGAGGTCTGTTTCTGATTTGGGGCTTCATGCCGATGGGAGGTGTCGCTTGGAAGCAGCTG
The DNA here is from genome assembly GCA_019775955.2 of Pollimyrus isidori. Lineage (NCBI taxonomy): Eukaryota > Metazoa > Chordata > Actinopteri > Osteoglossiformes > Mormyridae > Pollimyrus > Pollimyrus isidori. The sequence goes on from JABFDZ020000001.1 coordinate 20,223,874, forward strand.
TGTGGTTAGTTTTGAACACGGTGGGATGACAAGATATCAAGAGACGCTGAGTGGGTGTGTTGCCCACTCACCCCAGACCACAAGACTCTGTGGACTGTAGTGTCTCCTGCACATCTGCGCCTATGACTCTGCATTAAAAGGCAAAAAGCCTTCAGAAGCTGCCTGTAGAACATGGCACCTTTTTCCTTTTCTCTTCACTCGGTCCATTAGTTCCGGTGATAATCTATACAGTAAGTTGTTACCGGTTGTTTAATGAGCTTCTCTGACACGATCGGCTCTTTACTGCACACTCTTGTGCCGTTTAATGATACATCGATTAGCCATAACATTAAAACCCCACCTGCCTATTATTATGTAGGTCGCCCTCGTGCCAGCGAAACAGCTGTCGAAGCCTGGACTCTGATGGCATCCTGTGGGATCTGGCGTCAGGAAGCAGATCCTTTACGTTCCTTTAGATGTGATATGGGACCTCCGTAGATTGGACTTCTTTAACCCAGCGCGTCCTGGAGATGTTCAGTTGGATTGAGATCTGGGGATTCTGGAGGGTAAATCAATACCTTTTTAGCTCTCTTTTTCCATGTTCCTCAAACAATTCCAGAGCAATTGTTTTGAGTGAGGCAGGGCGTAAGAGGCCACTTCCGTCAGGGAATACCATTACCCTGAAGGTGTATAGGTCTAAAATGATGTCTGGGTCGGTGGTGTGCACCAAAGTCGCATCCACATGAATGCCAGAACCCAAAGTTTCCCAGCAGTACTTTGCCCTGAGCATCACCCTGCCTTGCCCAGCTTGACTTCTTCCCATAGTGCATCCTAGTGCCATCCCTTCCCCAGGTAAACGACACACACATTCCGCCGTCCACATGATCTAACAGAAAATATGACTCATCAGACCACCTTCTTCCATAGCTCCATGGGCCAGTTCTGACACTCCAGACAGGAGTCAGCTCGGGCCCTTTGACCGGTCTGCTCTGGCCTATACCTAGCAAGGTGTGAATCAGTGTATTCTGACGCCTCTCTATCATAGTCACATTTGACTTTTACAGCAGTTTGTACTACAGTAGCTCTCCTGTGGGATTAAGTTCACCTTCAGTCACCTTTAGGGGCCCATGACCCCGTTACTGGTTCACCAGTTAGCCTTCCTTGGGGCCACTTTTGGTAGGTACTGACCACTCCATACCAGGAACACCTCACAAGACCTATCGTTTTGGAGACGCTCTGCATCAGTCATCACTATTTGTCCCTTGGAAAAGTCGCTCAGATCCTTACGCTTGCCCAACTTTCCTGCTTCCAACACATCAACTTGAAGAGTGAAGTGAAGCTCGGAAAAAAACTTTCCCGTACTCTGTACTGAAGTGTCATTTAAAGTTATTGTGATCACCACATTGTCTCTTCTGCCTAATGGCTATTGTGACACGCAGTACACGTGAATTGTAGTCACCCAGTTAACCTGTCAAAATATTGTAAAACAGCAAGTCAAGTTCTACTAGAAGGAAACCCTATCCACTGGATGGAGTGCTTCTCTCACTTGTGTAACTATTTAAAAGACATTTTTGGAGATCCGTCTCTGGTGTCATTGTTGGGAGATGCGATTCTGATTCCCCAGCACTGAGTTTTTCATCATGACTTTTTGCAGTCTCAATGTCTGCATACGAAAGGACATATCCAGAGGTAGCTTAGTTTTGACGTACCTCCCAACCATTCCTGTCTTTGTACATTATTTCAAAGCAGATGATTTCATAAAACGTCTTACTTATTCCCACACACAAAAGATGTTCTCCCATTTCTTCTGGCCACAAATCATTACTGCCTCTGTCTTATTGGGTCATAGCTCACCCATGCAGAGACACTGTACGGAATTCTTTGTGAAACATAGTGATCACCTTATCGGAGCAAACCTACAACTAAGATTTGCTCTAAAAATATGTCTACTCATGACAGAACCATGAAAGTAGCTATCGTTGAAGTTGCGGTCAAGTTATTTCTCTGACAGGGAGCTCTGGCGTCTCCTGGATCGTTTCAAGCTGCGGTATGACTGCTTATTTCTGCGTGTTGCAATGGTCTGGTCAGCTAGAGTGGTTTATAAGTAGCAGTGGAGTGAAATGTTCTCAGCATTCGCTTAGGGTGTCCCCAGAGGTACAAAGGCACAGTGATACGAGCCCCATTCCAGTCATATTTCTCCCCTGTAGTTTATACTGTGCCGCTTCTAGCGAGGCCTGATTCTTTTTGAGAAGTCGAATCCAAAACCTACCTCCTTCAGGTAGGGTAGCGTAATGAGTCCCGGAAATATTATCTGGTAATCTCGGCTAAGCTAAGGCTGAAGAATATTAGTAGTGATTGTGTTTTAATTGGCAGTTTTAGGATAGTAATTCCATGTTGTGGTTGTTAGGATTTTAGATCATTCTCGTTTGGTTGTTCTGTTGTTGTTTGACTTGGCATGTTTTGCAATCAAACAATGGTTGCTTATGGCTCGTTTAGGCATTTCTTTTTTAAAACCAAGACAGATTCTGAGGAGGATATGGTCTTGCTCAAAAAAGCTACAGAGCTTTGGAAGACAAAACCCTCTTTGCTTCTGCCACTGCTGTTTGTGATTTGTTGCCCGTGAGCTTGGATAGCATGGAGATTGACTTCTGTCCTTCACTGAGGCCCACCGTGTGGTTTCCCACAGAACATATGCACTACGTGGCACAGTGGGCTGACTCGAAACACAGCCTGTGAACCGGGGAGAACGTTGAATACTATGTAGATATTATCAGTGGTATGGTCAACTTAAAGTAAAAATAAGATGGCAATTTTGGTTGGTTTGTGTAAATATAATTTTCTTCTCTCTTGGGATCAATGATAGATTGAATATTAAATTATAAATGGTTTAAAACAAGAACACTGCTGGCAGCATAGAAATATGTGAATATGCGCAGTTATTCATAACTATAATCATGTATAATAAAGGAGATATCTTAATTGAAATGTGTTCCATAAACTTTTAGATCTAGTATAAATTTTAAACTGGGCATGGGAACCCTAACCCTCTCTGCCACAGTGACTGCAGCTCTCTTTGTGCTCCACAGATGGCAGCAGTGAGCCATTGAGGTTGCCGAGATTCACAATGCAGTTGTGCTGCAGTCTCAGCCATGGCGAGTGCGACCGGGGGGGGGGGGGGGGGGGGGGGGGGGGGGGGGGGGGGGGGGGGGGGGGGGGGGGGGGGGGGGGGG
>JABFDZ020000001.1:20253511-20272051 GCA_019775955.2 Pollimyrus isidori
ACCTAATATGCTTAATTGGTAGTAGGCTTTCGAGCCTATACAGCTTGGAGTAAGACAACATGCATAAAGAGGATGATGTGGACAAAATACTCATTTGCCTAATAATTCTGCACTCCCTGTAGATAATCTTTTATGAACTTTAGGGCCTGTGAATTGGTGCTTTTCTCCCCATACCAGTTTCGTCTTGTATTTGACTCAGCAGAACACGGTGTAGCTTATTCAGTATGCAAAAAAATCTTGGCTTGTGTGAAGGTGGGTTGGCACGAAAGCGCCGTGACAGTAACACGAAAGCCGCCGGTGAGCTCTGACAGTTTTCTTCAGATAAATGCTGGTTTGATTGATAAGAATTCCTGCCTTAAATAGTCACTGTGTTGAGTGGAGAGTGAGACTATGGAACGTGGGCCCATATTGTGTGTATTGATACCCATCTGTCTTTTCTAAGTCTTAAATGGCATGAAGCCACGGGAATTTCCAGACAACAGGCATAAATTTCCCCCTTGACAGATTTCTATGTAAATGCTCATTGAGGTTTTGCCTACCAGACACTGCCATGACATATTTTCAATAGTCTTTCAAAATGTTGTTTAAATGTATTTATCTATTGCCATAGCAGCAACCAGTTCTGCTGTACAGTTGCTTACTGTCTGACTGGTTTTACATTTTGATTTTTCATGCGGCCTCAAACGCTTCCACCTGCATTGAAGGGCTCTTAAGTCAAAAAGTCACCTTTTTTATTTTTGCTGCTTGTATTTAGGACCCATTATGATCAGGGGCTTTCAAGACGCGACTAGCTGTTCACAAGTGGGTTGTTCTCGCATTCTGCAGCCTCCAAAAATAGGCGCTAGGTGCTAGATAGAGCTTATGTGGTGTTGTCAATGTGCACAGCCACCAGTGATCGTCCATTTGCAACCAAGTGTCTCTTCAACGTTTCCTCACAAAAGGAAATGGCACAAGTTTAAGATGCTTTGCTGCCTTTTTTTATTTAACACGCAGCTTTCAGCGATGAATTGTGATTAATCGCACCTAACATCAAAACACCAAAACTATCCATATTTACTTTAGATCCCTAATGTATCACAAAGGGGACTATATGGGTCATTCTTCCAAATTCATTACTGTAACATCAGTTTTTTTAATTGTTTATTTTTGTCTCTGGGGTAATCAATCAGCTTTGTTATTACCATTTATTTCCATGTCAAAAATATTTCATGAAATCCTGGCCAATTTCTTTGGAGATGAGGAAAAAATGACAAAACTCCCAAATATCAATCAAAAATATACGTCATACTACTTCATTGTTAATTGTGGGTTGCATACAATACAGATTTAAAAACATTTGGTCTAGTTTTGTTTGTCTTTGATTTGTGGATACCTATAAAGGGAAGATGGTTAAAAATCATCAAATCAAAGCAACAAATGACATAATTTTAACCTAAGTTGTACCTAAAAAGTTACATTTCATTAACATTTTTTTTTTTTTTTTCTGATTTTGTGAGTGACCCATATTTCAGTATTTGTATATTTCACTTTGGTGATATACAGTTTATTCATGTCCAACAAAAATACTATTTGCAAGCAAGTACAATCTAAATTTCAGTGCTTTTAAAAATGGATACGCGACATGTACATAGAATCGCAGGTGTTTAACAGGTGGATTAATTTTACATCTAAAAAACTAAAACCTATGGCTGTAGGTTCTAAAAAAACAAGCCTTGAAAGTACATGAAAGATCTTAATATTTTAAGGTATACACATTCAATAAAATGAATGAAATACTGTATGTACACTATAGTATTTTTTACATGTTTCTCCTGGCAGTTATTTAAACTAAGCAAACCAGGTAAATTCAGCTTCATAATGAGTCTCTAACTGAATGTTTTTGATCATAGCTTTGAATTCTGGGATTCTGTGTAACATCAGAAGCTAACCTCTCACATCGTTTGCCACTAAGGGGGAGTATTATATTATACGTCTCTTAAAATACTTTGCTTATATTATTCTCCCATTTGGACATCAATCACCAATTTTGCATGCATCAGTGCGATCAACCAAATAACATGTTACGACTGTCATCATGTCAAGGCAATGCCTTAATTTCAATCACCCAGCCTTAATATTTAATGTTTTTTGAGATGTGCTAGATTTGAGATGGGTTGTAATAAAAGCGTTTTTAAATTCTCAGTGGTTGTGAACTAGTCATGTGTATAATAAAAAAATCAAGTTTTTATTATGCTTAATTGGTTGAACTTGACCTGTAGTGATGTTTTGTTTGAATGGATCAGAATGGCAAAGCGGTGTGTCTTTGTGATAATGTCTACAATTGAGAAAAAGACTATCGATGTTTATCAGTTCAGGATACAGCTGGTTGCCAGAGGATTGAGGCTCAAGGATTTCAATATTAAACTGTGAACATTTAAAATGTTTCCACAGTCTGCTTTTATGGAGAGATTGTTAGTATTGTGGTACAGTGCACATTTTATCATTTGTAGTTCTATAACCTGCGTCTAAAGTTGCTAAATCCATTTTGTCGCTCCAATAAATCAGTAATAGCAGACAGTAGGTACCAGGTAGTGCCTTGGGTTTCTTCCCTTCTCCCTCTTCATTGCCCTTATTCCAACACGCAATGCACAGCACGTAATTTGCAAAGGTAAGGTGCACACATCGGACGGCAAACCTTGTTAACTACCTCAAAAGAAGACCACCAAAAGAATATGCTTAGTTGTCTGTTTTTTTTTTATTATTTTTGTTTTAGGTTTTGTCATTTTATAAGATTTTTTAATTGAAGAATTAGTTTGGTTGTACTGTACAGTAACTTGCAAAGCAACATGAAAAAATATATCTATCTAAAACATATTTTTTTTTTACTGATATCATTTGGGCCATAGCACCCACCTCTGTTCATCTCTTGTCGTCCCTCTTCATCAATGTTTTTCCTTTTTCATGTGTTTTGCTTCCTCTACTCTCCTCCATCAGTGTCATTCCAAAAAATTACACAGGTAATTACTTTAAATGGACTGTTTTATGTTAGGCTCTTCTCCCCCAAACTACTCTTTACAGGGCAATAAAACAGCACAATGGGAAGGCCGTGTGTCTCCTTAGCTAAGGTAAGTCACATGTCACCTTTTGCTTGGGTTCTGCCTGAACACGACGCCTGATTGCGCTGCTCTTGGATGACATTAGAAGACGGTCAGACGTGCAGGGGTGTTGTAATGTCTGGGACACGGCATGGGGATGGGTGCCGATAGACAGACTGCGCTACATTCCTGGGGGGCTGGCTTTGGGTAAGATTAGTGCTTAGCTTTGTTTTGTTTTGTTTTTTTTCGTCTGCTCTTTTGCGTCAGGGTCCCCTCATGCATGTCAAATCCACATCAAACTGGGGGGCTAGTGGAGCCTCTGTTTTAATGTTATCAGAGCAGTTAATTATTCAGACACTACTAATGTTCACTTAGGTGGTGTTGATATTGAATGCAGTAAATAATTGGAATAAGCTGCTTTTAATGACAAAGGAATATGCAAGAAAGGAGAACATTCAGTGTTCGGATTTTCGTAGTTAAGCTAGTTCCGTGTTTCTTAGTTGATCGATATTGCTGTGCGACGAGCTCACTTTCATTTGTTTGTTTTGAATGTATGCTGCTGTAATTGTCAGTAATTGCGTAATTTTATCATGTACTTGTTGAGGATAATATGATCGGGGGGATGCCTGGAGCCCAGATTTGAATGACAGCCCTCTGATTATGTGATGACAGTCGATGTTTACAGCTTTCATGGGCTAATAAGCAACGCGTTCAGTGCCTTCTGCCGGTGTGCTAACTAAGGTCTGATGTCAGTGAAAGGGTTTAGTGCACTTCCTTTTAGAGAGCTGGGTGTTGCACAGTAAACAGGCTGGTTTCTTTATTCTCATTTGTTAATCTTATTTGCTTTTAAGAGCAAAGGTAGGTTAAATTTTGACATAAATGTAATCTGTGTTTCTCCTTGGCAACAAAATGGGATGACATACAATGTGTTACCAACTCCCCACAATCTCCAAGGCACTGGCCTCATTAAAGAGATACTTTAGTCCAATACCAAACGCGCTTTGAAGGAATGGCATGCTTGAGGTCCTAAGGAGAGAGGAGACACTTAAAACAGCAGTGTGACCTCTTCATAACGAGACCAGATTTCACAGCTGGAGGACAGGAAATGGAACAATGTAGCTCTGTGATTGTTCTCAGCTTCCGAGTAGATGAAAGCTATTCTCAGGCTTAAAAGGCTTCTTCCTTTTCTTATTTTAAAGCCTGTTTGTTTATCAGTCACTGGAATATGGCTTGTATTTTTAGCGCGTATGAAAGGCCCGATGAGCTGCAGCGGCGGATGCAGACATGTCGTCTTCGAGGATTCCGGAGTGGAGACGCACGCGGCCACCCTGTCCTGGGCGGCTGACCTTGGGGGATTCCTCCCTTACCCGTTCGGTCCACGGTCACTAGTGCGGTCATGCTGCTGCTGGTCAGCTGACGCCATTCACTTACTTTGAACATTAAGGTCGGGGTAGAATAAGTACCGTCCATGCATGAGCTGTTCGATTGCCTCAAGGTGCGGCGGAGAGGAAATATCTCATGGTTTTTCTCCTCTAGACTGGAGCTCGTCCAGAGACACTGACCATCTAAATTATTCCAGAGAACACAAGCATGTCATGAGTCCCTAGTATCCATTCTCTTTTCTAAGGATCCCAGTGTCCTACTTAAGCTAATGTACGACAACTCAAGCACCATAGCATAGTGGTGACCATGTCAGTCTGAGGTGAAACCTGGTGTTGGCAAGCACCAAATCCTAAAGACTCTCTCTACTTGCAGTTGGTTACTGCAGGGTTGTATGAGCTTGAGCAGCAGGTGATGCGCCCAGATGCAGGTAGCATCTGCACTGAAACACCTCACTTACTAGGGTTAGGAGCTGCATTCTTCTGGTACACGCATTAACCTGGAAGGCTGCTAAATGTCCAAGCCAGTGCAGCTGACTAAAATTAAATTAAACTGCACATTTGTATCTTTTAGTAATTCCTACTAATTACATATTTACAACATTAATCCCTACTTTAATAATGATAAAATGATAAATCTCTTTATTCCAAGGAGAGCATTTAGTTTCAAGATGGACATTATGTACCTTATAAACTGGCAGCTGTTGAGTGCTTTTCACATGGGAAGCTGAGCCGACAGACGCCATTAACTGTAGGCTAATTTCCAGGGAGCTGAATGACTTGTTTGCATGCTTACATTGTGTTGCGGTTATTTGTTTACAGGAAAAATTGAAGTGTGAAAGAATGTGATAATAGTATGAGAATATGAGGTTTCTGAAAGGCACACGACTCCCACTCAGTCTCCCTGTAGCATCTGGAATTTAGGTCTCTGGAAAAAAAAAAAAGTATACACGTTTTACTTTTTTTTTTTGAATATTTATTTGGCAGTGGGGGGGGGGGGNNNCCCCGTCCCATACTGACAGCTCTTGGATGGCTTCCCAGGCAGAAAGGCAGGGAACAATATCTGCCAGGACTCGACCTAAAGGCCCCAGGCTTTGAATCCAGCCTTTTAAAACTTCAGCGCTTTTAGTGAAACAACAATAGTTACATAATTACAAAGAATGTAAGTATTAGAGCAATTTGTTTGATTTAACTTGTCAAGTCTTTCTGGACCCAACCTCTCAGCTGTTTCTAATCCCATATTGGCCATTTTTTCTCCCTACATACGGTCTCAAAGGAAAGAAATAAAAGGGTTTGGTAGTGGCAGCATGACAAGAGCTGCCAGTAGCTCACGCCGCTAAACAAACAGACTGGGAAAAAACATCAGATTTTTGAAGCTTCAAAAAGATGACCAACAAAATGAACTTCTGAGTTTCTGGCCTGTGTTTTGTCAAAATGACGACAGGTGCCGACGTTGCATCCATCCCCCACCTCGGTTAAACAATGCATAAAAGTGTTGCTACATTTATCATTGAATAATTAAAGGAAGACCCTGACCGACAAATCACAAAATAGACGTTCAGTCAATATCGCAAATTAAATCCAGTTAAAACGATTAATAAAATCTTTGGAGAAATTTTGTTGTCCATGTAAAGAATGTGTTGTGGGTTGTAATGGGTGTGGTGGATTTATGGTCTGTGTGCATGATGGACTTGTGCTTGGAGCGTCCTGTTACTCCTCCTCCTATTGCAAGACTTGCTGCTGTTTCTAGGCCGTTCTGGAGAGGTGGAGCAGGGGGTGCCCTGACCATCCAGCCATGGAGGTTCTGCTAATGCAGCCAATGTCAAATTTATGGCCCGATGTTTTAATGAGAAGGGTCGTAAACTCAGACTAGCATTCCCGGCCTGGTCAGAAACCTCCATCCTGTCTTCTCTCGAGGGAAGGACTGGTGCAGGTTGCTGGATTTTTTAGTGGTGTTTTTTAAAGAGTGGCTGCTGTTGGTGATCACGCCTCACACCACGCTGGGCTGGATTAACAAGACGCGACGTTGTGACGGGTAGAATATTTTGGACATCCATCCATCCACCCATTTTCTGAAACCGCTGGATACCAACTGAGGTTGGTAGTGGGTAAGGGGGTGGGGGGGTAACCGGGGCTAATCCCGGGAACAATGGGCGCAGGCAGGAACCAAGCCTGGGCAGTCGCCAACACACAGCAGGGCACACTCACTCACACAACTGCAGAGCCGATTTAGACTCGCCAACCAACCCATCCTGCACGCTTTTGGACCGTGGAAGGAAACCGGAGCCCCCAGCGAAACCCCACGCGGACATGGGAAGAGCGTGCAAACTCCACACAGAAAAGACCCGTTTTTTTTTTTTTTTCTTTACAAATTTAGGGGATCATGGGGCATGAAGTTAACTTGGTTTTCAGTTTGAGTGGCAGGGTCTTGTTCTGGTTCTGAGTGATCTGGTGGATCTGTGATAGGTTTGCTATAATCCCAGAGGTAGGCTCAATCACACGTAACAGACCTTCCTGTATGTTTTTTCTCAGACTGCCAAGCTCTTTAGCGAATTCTGGAAGGTGATGCCGCACATGTTATCTCCACAGGTTTGTCCATTGGAGTTCCTTGCCTGATGTGTACAGGTTCTTCAGTTGTGTTTTTAATAGTTTGTACCCATGGTGAGGTGTGGCTGTGTTCTTCATTTTCTGGAATTAAAAGTGGACCAAATTTCTTCCTGAGTTGCTGCCTTTTAGGCCACTGACGTTTCCTGAAAGAGAGAGAGCGTTGTTAAGTAAGAACCACTAAACCTTAATGAAAAATGTCAAATAAAATGGCATTCGTATGTCTAAGCCGATTAAACCAACGGCTTGGAGGTGCACGTATTCAAAATTGGTTAAAATGTCCTTATTTACCGAACAGAGGGGGCACTGTTCTCCACCCAGAGATTTTTTAAGAAGAAAGCTTTGGTTCACAGTTTCTGGGCAGCATGGAAACTATAACCTACACCACCCCCTGGGGAAGGCTTAGTAAAAGTGGGGCCACACCATGATGTCCAGAGGTGGAGAAGGAATTGGGCCTATACCTTTTGTGGTGGATGTATACAATTACTAGTATGAGGATATTTGTGTATCTCATGCCTGCCTGCAAGGGAGTGGAAAACCAATTGATTTGTACCCCCAAATTGTTTTAACTGTGTTGTTACAAAAAAATTAAAATGCAGCAAGGACACAAATAAAGTCCGTTGTTATTCAATCATCCACTTCTCTTACAATTTCAAGCAATGTAAAACTTGTTGATGCAGAGCTTACTCAGGATGAACAGGCATGACAGAAGTCAACTGTGCAGCTTGAACGATAGTGCAGTTCTGTTATGCTATAAACTATTGTTACCAAAAATTAGCATTTGCTGGATGGTGTCCTACCTGAAACGCCAAGCTTGCAGTGCTTCCCCCAGCATATACCTTGCCAAGGCTTTTTGGAATTGGTGTGGGTTTGTTTGCTGAGTTGAGCTCGGAGACAAAGTTCTTGTTCAGCTTCAGCCAGCTTGTGTCAGCTGTAAATTCACTCTGTGTCCCTTTATAGGATGATATTTGTGTCCTGAACGCTGCCAATTTGTCATAGCCTGTTTATAGCTCTCATGGGGGAGGGGGGGGGGATATAAATCTCTGGCCCGGGCCTCCATAGGCAGCTGAGGAGGGTCCTTGGGGGTTGTAAGGGGAGGTGGGGTGATGTTTAAGGGATGGCCAGGGGATCCCGGGTTTGGAGTAGCTATTGTAGACTGTCTGGAGTAGTTTAACCCCCTCTATCCAGTTTGCAACAGGGGATTCAGCCCTAAGCTCTTGCCCCAGGGACGTCAAATGAAAATTCAAATTGATCTGATAGGGAATGAGGGGGGAAAAAAGCTTCCAGTCCCTGCAGCCTGTCAGGGGTGGAGGAACAGCATTGTCCTTGATTCCTGCACCTATGCTGGGACTGAGCTGGCCTTGGTACCACAGTTGTGCATGGCACTTCCATTGCCAGTGTTTTCACGTTTAGACCTTGTGAATTTATTAATGTGCCTCCATGGCCTTTTTGTTAGGCCCAGAGGAAGTTATGTGATATTCTGGCACAGTTGTGGCCATTTAAAGTGAATTTTCAAAACCCACACAAATCATCCTAATTTAATGAAAGAAAGCAGGAATTTCTGACATTTTTAGTGCAGCTATATGATAGGAGTATAATTTGTCCCCCTTTGGCCAGAAGTGGAATTAAATCTAAGTTTTATTTGTTTCCTAATGACTGATATGCGTATAGCTGTTGCTTTTTTGCAGTACAATGTAAACCAAAAAATAGGAAATATTTTCTAATGTATGTAAATTTGTCTAGTTTTATTAATGGTTATAAACCCCTTAACATGCTACATGCAAGAGTTAGCTAGCAAAGTGTCATGCGGAGTAACAAAGTGCTGTAGAGCCTTTGTCTTTGTGGCTTGTTGTCCAACCTGATTTCCTGCTCACCTCCGATTACGGACTAACAAGGACCAGCGGTGACACACGCATATTAAAAATGTATTTATTATTCAAGAAAAGTTATTTTAAACATTAATGAACGACTAAATTGTTAAATAGTAATTCATCATGTGGAGGTTTCATAGATCGTGAGAATGATTCAATTACCCAAGTATCTGTAACAGCCTTCAGCTTTTTCATTACGGGTCTTCCCACGTGTGCATTGTTAGTGATAAATAGTTTGACCTAATTGGGTTCTGAGAAAGTGATTCTGTCACTTGGCATTCTTGAGAGCTTAGGTGAAATAAAACCATCTTAAAAATGTTTCTTACAAGATCCATGGCTGAAACCCCCAAGGTAGTATTCTTAGCACTTAGTGTTTTGATCCTAAATGTTTTGATCTTGGAAAATCCTTTTAATGACAAAGGACATGAATTCAAATTATATTTCTTGAATCTACAGGATATCAGTTGCTCATACTACAGCCAGTGAAGAATCAAGGCTCCAGAAACCATTAGGGTGCTGTGATGTTTAAGGAACTGCACACTTTGATCTTCCACAGGGCTGTGGAGATATACGTAGTCACACACCATCCACCTCTCCCAAGACGCATGCTTTTCTTTCTTTGCTAGAGCCTAGGAATCCCTTCTGCCTTCCTCACCCTTTTGAATAAAAATACCCAAAGCTAGGTAAACAAGTACTTTGTATAGGCCTTGAATCCCATGAATGATACTGTACCTAGTTACAATAACGTGCCAAATGTGATTCCTGACTCAAATCCATAATTTATGTCTCAAAAATAAATTTTTCTTTCTTTCTTTCTTGCTATAACTGTGGATTCAGATCACTGAGGTGGTTTTCTGTGGGCTGAATTGTCTGCCAGCCCAGTGCTGTGTTACCGTCCATGGTGTTGAGCCCTTGTGTCTAATGTTTATTTGGGAAACATTGCTACTGTGGTGGGCTTCCTTTACATTGCCAACCCCAGCTCTTCATATAAATCCGACCGCCCTCCCCTCTCAGCTGGTCATTTGAAGGTGCAGACTACCCAGCAGACTAAATCGATGCTTTCTAGGCCTATTTGGGAGCCTCCACTCTCCCTTCTCTCAAAGGCCTTGTGGTGTAGCTGGGTCAGCAGCCTGTGTTTTGCCAGCCTCTGTATGATAGATTATGGCTGAAGTGACCTCGCTCTGCAGCTCCTCATCATTCACATTCCTCTTTGGTGACACGCATGAAGGTCGTTCATTACCATCCCACTGTATCACTGACAGTAACAATATTGAAGTAATTCAGAGCTTTGTTAAAATTCTGGTGCGTGAATGAGTAATATGAGTGAGTGAGTAAAACAAGTGATATATCTGTATGTGAGTAAGTAATATACGAGTGACTGAGTGAAAGAGATATAGAAGTAATATGCGAGTGAGTAATATAAGTAATATATGAGTGAGCGTGTGAATAATACAAGTAATATATGAGTGAGCGAGTAATATAAGTAATATATGAGTGAGTGAGTAGTATAGGTAATATGTGAATGAGCGAGTGAGTGAGTGAGTAATATAGGTAATATGTGATTGAGCAAGTGAGTAATATAAGTAATATATGAGCAAGTGAGAAATATATGAGTGAGTAATATAGGTAATATGTGAATGAGTGAGTGAGTGAGTAATATAAGTAATATGTGAGTGAGTGAGTGAGTGAGTGAGTGAGTAATATAAGTAATATGTGAGTGAGTGAGGGAGAACTTCAGGCTCACTTATAACAGGGGTAGCCAATCTTATCCACAAAGGGCCGGTGTGTATGCAGGTTCTTGGGATAACTTTTAGGTCAGCTGTTCAAACCCAGGTGTGAGGACTCTTCAGCCAATCAGTCCTCTAATTAGTAATCTAATTAGGCAGTTGCAGCGGAAACCCGCACATACACCGGCCCTTTGCGGATAAGATTGGCCATCCCTGCTTTATAACTTGAAGATATCCCTCGATAGTAGAATGACCCACAGATCACAGTAATATAAAAATTTGCTGTTTGGGTACCATGAAGGTCAGGCCAGCTGGAAACCCTAATTCAGATGCTCATGCTCCTTGCAGATCTCGTTTGACCTGGCGGAATACACGGCTGACGTGGATGGTGTGGGCACCCTACGCCTACTGGACGCCATCAAGACCTGCGGCCTGACGGGCAGCGTGCGCTTCTACCAGGCTTCCACCAGTGAGCTATACGGCAAGGTGCAGGAGATCCCTCAGAGAGAGACCACGCCCTTCTACCCACGCTCGCCCTATGGTACGGCGCACAGACGCACACACACATCTACACACTGCTACCTTGTTCCCGTTTGCTGGATGTCCTCTCAAAACCTGATATACCCCCATTTTTTTATTTATTTAAATAATTCTTAAAGGACTGTTTCAGGGTTGGTTCCATTACCATCACATTTCAGCCTCATTAATTATATGAGAAAATGACTTTTTTTTTTGCTACTTTGGATCAAAGATTGTTTGTTGAGAGCAGGGCAGGGAAAAGCTAACTCTCCTCTTTCTCCTTCACCAGCTCGCCTTGCTCTCTCTTTCTTGCTGTGAATTTTGCTTGAATGTCTCATTGGAACAAAGGCAGCTCTATGTCCCAGACTGAGAGCTTCCTGTTTACAGCCCTGGGCTGATTAACCCAGAGGGCGTCTCTCACTGGCCAGTTACTCTGGGCAAGACCATTCATTGGCTAACTACCCTGGGTGAGGCCTTTCATTGGCCAAGTCCAAGCCCGCCTTGGCTTCCTCACTCCCACGCTCTCCTGCCATGTGGCCAGTTGAGAACCCCAAGTGTCCTGTCCACTACTTGTCGACCTTAAAGTCTCCCTTTCTGTTAGAGAAAGTTTAGCTGAATTTAATGGCAGGCTGCTGCTTGGACACATCTATTACAATCCTCTGTTTAATCACCCTTATGCCTTGCTGCTTAACTGTCTTGAAACTTTATATGAAACAAATGACTCACGTATACATAATTATTCATAATACAACTTTGATGAATTATGAATCTCGCATGGTTTACAGCAAAGTTGTTATTGGTAATAACAGGGGATGAGATGGTGAGAAGCAGATTAGAAGAGGAGATTCATCCCATATTGCTGTGGTATCAGATATAAAGACTCTAATCCCAGTGCAGACTGGTAACTGGAGCTGTTAGGGCATGGAGTGCATGAACAGCTAGTGTTTCATATAGTCTGTTGGCAAAATGCTCCCCTCAGATGATACGGGGCCAGGAGACGTGTCGCCTGTGGTGCGTAGAGCAGTGATTGGGTCATAAGTTGGCCCTGGCTTGAGGAAGGGAAGAAGCAGTTGAGTGAACGGTGGTCAGGGTGGGCAGCTTGCCCTGTGGGGGTCTCTCCTCCATCCGGGGCGGCAGCCTGACTGCTTCTCTCCGCAAACACCTCCCCTTCTGTTACTGCTTGACCCCGTGAGCGTCTCCCTACCCGTGAGAACCTCAGTCATCCAAACCTGGGTCGAGCTCCTCCTTTTCTTTTGGGTTTGATAGGACCAGCCACACAGCTCCTCTAGTGTCCCCTATATTTTCATTTAGTATCGGTGGATGGCTCGGGCACTCATGTCCTCTCTCAATCTTTTACCCATCCAATAACCCTTTTCTCCCCTGTCCTCTTCCGCTCAGGTGCGGCGAAGCTGTACGCCTACTGGATAGTGGTGAATTTCCGGGAGGCATACAATCTCTTTGCGGTCAACGGCATCCTTTTCAACCACGAGAGCCCACGGAGAGGTGAGAGGCCTCTGCACCGTGATTGTGACGGCTGACCCAACCTGTGTGGGGTTGAATGCCACCTCGGTCAATAGGCCAACTGGCCTCCCTTATGTGTCATGCTCATTGGATGCTATATCAGAGAAATCCACATTAACTTGGAGGCTTGGTGGAGTTATGATGCGCCTGACTACACTGGGCAAGAATGTACAGGTATGTTTGCAGACGAGAACCCGTCTCAGTCTTTTGATCTTAAGTAGTAAAGTACTGATGGACCTCAACTGGATAATGATCTGGATAATTGGTAATGATCTGGATAAACATTAAAGATAGTTTACATATAGTGCTAATATATGTGGGAAAATTAAATAAATAACTGGAATAAGGTTCTGCAATCTCTAAATGTTGGAAGTGTTTACACGATTTTGGCTACTAATGTACTTGTCTAGTATGCTAATAGATTTTATAGTCAAAACTCTTCTGGCTCTTGTTTGGGGTGGTATTTAGAAGCCATTTTCAGTTCCATTTTGTAAGACACGCCATTGACAGACCTCTGGTCAGTCAGCTGATGTGAGTCACGTAAGAAGCCAATGAGGCCTATTTGAGAGGATATCGTCCGTCTGAAGGAGGGTCTACCAGCTCTTTGTGGGCCGAGTCTCAACACAGGGCGGCATGTGCAGCGTCGGCCCATTCTCAGCATGCAGCAGCAGAATAGCAGTAACACTGGGGACGGGTCAGGTCTAAATGACACAGGCCCTAAGTTATCGCTGTCGTATGTACATTTCTTGTGGTCGTGGAATTTCTTATAGTATTTTATTTCATTTTTTTTCTTTTCTGTTGAGTTGCGCCGCTTAGAACATAATAATTAGTCCCTGTATGGTCGTAGCTGTTTTACCACTGAGGTAGCATCACGCTCAGCTTGAGAAGCACTAGCCACTGTAGCGATCCTTAAGATCACAAGCTCTGTTGACTTCTAAAAGTGTCTCCATATATATATATATATATATATATATATATATTATATAGAATCCTGTGGCATTTTGTCAGCATCTAGACTCCAGGCCTGACATACACTTGTGTGTAACCCCCATTCTTAAATGTCTCGTTTATACCAGGGCTTGTATGGCTGGATTCAATAACCACACTGCGCCCACAGGAACGAAAGGTTGAGAATGCTGGTTTAACCCAATTTGGGTCATACTGTGACCTTAATTAGTAACACATGATTTTAACCGGTCAGCTTACTGAGGTCACAGGCTCATGTGTTTATGATTTATTTCATCATAAAGACTGGACTCGACCCTACCCAGCAGGTCACAGGTCAGGCAGTAAATTTGAATGTTTTACAAGAAACTGCAGATTTCCAGGGATCTGTACAAGGGATAATGGGAACAGACTTACCCAGTGAGAGAAAAAAAAAAATCAATATTAGGGTGGTGCTTCTGGAAAAATTAGTAACGATGACGACAGAATTTCTCATTACTCATCCTATGATGGGCGGACATGAGCAAAAACTGATGTTTCACAAGCCATTAGGACGCAGAAGAGTCCAAAGTCCATTTAACAAATGTTAATTTAAATCCTGCAAATAGGCAATATTGTTTCTTTCGGTTCCGATCGTCTACTTGCTGAGTTAGTCACATCCCTGACAGGTTAAGATTCACATCACATTGCTGAGTGAGTCGTCATCCCCTGGCCGATTAGACCGGCTGAGATGCTGGCATAATTAAAGGGGGATTCAAACCCACAACCTACCGCTTCTGGGCTCCAGTCGCGGCTCACGGTGGCCTGCTTTCGGCTCACTTCTCAGGGTGCCTTTGTGCCTCGGAGGCGTCGCTGCCCTCTTTTTCTGTGCACTCGGGTCGACCGGGCAGGGGACAGGAGGGAGCACTCGTTGCACAACAGAGGTGGAGGTTTTACTTGGCCACAGTGCGGCCCACTTGTCCCGGACCCGAACCCCATTAAAAGGCCGCCAGAGCGGCGAGGGGCCCTTCTGAACGCCGCCTCAGTCAGGGGGCGAACGTTTGTGGTCAGGAAATGAAAATATGCCCCATGCTCATACAAAGTTATATATTTATTCAAAACACTTCTGAAGTCGCCAGTGCTGGGATGGGGAGCGGGAGACATGTCTCATATGGAGAAGCAGAACCTGAACATGAGTTTGTGTCTCGATTTTTTACGCTTTCCATCTGTGTTCTGGCTAATTGAGGAGCAGTGCTCCAGTTTTGTGTGTTAGTACACTATCACAGAATGATTTTCTTCTTACTGGGAACAGACATTTAAATGTTATTTGAGCTCCCTTGCCAATTCTTACTCTGCTAGTGACCCAGCGGGGGAAGTTTTTGTGCCTCATACCTCCCCCCCCCCCTTTCTATCATGGCCATCCAGGAACAAAGCATGTCACAGTATGAGATAAAAGCGTAGTAGGGTGTGAAGATGTAGCCAGGGGAATCCGAGTGTGTGATGGTTAGTTTTGTGATTTGCTAGAGGTGCACATGTCCAGGCACAGATGCTTGTTGAGCTTGATGAAAGGCCCGCGTCTCTCCATTCACTTGCGGGGGGAGGGTTACCTGGCGGGAGTGACGTCTGTCTTCACACACCTTGTGAGTTTGTGTGTGAACGTGCGCGCGCGGCTTATTTGGAGTGGGGGCACAGAGAGCTCCACCGCGGGGTGCAGCCGACGCAGTGATGACATCATCGCCTCAATAGCAGGGTGGTGCCTGCAGCCGGACATGACCGTCCCCCTGGCAGGAAACGTCATGATGTCATGGGCTCGGCATTCCCGGTGCGGGCCGGCGGGCAAGCCGGAGAGGCGAACAGAGGGGTCTTTCAGAGTGGCCGGGAACGTCCACAGTCTTTTGGAACAAGTCACTACAGCTGTGTGCGAGTGGCTTTGGGGCAGTGGGATAAAGAGCTTTATCACACCATCTATGGATGAGTTAATCCCGCCTGGAATCCAGGGATTTTCTTACTTCTTGCAAATACACTGTAGTTTCTACCAATAAACACCACATTCCTACTTTTTTTTTTTTTTTGGAAAAGTTGGAATCTGTTAAGAAGGAATAATATCCTTGGCGTTCCACCGTAAACAAAAGCAAACAGAACATTTTACGCTGCTGTCGAATTGCTTTACGGTTCCTTGGTTGCTGTCCTGTGTGACATTGTAACGTGGCCTTATGAGCCATAACAAACATTTCAGTAATGCCTTTCGTTTGTGAAGTTCAATATGTTAAATTGACCATGATTTTCGTTATTCGGTACTTGAATTATAATATTAATAATATTCTGTGTGCAGATGATAATGAGGAAGATTTTCTTGCGGCTTCCACCGCTTGATTGAAGGTGATATCACCATTATGGAGGCCCTGATTGGTGCGGGCAGGTGGTGTCGGACCCCATGGAAGGTCAGGACATACGTTCCCCATCTGATTTATGGTGCCATCGAGCGCCTGTGTATTCAGCGCATGTGGCAGCGGCCCATGTAGGCTGATTCTGGGGTCATGTCGGGGCCACGTGCCAGTTTAACGTTTCATTCGTGGAAGAAGCCGCAACGTGGATTATAGGGCTGGTTGTATTATATTAGCCGCCCCCAACACTGTGTCACGGAAAAGTCCCTGGTTTCTCTTCATTTGAACATCCTTAAACATCCATGATGTGGGGGCAGTGTGATGCAGTAAATCAGGCGTCTGGGGTTAGCGGCTCACTGCGGTAACTGTATTGGGTTGGATTTTGGATAATCAGCATGATCAGGATGCCCAGGGTACCCGACTGCCTTTGAAGGCCCTCTGACTCCCGTGCAGGGTCACAAAGGCACTGCATTGCGTCAGCTTTTATAGTGCTGGCCCTTTTAAACCTGAGGGGAACCTTACCAATTGTTGCATTAGTGAATTTCATCTTTCTTTTCTTTTCCCCAAGTTTCGCTATAGCGGCCATTCGCTTTCAGCTGCGGTCTTGGGGGGGGGGGCGCAGTGTGCTCTCAGCCGAGTGCGGGGTATCGG
Organism: Pollimyrus isidori; assembly: GCA_019775955.2. NCBI lineage: Eukaryota > Metazoa > Chordata > Actinopteri > Osteoglossiformes > Mormyridae > Pollimyrus > Pollimyrus isidori. The sequence continues at coordinate 20,270,166 of JABFDZ020000001.1, forward strand.
AATGGCAGGCTATGCGAAACCACGTACTCGCCTGCTCTGTATCTCTGATTGGCTTGGAGATGAAGAGGCACCATGAATGAGGACGTTTATTAATATTGCTAATGGTGTCCAATGGGGAGGGAGGTTTTCACCCCCCCGCCCCGCCCTTAAGGCAGATCTGCAATCTGATGTCCTAAATTCAGAAATACGGTACATGAAACCTTTATAGACTTAAATGGGTAGAATTTGCCTTTTGGTGTCCATCGACGTTGCCTGTATCCATGTTTATGTTTTTCTCGTCGAGTTTAACAGCCTCCTTTGCTTTGTGTGATGTCATGGATCCAGGTGGGGGTTTTCGGGGGCTGCATCTGACAGCCGACACTTCACCTAACCCTACAAGGTCTGTGCATGCAGACCTATGACATAAGCATTTTTCTTTTGGGTGTGGAACTCGTTCGCGTGTCGAAGAAAACTATGGAATTCCTTTTTGGTCACCAGCTCAAGTGTGTAATATCGTTTTATTAGTTTGCACGTGTTTTTTTTTTTTTTTTTAATGTGTAGGAATTTCATTTTGGAAAGTGACAGTCATATCCAAGACATTTGCGAGATTTGTTCTCCCGCAACTGCCAAACCTGCGATGAGGTAAAATCCCTGTAATGCAGCAGCCCCGCAGCCCCATCCCTGGTACAGGAATTGCAGACTGGATTATGAAACTACAGTGCTTCAGTAGTCCAAGTTCCAGAGTGGGTGTGTAACCTCTCTTTATGGGGCCCACATGTTTCCAGGGTGACAGGCCTTCAGCATCCACTCGGCGGGTTTCTCCGCCTTATCGGGTCAGTATCAGGACCCAGAATTGATACTCGTATCTGACTGGTTTCTGCAGGATGGTCTGAGAATAAGCAGTGAGATTTTAACATGTCTGGAATGCGCAGGCTTCCTTCTTAATTCCTAGTCTGGAAATGTTTTTTTTCTTTTTTCTTAAAAAACGTAGACGTCTAAGACAGTCAGCCAAACAGTTAAACTGTTTTCTGCTGAGAGAAATATGAGGGTAATTGAAACCTCAAGAACACCATCGGCAAGCTGGACCACAACCTATAGAGTGATTTTAGTGGGGGGGGGGAACGGGGACTACTCTTAAATTGTTTTTCATCTTCAGTTATCAGAAGTAAAACAGGTCATTTGCGAAAACTCAGACTTAATGAGGCATGACATCCTAGTTTGTCGTTCTGTGATTTTGCACAATACTGGATGCACTGAAACTAGCTGAAGGGTCCAAGAAGCCTCCCTCACTTCTGCCCGGAACCAAGAACCAGCCCAGATTTCCAGTCACAGAAGCACGGGGTGCCAGTTGACCCGCTTGTTCCAGACGCCGCCGCCCCCACCAGGAAAACGGAGAAAGCCGCTTCTCCTCCCTCTGTCTGCTCTGCTTTCATGTGATAGAGTTTTATTGGACTTTCCTGCAGGGGACAGGAGGTTAAATGTCTGTGGTTGTTTCGGGTTTCTAAGCTTTGGTAGCACCATGGAAGGTTCTACTCCTTTGCCGCCAGCCGGGGGACCCGGAATCCATCAGTGCTGGCGCCCTAACAAATGGGCTTTATGTTAGAGGAATTAGCCGTGACCCATGGACCGGGTCCTTGTTGGGTTTGGGAGCTGAGGGTGCGGGGTGGCTCTGGCCCTGGGCACTCTGTCTGCTGGTGGCATTGGGGTGAATTGGAACTCGCCGTTCTCTGCACAAACACGTGGCACTGGGACTGGAAAATGGTGGGTCCCCCAGTCCACAACAGCAAGGTGTGCTGCTATAACGGCCCCAGCATCTCCTCAGCTACTCGGCTCAGATCACCTGTCAGTTGCGGGGGGGGGGGGGGGGGGGGGGGGGGGGGGGGGGGGGGGGGGGGGGGGGGGGGGGG
>JABFDZ020000001.1:20300295-20313544 GCA_019775955.2 Pollimyrus isidori
ACCCGTGCAGAGGCTCTGTCAGATTCTGGTGGTTGGGGGGGTGGGGGGGGTGTACCAGAAGCCATTACCATGGTTGGATCTTTGTGGTTCAGCACAGCGGTAACATGGCCTGCACTGTAACTCACTCTCCAGCAAATATCCTGTCCTACTTTTCTGATGAGTAACTTAATATGATTTTCTGAATGCTGTGTTGTGTATTTACAGGCCATTAAACTCAATCCAAAAGCATTCATTTTCAAACCGAATCGGCGGAAGAAAAAAAACAACAAAAAAAACACACTTTGCGAGAGCCAGGAGTATGACAGGGAGGCACTGTTAGTGGGGGCTTTAAATAGGGCCCCAGTCCTGATTACTGCAGGTGTGGAGGTGTCACCCCCCCCCCGCCCAGAGAAGGCGCTGTTTGTCCCTGGAGTAGCCGAGGACGCCCAGGCCACATTTTGATGTCCGTCTCTCGGCCCGTTTGGTCGGGCACGCCGCTGCTGAGAAAAAGAAGAAAAAAAAATCCATCTTTGCGCCATGGAAATAAAATATGCCACATCAATCATTCATTTCCAGCTATAAATTATTCAACAGGCTACCCTTTCTGTCTCCTCTTTCTGGAAGTGTGGAAAAGCCTGGTTTTGGGGTGGAAAAATGGAATTCAGATGAGAAGGTGGAGTGAAGTCAGGGGGGGGTGGGTTTTGGGTCCAGGGGTACCTTGGCTTTTGGTGCTGGCTGTCCCCCTGGGTGATGGAAGCTAGGAAGCCCAGCTGCCATAAACAATAGCAGCTCTGTCTTATGGCCCCCTGAAACCCGGGTTCAAATCCATGTTTTTTTTTCCTTCTTTTAATATGACTCCTACACACACTCACACACACACACATTCCATCTGCTTTCCCGCCCTCTGTGAGTTCCGTTAACTTCCCCCACCATCCAGTGTGCAGTGTGAGCACGGAGAGGCCGGTGGGCGAGCCGTGAGGTGCCCCACTGATGCCCCCCACAGTGCTGGTCCGGCTTTGGCACCATCCCCCTCACCCTCACTGGCATGACCCTTTTGCCCATTTCGGTCTCCGCCTGCCCGGGAAACTCATCGCAGGCCTCTTAACCACAGCAAAAACAGCAACATCAAGCCTGAGAAAAGCTAAAAGTGTCCCCCCCCCTCAGGGAAGCTGGAGCGGCAGGAAAACGGCGTTGGGGTAAAAACCTGCCGTTTAAGGTGCATACTGGCGCGTGGGATATCGCCTTTCAATCCGCACTTGGCCAAACTGAAAGGCAGAATGAGCGGTTCTTCTCGGCCCAGTAAAAGGGGCCCGTATTACATAGAAAAAACACCCTCTGTTACTTTTTTTTTTTTTTTTTAAATATATACTTTCCCAGGATTTTACCTTTATGCATCTTCTGCCATGTTAGGTCGTTAGCCGGTATTGAGGCCTCTTGCATCTCCTGGCCCGGATTCTGTGGTTCATCTGTCACTAATTTGCCTTCAGCTTTCCCAGCTACTAACAAATGCGACTAACCAGGATGGTTGAGTTACTGTGGCAGTCACGCGTCGCATGGCTTGTTTAATAGTTAGTTTTGTGTGTTTCATTAGAGCATCCCTGCATGGGATACAGCACAGCGTTGCTTATTCTCCAATCCATTCTGTGCTCTTAGATCTGCTTAGAAATTTTATTCGGATACGGAACAATTCTCTCTTTGCTGGAAAGCCTTGCGCGTTTAACGTACCGCGCTATGTCCATCAACGTCCTCGCCATATACCTTTTACTTACCGCCGGTCTTATTGGAAATAAATTATTCAGGAATTAATTATGTGGAATGGTTGTGCTTTTCTGGCGTTATAAACAGAATCGTTCCTTAACAACAATGCTAATAAAGGCCTGCTTTTATATGTTGGCTGAGGCCCATTGTGTGGTGGTCTGTCCCTGGCGCCTCTGTGTTTCGTCTGAAGCGTGACAGGTGTTATATAGGTTCATTCAGGTGAGCATCTTTCTCGCCTCTCATAGAAAATAAATCCTTCAGGAATAACAGATACCCACCTTTGGCATATGTCCGTAACGTAAGGACAAAGCCGCACTGTTGGAGAAGTGGATTCTCCCAACTTACTGTTACTGTTTCAAAAAAAAATAATAATAATAAAAAAGCTTATTTGTTATGTTTAGGCTTGAGCTATTTGGTGTGTGTTTAGTGACTCACGTTCAGTGAAAACAAAGCTCTTTGTTGAAAGGCGTTTTTGCTGGGAAACGTAATTATTGCAGATAGAGTTTCACAGTCGCGGTGTGCTGGCCCGGTAGCCAGCCGATCTCTGTAGCTGCGTGTGGCCCGGGCAGGAAATGAACCAACCTCGGGCCGCTTTCGCCAATATTTGTACGCATCAGCTCGAAATGTTCCATTTAAACGAGCGTGACTCGTCAGCAAAAACACATGTGGAGGCGGGTCCTAAGGACTGCTGTCTCGTGCGGCGGTATCCACATTGACCTTGCGCATGTAGAGAGGATCACTGTATCAGCGATACATTGAAGTAAAAACCGTTACTGAGTATCAAACCGCCAGATCGTTTAAAGGAACGTTTTGCCCTTAGACCCTAAAGCCCACAGCATCTCACACTCGATACTTTTATGTTGCTTTCTTCTCTATCTTCCAGCAGGTGAGAATAATAATTGGATTGGCTCCTTTTCCATCCCATGCCGCTGCCGTTTGTTTGGAGAACGTAATCCTCTCGGGCTACGGGCTGGGGCGCTTTCTTTCTTGACGGAGGATCAAATCCTTGTGAGCCGGGCAAAATCGTGCCCCTTCGCTCTCTCATACCCCCTTCGGGAAGTGGGGAAGAGCCCACCGGTCGATATATTTGAAGACCCTCCGGTATAGTCTGTACCACCTAGTGTCCTACGCTCCTGCACCCTGCTCTGGTGAAACAGATGGTTCTCATATCTGGAGCTTTGAATGCATATTTCCCAAGCGCAACAAGAAACGGAGGCAATCCTGCTCTTATTATTTTTAATCGACAAGCTCCACACCGTTGTATGTTTACACGTGCACACTTACTTTCATTTAGAGTGGATGTACTCGGAAATGATTAAGCCCGTTCTGTTAAACAAAATGATGTTTGCCTCAAAGGATTTTCCTAATTCCGAAACAGATGGCTTAATCAGTAAGAAAATGATACCTTTGTAATGGATGTTTCTTCAGTCAGCGCTCGTCCGTCCGCATGAACGGGCAGTGGGGTGTTTCTCAGGGGGCTGTTGTTCCCTGCGAGACGACGGACTCGGTCAAAACAACCCCGCGATTCTAAACAAGGTTAAAATGTTTTTCTTGAAATCGGTAACGTTCCTGTTATATAATTAGCGTATTATTACTGTGACTAGTAATGCACGTAGCGCCATTATTTCGCCGTAATTGTAGCCAGTTAGTTGACGTCAGCGGTATCCCCTGTAATGATGTGTGCCACTGCCCCCCAGCCCCGCTTGGCGCCCAAACCCTCCGGCGTGATCTGTGCCTGGGAGTCAAGCGGGTTCATGTGAAAGGGGGGTGGGCCAATTAATCACTGCCAATGAGGCACGACGGTCAGGATGGAGCCCCCCCCCCGCTCCGCTGGCATCCATTACACACGCGGCACCGGGCCGGCTAGCCAGCGGGGGTAACCCTGTACCGTGCCTCATGCTCCACACGTTGGTGCTGCTGTGCGCTTCACTCTGCATCCCAGGCGGCAAGACAGCAGTTTGCAGTGACTATAATGCCTCAAGTGATCGGAGGTCTGCGTGTGTGTGGCCTCGTATTGTGTATATACGACATTATGGGGAGAAAAGCTTGTTATTTTGACCTTATGGGGACAGTTTTCTGGTCCCCACAAGGGAACACTCATTTTTCTAAAAATATGTGACTGCAATCAGAAAAACTAAAGTAGCCACTTTGTTTGATTGAGGATAGGGCTGAATAGGGGGTGTCAGGGTTTTGCCGTAGAAGTGAATGGATGATCCGTTGTGTGTGTGTGTGTGTGTGTGTGTGAGAGAGAGAGAGAGAGAGAACAGTCATCTGTTATAAGTGGCTCATTCATAAATCGCACACAGTGCAGTAACATCTCTATTCTGGCGCTGAAAGCTGAGTTGTTGTTTCCAGGGGCCTCCCGCCCTGCTTGCCCCGTGCAGCCACAGTACAGGGGTGCCTCTCTATTCCCCGCTTTCGGCCGTGATGAGAGTTTTGCATGGCATCACGTCAGTGTGGTGAAAAAAGGCCAAGTGAGCAGAAAGCTGTTTCTGCTTAGACTTTTCCCCTCACATTTGACGTCATGTATACCGAGTCAGACTGGGGTGCCTCTGCTGACTGCTTCTGACCCCTTTCTGACGATGGAGTTACGGAGACGCGTACAAACAAAACAAACATGAAGAAAGACAAAAAAAAACACAATTTGAGGTTTGGTTCTGTCTCTGTTTCATGCAAACTGTAATTGTATATACTGTACATTTCCTTGAATTCTTTTATTAATCGACTGATCTATGGTCTACGCCTCTTTTTCTTCACTCTTCTGTTCCTGCCTTCATCCTCTGTCACAAAGCTGAGCGCCCCCTATCTATCTGTCAGTGTTCTCTCCCATTTGCCAGGTCAGCCGCGTGGCGAGGTGCCTGCGCTCCATCTGACATCACCTCCACCCACCGCCCACATCGGCACCTGCGTGCCCAGGGGTTTAAACCGCTGGCGACGGGGGGGCATGTGTGGCGGGGCGTCATCGGGAGACGGTGGTAATTCCCTCACAGTGACACATCGCCCGGCTAGGAAAAAGTCACACCTTAGATACGGATCGGGCGGTATAAGGATCACTGCCTGTTAGCGACTGGCATCATGGTGGCGAGTTTGATCGCGCCAGCCGCATTTCACGGCGCTGTGACGCGCGTCGCTGGCATTTGTGCCCCCGGGCCGCGTCCATATGTGCAGATCCAGTGACGCCACCTAAGCACCACCTGTCCCCCTGGGGCCGTGACCATTGCGCCGCCAGCTGCCCGCCGAGGCACACGCGTGTACCACCTGGGCTGTGCCAGCGCTGGCATTATCCTTGCCCGTTTATCAGAGGCTGCGCGGGCAGCTGTTATTGTCTGGTATGCTGCCGTTTCTGGGTAATTGTGCCGTGGCGATGCCCTAGTGACCTGGGGGGGCGGGGGGGGGGCGCACCACGAGCCGTCCCGTCGGAGCATTACTGGCGTCGCTGGCGGCTAGGCCAGCCCGCGACCTCGAAGGGTCAGGGGACCCGGGGCGGGCAGGAGAAACCAGCAGCCGCATTTGTCGCAGTTTGCAAAACAGTGTTTGTAACACGACCACATGGCGCGGTCGGGGGCAGACGGAGCCATTCTTCTCCTGAACGGCATGCAGATAATATTTGCCCCAGCCAGGTCATAAATTACCCCGCGGTAATCTTCCCTACTGCGGCCGGGTACCCAGGGCACAAGTGGCCTCACGTCGTAAGACAACTCTGCTGCCACATCAGTCGCAGAGGGGGGGGGGGGCTGTGTTTGGATTGTATCCTGATGCCTCTGGGTCATAATGGAACCTGGGACACCGGCCCCTGTCTGCTGCCATATAACTGTCCCCAACAGACATACCGTCACCCAGCCAGCTGTGGGGCAGAGGGGTCCCCTCAGTGTCTCCTTACTTATGAGTTACTGTCTCGAGCCTCTATCTGACCGTCCCCGAGTTCACCGCCATGTCCAGCTACGGTGGCGGCTTCTCGCAGATAGATCCCTCCGGCCCGGGCTTGGCTTCTGCTACCTGTACCAGACGCGCGTGTCAGTGCCAGACGCTCCACCTCAGTCGCTCTATCCGCGCTACGGAGGGTAGATCTCAGGAGAATGCGGATGCTCGGGAGCTGTGGGAAAGCCGGCCGATGAGTAAGTAGGTGCTAAGTGAGCTAGCGATATTTCGCACCGAGTTACACACGGAATGGCTGCCTGACCCCTGACAAGCACAGTCGCACTGTAGGTCTCCGCTTTCCTCTTTTGAACCCCCCCTGCCCTGTCCGGCCTGTGATTAATGTGACCCTCATGGTGTGTTTACTCCATCTGTTTCCGTGCGGCCGCTTGTTTTTTATCTGCAGGGATCGCGCCTGTCCAGTTTTTAATATGACCCTAACCCCCCCCCGGGTCCACTTGGCAAGAGAGCGACTTGGGTGTTCCGCGTCAGGCATGTTGGCTGTCGAACTAAACGCCCCACCCCTGCGCGGGCCTACGGTGGTGTCAGGCAGGGGGGGTTGGGATGTGTTGGTGCACGCGTGTGCGTCTCCGTTTGGTGGGGGGGGGGGAGTAATAAGGAGCAGGTAATGATGGCTTGGTGAGATCGGTGGCGGTAATGTAATGCACACTGTGCTTGCGTCGGGTCTGGATCCAATAATGTGTCATTTGGCATGTCTGGAACAGATTGGGCCAGATGGATGGGGGTTAAGACCCGGACCTCTCGCTCGGGGCACCACAGCGCCCCCTGCCCTGACCCTGGCCATATCACCGGCAGCCAAACCCAGCAGCTGAATTGCACGGCCCCCTCACCTGGCGCTCTCTCCAGCCCCACCCCAAGCATAGAGAAAATAACCGGACAGTCCCTGCCCCCCCAAGCCCCAGAGGTTGCATTAACAGGTGCACGTTTGCGTCTCCGTAGACTTTTTTGTGGTTAAGCAATAATGATAATTTTACATACCTGGCAATCAGCTGATTTTCATACATCATCCATATATATGCCACATAATATACAAAATATATGTAATCTGGATATCTTCTTTATGTGCTGTTGTATTTAGATATTTTCAGTACAGTGTTTTGTATCTGTTTGTCTTTGTAATATACCAACGATAGCAATACTGTGTTTAATGGTGAAGCCCCCTAAATGAAGGCCTTCTGGGCAGCGCAGCCGGCCTAACTTCACTGTGCTGTCACCGCAGAGGGCCGCGTCAGGCCTAAGTACCGCTGACAGATAGACCTGCAAAAGTGTTGGGGAGCCTCTTCGGGTTTCCTGCCCGACGCCGCTGTCAGCCGCGCGGGTCGGATTCCGTTCCGCGCGACTTTGGCGCAGAACCACTCGCCTCGCCGGGGGAATGGCCAGACCAGGTGTTTCTCTTCCCGAGCGCGCTGCCGCGATAATGGCGGGCGGGGTGAAGCTCGACTGCGTCGCCCCCCCCCCCCCCCTTTCCTGCAAGCGGCTCCCATCGACCGCCTGACACGTCGCAGCTAGGCGTGTTCCGCCAGCACCTTCTCACGTTACCGGGCCCTTTCAAGTCACGTATCTGGCCGGCTAATAAAGCAGCGGCAGCTTAAGGGTTAGAGGGGTCAAAGGTCAAATGTGGCCCGGCCCTGGGTCGGCCTCCGCGCTGCAGTAAATGGCAGGTAATTGATCGCGGGGATGCAGTTTAACCTGGGGAGGGTGGAGCAGGCTGACAGTTTAAGTGGAGCTGAGGGGTCTTTGTGCCGCGGGGCATCGCGGCCAGTCGGGTCTCTGTGACACCGCGGCTCCTGCTCTCACCGCCACAGTAATCTGGGCTTCCCAGGACATCCCAGCCGTGCCCCAGTGGTTGTGGCGGCGCCATCTTCTCATACGGAGTCCTTGGAGGTGTCCGTCCTCATCTGTGTGCGGGTCGGCTTTGAATAGTGCCTTTGTTTTAGCAAACCAGCACGTACTTCCTTCTCCTGATTGGCCGTTCTGTCCGTAGCTACCGAAAGGTTCATTGGATGCCGGCTGCAGGAAGTCACTAGCTGAATGACGACTTCCTGTTTTAACAGGAAGAGGGACCCTGAAAATGACAGCGCTCTGAATGACCCAGTCACCAAGGACAGCGTGTTGTCAAAGCCGTGAAGGAACCTTAAAACTGGTCACTTCCATCGCACTGGACTAGCTTTCCAATTAAACCACTATCCTGCAGTAAAAATATATATAAAAAGCCATTTAATGAGAAGCAACTGTGCAGTGGTATCATATACTTATATTTCTCAAAATTCTCAGCTCCTGCCAAACCTAGTTTTGCATAATAATAACATTAACGGGGGAGTATTGAATTTCCGAAGAAGTGAGATGTGAAGTACAGGGAAAAATACAGTTTATCAGCATAATTTAACCATGCAAAGTAAATATACGAGGGTTAGGCCTGGGGAGGGCAGACATGGCTCAGCGTGGTGCGCTGCGGCTCAGCACCTGGCCCTCGACCTGAACCTGGAGGCAGATGTGTATTTACAGCCCTGCGCACATCACTGGGCCACACAGAGAGCCCAGGGCTCTGTGGCTTTGGGTCAGGGAGGGTGGCTGGCTGGAATGATCGTGCTTGCAGCTGGGGGTGGAGGGCTGGGGAGTGGGCCCCGGCTTCGCTCTGGTATCAGCCCTTTCTGGTTTCCTCTCGGTGTGAGGCCTGCCTCCACAGTCTTTTCTGCACGTATATTTGTGGATCCTGGTGGCCTTCCTCTTCTAGATCAGATTCTGGAGCTCCTGCCCAGACCTGTGGGAAAGTGAGCTTAATGGCAGGAACCCCCCCCCCCCGCATCTGTTAATAGTGGTTGAGTCCAGGGGCTTTCGCTGGAGGGCGTGAGTGTAACCTCTTCGTTTTGCAGGGGGCGCCTCTCCCGCCATTCCTGCGGACAGACTGTGGCACGTCCGCGCGGGCAAAAAAAAACATCCGATACGGTGCTTAAAGGTAGCAGAATTGAAAGGTAGCAGAATTGAAAGGTAGCAGAATTGATGGCTCTTCTGTTTTGTCTCAGGTGGCCCAATGTTGTGGAGAATGATTTTACTCTGAAGGAGGCTGGGGACCACTGGATTCAGTATTCCAGCAGAAACTGCGTCATAATTGTTCATGCTAGAACATTCTGGGCCTGGGTGAATCCCAGCTGGAGGCCGCCTCTGCAGCTCTCTCACACGTGCTGTGCTGTTCCTCTACACCTCAGTCAGCCCGGCACGCACCTCCGAAACTGCCGCCTCTGCATTCCTTGGTGGTCTGCAGGTGGGCCCTTTGAACTGGCACCATTCTCTGGTCGATCAGCATAAATAGGCGTTTGATGTAATTCGATTGATTGCCCTTGGGAGCAAAACGAAAATGGTCAAAGGAGCATTCTGAGGTCATGTTTTTATATAGGCTGGTCATTCTGTGCCGTTTGACCATCTGATGGGTCATGCTGGTCTGAGGCTGTACTGTAGATCGGTCCTTCTTGTTACATGACGTCATGTTTTATCATCCAGTTTAATAGATTTGACCAAGAATCCTGCTGGGTCCAAGAACTTATCTGGTTTAATCGGCCTGGTTGTGAAAACTGATGAAAACCATGTTCAGTATTTTGTTACAGGCAAAATGGGGAATATGTTTAATAGTAAGTGGTAGCTGCTTGTTTTTTTTTTTTTCTGGAGGATTTGGAAGGGCTTGGATCCAAACAAATCCACTGAGGAAATAAGCAGCGTTGTCTTGGAGACCCTTTCCGTGTGTGCGAGTGTAACCGAGCATTTGGGGCAGGGAGCAGGCAGAATGTGCACTCTGTGCCGGGAAAAGGCTTTTTCACTAATCAAAAAGCCATTTGCTTTGTTTCTGGCCCCTCCTGAACTCAATCAGGCCTCGGCGAACTGAATTTACGAGCTCCGCGCCTGCCCGCGTCCAGTGAAAGTCTTCCAGTAACGTGCTCGTCGAACATCAGCTACATCCCTCCCACAGCTGGCTTCCATTACAGCCCAGTACAGTAGCCATTCTTTTTCATTTAAGCCCCTTTTGCGCGCACACACACGCACACACACGTGTGCACGCGTATCCCGCTCCTGGCAGCGTAGCGCACAGACTCGAGAGCTCATTGAGGACCTGGGCAAATGCAAGGCCGTCCAATCTTAAGCCGGACCTAAAATGCCGAGTTAGCGGCATCACGCCCTTCCTGCGAACTCGCTCGAGAACAAGCCGGAGAACATGCGCTACGGAACAAGACGCATTGTGGAGCTCTGTTATGACGTTGTTTTGGATCCGACAAATAATATTCCACTCTCTCCATAAAAAGGTTTTGTGCGTGTGTTCTCTTTTTCAGTCTTGTGAAGAAATCAGCGTTTGGTCATAGTTTTTTTTTTCCCCCCAAGATCTTCCTTTAACCGTACGTCAGCTTATGGGCTAATTTGTGTTCACAGTCCAGCGCTAACAGTTGCTCTTCTCATAGAGAGTCCCTGACACCGAGATCACTTGTGTGATCAAATCACGCTTATGATATCTAATGATAGGAATACGTATACTTTTCACTCGAATGGTCGAGAATCATAAAAATAATCATCATTGTAACATTTCCCGGCTAGCTGTACTTACCCACATTATGTTTACGGTTGCCGGCAGGCAATATATCTTCTTTAAATATCGAGATCTATGCTTTCACTAATAGAGCCTGACTGTAATACCTGAATTTAAATGTACTGCAGTAAATTTTAAGTTTCCTCTGAAAAATATAGAACACGGCTTAATAAGAGTTGTGCCGGCTGCAGTGTCACGCCGTGGGGGGGGTGGTTGGGTTGGGGGGTCTAACCCTGTATGGTGGAAAAGTGAGAGGAATAAAGGACTGTGTGAGTCCAGCCAAGCAGTGAGTTATAGCCACGCCGCTCTTCCAGACGTCTCAATGACTGCAATAAAAGAGAAGGAACTGGAGTGGAACGGGAAGCTGGGGAAGGAGGTTCTCCGTAATCGACCCCCACACCCCGCAAGACTTTAAACCTCCCCGTGTCTCTGGGGAGTTACAGGAATGTACCACCCCAGGGGCTGGGAACATCGCGGGGGCTGAAACGGAGGCGTAAACAAACCGCAAGGCAGCGTGTGCAGATCCCAGCTCCATTTAATTGCTTTTCTAAGATGATATGAGTTCAAATGAAATGTTCCTCTATTTGCCATTTACACACGTACAGTATGACTACAGGTACACTGGAATGCTTCTATTCGCCACTTCCCATCCTGCTCTTGTTTTGGTTTTTTTTTTTTATTGTTATATATTTATGTGTATAATGTTTAGTTTTTATATTTGTTTTTCATCATATGTGTTTTCTTTCTGCTTCTGAACGTCTCCATCATGACCAGTTCCGGGTTTCGCTGATGCCGCCTGCATCTAAATCTCTCCTGTTAAATATTCAGCGAGACTGTCAAGTGCCTTGGGTCGCATAAGCAGTGCAGTAATGATGTTAATAATGAGGAACACATTGCTTAACATGTGAAGCGCGGGTCAGTTCTCGCCGCATTTTCCGGCCCACGCGCCTGCCAGTGTGAGAGACGCGCTATACCCCGGCCTGCCCAGCGTTTCTGCTCTTGGGCTCCCGGTTCTGTTAGGGGTGGCCCGCATGCTTTTGGAAAAGCTCTGCTGGGCTTGCTGGAGCCCCGGGCGTGTGCTGGCTCCTGCGAGGCCCCCAGGCAGTTCCTTCCACGTGGTCTGAGGAGGGGGGACTAGTGCCCGGGGCCCGGCCTGCGTTCAAGGCCATATTTCCCTGTGGCATCCACCCCTCCCGAGGGTTGCGTAGCACTGGACTCATGCATGGGCAGCAGGAACGGTGCCAGGCGTCTTGCTGGCATCCTGCCCTTCTTTGTGTCATACACACAGTGCATCAGCACGTCGTCAGCGCAGAGCGCAGGATGGTCGCTGGTACAATGCATTTTGCTTGTGGATTTGACGTTTTTGTTGTCGTTGTTTTTTGTTTGTTTACGTGCTCATTCTTTAGGTACCTTGAACTCTGGAGAGCCGCTTGTCTTCCAGAATCTTCAGTAAAGTTTCTAGTCAGAATTTGTAGGCGCGCTAAGATGTAGAATTGAAAATAATTGGTTGTGGCAGCCTGACTTGGTCTAAAGTAGCCTGCCAGATCTGGGTCTTCTTATTGGCCGAGGATTTTAGGTGTCCAATCGCTGACTGGCCCAGCCAGGCACCCCGGGATGCCGCTTGCCCCCTTTCCTCCTACGTCCTCGGCACCCCTCATGGGCCTGTGTCGAAATTGTGTGGCCCCTGCGAGTGCCATGGAAACGGTGCATAGACGGACTATACAGTACCACAGTCTGGAATGTGAGGTTTGAAATGGTCACAATTGGCACTTCCTGGCTTTGACCGCAGTGTTAGGATGAGGGTGGGGCGGAGCCCTGTTTGAGTCCCTACCAAGTGGGTGTGGCTTACAAAGGGTGTGGGAAAGCCTCATCTATTGTTCTGTCTCTCTCACTCCCCATCTCTCTCCCCTAGTTCAGTTGAGTTTAGATGTTTTCATACTGAATGCTCAAGTTAATCTTTGGATTATTGTGCACTAGAGATTTGTGTCTTTTTGTTTGCTAGTGACGCATTGTACACAGGCAAGACCAGAGGTATTGCTACATTGAAGGTTTCCGGCATGGCCTGTTCCATGTCAGTTTCGCAGCTTCCAAAACATGGGAATTCTTGAGTAGAGAAACTTTTCTATCCATGGAATATTAGGTGTCGTGTATCACTGTGATTCGCCGGAGAGCCAAATAAATTCACCCTTGTCGTCGCGCGGCAGTGCCCGACTGACAGCTCACCACATTTTCAGTTTGCAGGGAGGTGCAGCGCTTGGCCCATCGAACGGCAGAAATAAGTCGGTGCAGGAACAATGCGTTCCTCGTAACCAGAACGCCAGTTACCATGACAGGCGACTATATATAAACCCGGAGCAGAGCAGGACGCTGGCCCTGAGAGGCCGCATTCCTCTGCTGCAACGTCACAGCTGCTTTTTCCCTCTTAGAAATAAGGGTGGGGCATGCTTTGCATAAACGTGCAGTGATTAGCACCTGCAGGCGTGGCCCGCTGATGGGCACGGCTGTGCACGAGGGCAGGGCCCTCTGGGGCCCAGTACCCCCCTACCTTGGCTCTTTCCCAGATTGACACTGGCGCTCTCTGTCAGGACTGTTCTCAGCCCAGCCCTCTGGGACCTCCAGACAGGCCCCATTTTTGCTCCCTCCCAGCTCCCTGCCAATCAAGAAAACCAAATTCCCTGTTCAGGTTTGCTGGGAGATGGGAGGGAGCAAAAATGCGGCCTGTCTAGGGTCCCAGAGGACCGGGTTGGGAAACAGTGCTCTACAGTATGATGTGCTCTTTAGGAAAGGACAGAAATACAGAAGAAAGGTTGCACTGCATGGTTGGCTTTCTGTATTCCTCTCTCCCCTCTCTCTGCTTCTGTATTTCTCTCTCCCCTCTCTCTGCTTCTGTATTCCTCTCCCCCTCTCTCTGCTTCTGTATTCCTCTCTCCCCCCTCTCTCTGCTTCTGTATTCCTCTCTCCCCCCTCTCTCTGCTTCTGTATTCCTCTCTCCCCCCTCTCTCTGCT
>JABFDZ020000001.1:20384484-20396120 GCA_019775955.2 Pollimyrus isidori
CAGGGGCCATAACAGGGGCCAAGAGCAATTCTACAGGGGCCCCGGCCCACCCTGGCCCCCGTCTAGAACCGCGCATGACACCGCAGTCAATCTTGTACATAATAAAATGACGTTAAGCCTTAACCGTGAAAAAAAAATACGCCTGCATCTTTAAAAGTGTATACCGTTAAGTATCTCGGTTCTGGCTCGCCTTTTCTCACTGCATTTGTGATAGCGGTTGTGGAGCCCAGCATCCTCCCTGTTGACCTCCGTCTGTTCCTTTGCCTTTTCCCGTCTCGTGAAAAATGATTCCGGGCCCTGATTGAATTTTATTCCTTCCTGACCTGGCCCACTCTTAAGAGCGTCATCAATCTTGGACTAACACGACGTTTGTTTATTACTGGAGAAAGAGCCTGACGACTTTTATTAGTCCGATTTTAGTTGTTTGCTAGCAAATTGCCCTGTGTGCGTCCGAATGACTGAAACTGTATCGTGCTCGTATAATAAAAGGACCTTCGCTTGGCGTTAAAGTGATGGTAATCCTACAGTTTACTATTCATAATTTCTACTGATAATCAAATGAAATATTAAATAGTTGTCATAGTTTCCCCGTCGGTCACCATTTTTTCTAAAACGATTATCAAGTTCTTATAAACCGATTTATTAGACATTGCAAAATACAGACATATACCCTTCAAACATCATCCATAATTAAAACATCTGTTATGCTGGGCACAAAAACTATCCTGCGATAAATGTTGCTGAAATATTCGAGAATTTTCAGAGAAAATGCTTAAATACAGTTTAATGGGAACGCTAACTCTCACGCAAATATAGACTGTTCACATCCAAAAATGGACCAAAGAGGCTTCGTGACCCTGAAGCTGTAATGCTTAGGCCCGAACATTCGAATCACACAGAACAAAAGAAATAAGAAAATCTCCAAACTAAAGCCTCTACAGATCGCTCATTTACAATATCTGTATACAATAAAACTAAGATTTATACACGAAATACTTTGATTCAACTGTATTTGTCATGGCGACATAAAATACTTTTACTTTGGTTCGGACGATAATGTGTCAAAAGTTTGACTTCATATATTTTAAGTTTGCGAACATTAAATAATTCATACGCCTAATCCCAACAGGCCACAAAATAAATTAACTTTCACTTTGACTGTTATTCCCGGCCATATATGTTATAGCCCTGAGAAGACTTAGTGTTGGGGATGATCTCTTTGTAACACATGGGTGGTTCTGCTAACTATTTTAGAGACGCAACTTGGGTAATAGTTATGAAGTTTACTGATTCAGTAATAATACACATTGTAATGTAATATTACAAATAGTAATGTTACAAATGCTGCTGTAGTTTTAACTAACGGTGAGTTGTTGGTTAAAGATAATCAAATCAATTTCTTAAATTTCTTAAATCAAATCAATTTCTTAAATTGATTTAACGTTTGCGGAGCTGAAGTTGATCAAAGTGCCAAACGGCTCGCTAGAAATTGTATAATTTTATCTCCCTGTTAATTGTGCTTTAGTTTGGAATATATTGTTTTCAAAATTATCCAGTCATATATTTCATTATTTTAAAATGATTTGTTTTAAAACCGCCGGCTACTTTCTATATAAGTAAAGATAAATTAACGATACATTGAATGTTTAATATCAGCTGTCCGCTGTGTCTCACACCCGCCAAAGCCTGTGACGGTGGCATCCGAGCTCACTTCTTCTTCTGAGCCAATGCGAAAACTTTATTTTTGTGTAAAGTTCAAAGTCCTTTCACTTGCCATAGATCATATTTGTCCATTCGAATATTTTAAGGACGTAATGTAGGGTATTAACTGAGCGACTGGCCCCAGCTCTAAACACACGTGGTCAATCAAAACAAAACGCTTAAACGCTGATAAAAACCGAGAAGGCCTTAGGGTCACTACGATGACAGAAACGGGCCACGTCTGTAAAAGTATTCAAAATTGTTCTAATAAAATAAAATGATTAACTTCAACAGCAAGGCAATCTTAATTATACATAATCTATCAACGGTGAAATTTCAAGGTAACTGATTAAGCAGCCCTAAGGTTATTTGGTCGTTTTAGTATGGTTACGGGTATGGTTACGGGTAGAGATATAATAAATTCTGCAAGCAAATTAGTTATGTGGTTTAATCGCCCGGGTTTGCCTTAAATGATAGAGGACATCATATAAATCACATTAATGGTTAAGATTTTAGATTATTTTTATATTGCTACACGCACTGATACTTTTGCGATTCTAAATGCCATGTAAAATTTATTTAAAACACACCTGAATTTTCAACGATTTAGTCAATTAACGTAACATGACTCACAAGCCACTGTTAATCCGAAGTACACCACACACGAAGTATGAAACTGAAAATTAACTTGAATTGGTTCAAAATTTGATGTGCCTAAATGTTTGGAAATTCGAAATAATTCGAATATTATACAGCAAGTTTTATCTTAGCCTATTCCTAATTATTGGTCTACACACTCAAGCCGTCGGTTAAGATAAAATATTTTGAAACAAGTTACCACACTGTGCTAAAAAATAACAGCCAACGTTAACAGCTGGCTAATAATTTGTTTTAAAACCAAAAATATAGAAAAGTTCAGGAAATATTACACAGAACTGCGGTAACAGTATAAAATGGTTAAAATATACAGCGCATAGGCCACGTATGCTTTCTAAGAGTAGTTCTGAAACAACCATTGAGAGAAAAACGAAACCTTCTGCAGTTCACGGAACCAAGTGCGTTCATTATGTTGGAAACATTAAAAAATAACGCGGAAATACAACTGCGGAAAATATGGGAACACATCAAGATTTTGAGAGTGCAACAGCACAAAAAGGTCGAATTTAACTTTTTACTTTTGCTTGTATCATTTTTACATATTAAATTTTCGTAACTAGATATGTTCGCAAAACATTGCGCGATTTTGTCCTGATTTCCACTACTCTACATATAGGCTATGTGTAGTGCCAAAAAATCAGCCATAGGTTTAACTCAAATAGAATGGCCATTTATTAAAGAAACATTGCAATGCCTTCAGAATACTTTCAAAAAAGACAAAATTGAAAGAATATTTCAATATACAAGTTCCCTTTTAATAACGGAAGTTTTGGACAATTAAGGCAGTTCAATCTTGACACGTTTTGGTGTTTGGTCCACAACATCCAGCTACATTTTTAAATAAATTACTAAATGGCATTTACACTTAATAAACAGTCAGTGAAAGCTTGATTCTTTTAACATAATCTTTTTAAAACATAGCTCTCAAAAGCGAGAAGAAACTTACGTGTTATTCGGAGTAACACTGTCCTTTACAAACCAAGATAACGCTTTTTGTCTCTCAGAATCATTTTAGTCCATGAAGGGGTACGAGTAAAGGAATTTTGGGCTGACTGAAAAACAGCGAGAAAATGGAGGAGAAAATGGAAATATCTTGGTCAGAACTTGCTGCAATCGTAGACAAAAGCCCCCGATGTACGGTAGATGGACTGCGTAGAGGGAAAAGACATTTGACAACTACTATTTCCGTTCACCGGGGAGTTATTTAAGCCAATTCTTTGGGATTCGAACATCTCGCGGACGGAGTGGAAGTTCTGCTGCTGCGCGGGGTAAGTGGCACCGAGGTGGCTTAGGTCTCCCGCCTGGTTCAGGTACCACGAAGCGAGCCGCCCTTGGTGTGGGTGGTGACCGTCCTGACCCGAACTTAGATTGCCGTGGGTCAGTGAGGACGTGGTGGTGGTTATCGAGTAGTCGGGCAATGTGTCGTCCACGGTGGTTGTAGGTTCTAGGTGCGCCGACCTATCCCCGGCATATAAACTCATCGCTTGCATATTGCAATGGTAGGTTGCGTTCGAGCTATTGGATATAGCGTTTTGGTTACAGGGCGGGCTATAAACAGACGTAGGATTTGGAGAGTAGTTCAGAGACATAGAAGGGGTTATACCTGTCCTGGAAGAGGCAATGAGGGTGGCTGAATTTAGTTCGGTTGAGCCCTGAGGGGACCCTCGGAGGGAGGTCATGATGTTGTCCACACTGAACCCCTGGGCTGGGGCCTGGCTGTGATGATGATGTTCAGAGTTTTCCAGGCTGATGGATCGATTGGACGGGATGCTGTGCGGGCTGCCGGTGGACATGCTACTGCTGCTATCAGGGCTTTCGATTTTTGGCACTGTGCTCAAGGTGGGGGACACGGCCTGCGGAGGTGTCGACGTCCCGTTCTCGGTCTTTATGTCCTGAATTCTGACCGGCTGGGAAGCCTGTGCCGGCTGCTCGGATTCCCGACTCTGCTGCCGGCCTGTCGGCTCCTTACCCTGCCTGTCCCTCTCATCCTTTTCCTTCTGCGCGTCCTTCTTTTTGAAGCGCCTCCGTCGCCTCAAAAAACTACCGTTCTCGAACATGTTGTAGGAATCGGGATCCAGAGTCCAATAGCTGCCCTTCCCAGGCTTCTTGTCATCGCGGGGCACTTTGACGAAGCACTCGTTGAGCGACAAGTTGTGTCTAATACTGTTCTGCCAGCCCTGCTTGTTGTCTCTGTAAAATGGAAAGCGTTCCATAATGAATTGGTATATCCCGTTGAGGGTTACCTTCTTGTCCGGCGAGTTCTGGATAGCCATGGTGATGAGGGCGATGTAACTGTACGGCGGTTTGACCATATCCTTCGGCTGAGGTTGAGGTGTGTACGGTCCATAAGCTCGAGCCATGCTGGCAGGGTACTGCTCGTGGGCCGGGTGAGAGTACATGCCCATTGGGGCCGGCATTCCGGTATACCCACCGCCGGCTGCTCTGTAGTAACTCTGGTCGCCGCCAATGTAGGGCACTACGCCCAGTGAATTCGGGCTGGAGACGGGGTAGCGCGCCTGCATTTTTTCTCTCTCCACAGTTCCGTATTGCTTAACCAGAGCGAAACTTCCAAAGTCAAAGGCAGCGTGTCTCCAGTTTTTCCCCACACTATATGTAACTCTGAATAGAAAAATAAGGCTCCTGTTAGCGTAAAGCCTAAAAAAAGTTGAAAAGCGTCAGTAAGATTTCAGCAGTCGCCGCCTCTGTCTCCTGAAAGCAACATTGGAGAACTCGTGAACTTTGAGCATCCGTCACTGGAGGGGAGTTTTTACGCAGTTACTTTTTCTTTCCTTTCGCTGCTTGAAGGCTCCTCCCCAACAGACCACGGCATCCAATTGGCGAGTCTGGAAAAGTTGGAGGGACGCTTTTCTCCTTACGGCCACACACACTCCTCGGAAAAACGAGGTGTTAGGAAATGCCAGCCCACTAAAGTTTATACCAATTACTGAAATGAATGTGCGTTGTTCAGAAATTGTAGCAAACTTTTTTACTGATTATGAATACTGATTCTTCTGTAAATTGAATATATTTATTATCTATTGTGTTTTGTCAGTACGACAAATCGTACTGTCTATATCCAATATGTGTGCTCAATGAGATACGTATGTTTGCTTGACATGGGGTTTACAATAAGTAAATAAATAACATAAATAACATAAATCAAAAAAATGTAAACTATGCATTTCATAATTCATTAATCATTTGTTGAGCAACAAGTCTCTAAGTAAAACGCTTTGCATGCACCTTCATTTAACTGATTATACTCATTTTACTATTTAAAAAACCTAAACCTAAATGTAGGTTATTTAGCCAGATATAATACTTTAATGACAGGGGATGTATCTCACACAAACAAATGAACAGCAAAGTAAATAATTCATTGTCGTCCATTTCTCTTTATAAAATTCCCTTTTTCATAATCGGAGAGCATCCCGTATGCAGACTTTCTTTGTTTTTCTCCTGCAGTTTAGAAGATTACTCCAAGGTTTATTAGCATAAGATGGAGTTAAATGTTTCAATCAACACCAACACGAGATCAAAGCGCGCGGGAGACCCACTAGTGCACCGCGTGCAGTAGGAATGGGCGGAATACGAAATCTAATTACTGTTAAATTAGAATCATTTGGCAGAAAAAGAACAAGGTGTGAGAATGTTCCAAAGTGTGAATGTGTCAAAGGGACTTTCCTCCGTGAACCAAACGGATTCCAAAAAACTTGCAGGTGTCATTCTCAGTCAAAAGGTGTAAATAGCATAATCCAAATTTTTCTCGTTTGTTTTCCAAAACAAACGGGTTTATTTGCTTGGAAATAACTTCATAATAATTAGCATGTTTACCGGATGCTTATGTTTAATCAATATCTAAAATATTAAAGTATAGCTTAAGGTTCTTATGGCGTATCAAAAAATATATAATTGTATGATATCAAAAAATCTCCGATATTTTTATTGTTATAGACCGCGACGATGTTCTGGATGGATGGATGCAGTTTTGGGTATTTTACGCGCTTTTGAAAATAAAACATTGACATCTACAACAAAAATGCTAATTGTTTTATTAACTGTATTACTATATTTTAAACACTTCTGAAAAAATTCCTCTGTAGAGATTCATACATGTAATGTTACAACTTTTATTGTATTTCTACATGATAAATGATGGTATTTCGTTCCATGGTTATATTTATTTTATAATTACGCACAATTTATGTTTGCTTTTTACTGCATTTCTGACATTTAAAATCAGACAAAACATTGAAAAGCATAGCAACTAAAATTTTCTATGATGTTGACTGTGGGCAGAGAAATTGATCGTAATTTGGAATTGTAATTACGCAGTATGAATTAATAATACATTCTTGCTCATCACGATAAGACGTCGTAATTTAACACCATTCAAATAAATTAATTCCTTTTGGTGTTCTGCGCTCTGTGTTATTTAAATCGTTTAGGAGACGTGTCTCAAATGCTATTTCTTCCGTCATTGTTCGTTATTTCACATTACTATTTACTGAAGTCACAAAGAAAATGTTTAGTTTCTTCTTCATCTTCTTCTTGTTCTTCCTCTTCTTCTTATTCTTCTTCTTCTTCTTCTTCTTCTTCTTCTTCTTCTTCTTCTTATTATTATTATTATTATTAGTAGTAGTAATGCACTTCTATCGCTACTGCTACGAAAATACCACTACTGCTGCTAGGCTACTGTGAGGAATACTGAATTGTAAGTATCATATGTGTGAACAGTCAATTCTTAATAAAGTGTTGGCTGTCAGCTTTCCCGAATCGCAAACTTAGATTTACTATAGTATTTTGACCAGAAAATGGGTGATATATCTTAGATGGTCATAATAAGATTATCAGCATAGGTTTTATTCCGTAATGTGCATAGGAAAACCCTCAAATTGGAATCAGTATCACCTCAAAACAACCATTTAACATCAAAACACTTCTGAGGTACTTCAATCTGCAAGTTTATGTCAGATTTATCGGATGACCTCAAGTAATTACCCATAGCGGACAGAAATAACTTAAGTATCCTATCCATGTTCTGGCGAAAGCTCATGTAATTTAGAAACAAACTACACGGATATACTCTCCAAAACACTTCAACGTACAAGTGCAAAACAACATATTTCTGCAAATGACCTGTTAAATAACCAACGTCATATAGTAATAGTCATATTCTCTTACGTCTATAGCTTCTCTCGCGAGTATGTGAGTGAGTGCGGGTGGACCGTAATAGCAGATTAAAAGGCAGGCTGTTGTTTACTTAGGGCAATTCCGATAAACTGCATGGTTCTTCTGCATGTGTAGTTTTTCCATTAAATTTCTTGTTTTACTGTGGAAAAGTATCGAAGCAATGTTTTAAGTAGCCTGAACATATCACAAAATACAAATAAGTATTATTTTCGGCAGCTTGATCGCATAAAAATGTAATATATTATAGAACAGGCTAAGACACACTTTCTGCTTGACTGTGTGGCTGTTTCTCGTCTGATAGTGATAGTGCAGTTAGTGACTGCACTAGTTCTCTTAAGAAAGAGACGGTTTTAGCCAAACAACAGCTTGTTCTTTGTCGGTACATCAAACTCGATGTTAAAGCGGTTCGCGTTCAGGAGATCTTAAATTGAATTAAACACAGAGGGAATTTACATACTAAAATCGCCAAACCAAAAGACAGGCATTATATAGAAAAATGTAATACATAAACGCATAAAAGATAAATATAATGTCTTTCAGAGAGTGCTACAATAAACACTTCAAGTAGTCAACCAGTTTAGAAATATACTATTTATATTTAGTACATTTTATAGTTGTTTATATTGTGTACACATTAATCTATAGAGCACATAATGAAATCTATATTCATATATGAACACACAATATTATTGGTGTCTATATTACGAGCGCGCCGTTGTCCTTACGGTGAGCAGAGCGGTCTGACCACGATCCACCTGTCAAATACAAAGTAGCTTTGTGCGCATTTAGCGCCCTCTAACGGCTGTTCTTCGAAGCTGCGATGTCAGCCAAACAGACGGCTACGCGCGTTCTGGCGTCATTTCATACTCATACTGCGGTTTCAACAAGATGCGTTCACGGACAAATTAGTCTGCTGTTCTTGTTGATATGTGAAATCCTCTGCTAATAGGAGAAAGCTTTCAGTGTAGAAAGGCATACAAGGATTAACTAAGCCTCCTAAATCATCTACAACGTGTCATCGCGGAAATACGAGAATCATCGCAACAGCTAAACAAGTGGAATACGTTATAATAACATATACACTTTTACATATCTCTAGTGTTGATTCGATTAATTCGTAATTAAGAGGTTGATTCGATTAATTCGCAAATAAGATATGATTCAGAATATGTGTCCGTTGAGTCAAACCGTTCTGCGCTAACCAATATAATATATGAAAAAATCAGTAATATAAATCTATGATTATTTGAGAAATTACTACGTTTTGACTAAGTACATATACATGGCCTTTATAAATGTTCACGTACAAAATCGAGTTCACGTCAGAGACTGGTATGTACTCGGTCGTACTTTTTAAATAGGCATAATTATTATCAAGTGGTTGGGAACGATTATGATTATTACGATCATTATAATTCAACACAACATTAATAAAATCTTAAGTTTCATTATTTGTTGGTATTTTTGGCTTGTGAGCAAAATATTATCTAAATTTAGAATGTACAGTGCCAAAATATATAGTTCATATTCTTTTGGCTTTTCATCAAATTTTCTGAATATGCATGGATGTTTTTTTTGTATAGGTTATTCCCATGTGAAAAATAGATAATTTTTACAGCGTCTGTTTTTCGGAATTTGAAGTATTTATAGATCAGTTGTACTCTACGAGAAATGTAAGTTAACTCATTTTCGGTACTTTGTTTTTAAACTCGCGTAACGTTTTCGCTAGCAATATCTTATTTTGCGACAGGGCAATTGGGATAGAAAAAAAAACACAGAAGTAAGTAGCGGTTTCACATTTCTGTTACAAGGTTTAGCGATTCCGCACTTTCAAAATTAGATTTACTTTGTGATCCCATTTAAAATTTATGCGAACTTGCCGTGGTAATTCTATAATTAGCACCAGATGAATGTAACTCATTAAACATTGTTTGTTTAATTGAAAAGTTTAGGCAGTGATTTTCATCTGGTACTACTTCAGAATTACCAAGGCAAATTCGATACACAGATTTAATTTCAGTAATATGTAACTTTATTTTCCTATACTGGGTCTAAAAAATTAATTTTGTTTCACTTTAATTTAGCTCACAGATTTAGTAAACATTCATCGTTTTATTTATTTGAAGTAAGTATTACAATTGTTCCATGACATTAATAAAACGTCATTGTTTTGTTTATTTAGAGTTGCAATTAATTTTCTTTTGCGTTCTCAGAAGATACATTCGAATTTCAAATGAATTGTAGAAGCAGGTATACGTAAAAAAAAAAAAATCGAATACTAGGCTAAATTGAAACCCCGGAGTATTCCGAATATGTATTCTGAATTATTAATCTGTTGACTAGCGTTTGTGTATAGTTTTCAGTTTTGCAACTGCAAAACCTGACAAAGCCTGCCCCCATGCGTTCAAGGGGACTTCTCCTAAATTCCCATCACTGCTTACAGTTCTCAGTCCGAGAAAAGCTTTATTTCTTGTCTGCAATATAAAATGTTTTTCCCCAACCGAAATCACGTGTTTTGTTTCGCCATAAAACGTTAATATTGTTGTATAACTAGTACTTACAAACGAGAAATTTAACTTTATAAGAAATTAAAATTGACAATTGACAATAATTAATACATTACATGTATTAATTGAATGTATGTCTGTATTTTGGGATTCAAATAAAAATCCATGCATCACAGGAAAACATTGTTTGCCGCGAGTGATAATATGAGGTATTCAACAATTCTAACAGATCTATTTCCTTTGTATGATAGTGCTATGCCACATATTTTTATTTTCAATGCTGAATATATTTTAATTATTACCAGACCAGCTGCATGGGCTGTGAAGATGCTTTAGAGAGGTGTGGTTTATGGATTGAGGGGATTGTTGCGCAGCAATCACAGATTATTAAAACAAAGTGGATAATAGTTTGAAGTATTCAGCAGCTGTATAAATACCATTTCTTGATTTTAATTTTCCTAGCAGTGCACCAACGGGTAAAGCAAATCCACACATCAGACGGGATTTTGTGTAGTGCAATGTAGCACGATCACACAATCATCATTCCTCATCAGTTATCGTCAGAGAAAGGAACAGAGATTCAGTTCATATCAAACGCTGTGTGACAATTGAGGTTTGTCCTTTGTTGAAGAAGGAAAGGCATCACATGTAAAGCTATCACAGACGTTCACCCAACATATTCTGAGGTCTGCCTTTCGCCTTCTGTTACAAATCAAATCAAACTTTAGTTATCAAATATACAACTGTACAGCATACAGCAGTGGATGGTGGTAATAACATGAGTTTCCCTGACAAGTCCCACGAGTAATAAGTAAGATTAAGGATAATAAAAGATAAATTAAAAATTAATAAAATAGTGAAATAGAACAAAGTAATTGAAAAAATATGCATGTGTATGTGCAAAATATGCATATCGACGATACTAATAGCGTGATAGACTATTGAGCTTTTGCAGATATGCAGTTGGGAGTTTCACTGTGGCAGAACTTAACCTTCCTCTTCATCTGCTCTTCTGATATGTCTTTAAAGGTTATTTCAGGTCACGCGACGCCGTCACGTCCCAGCCTTGTGACTTTTTGAGGTGTATTTCTCTTGCTTTCTGTTTGTATGTATTAGTGGCCACGCACAGTATCTACTTATGTTTCCTTCCTCGTTTTGGTCCTGTGGTTGAGGAGAACATCAAGCGTGCCGACTCAGTTGGCTAGAAGTTTGGAGGGATTCGTTTTTTTTTTGTTTTTTTTTTACCATGAGTTCAAGCAAAAGCCCCAGTTTGTTTTATTCTGCACACCTGTGCTCATGTTATAATACTGGGAGGAAACTGGGGTGAACACAGTGGCTGGGAGTGGGCTGTGCATTTTTCATCACACTGCCATCTTGGCGCACACCCCCAACATCTTCATCTCACACTGCCATCTTGGCGCAAACCCAACATCTTCATCTCACACTGCCATCTTGGCGCACACTACCAACATCTTCATCTCACACTGCCATCTTGGTGCAAACCCAACATCTTCATCTCACACTGCCATCTTGGTGCACACCTCCAACATCTTCATCTCACACTGCCATCTTGGCGCA
>JABFDZ020000001.1:20396220-20415806 GCA_019775955.2 Pollimyrus isidori
TGCCATCTTGGCGCACACCCAACATCTTCATCTCACACTGCCATCTTGGTGCACACCTCCAACATCTTCATCTCACACTGCCATCTTGGCGCAAACCCAACATCTTCATCTCACACTGCCATCTTGGCGCACACCCAACATCTTCATCTCACACTGCCATCTTGGTGCACACCTCCAACATCTTCATCTCACACTGCCATCTTGGCGCACACCCAACATCTTCATCTCACACTGCCATCTTGGCGCACACCCAAGCCTATTGCAAACCCTGTCTGGAGTTACCCAAAGCAAGCTGAAAGCGTGAGGTAACACAACTGCATGGATGTTAGACTCTTTACAAGCACACAGGAAACTAATGAGTACGAGACAAGCCTCTTACCCACAATGTAAAAGCAGCGTGGTGAAAATGAAACAGACATTTAGAGGAAAGATTGGGGCTTAAGCAAGGCTTGGAATCAACACAGAGGCAGGCGGGCAAAAACAAAAAGGCCGTGTCCTTGCAACGTGCAAGAAAAAATACACTAAATAAACTACAGGGCTCTCTGTAGCTTTTGTGAGGCGAGATACGGTTGCCTTCTCCACCACCACCTAAACAAATTCATATAATTCCTACCTCAAGACATAGGACACAGAACAGGGCAACATGAAAACTAAAAGTAAACTGTTTCAAAACTGTCAAACTTTATTTAAAACTGTACTGTGACCATTGAGGGTAACGCACTGGAGCGCCAGCAGGACGGCCCGATTAGCCATTTATGTATGACTCTGTACGTAATTGCTATTGTAAGTACTTGTTGTGTTCCCAATTGTCATGTGTGCCCTGGCCCTGTCATATGAGAACCCGGTCTGGTCCTGGCATGTCTTTGGCCATTATATAAACGGCCCACTGTTTGTGTGCCTTACTGTCCAGCATCCGTCCCCCCTCTCCGTTATGTGATATCGGTGTGTGGTTGTTGCTTGCTGTGGGGTCCTTTTAAGGGTTAAATTAAAGAGCAACTTTGTGCGAAACCATCTTGCTTCGTCCCTTCTGCTGTTGTAATGCCTTGGCCTGCCAAGTGTTGCGTTGATATCAGAAGTGGGATACTAGGAACGGCCACATTGGCGCTACTGGAGCGGGTTCTACTGAATATTGCCCTGACGGTCCACTCCAGCCTGGCAGACCTGCAGGCAGCTGTGGGGCATGGAACCGGTGGCAGGCAGCGGTCTTGTGGATTAGACGTCCATAGAGTGTATGAGGGGAAGCTTTTCTGTTAGTGCTGCACACTTTTACCCAGAGGCCTTCACCAGAACTAACAGCAAATGAGCTGAGAGCACTGCAGCGAAGGGGGCGCTGCTCTGTCCTTTCGAAGCACACTGGGCATGTGCAGTGCATTCTCCAGCCAGCTTGCCCAGACCTCCACGGGAAATGGCAACTCATGCGGAAGATGAGTGGTACTGCAGACTCTGACTGCTCTCTGGCTATCGAGTGCTCTCAGCTGCAGGGAGCCATGGCAACCGCCCAGCTGCAGGGAGCCATGGCAACCGCCCAGCTGCAGGGAGCCATGGCAACCGCCCAGCTGCAAGCAGAACCATCAGAGACAGCAGGCAGGGGGCTGTTCCATTTGGCCACGAGGAAGCGTGCGACAGCCAGGGGGCCCAGTTGGCTCCGGAGCGGGACCGGTAGGGCCGGGAGCAGCTGCGGATCAGCCGGGAACAAGCAGCAGGCTGAGTTAGGAGGAGCGGAGCTGCTCGGCCCAGCTGGCCCGGAGGTGCTCTGAGCTGGTGGAGGATGCGGAGCTGCTGTGCAAGTCCATGGAGTGGGAGTAGCACAGAATGGGGAGGCTGTGAGAGGACGTGGCCGTGTCGGAGGTGCGAGGACCACCCACCACCTGAAGCAGGAGTCTGAGGCTGCAGAGGCAGCAGAGGCTGCAGAGGCTGCAGAGGCTGTGCTTCTCCACAGTGATGGGGCGCGTCGTGCTCTGAAGGCCGGGCTGGCTAGGGAACACTGCCAGGTGTAGGAGCAGTGGGACCAGTACAGTACCAGGGGGAGGCCACCTGATGCGGGGGAACAGGAGGGGAAGCGGGTTCCCTCTAAGGTGAAGGGTGCCCAAAGAGGAATGCCAAGGACCCACCGGCCTCCTCTGCCTCGCCAGTGCTCGCAAAGCTCGGGATCCGATGGCTCCCCTGGTAATTGGAGATGGCACCCTGGCAGCCACCACCGGACAGTCGACCTTGGGGAGGGGAGCAGTGTAGCACCAGCTGGATGCCTCCAAGTAGCAGAACCATCGCGGGAAGACTGACCACCGCAGATGCGAAACCTTGACCTTGCATAGAAATCTTCCCAGTTAGCAAATGGTTTGAGTATCACACTGGTTAGAGGTGGGGCAGTGGTTAGCGCTGCTACCTCACACCTCTGGGACCTGAGTTTGAATCACTGCCAGAGTTCTGTGCATGTGGGGTTTGCATGTTCTCCCTGTGCTGTGGTGGTGGGGGGGGGGGGGGTTCCTTTATGTAATTCAGTTTCCCCCCTAATCCAGAAGCATACTGTGGTTAATTGAAGTTGCCAAATTGCCTGTAGGCGTGTGTGAGTGTGCCTCGTGATGGGTTGGCACCCCACCCTGGGTTGTTCACTGCCCCAGGACCCTGAATAAGATAAGCAGTCACAAAAATCAGATGGTTCATTGAAGTGTAACTTGTTTTGGTTACACCAATGCTGGACAGTCATATGTGTGCTATGTGGGTCTGGTTGCTGTGTAATGAATGATTGGTTGTGGAGGTTAAGCAGTTGTCTGTGGTCTCCTTTTACTGTCGGCACTAAACACCTCATACCATCATACTACTGTTAAGAATACTTTCACAGTATTGCAAGTGACGTACTTTAAGCCGATGACTTACACAGTCCACTATGGTTTGCAGAATTTGGAAGTCGTTTCCGCACCTTTGCCATGCTCTCCGTATTATCCGTTAATTCACTGATGCCCTTTAAGCGCATGTTGGTTTTGTTGCTGCCATTCATATTCATACTTGAAAAGCTCGTGATTACTATGCGGTATTCCACAAAGCAGGATTTCCCATTTAGCTGGATAACTAATACGAAACTATCCAATAGGAAGAGAGACTGGACTGATTATATCATTCATATATATTTATACCTTACATTTTATTAATATATTTGTCAGGCCTGCCTGTCCCCGTCCTTATCTCGGTACCGCAAGTGGATCATCGCCTTCCTTTCCCGGCCTGCACCATGCCCTGTGTGCGTAACAATATTGTTACTTGTCATTTCTTCCACTGTCATGTTTTCAATTGTTTTTATTAATATACGGTCACATCTCTGCCCACCGGCTACATTTTGTACCTGTAAATATCGGAGCTGTGCGCCGGTTGACGCCGCACTGCCTTCGTTTACAGTGTCACTCTTTTGTGTTATTGCACTGCCCTCCAGCGTTTGCACGTTTGCGCGCACGTGCACTTTAAGTCATTATGTCATAGCTTTGTAGGTCTGTGCTGTTCCATGTAGCACCATGGTCCTATAGGTGAATGATATTTAATTTAATTGTACACTGAACCGACTGAATATGGTTGACATGACAAAAAAAAAACTATTGGACCCAACTTGATACCTGTGGTAATTAACATTGCCACTGAACAGTCTTTATATTTGACTTCAGTTAGCTGCCTATAATGAAAAACTGCCGCTTCGTAGAATGTCCCCCTTGTCTAACAAAAGAAAAATATACTTCTAGCTAAAACAAATATTAGTTTGACGGTTATTATATTCACATTACAGGGCAGCCAAATGCAATTTAGTTACAAATAATTGAATGTGAAATAAGCTGTGATTTAATGCATCATTACGTTTGGGGTTTCATCGTGTGAAAGCAGTGAATTTCGGCATTTGTGTGACCAGAGAAATGGACTGAGAAGCGGGGATAGTGTCAGAGGTCAGGTTTGATACAGTGAGGAGCGAAAAGCCTGCAGGATCTCAGGTGTCCAGGACGTGATAATCTTTAAGGGTCTGAATCGAAGGTAACTGGACTTCTTTTTTCTTCAGTTTGTTGAACACGTTTCGTCTCTTATCCGAAAGGTGGTTTCAGCAAAAACCGTCTACAGTTATATGTGGACTATTAAAATGTGTGATTCACTGGTTTGGTTTAAGAAGCTGAAAATGGAAGCTGCACTGTAGATACCTGAGACTGCAGTTCGCCTGAATTTTGACGGACGGGTCAACACCTTTTATGTAGGTCGACACTGTAAGTAATCATCTTATCTCAGATGTATTCATTTTGTTTCTCTGGTACGTTACTCTTGTTTTATTGTTCATAATAGTAATCCAGCCTGGTTACAGTTTATGAGTGTCGTTAGTGATTATATGAATGACTTTATTTTATCTAATCTAAATATGAAAAATTAGTTTGAAATGACTTGCACATGCAAACTATCAACGCGTATTCATACCGCATTTAGCACATCTTTTTCTGATATAACCCGTGTTATCCTGTTGTCTATAGCGCTCATCATTATGCGCCTGGCCATGTCCCAGGCACAAAACATTCCCCCGTGAGAGTTATTCCATATTTCTGCGCGGAGAACAGTACTTGCTTGTAAAGGTCTCTGAAACCTGGGATTAGTACAACCTCGAAATATGCTGGAGAGATGGAATTTAAATCTGCGAATCCTCAACGTGGCGTGTCGCTCATCAGCGTTTCAGGTACGATTTCAGAGCCTCAAGGCTGATAGCTTAACTCGCGTAAGACGTGCCTTGTGCCTTGTCTTAGGGTGTACAAACCTGAGTTAATGAGAGTTCTCTTTCACGTGTGTTTGTATGACTGGGCAGAGGGAGAGTAATGGCGATTGCAATCAGTGCCTCCACGCTTCGTTCATCATATTTTAGCCTACAATCAGTCCACAGGAATGATGGGAATTTTTCTACCCTGGCAGCTATATACACACACACTGGGTACAGCTGTGAATCCAGGGTGAGATGTTCAGTTCTCGCCATTCATAATTGCTCTATTGAAGTGATTATTTGAAAGGTGAGTCACACCAGTGCACATCTGAAGTGTAAATCTAATGTATATTAAGATGTGATTTAGAGCTGGTGAGACTCTGGCCCGCAGGGGCTGAAGTTGGGTCTGCCCAAGTTATCCTGATGCTTGTTTATTTTTTGTTCACTTTATGAATAGAAATGTTCTCCATTGCCGACAGTAGGGTTAACAGGACTGGAGCTAAAGATACACGCAAAGCACAGGCACAATCCAGGCCAGACTGCTAGCCGGGCCTCATAGATGACCGCAAAAATGTCACACGAGGATAAACTAAAACAGAAATAAAGTTATCCATGGAGACAGACTGACACGGTTCCGTTGGGAAATATCCAGGAAAAGGAGATTTAACACATAATAAAACTGGAAAAAGGAAAGTCTAATATTTAACTGTTATGGTTCACAAAACCAATTTGGAAGATTAATAGAGTGGAGGTAAAAGCTGATTATATTACTTGAAGAGCATTAATTATGCTGGAGGATTGAGGTTTTGATACTTGCTGGTTGCAAATGACGGATGCATACCTTTTAACGGAATACTACAATATCTATCTACTGTAATATATGGTTATTCTACTGTAAAAATGTACTCTTTGTTCCATTTCAGAAAACTGTTTGTATTTTGGGTGAAGGAATTAAGTGAGAAGTAGCCAGTGATCCTGCATAATTTTGAAGCATGTTGGTCACATGACCGATTTCTCAGATATTACTCTACCCGTGGCCTTTATGGCTATTACCTTTCAAAAACGGTAAGAAATTCAAGCTTTTGAACTGCTCAGGATGTCCCAGTCTTATTTCTGCATTCCTCTGTAATTGTTCATTAGGCCCCGTTATTTGTGAAGGATGTCCACTCGCTCTCCTCTTACATGTAAATTGATTATAATTTCGAAGTAACATGAAAACCAGCTGTGGCTATAGTACTGTGGTTTGACATTCTCTTTGTGAGGCCAATACCTGTGGTTGCCTCTAGAGGGCAGTCTGACTCTTTTTATGGTTAGGTGTGGGCATTCATAACCCCTTTTCTGTGGACAGTCTAAACACAGTTGATATGTGATGTATGAGTCTTTCTCTGAAATCAGAATAGGATGTTTGTGGGAAACCTCCTCAGCAAAAGTAACCTTTGTGAGACATGTCGGTGTTCATCGTGCTGAAAAATAGTTTTCCTTCGGCTAATGGCAGAAGGGGGTGGAGGGTTTTGAAGGGGGTGGGTTTGAGAAATTCAGATTATACTGACACTGTAAACAGGGCAATCAGTTAAGACTGCCTTTAACCACAGAGGCCAGGCCAGTTTAAAGTGTATGGGTGTGTGTCTGTGTCTGTTAGGGGGGTCTGAAAGGACCTTTGTATTCTCAGGTGTTCCCTGAGCAGTAAAGTGCTAGAATCTCCTTACTCTTTAGCTCAGACTTGAGGCACTGTCATTCAGGGATAATTAAGGTCATTGTGTTATTTTCCCCCTTTAAATAAAAAAAATGTAATATGCTTTTCATAATACTAAATCAGGGGTGGCACAGTGGTTAGCGCGGTCGCCTCACACCTCTGGGACCTGCGTTCCAGTCTCTATCACGGCTCCATGTGTGTGGAGTTTGCATGTTCTCGTTGTGGGGCTTCCTAGAGCCCCCCCAGCTCAAAAACATGCTGAGGTCATTTGGAGTTACTGAATCGCCCATAGGTGTGCCTGTGTGTGCGTGAATGGTGTGTGAGTGTGCCCTGAGATGGGTTGGTGCCCCATTCGGGGGTGTTCACTGGCTTGTGCCCGTAACCACCTGGGTCAGCTCATGGGATTTAGACTTCTTTCGTTCTTGTGGGCGTTATTGAATGTGACCGCTAGATGGGGCTATTGCACGTTATATTTCATACAGCTGTTGCACTTAAAAAAATGGAAAAAACTTAAAACTTTTATTTTCTTTGGGTGTTCCATTGTTTGTGTGTAAAGCACTTAATTTTTTTTATTACATTACGTGTGTCGTGTTCATATATACACGGCTGACGGGGAATGCAACACGATTATTGAAATCTGTATTGTCAAAATTGCAAAAAGTGTAGCCTAATTCCATTTTCACGGCGGTATATAGGCCTACAATATGTGTGTTTGTGAGAATTCAGATATTCAACAATTCAACAATAATACTTTATAAGTACTAGACCCTAGGTACTTTTTATATTTGTACTTTGTTTTATGATTTAATGATGAATAGCTATTGATGTTTTTTTATTAATTTTTTTTGCAAAATTTAAAAATAGCATATTTCTTATACGTTAGTTAAAATATCTAAATACGTATTCATTTACTTTAAAAAAATGGCACATTTGAAACACCTGATATCAACTTCATTAAAATTATTATTCCGGTTATTCATAAACAGGCAAGCTGTTTCCATTTACTCGTTCGGTTTCTTGTATACAAAAGCATCCCATTACTACGTATAATGATCCCGGAAGAAAAGAGAGAAAGAAAGCGCTGTGAATGTTACTTTGCTGTGCAAAAGACAAATAACAGCTGCGCGTGGAAAGTACAGGGCATGCGTCAGAAATTACTGTAAGGCCAGAAGCACGGCGGCAGGCTTTATATAGAAAAATCTAGCATCTACTACATTAAGTGAGATTCCTTTTACGGTCGAATCCTAAAATACACACTGGGGTCAATTTAAATTGCCCTCGTGTAATGTAAGTGTGAGAATGATTTGTTGGACGTCTCTGAAGTAGAATTCCTTTTTTGAATGCAGTACAGAAAAGCGATTCCATGAATAGTTTCCACTGCTCTCTCGGAGATGTAAGAATTACTAACGTTTGAAAAACGTGATTATTTGAGCGCAGCAGTACAAGGGTTTCATTGGTTGCTCATAAGCACAATATTAGATCATTATTTGAACGCTGAAGGCGAATGTAGTTTTTAATAGTTTTTAGTAATTATATATAGAGGTACTGTGTATAAATATATGTGTACATTTCATACAGTATCTCTACGATTTCCGTTAAATTCTACGTTTTTAAATTACCATCTGGAGTAACTTTCTCTGCTTGGATGTTCTGCGATTACTTGCGGTTATTCGATTTTACAAAAGAATGTCTAACGCGGATTTCTACTACTCTACTGATAAAACAATTTTGTTGTAATTAAATAGCCCGTCTATTCCCAAAACGCATTCTAAATAAACTTCGTAGACTGACTAGCAATATTTGTGTGTTAATCAAATGGTGTCCAGACGTATACTCCGTAGACAAATTTGAATATTTTAAAATTCATGCTGCATTGGTTCGCTGTAGGAGTATAGTATATTTTGCTTTAATGTTAATATTTTTATATTACTCATAAAGCCTGTTTTCTCTGCCATGAAAAGTAAGGGTGCGAAGTTAGTTATACTATTACAAATACTTTGTCCTCTGGTTTTCTTTTTCACTTATTTAGCAGCTGGCTGTCCCATCCTCCATACCCGCTCGTCGTATTAATAAGGATTAGCAGTCCTCTATCCAGGTCTTTGCAAGATGCACTAGGTGGCGCTGTAAGACGGCCAAATGAGTGAATATGGCCACTCCGTTTGAAGACAGCAAACGATTGAATATCATTCCACCAAAACACCAAGCACATATGGCCGTGAAGGTTTCCTTCGTGTAATATAAATAAACCAGTGTGGTAGAATTTCAATATACAGAAAAAAGTCAGTCTTTCTTTTAAAAATATAAAGAAAATCCCATGAATTGCTGTTTCGTTTACAGTATCGGTTGCAGCTCCGAGAATCAAATTTATTCAATGACAGCGATATCTGGCTCGCAATGCAGTTACAGTTCTGCAGACCGGCGCTTTTACGTTTTCTTGACAGCATAAACATAGTATATATTTACGTGATCCATTCCAAGGAGGTTGTTTCCTCTAATTTAATATAACATTACACGCTTTTCAGTGGTCCAATGGCTTTAAAATTACATATTTATTTAGTATGTTTCATTGATTTTATATTGGAATTAGTA
Source organism: Pollimyrus isidori (assembly GCA_019775955.2). Classification (NCBI taxonomy): domain Eukaryota; kingdom Metazoa; phylum Chordata; class Actinopteri; order Osteoglossiformes; family Mormyridae; genus Pollimyrus; species Pollimyrus isidori. The sequence continues at coordinate 20,405,211 of JABFDZ020000001.1, forward strand.
ACATTTTCTGCATTTGCGGTTGCTAATATGTATAAAATGTTGAAGTTGGTTAGTTACAAGTGGACAAAACATTTTACTTGGAAGTTTAGTCGTGATAAAAAGTTGAAGTATTTATTCATATGTGTTCGCCTATTTGAAAAGAGAATCCGTAATTTGCTATATGCTATGCACATCTCCCTCATAAAACAATGTACATTTAATCTCCACCCACAATTGTAAAATGGAGGTCATTTTTATTATGTATTTTAAAATATGGTATGTATAACGTGAATGAACCATTGTAAAATCTACGGTAAAATTTACAATTGAAATCAATTACGTGAGCCGTTTTAAGCATGAAATACTGACAAATCATACGTGTTCTGTCTGTTGATGAACTGCCTACCAAACTGGAGTTGTCTGCTAAATAGTTAGTTTGGTTCATCATATATAAAATTATTACTGCTGATGTAATTGCTGCAAGGCCAGCAGAATCTTTTCGGTTTGAGAATCTCATTCCCCACAGCCATTGTTACGCCAGAATAATTATGTGTACTTCTGTAGATCTGATGTGTTTTAGACGTTTCTGTGCAGCGTAGTAAGAGACACAAGTGTTTTAAAACATCTCATCTTTATTGAACACTTTACAACAAGTTACTTAAGCAAATCCTAAAAGGAATACAAGAAGTGCAAAACGAAAATGAATTATTATTTTTAAAAGAATTGTGTACGTGGATATTTACTTCTATACATTTGAATATAGATTATGTTTAATATAGTCGTATCACTTCAATTTATGACAGGAAACAATCATTTTTTTTAACAAAAAGCTTCTTTAAAAGAAGCTTGCATTTGCATCTTTTAAACAAAATAGGAACAAGGCGAAGTGGTTTGTTGGCAGAAACATTTTGCATATTTTAATATGTTTTATATTATTGTATGCGTAAGCGTACTGCTTATTACACTACACTGTGCTGCAGATATTTGGGGGATTCGTCAAGGCCTGCTGAAAAAACACACGGCCACTTGTATTGTATGGTAATTGCTCGCGTTACCCCTCACACTGCTCGTGGTGCGTCACTCACATCACGCAGGGTTTGATGTCCTGACAGACGCTCTGGTGATGATGGTGGTGATGGTGATGGTGATAATAGGATCCGCTGGCCGAAGGGTGAAACGATGAGATTCCATTAAAGTTCAAAACGAAATCTTTCCTGTCACAAACAGGGCTTGAGTGGGCCTGATATCGCGGTATCCCCACTGTAATAGAAAATAAACACATTTAATTCCTGTGCTGGACTAACAGTCTGGAAAATGTTCTCTCTTCATAATGTATCTTTTTCAAACGGTGACTGCATAGTTTCTCTAACTGGGATGTATTTTGTATTTAAAATACGTGTTGTATAATTAATCACAAAAGACACCCTCCCAAAGACAAATTGGTCACACAAAAGTCTTCCTATATATAATATGCTGCATGGTCAGCGTTTTTAGACCCGAGACTATAATTGTAAATTATATGGATTGCGTCAGGTGTCGTGGCTATACAACATACACGCGTTTTCAACGAAACGACCATAGTTTTAATTATGCGTTCCCAGACAATTTTGTATAATCTTGTTTTGGTGAAGGACCTGCGTTGAAGCAAGTGTCAGGAGTTAATAATATGTAGCTATACTAACATGCAATATGTCTTAATAATACGTAATATTATGATATATGCTCCTCTATATCACATAAATATTAACATATTATTATAATATTTTCTGATTAACAAACAGGAGTATATTAGACATATTCAACATATTTAAAATGTTAAAAGATTGTATAATGCAATTACCGCCGGATTAAATAATTATAGCTGGTATATCTGAAAGCACGTGTACATCAACGTGAGATCTAATAAATCCTTTCATACGGAAATGTTTTCATATTGGCATTAATTGTGAAACGGGTTTCTTTAGATTGTATTACGGACATCTGCGCGACTGAGCACATATACCTCGAATGGTTAAAAATCCCACATAAACTTTAACAAGGCCGACGTCTCCCTTGGGTCCGCGCAGCGTGCAATCCTCTTCAGTGTGGTCCCGCACCGGGCGCCTTTGTTTTGCTAACCTTTTCTGACCCGAGTTTTAGTAGGAACTTTAGGCCGGAACATCTCCGGTGTCCTTTGTACCGTTTAAATCAAATAGATTTACAGGACGCGTGAGACATTTATGGAAATGACTGTCCTACGGTAATACATTCCATATCCATGACTGTTTTGTACGTTTTTTTAGCCGTGCAAAATATAGGCCTATACGAGACGTACGTCCATACATATAATAACTAGAACATCAACACAAAGATGGTAACGTCATAATAATTTATTGCCTGTATTTATATCGACTTACTATTATATAATAGTTATACATTTCAACGTGTGTAGGCCTATATGTACAAATAAAATGTGTTATATCTCCCAATTTTCACAATTCATTTGCTACCAAAGCAGATAATATTCAACTTGAAGGCCGCTGTTTAAAAAAGTGCACAGGAAATCGTCGAATAATCCTTGTTAGTAGAAATAAATAGAATCGATTAATGCAATACAAAATTTAACCGACAATTGGCCTACATCCCCCAAAACAATTAGTAGTTTAATGCGATACAAAATTAATTATGCGTATAAATTCGCTCTAGATTGATTAAATATTATTTCAGTTTTCAGTTTTTTTTTAAATCTTACTATTGTTATTATAAAAAAATGTAGGGGGGATATTAATAACAGATTTGGGCGCATCCTTTCGGTGTAACGTGCGTTTTTATGATTTGGCACCAACACTGGCTTTAAGTACGTGGCAAAGTGCATAATGAAAGCAGGCACATGCCCCCAGTGATATAGACTTTGTGCTTAACTGTCTAAACGTCTACGCAGACAAGAGTCCCAAAGGCTTAATACAACACGCTTACTGGGGCAATAAAATCGCCTCACCTGAAATGTCAGCCGCGTCCCTGGTGTTCTGGTGGAGGTAGCTCTGCTCCAGCGAGTAAGACGACATGCTGGAATGTAAGCCGGAGGATGCTGCGCTGCTGGAAGCTAGAGGCTGCTGTTTGATGTACGGAGAGCCGCTTGCCGATGCCCAATGCGCCGACGCACTTGTATACGGAGAGTGGCACTCCAGGGCACTTGCCATTGCTGGGGAGGAAGGCACCGGGCTGCTGCTGCTATCTGGCCCGTAATCCCCGTTGGATGTCACTGGGCAACTGGCCATGTATGTTGATCCAGGGCTAGGGGACATATGGGGAACATGGTGTCCACCGCTAAGCCCGTCGTAGCCTCCTGCCATGGAATTCGTCATCATGTCTAAGTTATAACTGTTAGTGTGGCATCCGAGTGACGCCGTGGGTGATTGAAAGTCAAAGCTTTGAGGTAATATGGAGGTACCAAACCCAATCCCATTCATCATCCGGTACATGGGTTTTAGAGCTTGACACTTTCTCCGGAATCCCCGGGGTCGGCGGCGAAACGATCCTTCCTCAAACATAAACTCACTGGCGGGGTCAATTGTCCAGTAGTGCCCTTTACCCGGTCTCCCTAGACCCTTTGGTAATTTGATGAAACATTCATTTAGTGACAAATTGTGTCTGACGGAGTTCTTCCACCCCTGGTAAGATCCTCTGAAGAACGGGAACCTGGCCTGGAGGAACTGATAAATTTCGCTCAGCGTTAACCGTTTGGTCGGGGAGCTTTGGATCGCCATGACAATGAGGGCGATATATGAATAGGGTGGTTTTTCGGGACGTCTCAGCCCAGAGTTCGCCTTTTTTCCTTTGGACGAGGCTCCTGCCGCACTCTCTACGACGGATTGCGTGTTCATCAAAGCCGTATGCATAACTCCAGATGCCGGACTCGATCTTAAGGCTGGCGGCGGATCCAGTTGCTGCTGCGCGGTTTCAGTCGTCATATTCTGTTTACTAATGCAAAATCCCGAAGAAGAAAGTTAAACAATTGTATCAATTTATAATTATCTATTGTAAAATTTCGACCGTTCTAGATAGAAGGAACAGACTCCTTGTTGAACTCCACTTGACCGCTAAATGTGTTTCACCGCGATGCACTGCGTGGAAAAAAACAAACTCTCCGGTTCAGATGGTCTCTCCAGTGCGTTGTAAACGAAGTGAAGTGTGTAGAGGTCTGTTCAGAAAGAGAGAGCGCGCGCGCGGAAGGAGAGAGGGGGAGAGAGGTTAGTCTCCAAATGTAATTCCGTATTACGAAAATACGCCGCGATTCTCTGTGTGGTTGACGCGGCTTCGTCCGAGATGGCGCTTCTCTGTCGCAAGGACTGCTGTTCTGCCCCCCACCTGGTGGCCATCACTCGCCTTAATCCTTTAAGAGGAGGAAACACAGAGCGCCTTGACTTTTGCGTACGCCGCTCAGCCAAACAAAACGCGACCACCTATCAATTCGTAAATCTGCCCCCCTCCCATACCTCCTCCAGACCTCCTTCTAAATCCCTTCAAGAAATCAGTGGCGACCAGAGCCCACCTCCCTCCTATTTCTGGCCCATGTCCAGTCACCATCCAAGCAGGAGGCGCTACAGCGGCACCAGAAACCCTCTTCCCGTCTGACATTTGTAATACACGCAATTACGCCATTTATCAAGCCTCCTTCAGACATTCCAGTCAACATCGCCATACGCCAAAAGTGCAAGGTAAAGTTTTTGAATTATTATATTTGCATGCTGCTTTTAAATCAGAGTGATATTCCACAGACTAATGGCATGGTATTGATTGATGGGGACTGAGATTAAGCTTACGCGTGTAAGAAAACGGTTTTTTAATATCCTATTTTTCCTTTTTTAAATTGCAACTTGAGCACTTTACTGCTATTACAGGGATTCACCAAGTTCGCAATGTTAAATGTATACTTTTTGAACGTGTATGCGTTATTGAACAAAGAAGTTCCACTTCTACAGAAAACCGGAGCAGTCAACAATGAAAATGGAAAGCAAATTTTAAAAATCAAGAGCGTGCGAGTACGTAGGCTATGTAACCTACGCTCATAGAAAACAAACAGTTTTCGGCGCTGAAATTGTGAAAAGGTGGTCTTTCCTGAGTGTATACATGTGTGTAGGGGGTTGTTCTGGGTAAATGGCTTTGACATGAGTGGAAGCAGGCTTTTTCCATCAAGCACTGCCCGGATACCACACACAGAGCCAAGTGTCAGCTTACTGCTCGAGCCTGGATCCTATCCCTTGAGCTCCACATTAATTAGAGAGAGAAAAACGAAATTAAGCGAACGGGCGTCGACAGCTTCCTTCCTAATACAGACACCGAATAAAAGATTTCTCGCATTTCCTTTCTTATTACTGCAAAACAGCATTAATATTATTATATAAATTATATGCTGTAATTTACGTACAAGTATGTTTTATATTGTATAGTGTATATCACAGTAATGTACTTACACTGCATGAACTTATTTACTCATGTTTGTTATTGCCTTCACTTTTAAATACTTTATCAGTTCTATAATGATCATCAAATTTAATAAGGCATATTCTTGCGCTATGTGATTACGGAGTTAAAAAAGACACATGAAAATTGAGCAGTATAATTTCACGTAGTTGTCTACACAAGTATTTGTACATGCTTATGCATTACAGATTTTTAAACATCACGCATCTACCCCTGTTAATGAAGCATATATTTTCGAAATTAAATTTGTATAGTGCAATATTCATTTGTGCTGCTGTATTTCTATCTGAATGTTGACGTGGTGTGAAATATGTAATATTTTAAACGTCTGCATGATTAAAAATAATGTCAAAATTGTGTTGAAGGCCCAGGCTATTCTCGCTACCGCGGCGTCCATAATTTCAGCTACATATACAATGATGTCATTTTTCAAGCACCGGCATAACGGGCCTTTTCAAGTCCCAGACAATTCCATTATTTTCGATTCTTTCGAGAGGTTTATTTTATGACGACATCCACCGTGGATCCTATAAAATGCATAATCTAAATGTATATTAGTACAGAGTATGTTCTAATTTATAGAGCAGTATAAGAGATTCCGCAGTCGTGGCTACAGTGATTAACGTGTAGTTTGCTCCTTTCTGTATAATTTGCTTGCCCTTCATTGTTCTTATTTTACTGGTGGAGATGTAATAGTGGCAACAATAAAATCACTTCAAACCATTTGTGCGCATACAGGGCTTTGCTTTCCAGTGATCAGTTCCAATTAGGGAGCCTTATAACCACACGCATATCGTGTTTTGAATTGTTTTACGTTACATTGTTATTATTTTTTAAATGGCAAACATGCAGGCTTACTTTATAGTGTAAGTGAAATGAGAGGCTAAGATTTTGGCGAGAAGGTAACTGGTAATTCTTCAGAAGGCGTGTGTTATAGATTACCGTGAATGTCGCCTACATACACCTACTTTTTTATTCGAAACTATTTAAACATTAAGATAGCGGGAATAAAACTCATATTGCAAGCGTATATAGACTGAACCAGGACTGTGACACTGCGGTTCCAATACGAAACAGGGCACTTTATTTGGCCTTGCCGTGATCAGCAGGAATGTAAAGCTATGAAATAAAAAGCATAAACATTTATTCCCAATAACCATATTCAGTGCTGCTTTTATTATATTCTGTGGAACTCATGGATACCCATTGATCACTGGTTTTCTAAGATTACTTGCAATGTTTTTGCTTTGCACTACTTTGTGGGCGAACCTTTCTGTTGAATTAAATTCAAGTTGAACGTTATTTTGAAAGTGAGATATAGCACTTTTGTTTTTTTTTTTAAATTACTATTCATTTTATTTGCGTGAGACAAAAGTGTTAAAGGGCCCGTGACTTTGTTCACGATGGCGCTATTTTTGAGTGAAAATAACATCTTTACAACAATGCTTATCAAACGTAACCTTTGCACTTCACCAAAGGATGTACAGATAAAAATCATATTTCCAGCATAACAGAAAGATGCAAAGGGGCCGAATTGCAGCAGAATTTCCTGCAACATCAAGGCGCAGAACCCCCGTCGTGTTCAGGATGCGTCGTAGGCTGAAAGGAAACCTTGCAGCGCACTCAAAATACTTTGAAGACGCTAAACTTATAGATTGGAAATACAATGCATTCCGAACCTCTGAACAACGTTTTGAACCAGACATACATCTTCATTTACACCTGCCGATTATTGCTAAATCAGGGGTTTTGGTTTGTTTTAGTCTTAGTTGTCACATCAATAATAGCAGACAACCAAATTCCTTAAACAATTTGATTTTTTTAGTTTTAGGCAGAATATAACGAGTGTCAGTGGAACCTGGTAAACTGATACTTAAATGTATTAGGCAAACGAAATTGCAGTCTTTTTCCAAAATCTCTATGCGAAGCTCGGAGATCCTAAAGCGTAAATTTAATTATTAAATTTATTTAAGCGTAAGTTTATAATTATTATTATTATTATTATTTGAGTTGTTTGCATGTTTAGTGCTTGTTTTTTATAGGTGATAATGAAAGTAATGTGAATTTGTTACAAACATACAGGTTCGAGTGTAGTGTAAATGGGTAAACAAATTGTTTCATTGTGTGGAGACAATGCAGAGTGTTCTCTGTTTATTGGTAATGCATTTTATTTATTATCAACAAATATTTAAAGTGTGAAGGTGAAAGCCGATTACATTAACGATGTGTGAATGTTTTTGTCGCTTTCCTGTTCTTTAAAATGCACTTTTAAATAGCAAATAAGGCAATAGCGTAAAATAAAATATCTTAGTTCAGTCCAGGAAAACTTATGATTGCTTGCCTCTCGCGAATATATGCACACTGTAATTAGATTAAAATACAATAATTGCACATTGAAACATACCCCGGTAATGTAAATTGTTATTTGTTGGAGTTCTCAACACCTTATTGGTATAGCCGCACGGCAAAGACACATGCGAATTCTGTGTTTTCCTTCTTTTCTTTATTTCTCAGCCAAATTATCTTGTTTTTTTGGGTGACTGTAACGAAATACCCCCTCCACCATTGTTCGTTTCAGGTCTGTGTCTGAGGTATAATTGCCTGGGACTGATTGGGATAACCATTGTAATATGCCGCACTTGAACGGTCAATAGCAAGTATAGGAAGGGTATAAGCGACATTATTCTTGACGTCATGTTTCACGCTATAACCATTCTGCAAAAACATTAAATACGACATTTCCACGTGAACGAGTTTATGGATATGCTTCAGCATGATTCGGTTATACTGCCGAGAAATAACTACTGAATAAAAGTTGTGTATACAAAATTAATTTATATATAATACTGTAATATATTTATATACAATATCAAACTGAAAACTTCAGGTCCCATCAACACCTCGGGTGACTTGAAACTCCCCTCGCTTTTCTGTGCGCACAGGTGTGCCATTCTGGCTTTTCACCTGCAGGTTGCAGCATTGTGCTTGGAACCAGGTTACTTACGTTATAGTTATTAAGTTACTTAAGTGCTTTCTCTCACCTGTCATCTACGGCATGGAAAGGAGCGGAGACAATGAAGTCCTAATTTACAAGAGGCTTTTGATCCGTTGTGCAAGCGGCATATATAATCCACCAATAACATAATAATAATAGTATATATTACCAAGTAACTTTAAAAGTTCGAGATGCTTTTGCCTTTAAGGAAACGATTGAATTACATATGAATCTGTGTCCATTTCAATTATCCCATTAAATGTGTCAATTGATTATTTTGTTAATATCTTATGTTAATTTAATTCATTTCGTGATCTGAGTATAATTTTAGACTCCCCTGTCGAGAAATGAAATATGATTCCGCTAAATTGCGGAGTACTAATTATTCAGTTGTAAGCTGACACTAACTGCAAGACATTATCGTACGATATAATTGAAAGCAACTTCGTTTTGTAATAAGATAGCACTTTTTCATTTTAGACACATACACACACAGCCATAGATAATATGACTACTCTACCGTTTATGACAGTGTAAAAATAAAATTATTAGTTATTAATTTTGCGACTATGTCATAAATTGTAACTTAAGATGTTTGTCCTACTGTCATTATTAAACTGCCTATAGTTAGACTGGTTCAACCTTTTTTCAGGTTGAAATATTTTTGGTTCTGACTTATTAACTATACACGCCTGGGCTGTACTATTCTTTATTTCCGGGAATTCATCTATAGTGCAGCCTGTCGATAGTGGGTTTGCTGACATCTCAAAATGTAATCTGCCCTTTACTTCATCACCACCAAACAATTAAAAGATGTCTGAAACACTTCCTTCCGTCACTGCTCTTATTATAAGCAGATTTTTAGTATTGCCAAGGAACTATATTGCTACCTGCTAACTGTTATAATTGTTATTATTGTGTTGTGTAAGACCCCCATCCCTCCAGTTTCTCCCCAGACTGTGAACGATAGCAGTAGTGATACGCTGGACCTTTTACGTCACGTCATCACTTCAGGACCGTGGACAGCTCGAGTGTTTTAACGATAATTTGCAGGGGGTCTCCGGATGGTAATAGCTAGTAATATCCATAAATGTTCGTTTTGGTACATAATTTGTAATTAATTTTTAATTATGAAAACGGCTCATTTGGTGTTATTGTGGCGTACATTTTACATGTTACAGTGCCTCCACGTGCTACAGTGTTGTTTTAAAAATGTGACGCTTGAATGGTACCGGAATCTCAGTAAACTCTAATTAATTTATAACTAACTTAACATTTATTAGCTTCTATAGACAACATAGACATCTATATTGATTCCAGAAGACGTTATAAAGGCTTGTAATTTTTTTTTTTGCCGATTCTCCATATGCATTTATATTTGGGCATATGTATTGGAAAGGGTTTTTTATTAGTATGCCAGTTGTGAGACTAATTACAGAGTGCCATCCTTAAATTGTTTCGTTTACCTTACTGCTTTATCTTTTGTAGCATTGTAGTATATACAGCAGTTAGTTTGCTTAACACAACTTCACACGTTTTAGGGTAGTGTCTAAAAGACAAAGTGAGAGATGTATAAGTTTAAGGGATGTCCGAGTCTGTTTCTGGCTCTCAGAACCAATCCGTGTCCCAGCCTTATGAAAGTATTTTAAACTTCAGTTTAAACAGTAGATTTGTTGTTGCATGGTTCGAGATTTGGACATTAACCCCAAATAACCCCATTGAGTAAAGATGTTTTTACACAGAATGTGTTTGCGGCAGCTTCATCGCTGTAATGTTTTCACTGTAAATATTTTTTCTGTAATTTATAAAATGCATCACCTTTTTACGACGTTGTATAAAAAGCAAGTTTAAGCTGCAACAGAAACGCACTACTGGTTATGTATATTGGCCAAATGAATATTATGTCTTAGTGACCGGTTATACCTTTTATTGTAATTAACCTTTAATTAATGTAGCTACTGATTTTTCTTTAAGGGAATGATGTTTCATTCTACATGTCTATATGCATAACAATGAATAATAGTTAAATACAAGTAATGTTTATTTTTAATTGTAATCTACTAAGTATTATTGTTGTCGTTTGATATATGTCATAATATATCATATATATGTCAAAAATACAATATATGTCATAAATGTTTGATGGATTCTTCCATTAT
>JABFDZ020000001.1:20415906-20434697 GCA_019775955.2 Pollimyrus isidori
GGGGGGGGGGGGGGGGGTGGTGTTGTTTTTGAGAGAAAAAAAACTTTGACTATTGTACTGTTCTTGTCACCTGGAACTTATAAAGTTACAAAGGGATATATCTTAAATGTTACTACTTTCACGGTTTCAAACAGCGATTTCCTGGACGAATTTTAATCTTCGAAACAAAACGAACCGAGACATCTACACACTTTGCATACTGGACTTTTTGAGAAGGAAGAATGAAGTTTCAAGTGGGTCTCGCATTCTGAGAAGGAAAGAAGCCCTCGGAGATAAATAAACTGTCAGATTGTCTAAACCAAGGTAGGCTACAAGTCAATAATAAACTGTAGTATGTAAACGATCTTGACTGCGGTTGTGGATTCAAATCTCAGTAGAACACGCATATTATACCATCAAACATGTTGTTTTATCGGGAATATCTGGGTGTACTTTCACTGAACAGTTAAGTTTTATGTTCCTCAGCTCTTAAAAGGAAATGCCTATTACAGAGGCAATCATTTTGATGGGAAATCCAGAGGTAATGTTAGACTCTGTTCAGTCTGAATGTACTTTACACATGTATATAGCTAAACACATTTCGTAGATAGGTCTATACCTGTTATAAAATGTTTATTTTGTTTACGGATAATTCTTAAAATTGCATGACGTCTAAATGCTTCATTCATACAAATTCTGAAATGGTTCTGCTCCTTTTTTTCCTTTGTCAGCCTATATGACGTCGACTAATATAATTATTCGTAATTCATAAAGTAGCTTACTAATGCTTCAGCTGTGGGGCATGACGTTTATATCGTTTACTGTTTTGCAACAGATATACAGATTTAATACCCTGGTGAAATTTTGCAACTTTGCACAGGGATAAATCGCGTTTTTTTTCCAATTTTGTTGTGAACTGATGCAAACAAGGCCTTTCAAAGGCTAATTCTAAATTAAGTGATACGAGACCGGAGACTTAAATAGTGCCCTTGGTATTGCAATAAATTATCATCTTCCTGCCCATCTGTGTTACAACGACATGTTGAGGCGCTGCCACTTACCCTCATGTTCTTGCCGGATCATCCACCCAAAGGTGAAGATTTTTATTATTTTTTTTCGGCGTTTGTGTAAGTTTGTGTAATCGGGTTTGTTGCCTTTACATACACATAAGACATTTGGCTGGAACGCTGACATACATCTACCACTAGCTGTAAACGTTTTATTCATGTTTTTGGACCAAATGTTTCATTAGAAAAAAATAACGCTGACACATAATTTAGAAGTAAAACACACAATACTTTACTGGTCAAATCAGGCAGAGTGACTTACAAAAACAGTTGCGTAACGACGACTGGCTCAGCTCGATTCGAGCTTTGTCGATACCAGACATTACAATCATACTTAAAATAGTTTGAACACGACATTGACAGCACTAACCTCAAGACATAACATAAATAGAATAAAAGTATTTACCACTTTTTTGGCATGTGAGTGCCGTGTTGTACAACAGAAATGACCTATGAACCGTTTATCGTCAAAATAGGAATAAGTTACAATATCGTTCCTCAAAATTATTCCTTTCTTGTTTGGCATTTACCCGAACACACATTTTTACAAGTCATCGTGGTTACCTAATGTTAACAACAACAGATTTTGCGCTGTCTAGTTGTCACGCTAAGTGCAGTAAAATGCATTTTGTCACTAAACAATTTACAGTGCATACAAAAGTGCCGGGGGGGGGACAAAATTACTTTGCTGTATGCCTTAGGAAAGCAAAGAGTCTATTTTGAATGGGTGATAGCTACCCAGTCTCAAGGCAGGTATCTGAACAGGGGGAAAAGTCTCAGCGCTTGTCAAGCACTCTGGGCTCAAGTGGAAAGCGGTAAGAATGTCCCTTCTCTGCTCCACGCCGAGGATCGACTCTGAGTAGCCGCCGTTGTACGCCTGCAGCAAGTGGGCGGCACCGGGGCTGACTGGGAACAACGCCTGTAAATGGGACACTGGCGCCGTCGGATAGCCCATTACATAAGGCATCACCTGTGCGCTACTTGACCACACCGCTCTTGTCCCGGCGGCGGTCGCGTCTGGCTCAAGGTAGCACTCTTCCTTTCTTTTGAAAGGTTTGCTGAGGATGCTGTCAATAGCGAAGGAACTGGAGAACTTAGTGTTAGACCCCTCTTCTGTGGATGACGATGCGCCCGCAGGGTTTGGTGCATCCTCGGTTGCAGGGTGCTCTGGGTTGTTGGCACATTTTTTGGTGATGCGCTTCCTTCGGCGGCGGAAGACCCCGTCGGCAAACGTGTACTCGCTGTGGGGGTTCAGCATCCAGTAATTGTCCTTTCCCCAGGGTCTGGATGGATCCCGCAAAACTTTCAGAAAACAGTCGTTGAGCGACAAATTGTGGCGGACCGAGTTTCTCCAGCCAGTATAGCTTCCTCTGAAAAATGGGAATTTCTTCATGAGATAATCGTTGATTTCTGCTAGTGTGAGGCGACCAGTTGTAGAGTCGCGAATGGCCATAGCGATCAGGGCAATGTAGGAGTAAGGTGGTTTGGGTCGCCGTGTGTAGGGTTTGGCTTTCCCGTCAGCGCTGGGAATAGCAGGTGCAGGACTGTTGGCGACGAAGTCCCCATCGGAGCCCAGCTCTTCTTCTCCGGAGAGAGGCGAGGACACGCTGCCCTCCACATCGCTGCACAACTCCTGCGGCTTCTCCATAAAGTGGTTCGCGGAGAAGACTTCGAGTTTCATGGCTTTGTTGTCTATACCTCTCGCTGCTGCTGTCGGCAAATAGTACAGCTCCGGGAACTGCAGTCGAGCCACTAGACAAGCTCTCGTCGTTATTCGTGTTTAAAATTAAAGCAAGCGAACAATCAGACAACGTTGCGAACAATTCTCCAAGGCTATATAAACAGCACAGTTTTGTTTCACCTGGCACGTTTAATTTAAAGCACCCAAGTCATAACCGGAGAGGAGCTAAATCCCCAAGTGTCTCTTGAGACTTGCAGAAGCCCTATTATAATATTATCACTTCGGCGGTCCAGCCCACGAGGCGGGACTTCAGATATGTATTAAAATGACTTAATAACTGCGCGTTCACAAATAAACAACGTAGCCAATATAATGTATGTTGACAAGTGCGTGATAATGCACTCTATAATTTTGTATAAATTGCATTTACTCTTTAGTGCCCTGAGCGATTTTATGGGAATCTTGCTAAGTTGTTCTCGCTATTCCACATACCTGTCAGACCTGAGCAGAGGTGTGCACAGGCAGCAGGACAACAGACAAGCAGGTGGCGTACGTTTCCCAGACACCGCTCAGTTTTCTGCGCTGCCTTTGATTTTTTTCCCCTTCCAGTACCTGACGCTTGTTTCCATGCATCACTATAGATGTATCTATATCTTAGAAGGACAGGGAAGTATTTATACATATGTACATATATAGGCATACAAATGTACTTTATGTTGAAATACACTTATGTTCAATTATTTAAGATACACTTCCTGTTGGACTACCGATTGAGGCAGGCAATGTGACGCTTTAAAAACCGCCAAAGCTGGAAGCAATTTTCACCATCCTTTGACGATTTCAGCAATTATTGTTTTTCATTTAACTTTTGTCTATAGACAGCACTGCACCGTGTATTTTTAATGCTGAATGCAAAAAACATCCCACGTCAATTATAAATCTATAAAAATTCATCCTTGACATATAAGAAAATTGTAGGTGCTTCGTTTTAAAAAAGGGTCACTGTTTTTAATGAGAATAAATGGTTTCTATAAAATGCACCGACTTGTGACATTTACGTGTGACAGTCATTTGTATGGGAAATATTACCTATGATGAGTTATCATGAGTTGCTGATGAATCCATCATTAAGCACAACTTTAATATGACATGTGATTTTATAGGCTCCATTGGTCCACGTTCTGCCGCGTATTCTACTTCCCTTCAGACGAACACCTGTTGATTTGGCCACTTGAAGTCCAGGACCCCCTTTAGTGCACTAAATGAGAATGACATGTGTTGCACTTCAACATCTTTTCTGAGAGCTTTTCCCACGTGTAAAAAAAGGTGTCTACCGAAGAAGAAGAAGAAGAAGCAGAAGAAGAAGAAGCAGAATAAGAAGAAACAAGTAAGCTATTGGCATCTTATCGACCCTGGGACGTACAGTTAGTTCTGTAAAAATGTTGCAAATGTATTGGTTTTGTAGCAAAAGTCCGTTGACAAGAAATGTTTAAATATGCACACATCTTCCATACAGTCAGTTTCATATATATATAATACACACACAGAGAAATATATATATATATATAATTTTTTTTTTTTTGACTGACTCATTTAAACTTTTTCTGCTATTACTTGCAATTGTAGTCTTTGGCTCCCAAAAGGATGCTAAATAAATATTTGGTGTTTTATGTTACTGAAAATGTTTCACTAATAATAAAGCACCAAATGTAACAGCTTGTAAATGAACTTTGTATCTCAGAACATCTCTTTTTTGAACTTATTTTGGGTTTCAGTTTTTTACTATAGGCCTATATGAAATTAATGTTTTCTTTTACTAGTGCCAACTATGGTGTGCATTTTTGTAAACAAATTAATAAAGTAGGCCTACTGATTTTTCTCTATATAACCATTACATTTGCAGCATTTTTACGGAAGTAAACAAGCGTTAAAAGACTTTCTTTAAGCATTGTGCGTACAGTAAGATTTACTTAACTGCGAAATTCCATCATTGTTACAGAAACTGGCTGTTAATTGTTTATGATAAAAGCAAGAATAGATGCTTGCACTTCCTTAGTGAAGACAAAAGATTAAATTAAACGCGTCGATCTCTCTTTGACGTCTGACCTGTCGATAATCAAAAATCAAAGTTCGTTAACTTTTCGGTTTATATCCGCTTGCGAGGTCAAGGCTACGCTGAGCTGTGCTGAACCTCTTCCCGTGGAATGGCACGCTTTCTTGCTCAGATAAAATGAACAGTCGTATAGTATTATTAAGGTTGTTGGTGCATTTAAAGGTATGAGGAAGTCGCCCAGGAACAAAGCCAGAGTGACCGCATTATTTATAGAATAGATTGACTTTGATGAGCTTCACGGAACGGACAATGTTGAGACACTGCATGTGTGCGCAGGTGTACAGCACGATACAGTCCGCTCTTTTAAAGCCAGGATTAGCCAAAAGGTCACATACCGTTGGATAGATGAAACAAGAAAAACGAAAGATTAGAATTTAGAGATCTAAGGCTCTCTGTATGTATTCGTGAAAGTAATCACTCATCAAACTATTTCAAAAATTCACTGTGTCACAAAACCGGTAGTTATAGGCCTACAGATTAATCAAAATCAGAAAAAAAATGGTGCGTAAGCAACCGTCACCTGTCTTGTGCCTGTAGCTGGCTTTTTGTGTCACACTTTCTATGCAACAAAGAGCAGAAAACTCGATACGGCAAGAGGTCAGAAAGTTACATGAGTTATGGGCTGATGATTCTCATTAAATTGCTTTCGTCGCCACGCCTCTGCACAGCCTGGGGGTATTTTGACTTCAGGTGAATGTGAAATACCTCAGTTGGCCGGATTCATGCAAACCTGGATGTTTATCTGGCGTTGACACCCCTGTTTTCCAGGCTCTGCAGTGGCGTAGCATCTACGACCCATGTTCACACGCGAAAATATCAGTCTATTTTCTTGCATATAATGCATGTGGCTGTGTATCCAGTGTTACCCGAATAGAGTCCCAGATTCATAATTACTTCCTAAACGCTAAAATTTACTTTTCCAAGGTTTCCAATTTACTTGTTCATTTTCAGAGTTCTAAATATTATAATTGGCTTGGTCCAGTGTCTCACTCCCGCCTATTAAGCATAACCCATAAAACTGAAGCAAGCCTGAGCCGTGCAATGACTGAGCAACGACCTTTGATTGGCACTGGATTATAATACCTCGCAATTGCTACAAGGATTTATTGAATCGTAAAAATAATATTGCGCATGCGCCTTGCGACGTGCCTACATTCAGACTCCGTTCCTTTGTGAACGGAGTTTAACATCGCTGCTGAAACTAGTAAACAAAGCAAGTAATTATCAGCTTGGCGTTCACAAGACACGGCATGCGTGGAATAGCTCAGTCAGGAACGCGGTGTACGCAACGCCCCGCGTTTTCACCGTGCTCCATGCTGAAGACAGTCTATTATTGAAGGGCTGCCGATCCTCTTAAAGCGTAGGCTAAACAAAATACACATTCTGTGGAGTAAGTCCTCCTGTTTATTAAATACATCACTGGGAAGTGATTTATTTAAAAAAAAAAAAAAAAGATGTGAGAATCCAGTTATTTCCCCAACTCTCTATGATCAGAAGTTATGATCATATGTAAACTTAATAACTATCATGATAATTGTGTGACACTTTTTTATTTTTACCATAATGCGATTGCAGAATTGCATATTATACAGCGTAATTACATTTCAATAAATCGTGATTCTTATCTTGCTTTAGCCTCTAGCCTCTAGCACATCACACACAGCTGAAGCGAGTCACTCTTACTAGTTAAGCTTGTCCTTGTTCAGTCGTACCCGAGGACAAAATTTATGGTTCAATAAATTTGAATTATGCAAACCGCATTCTCAGCAATTAAAGCATTTTTTAAATGTGCATTATTGAGTCAGTTTTAAACAACGAAATCCAAATACCTTATATGTTTTTAAACTATTTTGGTAATTGTTATACAGAAGCTACCTCTCATAATGCTTTGTCTGCTTCTGTTTATGTAGGTACTGTCTTTTGTGATGTAGGCTTCAGTTTCAACGTGGTAATCTGTTTACACTGCTTATGACACCCGATCTTGGGTGAACTTGCTATTTTGAAGATCTTTGTATTGACTACAGATTCCCATAATCCTCTTAGACAATGACTAAGGCCTAAATGATATGGGCATGTCTTGCCTCGCATGTAGAGACTTGTGCGTCCAGATACACTGACTCACAGCACACCTTGTGGAGTGGTTCCAGTGTGCTCCTAGTCCAGGAGGAGAAGGCTGAGCCCTTGAGAGGCATTGCGACAGGCTTGCCTCATGTAGGCTTCGCATTGCTGTTGTCCAAGGGAGTAAACTCTGACCCGAAATAGGAGGAAACTGAATCCGGTGATTTAGAACCAACCAGTATTTGTAATCGTCGTCTGGATATTCAGTGATGTGATTTTTCCCCTCCCCCGGCCACTCTTAGAATATGTCTCACACGAATTCTGTTTTCCTTAAAGGTGATATAGCTAAATATGTTACGCTGAGTGTGTTGGTGTAGCATGGCTGTGAGACGGCCTTCAGCTGACGGAGCTTTACCAGATGTACGCTAATGCCTTTGTAGGCCCTTCGGAAGGCTTGGCTGTTTTTGGCCTAGGTGGTCTGCTAACTGAGCTCACTGGAGCACAGCTAAGGGAGCCTTGATCAGGCACAGGCTGAGAAAGGCACTGGAAGTCCTGCTGAGTCATCCTCCCCGAGCTGTTTTCCCCGATACTGACTGTGTAAGGGTGTTTTGTCTTGCCCGTGTGCTCTTTAAATGGCAACCGTGTTATATTCCACAGCATGCTTTTCCGTAGAACAAATACTTGGCCTTTCTTCACCGGGGTCCCGAAAACAGCTTCTAGAAGCTGATCACCGAATGGGTTATTTGGATACAGATGAATGTTTATTGTCACACGAGCTGGACATTCCTGGGTAGCTGTGGAAACCAAGAAAAGTTGAACTTCATCCTCCTATGCTTATGTATGCATGTGGGTACAGTCACGTGCCTTTCAGGGAGCAGGCTAACATGCACTTGTGATCCATACTGGAATACTTTTCTTTTACTTCACAGGTGGGATCAAAGGTCACAAGGATGAGTCGTGGATTCGTGTCGTGTCCGCACTGGTAGCGCGATTTAGGGGAGGCCATTCTACAGAAACAGTCAGTTTCATTCTGTGTCATAGCACAAGTACAAACAGCGAAACAAAGCCTGTTATTTTACTACATAGCTAAATGCCTGACTGCGAGTAAAGACCACTACACCTTTGTGTATGACTTTTAGTAGAGGTTTTACACTATGTTAGTAGTGGAACAGGGTTACAGGTGAATCACAGTGATGTCATTTAGCAGGTAGCGCCATCCGAAGGACCGGGTCAGATGGCACCGTGCAATGCTACACTGCTGATTCAACGTAAAGTATTAGATACCTATAAACTTAATTGTCATGTTTATCTGGATTGCTGAAGTCAACTCCGGAGAGCTGGAGGAAAATGGCTTCCTTTTGCAGCAGTGTATTTGACAGGTTCTTAAAATCTACGGCGTAGAAGAGGGTTTGAAAATGCTTTTTCCTGTAAATAAATAGGACGTCGTTTTCATGAACGCAGTACGAGTCCTTTAACCAAATAAACATATCATATTGTATGGTTTTCAGCAGAAATGTGTTCAAACTTGAATCTGCAGTAAATCATAATGGAAGGATTGAATTTCAGACGTTCAATCTCTATAATTTTCCTCAGTTTGCCAGTGTTTCCAAAACAAAATTGTTTCCAGTAATTTAGAGTTAAGCGAGAGGCGAAAATGTAAACAGCCCCCTTTGCAGATTAAATGGGCTTTTGTATAAGGACAAGGTCAGCAACTACAACAGAAAACCTGTATATGACCACCTTAACCAATGACGATCCAGGGTGTCTCACAGGCAAGTTCATTATTCGCTGACCATTACTTTGACTCCGCCCCCTAGAATTTTAAGTGGCATGAATCATTAAGCAATGTATGTCCACACACCACTTTTACAATTTGAACAATGGCACTTATTTGCTCGTTGTGAAGTAATGGGAATATTCACCATGACCACACTCATGCACAAAAAAAAGCAGATTGTTACTGGACAGTTTACTGTTACTGTTGTGGACTATACTACTGGTACAAACCAAGAGAAGCTTGTTCGCATCAATCTTGGATTCAAGTGATTTTTATCTGCAGCCAGAGAGGTTGTAAAGTGTTCTTTTCCACAATGTGAGTGAGTGATGAATGATGTAGAGTGTGCAGTGAGTGAGTTTCACAGCAAAGTGGCAGAGTGCAGCAAAAACCATGCAATTATAGTACTATATCTGGGATATGGCCTATTTTGAGGAAAGGAGAATTGGTCTGAAGAATTTTCAGGCATATGAATTGACCAAAACATACTTTCAAAAGTGTAATAGGCCTATGTATTGTAAATTAAGTACAAAATTGAGTTAATAATGAATTATAGTTAATAACACCCTTAGATAATCAGGGAGAAAGGGACAGTTATTAGTTGATTACACACAGCAAAAACGTCTTCGTCTGTGCGCAGAGTACCACCCAAAGTTGTGTCAGTGCGTTAGATCCCAGTGGTTTCCTGTGTGTCGGCGTCCAGCGCTGAAAGGTTGCTACGTCATAGGGATGGAAGTGTGTTACAGTGGCGGAGTATTTGGACGTGGGCTCATTGTGGCGCGGTATTTTAACCCCAGATGATTTGTAAGCTTGCGCAAATATGCTTAATTTGTGTTGATTTTGTTCCACGAAGAAATTTGCAATGTCTTGAGTAATAAATTTCCATTTGTGGTGTTTTTTTTCCATTTTTTTCTGGATGGATTGCGTCTGGTCCCAAGCTAAGACGTGTAATACGATGACGGTTGTTGTAAAGAATGCATATTTCCAAAGTAAAGGCGTGCCCGGGACCTAAGCGGTATTTACAAACACTCACACGTACAAGTTCATAAAAACACACCCACACACTTTCTCGCTCCTCAGCAACTGTAATTTATGCTTGTCGATGCCTTTTCTTAATTACAGATACTTCGTTCATCTTAACAGCAAATTTTTGCTTATATAATTACGTTTCTCCTAGATTTACAATTTTTCCACACATAAAAACATTGATTAGAGAAAGGGTCTGTCTTCCGCGTCGTAAAGACAGAGAAGTCTTTTCCATTATATATTCATCTACGCGTAAAAAACAAGAAAAGTTTCGAGTTAAATTGGCCGTTTTGTTTGTGGCACACTAACTAACTCTTTCGACAGATGTGTTTTCTATGCGCATTTTCTCCTACTTTTTCTAATCTGCGCGTGATTTAGCTCATCAGACCTTCGCTTTAAAGTAATTCGCTCTTCCTGTGGCACTCTGGTAACTCCTAAACAAGCCGCATGCATACCGGCTTTACAATCTAAGTTGATTATAAGTTTTGGTGCAGTGAGTGTACACGACCAATCACTCACAGTCGCCCCCCTCTCCCGAACCTCACCAATGTTTTCTGTCGACAGACATCGAGGCTTTTTGACCTAACCAGCTCGGGGAAGCAAGGACAAATTGTTCCCTGATATTTGCCCTCTACAGGGAACCTGTCTCCGCTTGAAAAGTGGTGGTAGAGTAGCGGCTGGTATGTATGTGTCTGAGAGACACTGGAACGGATGCAGTGTGCAGTGTATGGTCGATGGGCCTCATCCACATCTACATTCAGGGGTTCCATTTATAGCGGGGAAGGCGTTATACTATCATGTAGACAGCTATGTCCTATCCAGTGAACTAACATAAATAATGACCAAATGATCTGACAACTTAAGGTGCCAACACGAAGATTGAATATCTGTGATCGATGCACAAAAACCAGCAGTTTTTTTTTGCTTGCGATCTGTTCAGGCTTGTTTTACGGAGGTCAGCGTAGATAGCCCAGTGTGTATCGGCTATCTAGTTTCCACACATCATCCTCACTGTCAGCAGAAGATCAAACAACGGGAAGCGTTTTAGTAGTCAAACACGCAGACCCATATTATGGACCATCGTGTCTGACTGGTGGACACTGGTGGACGGGTGCAATCGGTCCTTCGCTAAGCAAACAACTTTCGGTGCTGCAGTGGAGCGGCTGTAAAGAATTGGAAGAGTGCGGAAGCTCTGCAAACGAATTGCATGGTATATAGGCCTACATATTTTTTTGGTTGGCGCACGTTATCATTACTTCTGGAATTGCGCATGTAAATCGTGATGGGGTTTAAGGAAAGAACATTTAGGCGGCGCATGTTTACTTTTTGTAGTAGGTCTATCTGATTACACAGAGCTCAGTGGGCAGTGTAAGCCATCTGCAAGGGGAACGCATTTCGCCTGAGCGACACTGCACCTGTTCCTAACGAGCGTGCTTCTTTTGTAAAGAAAAGGAGGAGGGGGGGGAACGTCACCGAAAGAAAGTTCTCTAAATTGCAGGCTTTTGTAGCGTTGTAATTATCCCCCCCCCCCTTTCTCAACCACCCCACAAGAAATATCCCCAGTCTTAATCAAACAGACTTCTTCTCAAGCATGTTCTCATAGCGGGACTGTAACGGGATACGGCAGATTGAGCGTGGTCTATCTGGAGGACAATCAGGGCTTGGGATAATGGAGTGCGTCTTATAAGCAGCACTCAGAACGAGGGTTTTATGTTGCAGCTGATCAACAATAAGTTGTCTTTACTTGTGAAGCCCTTTGTCCCGACTCGACGATGCCCCGGGTCCGTTCACACCCTGTGCAGGGCATCAACGCATAACTTAGGCTACCATTTCCCCAGAAACCGGACAAGCGTCCCCGCGGGCACTTCGGTAGAATTCTCTGTGCCTTGGCTGACCTGTGTGAAACGTACTTATTCATATTTCTGTAGTGCCAATTAAAATGAAAAAATCTAAAAACATTTTAAATTGTTCTGTCACTCTTCCCCTGAAGCAGGATGTCACAGGAAGTGGAATTCACGCCATTAATTTAATGTAGCCCTGTTCTTTTGCATGGCATTAATATTTAATTAATCCTTTAATCAGTTCTGCCATTACTTAGTCAATTTAGCTTTCTTTAATATACACCCAAACAGCTATTGATTTTTAAAATAATATGTTTTAATATTTATGCATAATATTAATGAGTGTAGGATTTTACAGTAAGCTAAATGATTGGCTTCTAAAGGATTCAAATGATGTACATTTTTTTGATGAATCATTTCTGACTTGACTTTTTTCATTACATTACTAAGTTTTTTCATTACAGCCTATTCAGTTTGTCCAGTTTGACTATACTACTTCCGCTTGAGTTCTTAAGTAATGACAGTTGTATAATAAAATAATTAACTTTTATGACGATGTTACACCATGCCTTGCTTTGTTATTTAGGTTGTACCGTTTCCGAAATGTTTCACGCGATGTTCGTGACGACGTTCGGTAATTCTACAAATTTTTGGTTTGTTATTACGCGTCTATGCCTTTGTGCAATACATCGTATTTAATGTATTCTTCTGAGTTGAATTACGGTTATTATCCAGCGGTGTGGCCCTTAATTAAAACAGATTTCCACACACTGTTGCTCGATTTTAGGCAGATATTTTTTGGGAGAGACGCATCGCTTCTATGTAATCACTGTATGTGAATAAATTACAATGGGGAAATAAAGCAGACAAGTCGTTCAAAAAGTTATTTCGGTGTTTGCTAGTGCGGAAGTCCCCTAATCTCCAGATACTCTGTTATTTTGTTGTTGTTGTCGTCGTTAGGAACTTTTGTTTCTGAAAATAATGTAGCCAGGATGAGAGGTAGGTCATCCTGCATGCTCCTCGCCTGTTTTAGAATGACATTCTGTAATATTTGACCCCCGAGGACTGTAATCTCCGTTTCTCTTTACTTGCGTTGCAGTTTCCGGTAACTAAACGGTCCAAGTTCGTTTAATTACAACGTTTGTGCTGACAATATAACCACGTGAATGTCAGCTTTTTATATACATTCCTCGTGCATAAATCTAAAAGACTTCTATTCCCTGGTTACATGCAGATCTACTTAATAGAAAAACAGTGTCTGAACTCGCCCTGGCCTGTTTGTTGGCTTTCAGATGTTGCTATTTTGGTTCTGTTTTGTTACCTGAGTTTCACCTCGAGGAGTTGGTAATATTGTGCCAAAAGTAAAGTACAAAAACTATCAATTAAAATAATGAAGCAAGGGAGGTTAACTTCAGGTGAAGGAGAAGCTAAGATTTTGCAGGTAACGTGGATCGACGGGGGGGTTGGCGGAGGTGACTGGCTGGGTGGTGCGCTGGAGCGTGACGGGGAGGGCTGACGCCTGAGGCGGGGGTCCGCTCCCGAGAAGCCCTTACCTCACCTAAACCCTTTCCTGCTTTGGCGGCGCATTAAATGATTTGCATGCCGCCGAGTCCGCGGGCGGGTTTGCTCCAAAACGTTTATCGGCACGCAAATTAAAACACGTGCCGCTCGCGAGTCTGCAGTGGGGGCCAGTTTTAGCCATACACGATATTGGGACGTTCAGTACCACCCCGTCCCCGATCTCAGTATGTCAGATGCATCAGTTTGTACAATTGTATCTTGAAAACATAAAAAAAAAAATTCACTTGGGGACCCTTGTTTGCATCAGGGTTTAGATAAAGCTGAATGGTTGGGGGGGGGTGAGCCTATGGCAAACATATATAAAGTGAATATAAAAAGCTATTCATGATTTAAGCAAATAAATACACATATATTTCCTCGGGGGGCTAAAAAACATTTGAAGGAGGCTACAGCCCTTATAAAATAGGCCTAACGACACCACCAATCTGCGGCCATCTTGGTCTTCTGATAACCCCCACATGATGGAGGACAGCACAAAGGTACTGATGGGAATAAAATCACAATAGCAGTGATCATACAACAGTAAGACCTTAAACTCAATATCACCCCACAAAGTCATGTGGGGTCCAGGATTCAAAATAATTCATCTGCAGTGAGATCTGAAAAATGCTCGATACAATTTATCTGAAGTGTTTGTGTGTGCTGGTGTGCATGCAGTATGAGTGAGTCTTTGGTGTGACAGACGTTTTGTGGTGGGGAACTGGTCAGAGTTCCTTGCTCCATCTTGTGATAAAGCCCAAGGAAGGTGTGACCAATAGGCCTGCACGCAGCCACGTGGTTCTCCCTGACTGCGGTTTGGAGTCAGTGGTTCTTGTGTCTTAGTTACCGTTACAGTCAACATCCTGCGGGAAAATACATGCGAGAAATGCAGATGCGGAGCACATTTACGGCGAGGAATGCAGAAGGGTACCTGACTCAATATACTCATGGTTCTATGCTTGTTTTTGTGTGTTCGGAGCAGAAGCGAGTGGTCCATAGGAGTAGGGAGGTAGCACTTCCTCTATTGTATATTAAACACAAATAACTTAGAAATATCTCATTGCTATAATCTCTAATGTTTAAATTAGTCATTTAAAACACATTTGCTCTTTTCCTTTGAAAAATCATAATATTATAAAATGTTCATCCACCTCCACCACACTGCCTTCTTTGCTAGGAGCGGCCGCTGATGTATAGAGCATGTTTTTATTGTTGTTGCTGCTTTGATATACCAGAAGCATTTTTGTGCAGGACGCAAACCCACACCCCTGCTGTTTATCCACCAGCCGGACACCCCCCCCCCCCCTCCATTCTCCCCTAACGAGCGCGTTCAGGTGGCTGATCGCTATCTCGGCCGGGCTGGGCCGCGTCCTCTCCCGCTCTGCGTACGTCGCCCTCAGCGCGGTGCGGGCTCGGACCCGGCCCCAGCACACGCCGTCTCGGGGCTCTTCACATGCTAAGAGCCCCCCCCCCCCGCGCTCGCACGCCAAGCCGCTCGGGATGATTGATCGTCATACTCAACGCCCGCCCGGCTCTTATCTCGCTGGCTGATAGGAGCTACCTCCATTCAGCGCTGTAGACTTTCTTTTAAAGTCCGCGGCTCATCGCCGCCGCGATCTCGCGGGTGCAGTACTTATAGATCACTGTTTACCTGGCAGTGGTTTTGTTGTCTTTCTTATTTTTTTTCTTACAGAGGGGATCTAAACACTCTACTCACGCATGAGGTTTGCACGGAAGAAGCCGCCTCACGATACCGCAGGGCTTCCTAGCCAGGCTTGGGTTCCTCCCCCACCGCCCCAGATTACAGACAGTAAGACAGTATGGGGCACGCTGTACTCCTTCCAAAGGAAACATTTGGCAGCTAAAGCATATTTCTTGCTAAGGCAATTCGGGGCGGGGGGGGAGGGGGGGGCGATGATATCAGCAACCTCTGTATTTCTTTATATTTCTCCTTTTTTTGCATGTCCGCATAGAGGCAGTTATCAGTCCTCTTTAATTTAGGCCTCTGATTTATTGAGAGGTAAGCCCAGAGCAGGTTAGTACAGACCGCCTGCAGGTTGGTGAAGATTGTGTGGGATCGCTGTCTTGAAGGCCATCGGCAGACTATTTCGAAGCACACCTTTGAAGAAGCTGGGTCACATGGGGTTTAAGGGCCCTGATCAGGAACCGAACAGTAAAATGTCCCTGAATCGCGGGCGTGATGTCGCGACTCGGAAAGGCACACGGCACTGGGGGGCGATGTGCGGGGGTGCTCCTGGCTTCTCGGGAGTGTTCAGCTCCGAGCTGGATGGAAAGCACAGCAGAAAGGTCAGGAGCGCGCTTATGGTTTGTCCGTCCTGTGCACAGTTTCAATCAAGTCAGATAAAGCTGAAAATGTTTAGTTTCTCCAAATTGTCTCAATTAAAAATGTGTGGGTTTACAGTCACGCTCGCAGAGTTCCTAAAATGTTGTCCTCCACATTTATAATTTATTTGACATTTTCTCCACTGAATTCCAAGACTTTGTCTTGGTTTGACGTAAGTCCTTCGTCACGGCCCTCGACACCTTGATAAAAATCGCTCAGGAACGACGTGATCATGAACGGTCACCTACCCGAAATAGTTTTGCTCCAAAAAATGTAAACTCTCACCCCATATTTAAAAGCATGTGCGCACACAGACATGCGGAACACTTCATGAGGTTCTGGACAGGCTTTGCAGTCCCTTGACCGTCTTATTTAATGCACTGGAGTGCAGCACGACCCTGATTATCTAGCAGGTGATTAATGTGCGCAATGCAAAACATCCTCTCACATCACAGGATCGGGGTCTTCTTGTAATTCCTAGTATAAATATCATGAGCTGTTGAGGGTGAGGAGATCTCGGCTGCTTCGCGGCTTTAGGAGCAGTGCGTGCCCTGAAATGTACAGATAGGCCGCCTGGTCTTGTACACAATGAAACAGAACTTAAACTACGGATAAATACAGATAAGACGACAAAATGACAGGGGAGTAAGAGGAACAGCTAGTCTCATTGCTTCAAGATAATCAGCTCCTTGCTTATTTAATCTAAATCAAATTCCTCAAGCACTTCATTTAAATATGCATCATGCTACAGTAACAAATGTTTACATACATATAAAACACTTACAGATTCCACTTTTAGTAAATGAAACCACATCTCCCCTGAGTTCGTCTGACACAATTTGGACCAGTTTCTTTCCAGTTTGGCCTCTTAACAAGTTTTGAGGCCGGACTTGAAACTCCGCGAACTTTTAACCGGCCGTGTTTCTCGGGTTCTCCATCAGAAAAAGACCCGCTACTGTGATGCCCACTGTCGTAAGGAATGGGACGATGAGGCCAGCCTTCCAGTCACCTGGCATTAAAACGCCGAGTGATTTCCTCCTCTTTCATTCCACCAGAAAGTGATGTAATGCTAATTAGATACAGACTCTGGTTGCTGCAGATCAGACTCCGGGAATGCGGAAGCTTCCCTTTCTGACAGTAAACGTCTTAGTCAAACTTTTAATTTAAACGGCTTTCGGTGACCCCTTTTTGTAGATTAAAAGTGCAACAAAAGTAATCTAGGATCAGACTGAAATGTTTGTCCATATTACAGATGCTGCTGTTTGGTTTTGCTATCTGGTATCGATCAATTTCTACGATCAATATATCGGGAAAGGTACAAAAATGTATATATGTCTGTACTTGTATGACTTAGAAGACACAAGCTTTGCATCATGGGTTCTAAAGAGAAAATGAGAGGTGTTGGGGTTTATTCCTGTCACCTTCCTTTGTTATGCTACCAGACAGGTCAGTCAGGTGGCTTTGATGATTAACATTCTTGTTCTACGTACTGCATCGAAAAGTAGTTAATTTCCTTTCAGCCATGACTCTCTCGAAATTGAATAATGTTACTTGGTGGATAAGGAGTTGTTGTGGTTCTTCTGCAATGATGTGACCCATGTAATTAACCAGGACCGGCCCTTTACCTTTTGGTGACACTCAACAGGTGATGCGCAATAAAGAATTATGGAAGATACCATGTGTGACATGATGGGGGGTGACTTTTGTTTTGATGGCTTAGTGGCTAACAAACTATGATCACTGGCTGAGAGCACTCAGTGAGAAACTAGTAAACTAACCTGATTTAATCCAGTTGCCTTCGGTTAATCTGTCAGTGACTGACAAAACACGTCAACCTTGCCCTCTGTGGATTTTTAAGTGGCAAAAATGTTCTGCATAATCCTCAAAGGGACGCTTGGTATTTTCTTAGGAAGTGATAGTGAGGTTTGCCTGATAATAGTGTAAAGTGGTACACTGTGTAGCATAGAACAGCAGATGTCTTGTCACATTATACATTTTAAGTATCTTAGAATTAAATTAATTAAAATGGACCAAGAGCCCATAAAGCTAATATCATTTTTTTTTAATCCTTGACGTCATGACCAGGGGAGATCAGGGGCAAGTGAAGTTTGCCTGGGGCTTGACTTTTTCGTTTTTGAAGGAGAATAATTGGCTTCAGGGCTAAAATAAGCGATCGGACCTCTATGGTTATGAGCCTTTTTGATGCACTGATTCTACCAAGTCAAGAGCAAATATTTATATAATGTCTGATGAAGTAAAACTCTAGTCAGTTTTTGGGAAAAACACTTGAAATGGAAGGATATAGACACTGATTTAATTCCGACAGGGTGTTAAGACAAGACCACTCGACTCACGGGCTATGGCTGGAGCCATTTTGTTGGGGTTTTTGGCCAGCACCCGTGGTATCTCCAGATTAGGGCCACCCAAAAATGCCATCCAGAAACCTCCAGGTCTTTAAGAGTGCCTTCATCTACTCAGCATGTTGTAACAGCCATTGCTAAAACCGTGGCTTTGTGCAAGAGTCGATTGCTTAGGCATCCATGGTGACAGCGTTATAACACGGCAAAGAAGAGCCCTACTGCGCTGCAGCATTTCAACAGCACCATGCCATCAGGGCGGGGGTGCTGTCAATCATACTGAACCTGTGTGACTGAAAGGTGAGATCTGTTATTAATAGAATGAAATGTGGGTAATTAGATTTATATTTGTCATCTATCTTTAGAGCTTAAGGAATGTCCAATTATTGAAAAAAATAAAATAAAATAAGGAGGAACTATCATTATCTTCCCGCTCAGGTATGAACTGTGGCAACATAACCAGATTTTTCAAAATTGTCCTATGGGAACAACAAGCAGTAACTATTTATATAGTAACCCCCGACGAGGCATCCGTCCAAACACATGTCTCGAGCTGAATGCCGCAAGAAATATTTAAGCGGTAGAAATGATTAATTGTTGCCCTGCCATTAAGAAGCGCTGATCAGGAAGGCAGAGTGCACTTTAAATAAAACCTGAACCCCGAGCAGGGCTTGACCTGCCTGGACAGACCGCAGCTTGCCTCGCACCTTGTTTGCTGCATGCAGACGACGTGTAGCGTCGCCGCCTGTGACGGAGTCCCCCCTAGGAGAGCCTCTCCCGCGCGCAGATGCTATCGGAGTTACCGCGCGGCCCTGTTTGGGTTATTTTTCCGGATTGTTCCGCGGCGCGCGGGACAAAGAGGGCCCCGCGTGATAATGCTGTTGGGGCCCGGGGACGACCGGCCTTTGCACGACACGGGGGGGGGGGGGGGGGGGGGGGGGGGGGGGGGGGGGGGGGGGGGGGCGGGGGGGGGGGGGGGGGGGGGGGGGGG
>JABFDZ020000001.1:20449716-20460329 GCA_019775955.2 Pollimyrus isidori
CCCCCCCCACCCGCCCCCCCCCCCCCCCCCCCCCCCCCCCCCCCGCCCCCGCCCCCCCCCCCCCCCCCCCCCCCAGGGGGGTGTGGCGGTTGGCGCACTGTGTGCCCTGTAATGGGTTGGCGCCCCATCCGGGGTTATTCCCTGCCTTGCACCCATAGCTTCAGAACAGGACTCCAACACCCCGCAAACCCTGAATAGGACACGTGGCTGATTCTAGTTTCCATGTGCGAGGTCACAGCCAGTCAGGCTAGGCAGGAGCCCCTGTGTTTACCCAGGCTGCCCCAGCTTTTGTTGGTCCAGATGAAAGGAGGTACAAACCTGCTGCTGGAAAGTGAGTAGCATGTAGGAACGATAACGACGGTATTATCATGGGAGCCGTGACTTCTAATCCATGTGGGTCACAGTGTAGATGCATTTAAAAGTCCGACAGACTCTGGGAAAAGGGGCCGAAAAAGCATCCGACCAATAAATACAATTTTACATTTTTAATGGCCACAGGCTTTTGAAACAACAACCTTCCAGCCGCAGTTACACAGTCCTAACCCGCAGAGCTACTCAGCTTTTCTTCTCCTCCCTCCAATACCTGTAACTGAGATGTTTATAAATGTGCTGCATATTTTGCTCCATATAAGAGCGAAAGTTTCCGCTGCAGGAAATTGCCTTTACCCACATAAACTTTCTTTGGGGCTTCAAATTGTGTCAGCCAGCCTGATTTACATCCTGTGCTGGTGATGTCATACGGATTAATGGATTACCTGCAGGTCTGATCTACCCCCCACCCCCCCCACCATAGCAAACTCATAGTCAATATGGCCAATATGCTCATTGAGTAATATTTATATAAATCATAATCTCACGAATTCAGGGTATCCCTGTTAAAGAGCCGTGTTCATTTCCCATCCACTCGACTGGATACTTACAAGGGGTGTATCCATCGCCGGTGAGAGACTTCGAACCTCCGCGCTCTGTTTACTCGCAGTCGGAGAACTCTGGAGCGGGATGCACGACGACGACGTGACACAGATTATTGTTCCTCTTTCAAATGGGTTTTTTACCCCCAGATTTACGGTCTTTGCTTTTATGTAAACTAATCTCTGGCAAATACCGCAGTTCCCTCAGAAGTCGCGGGAAATAATGCAAAGTTGCATATGAAACGGGCGCGAATCGCATTCGGGGTTTAGGATCAAAGGGCCCTGAGAGAAAGGCGGCGACTCTCGCGGCGATCACTCACCAGCGCCAGAGCTGCAGCTCTTTAAAGTCCTTTTCTGTTCCAACCACATCGTTATATAATGGTTTACCCATCAAAACCTTTATAAATACATTGCAGCAAGCTCTTTTCTCCCCGATGGTACTATTGAGGAGAGAAACAAACCGTGAGCTTCAAACGGTGAAGGACGTCAGCATTCTGCTGTTTTGTATTGTCGTCGGGCCTTGACTATGGTAATGTAGTGAGCGTATGTTTTTCTGTGATGGTGGCTGTATTGCCCTATTAACCCTTGTGCTGGTTCTCCTCTGTCTGATCCAGGACCTGGGTCCCCCTCTATTGTCCATTGTCAGCATCTCCACACCGACCTCAGGCAGCTGACCAATCAGGACTGTCTATGAGGTCCATTTGGGTTGCCCCTCTGGTGAATTGAGGTGGGGAACTAGTTTTGGTGATCACAAGGAGGCATAACTAGGGGTGAAACTAGATTTTGTGATCTCAACGTCATTCCACAGCCAACCGACACAAGGTCTTCCATACATCTCGCCATCCTACAGCCTCTTCTCCAGTCTGTTGAACCTGCAGCCTATCGCATGATGCAAAGGGCTCAAGGCAGGGCTCACCCTGAATGGAATGTCAGTCCATCACAGTACACACACATGCACACACTAGGCGCCATTTAGAGTTACCAGGTCATGTGACTGCATGTTGTTGGCAGAAACACAGGGAGAGCATGCAAACTCCACTTCCAAAGTACATGAGGGCAGGAACCAACCCCCTTTCCTGACCATTAGGTGTTTCGCTACACTGCTACCCACCTGTCTATCTACTGATCTATTTATTTCTGCGCTGAACTGACTGGTTAATGAAAATTACAGTTGTTTCCTGTGAAGTTACATGGGATCAATCGAAGGCACCAATATCCATCCCTTTGTTGTGCGACATCCCTTTCACGCTATTATCACCCCATCGGAATGCGCCGCAAGATTAAAGGTGACTGTGGTTCAGGGTCGCACCTGTGCCGAGCGTGTTTTCCCATTATGTGCGAGATAAGAACAAAACAGCAAGATGTTCAGGGGGCCTTCAAACAAGCCCAGGACTGAGGCAGCACTGCAGCAGGTCTTTCTGTGCTTGTTTAACATCTTTACACAGAGAGTTTACTCCAAATAGGTGCTTAACCACATCAGGGAAGGCAAACATTCAGAGTCAACTGTTGCTTTCAGTCCTTCCTTTAATCTCCCCCTCATTACAGCTTCTTCTGGCTGTGCTTGAAAACAGATTTGGTAAACACACTTTCCACGTTTATTTGCAAAGTGACGGATCAGTAGCTTAATTTCCCTTTTTTTGTCCCCTTTGATGGGATTAAGGGAAGGTATTAGTTTTCAAATGTTCCTCTCTTCTTCAACAGCTCCATGCTTGCCGTTTAGGGGTCATTGTTTCGATCTCTGCAGAATCAGAATCATCTCGGAACTGCACGAGTAGCTAAACCTCCTGAAAAATACCAGGGCGATCTGATGTAGGGGATGTTTTCTTGGGGGATGTTTGCTCAGTCACAAGAATGCCCTCAAAGTCTTGTAGCAAAGGTATCTGTATCTGTGGTGGTGTGCCTGCTGTCGCCTCCTACAGGTTCTCGAGGATAGCGCAGACAAATGCTCCCCCATCATGTCCAGACGCGTCACCTGAAAACGCTGTTGATATTTACGCTCTTATCTCCTCTCGGGCCGCGCTCGATACCGAGGCACGCCGTGGAAGGCGGACAGTGTGCCCACTTTATCTCCACCGATGGCGGATAACCGGTCCTGTCACGGCGGTGCGGGCACTTACGGCCGCGGCCGCACACCGGGCCCGGGTTTCGTGAGGGCGCAGGACATGGGCTCACCGCCACCCTGAGCATTTCTCATAGCTGGCATTCCAGCTGCGGAGGAATCCCGCTTGCTGACGCACTTCTGCGCGTGACGCTCCGCTCTGGGCCGGGCCTCCCTGCATACCGATGGGGAGGCGATTCCACGCCACCTCAGAGCCTCTTAACATGCAACCTGTGTGTTTACTTATGAATAATTAGCAGGTACAAGCTTTATTAGACTTGCACGTTCCTCCCCCGAGGATAATGGTCTTGGCCAGTGCAGACGGCTGGATTCATAATTACTAATGACACCACTCGTTGGAATGGTTTACTTGTTTTTGTTACTGTAAATCTGCAGTGACAAAAGACTGTTCCAGATACACAATGCTATTGTCTTAGTTTTTTTTTTGTAGATTAACATTTATTTAATTTAGCAGACACTTTTGTATAAAGCAATGTACGAGTGAAGCAAACAGCACGTTAGAAAATTCCGGTTCTTTTCTGTCAGCATAATGAACTGCCGCCTCTCTGTTTTTCTGTCTGCTTTGCGGTCTGTTTATTCATAAAGCCCTGTCTGTTCTGCGGTCTGTCCCTTAACAATGTCATACGTCTGTTTTGTTTGTGTTGCTGTCTGTCTTGCAGTCTGTCCGTTCACAAAGCAGTTTGTCTCTCTTGCTGTCTGATATATATGAGGGGGGCAAAAGTAAAAATACAGTTTTTATTTTACAATGTAAAAAAAGTACTTTTTTTAATGTTATTTTTTAAAGTAGGTATAGAGCTTTGAGAACACCTTTCCATGGCTTCGGATCAGGTGACTGGCCCCACCTTCACCCGTCCTCACACCCGTGCCTTTTTTTTGGGGAGAGCTGGTGAAGGAGAAGGTTTTTGAGAGGAAGCCCCACACAGTGGTAAAATTGAAGTTCATCTCACCATCATTCGTAGACATTGACGCTAACCAGAATTTGTGTGCTAAAGCGTGTCACAATGTGAGGGACAGGCTCCAGGAATATGACAACAGTGCTCCTATCGAACACCTGAGCGTGACCAAGTCAGTAAAAACTATATACCTGCTTTTAGAAATAACTGTGCAAAACAGAAACTTTACTTTGTAAAACAGAAGCTTTACATTATAAAATAAAAACCACACATCTACTTTTGGCCCACCCTGTATGAAACTGTGTCTGTTCTACACCTGTCTGTTCCTTCACAAGGAACAGACAGGTGAGCGATACATATATAACTCATCATAGGGCGTCTGAAAGAATTCAGAAAACAAATGTCTCCAGCATTATTAGGTGACACCTCTTCAACAATAAACCCAAAAACATGTCATATGTCAGTCGTTGAGAATATGACACGCATGCATGGCATTAAATTATAGGGGGGTTGTAACCCTCCACAATAATCAAAACCAGCCAATACAACCCGTGGACCCCCCCTTAATGGGTGGAGACCTCTACCCGGGGGACGGGTGCTATCCCCTTGCACACATGTGTAGATGCCTATATATTTAGCTTGTGTCTTGGTGAGTACTGCATACTTCCTGCTTGATGAGTACCTACCCTTGTTTCCCAGCTGCCTGGATTGTGGTTCCTGTTCAGTCTCATGTCAGATCTCCTCACCCAAGCCCCTCCTCTGACTGGACAGGAGACTGCTGAGGACAGTTACACTGTGGCATCTTAACAATCTTAATTAATGTGGCATGTGACCCTCCCCAGCAAGGAGCGCATCCCTGCCACGGTTTGCACCGACCTCACCCACAATGCTCGGCAGGGCGGTGTGGCTTTTTGACATACCAGTGAGCAAACTGGAAGGACGGAGTTATTGTAAGAGGGCACTGAGTTTCTTCACAGAAATTCTTCTAGGTTTACCTTACATGTAAATGTTTTTTTTTTTCTTTTTTAAGTTTACATTTACGGTAACTGTAAATACACTCCTTGCAAAACACTCCCTACTTCTGCAGGAATTTTAAAAACTTATTTTCTTCCATTGTTTAAAGTAAACTAGTCATTTACCAGTCAGGCTAGTAATCAGATTATTCAACAATTCAATCTCTTTTTTTGGAGGTTGAAAAAAAGTAACATAATTTATTTGCCTGGTAAACACTCTTGTTTGACATAATTACACATTATTCTGGCCTCATTTTACAAATCTTACTGTAAGTTTAGTTGCATTAAAGTTTAATGATCAGTTTAGTTTATAGCACCCCCCCCCACCTGTTTTCTGGCCCCCACTCTACAGAAAATGGGTCAGCACCTCTGGGCCAGATCCTGAGTGTTACTGTTCTCACATACCTGTCAGAAGGTAAACATGCAAATCACAGAACAATAAATATTTAATCTATCGAGCGTTAAAATTTAAATGAATCGAGTGCTTTTTTCCCCGTCTGTTTTTCAAAGGCCCGTTGTGGGCCAGCCTCAGGCTTGCTAGAATGTTCCGCATCAGTGTCGAGCTGAGCCCCTTCGTCTGTGTTCTCGCTCGGTGACACGTGCTGGTTCTAACCGGTTTTGCCAAGTAGCCCCTCCCCTCGGTTCCTCATTGTGACCTAAGAGCTTCTTTGGGAAACATAATTTAAACTCTTTTTCTTTTTTTTTGTTTACTTATTTTTAAGGGACACGGGGGACTTGAGGGGCTTTTTCGGTGAGTGACATCCAGACAAGCACCAGGGTCCGGCATCTCATCTCCCAGTACATACTGGGAGACACTTTACTGCTCAGTGTCATGTCATTTAATGAGGCATTCAATGCACCTCATGCACCAGGGGTGTTGAATAATGTACATTTGGGCCGGTGGCACTGTTCCGTGTGCTGCATCGGGGAAGAGGGGGCTACCCACTGCCAAGCCGCCCCCCTGACCTCAGCTCTAAAGAACTGCGTCACATCCAGCGATGACTCAGCCCTTGTGGGTCCAAACAGATATACCCCTGCTGTCGTCAGTCATTTTGTTGGGTCCAGATGGCCCAATGTGTACAGCATGGGTTGGGGGTGAGCATGGAACACTATTAGCAACTGGATATCTAACACCACTAGTCTACTAGTAGGACTCAATAGTAATATGACCAAGGGATTCGAACCCACACCTTCCATTACAGACCAAGCCACGCACCACCCATATATTAGATTTATTCAATAACCATCACAGAGATAATCAGTCCTCAGGATGAATAAATGCTGCATTTATATCGCACTTTTCAAGACACCCAAAGCACTTTACAGAATTGATGGGGAGCCACTTCAACCCCCACCAGTAGCCATTCTGTGCCGGTGCACTCCCCGGGGGTAGGAGTGAATTCACCAGTTAGATATTAGACAGTCAGGACCTTGGTTTCACATCTCATCTGAAGGGTAGCACCATTTTTACAGCATAATATCCCCATCACTGTACTGGGGCACTGGGATCCACACTGACCACAGGGTGGACTAACCTGTTGGCCTCACCAACACCTCTTCCAGCAGCAACCCAGCTTTCCTAGTTGGTCTCCCATCCAAGCACCGGCTAGACCCAGACCTGCTTAATTTTGGCTGGATCTCATAGTCTGAACTGCAGATGGTAGGACTGCTGACTCATTTAGTTTTCCTGCTGACCCCAGAACCACCTAGTAAATCAAATCTCATTCACTAGAGCACCAGAGAGGGCCGAGGCTGAGAATATGGGCTGGTCTCCAGGACGTCTCACAACCAGCTTCTCTCCTCCGTATTGCACCTCACCGCTTCATATTTTTCCTATACGTTTTATAGGCAACGATGTGTCTTTTACACTCGCCATGCTCAATTCTTAAACCGGCTGTAAATTAATCGAGTGGAAAGTAAACTAAAATGGCCACCATGACATTTACCGTATGCATAAGGTTCTAAAAAAACGTCAATAGTTCTCCACAACTGAATGCAGTCGGTTTAATAATTGCACTGTAATAAATTAATCACCAGACGTAGTTAAACACGGTATTGGGAGGATCGATCCCATTTTCCTGGCCATCCCTCGC
Source organism: Pollimyrus isidori (assembly GCA_019775955.2). Classification (NCBI taxonomy): domain Eukaryota; kingdom Metazoa; phylum Chordata; class Actinopteri; order Osteoglossiformes; family Mormyridae; genus Pollimyrus; species Pollimyrus isidori. The sequence goes on from JABFDZ020000001.1 coordinate 20,456,746, forward strand.
CAAGATAATACAAGGAGACGGGGCCAGACGGCCATAAAGGTAGCCAGATACACCGAGACAGACCACAGGGGCTGATTAGCGCTGGAGTCGCATTGATTTTCATTAATAAACAGACAACATTTATTCCGGGTAGCTACTGAAGCGCCGGCAGACGGAGTGGGTGATTTGTCTGATAAAGGAGGTAATAAAATCAGATAACGGGTCGGTCCTTGATGCAACACCATCGTCCGGGTTCAGTAGCATAATTGCGCATGCAACCAAAGTCACACTATACCACCCAACTTGCAATAGGCAGGGTGCACCCTCGTTAGGATGAAAAGCGCTTGTCATTTATGGTCATGAGCTACATTTAGATTAAAAGTAAAGCAGCATGAAGTATGAAGAGCCAGTAGGACAGTGTTTCCCAACCTGAGCCTTCGGGGCCCCCCCAGGCAGTCCACATTTTCCGGGAGGTGGGAGGCAGCAAAAACATGGACCGTGGGTGGGGGGGTTTGGGTCCCCGCGGACCTGGTTGGGAAACACCGCATTGCAAATGGCTGGAAAAACATAGCGCAGCATGTTTCGGACAGTGACAGAAAAAGGCAATAACATCCCGGAAAACACAAGGACATAAATCTTATTTCTTGTCACTAGTTACATCAGCATTTTCTGTTTGTGTAGGTTAGCTGTTGGCACCCTAACTTGATTGCTATAAGTCCACACAGCTCGGGTCACGCAAGAAGATGAATGATACTTAATTAATTACCGCCTCATTGTTAATGTACAGTAATTATACACCGTAACATGCTGAAGTTCACAACCGTATCTTGATAGCTGCCATCATGTCGTTCAACGAAATCGGTTCTGGAAAGCATACAACTCAATTAACCTTCGGTTAAGTCACAAGATAAAGTTCACTTTTGTGTTGAATAACCCCTTTGTTTAGGATTTGTTGCCAGCTAAGTGGCTTTTAGGTGCTTTTATTTCCATTGAAACGTTTAATCCGAAGTTGATTTGGTGTTGAAAGTAATCTCACATAACGACGGGAATATTTTAATATCGATGCTTGGCAGGCATGGTTTGATGAAGACATGAAGACATATTTCCTTTTAGCAGAGGGTCAAATGCATTTGTCTGATATAAATCTCACTCTATAAGGACACTTTGGTGATAAACCAGGTGTCTTTGAGTTTGAGACCTCCTTGGGGTTTTACCATAAGATGGGAGGTTCCTGGGTTTCACAATAGGAGGCTACTTGGGAAAGATATAAATACTTTGATTTCTGCCCCAGGAGGAATTCTTTATTACAGCCAGGATTGATGAGTCACCTCAGCCTGCGGGACCCATGGAGCAAAACATGGAGTTCAGTAATTGCTCTGAAGACCTTTAACTGTAAAACCGGGGGAGAAGCGTATTAGGCCTAACCTCAACCGATCCAACATGCTGTGACAATGTAAGTGAGAACTTGGGTGTTTTAGTGACATACGTATAGGTCGGGTCAGCCAGGATTGGTTGGGGGGGGGGGGGCGGGGTTACGAATGGGGAGTTGGAGTTCAGGTAAGTGCTGTTCGTGTTGTTTGGCGAGCAGGTGCACACCTTCAACGCTGCAAAAGAATCTGGCCTGCGGGAAGGTAAATGCCACCCCCCCACCCCCATCTGAGGAAGATCTGGAGTCACTTCAGCCTTGTGGGTTGGACGCCATGGATCTTTCCAGACTAAGGGCAGCTTGCCCCTCCACCACTGAAAAAAACCTTCATTTATTTTATTTTGACTTAATGTTTTTATTGTCCAAATATAATCCATTTTGGGGGCTGGTGTGTGGCACCGGGGGTTAGGATGCTGTGTTTGTGACCAAAAGACACCAGTTCGTATCCCAAGATGAGCAAAGGGATTTGATCGGCGGCCTCGGGGGGAGGTTCTTAACCCACCGGTACTCCAGGCTCTATCTGACCCTGGTTTCTCAAACAGTGATCATCACTTTGTATTAAAGCATCTTTCGCTTAAGTGTAACAGTCCATGAGTCATGCACTGAGATGCCATTTTGATCTTGTTGATCTTAGTGCAAAAAAAAACCCAGTAATAAATAGAACGAACTGTGTGGGACATTTGAACAGGACATATCGAGACACAGACAGGAAGTACGCAGCTAACAGACGCGCTGTTTGCTTCCTGTTGTACAGCAAGCCTGGTTTGTTTAGACAGCCTGCCCCGGGGGCACATTGTGGCGGGGGCCTGCTCCGCTGCGTGGCGCTCAGGCAGCTCCTCGCACGTAAATCAGCCTCCCCGCTAATCTGCGCGCCACCGGTGCCTCAGCCGCGCGGGAGATCGGCGCGGGGAGAAGGAGGCTCTTCCCTTTATTTCCACCCGTCCCTTTCAGAAAATGGGAAGCGGAAGAAGTGGGGCTAGAAGTGGAATAGTGTCCTGATCCCTCTTTACATCCTGTCTCCAGCAACAGAAAAGACAATGGAAGGATTTGGATCGCTGGCGTCTGCTGGAGGTGGCGGAGAAACCGCCGTACGGGGCCGCTGCCTCTCGGCTGTTAATCCCCATCGTGCATTTGCGCTTGTCCTCCACAGACCAGGAAGTCCTGTAATCCTGTGCCCGATGGGTGAAGCCCTTACCTGCCACAGATAAACAGTTTGGAACCTTCCCAGAGACACTCAGCCTCGTGGCTTAATTCACTTCCTTTTCTGTCCTTTGCTTCCAGATCCCCCAGTTTGCCCAGTTTGACCAGTTTACCTCATGTCTGACGCCATGTGCGCGCAGAGTCTCTCTGGGCCGTTGTTTTGAAACTCACAGTCAAGGAACATGAACCGATAGAGGAGCTCACAGGTAGGATGTCAAAGCTTATAGTGTTCAGTAGACCGGACTTGCTATCAACCAAGAAGATGGCAGTTTTAGATCCAAAGAGTCAAAGAGTGTGAGGGGACAATGAGGCTTAAGACAGTGACCATTCAGGCCAGCGGCCTCAAATTCTGGGCCCCCTTACTGTGCCACTTATTGGAGCATCAAAACTGCCCCAAGCAACTTTTAAACCTGTAGAACGGCTGAAGGTAATTCAGACAGTGACTTCCCTATCGGGACAATTATGGGGATTAAGGCCTTTAGTGTGGGGATGAAAACAACCAGCGGAGGCCCATTTTAAAAAGGTGAGACACACCTTCTCAGACCTCTCACCTCCAGACAGCGCCGGCATTCTTGTCCCTCAGCTTAACACCAACACTGCACAGGGCACATTGTTCCCCACATACGTCTCGTGGCCGACAAATGCTGTAAGGTTTGGGCTGTTTGTGTGGGATTGGTCAGGCGTGCGAGCTGATAAGAGGCGGCTGTTTATATCCCAGGTGACGGGGATGAATTTCGGAAGGTGGCCAACTGCTTGACACGCGACCTCATTGGTGAGGCAGCGGAGACGAAACCTGACAGGGTGGCTGCACATCACACTCTCCTTATGGGAACGCTTACCCATCATTATTATTATTATTATTTGTTATCATTATAGGGGAAATGTGGTAGACGAGTGGAGGGGGGGGGGGAGCATAGCTGCCTTATGAATTTAGGTAAATTAATCTAAGTGTGACTGATTATGTCGAGGAGTTCCTCAG
>JABFDZ020000001.1:20460429-20471317 GCA_019775955.2 Pollimyrus isidori
GATGATTCAAAGGGGCCCAAATTGGGGCCCCAATAAGATATGCTTTCATGGGGTCCAAAATCTCTAGCGCCACCCCTGCCCAGCCCCTACTCCCCCCCCCCACCACCCTACGCTTAGTTATAGTGGGTTCCCATTCACTGTCATTAGAATCAGAACCCCCTGGCAAAGGTTAACCCTAACCCTAACCATTCTCATCAATCTCTAGTACCGGTGAGTCACAGGCGTCCAAACCTGAGTTAGCAGTGCTGCATTGGTGCATTCATCAGAAGCGCTGGGAACAGCAGCAGACGTTCAAATAAACCAAGATTTTTGCTGTTAACACCGATCATCTGCTCGTGCGCGAAATGCGCCAGGCGCTACCTGCAGGCTGCCTAGCATGGGACCACAGACCACTGTTAGTGTCTGTTTCCTGCATCACATTTTGACCTTTTATGAACTTCAGCTCACTAACAATCCGCATTCAATAGTTTACATGAAGTTGTGATAAACATTAACAACCAGTATTTTTAAGTGAAACATTCAGTTCATGTAGTAATAAATTGAAACTCAAATAATACTTCTTAAAGGGCTGTTCTGAGTCAAGAAATCATTGACACACAGTCTCATTTGGTGTTTTTTTAATTAGTAACACCTTTGTAGCAACATAAAACACCAAATAGTTGTGTGTAGTATCCCTTTGGTAGCCAATGAGTACAATTGCAATTAATAGCTAATTGAGTCTCAATGAAATATCTGCGTGGAACATATGTGCATATTTAAACGTCTCTTAACGTCAATGATCTATGGTTACGAAATAAATTGCGATATTTTTACAGGATGTAACACCATGTATCTTTCCTTTTAGCTGTACTACAGGCAGATATTTTTTAACAGTGTTACCAGAGCATAAGACCCAGGCGTGGGGGGGTGGTATAAGTACTCCCCAATATTTTATTTGGTTTCATTCACCTCCCAATAAATATACCTTTGTATTTAAATCATTAATTTGTATCCCCCCCTCCCATGTCAAACTCTCCTCTATGCCACTGAGTGTAATAGAGAAGACTTTCCTTCCAGTTCCCTTAAAAAACTCGGAACTACTTGCTTTTCTTATTAGACTATTATATGGCTTAACTTTGTCCCTCCAGGATATCATCACGGTATACTGCCATTCAGGTAGCTTCACCCATCCCAGTTCAATATTTACAAAGGTAAACAGAAGGAAGTCATTTATTTGCGCACTTTGTGTAAATTGGCCGTGTGCTTCTGTTTCCCTGTATTAAGATGCCCCGAATGACTCATTTGCATAGGTGTGTTCTGATAAGGGGGGGGTGCGTCCATCACTAATCGAGTTGCACTTTGATTGAGTAATGTCTTTAAAACATTGTTCCGTTTGGTATTTCCAAAGTAAATTCTACTCAAGCGGAGATCTTGGGTTTATATAACTTCATTTATTTCAAAATATGAACTGAGATGCAAAATGTACAACCCAGGACAATGCATAATTTTTGAAGTAGAGAATAGTTAAAAGGTATTTATATAGAGTGTCCTGTTTGCATTTGGAGTATACCTGAAAGACTTAAAAAAGATGTATGTTCTCATATTGTTTAAAATATGTTAAGAGTCCAAGGTCTGCATTCATTATATGCCTCCTGTGCAAGCTTTGAGATATGGATATATTTATAGTATATTAATCATAAAACTAAAAACGCATAGTTCAAATCTGCTGAGCAACTGGTCAAACTCAAGAACAAACTTTGTGCACAGTAACGATTAAACTCCTGTTCACTGTGTGTTCAGCAATGATTCACATCTAACCCTAATAGCACAGTTTGAGGGCATAAGTCAAATATAAACAAACTCAAGTAACATTTGCATAGTTTTGCCCAGTCTCAGGTGCCCTCGCATGTACCAGCCGCTACTTCAGGTGCTAGACAAACTGCACATTTACATGCGGGAACGGCGATGCCGGTGACTCAGGGTGAGTCGGGAGTTTGCTGACAGGCCGTACGCTCTCCTGGTGCAACTACACACATAACAGTGTTAAACGAGACAGCAGAATAACATAAATAATACATAAAAAAACTGCAACAATTAGTGTCCTGAGTAAGTTGCAAGAGTCATATGCAATTTTAGGATAAACATATTGGGACACACCTCTTCATTACTGAACTCAGGTGTTCTTATTTAGACCCATTGCCACAGTTGCATAAAATCAAGCACCTAGCCATGCAGCTAGGCTTACAAACAATTGTGAAAGAACAGGTCATTCGGAAGAGCCGAGTGATTTCAAGCATGGCACTGTCATAGGAAGCCACCTTTGCAGTAAGTCAGTTCATGAGATTTGTTCCCCGCTAGATATTACACAGTCAGCTATAAGTGGTATTAATGCAAAGTGGAGGAGTTTAGGAGCAACAGACACTCAATCAGGAGGTGGGCAGATCGCATGAAGTAACAGAGAGGGGTGGCTGAGTGCTGAGCCGCACAGTATGTGAAAGTCGGCAGCACTCGGTTGGCTGGATAACCGCAGAGTTCCAAACCTCCTCTGGCATTAACCGCAGCACGAAAACCGTGTGTCTGCAGCTCCACGGAATGGGCCTCCATGGGTGAGCGGCTGCATACAAGCCTCACATCACCAAGCACGATAGCAGGCGTTGGATGGGGTGGTGTATAGCACACTGCCACTGCACACTGGAGCAGCGGAAACGTGTTCTGGGGAGTGATAAATCGAGCATCTCTGTCTGAGTCTGGGTTTGGCAGGTACCAGGGAGGACGTTACCTGCTTGACTGCATTTTGCCAACTGTGAAGTTTGGTGGAGGAGGGATAATGGTATGGGGTTGTTTTTCAGGTGCTGGGCTTGGCCGCTTAGTTCCAGTGAAGGGGACTCTTAATGATTCAGCATACCAGGACGTTTTAGACAATTCTAGGCTTCCAACTTTGATTGTGAGCCAGGCCTTCACATCCATCATCAGTGCCTGACATCACAAATGCTCTTCTGAATGAATGGGCTACAATTTCCACAGGCACGCTCCATTAACGTGTGGAGAGCCTTCCCAGAAGAGTGGCAGCTGTTATGGGATATCATTAAAGTTCCTGTAAATGTAATGGTTAAGTGTCCCAATACTTTTGTCTGTATAGAGTATATAATACAGAGTACTGTGCAATAGTCTTAGGCAAAGTAAATGTTTAAGGGTATTTAACTGGGTATATTTGCTTAGCAAAAAATAATATTTAACAGTAGAACATCTGCCAATTAACAGTTCCAGAGTAAAAAATAAACAAGAATTTCTTCTGATCTTCAATAACCTCGCTCCAATAAGTAATAACTTGTTGGATGGCTAGATGAACACTCCTTCAGTTCCCAAACCTCGCCTAAGGGGAACCTCAGCAATTCCATGTATTTCTTAAATCTCCCAACCAGCTCAATTAATTAACTTTATTAGTTAAATAGCAACGAGGTGCTGATTATCCAAACAATGTGGGATGTCAGTTAAGTCAAAAAATATGTGGCTATATTGCCCCATTGGTACAAATACTGAGGTCACTATGGAAAAGGTTTTGAAATGGCTAAGGTGACACCCTTAAACAATATTATTGTTTTACACCGACATGAAAATCATTTAATCTATGTCTTTCACTGCCTAAGACTTTTGCACAATATTGTATATATGCAATATATATACACATATACGTTTTTACCAGGAGTTTCCATACAGCAGTGCTCATACTGCTATCCAAGGACCATCATCGACTGACTTGAAAAGTAGCTTCAAATCCTGCCCTCTTCTGTGTGAGGAGTTCTATGTGGATTTCCTACGGCAGTTAGGCAAGTTGGTGTGTGTAAATTTCCCATGATGTGCGTATGTGCCAGGGTGTTCCTGCTTCATGTTCTTGAATAGTCTCACCCCCCCCCGCTGTGACCCTGTACTAGATAAGAGGTCAGAAGATGGATGGATGGAGACAACATCATCAGCACTGTAGCAGTGTAGGTCGTTACCTGATAGGGGCCTGTGTTAACCAGTGAAATCTGGCTTCTATCATCTACCACTGACTTTCATTTGTACTCTGGGACTAATTCTGCATGAGGAAGAGTACCTTGTACTTAATGTACGCATTCAATTGTTTATCTTAATAGAATTTGTTTTAGGGAAGGTGAAATACAGGAACCATGTGAATTTAAAACCAAAAACCTACAAGAAAGCACAGTTGCGATTAAGAATCAAAGTATTCAAACAAGGATTATGTAGCCATCGAAGCAAGGCATTATGTTGTAGGTCTGATGGGGGAGTGACACCAGTCTCCTCTGTCAACACTCTTTGTTCTTTACAAAACTCATTCATTTGTAGGTGAGTGGCTGAATATGCTAAAGAACGGCATGACAACACAACAGTAGGCCAGTTTCTGTGCTGTGTGCTTGATCATGTGACCGAAAAAGTCACAGTGGAGACGGGGAATGAGTCATATAAAACACACAAGACTCCCAGAGAACACATGAAAACCCACGGACCACAAATTACTCGAAATGTGCTCACTCTAGGCTGGCATATGCTTGCTAGGGTTTGACGCAGACCAGCTAATGCCAGATTTTGCCTCCCACCCCATCTGTTTCAGTCGAACCTTAATGTGGCAGCTTAAACCCTGGAACACTGCATTTATCGCATAACAAATTGATCAATACCTGTGCGGAGGCAAACTTGGACACCAATTATGGGATTTACGTCAAATTGCTCAGAAGCCACAATAATATCCCACACGGTGCCATTTTTTTGGCCTGCAGGGAGTTTACACAGCTATTGTGCAAACAGTGTACAAGACTCGACACATTCCATGACAAATGCAATAGTTTGCGTTAGCTGTACAGTTTAAGGGAAAACAAGCTCTGTTTTCCCCCAGAAATGCTGACAGGTGCATACGGTAACACCACAGACTTCAAAACATCATGAACTTTATGTTTGTTTTCGTAATCAACAGGGCATCAGGTTGAGCTGCCGCTGATGGCATTTATTATTCAGTGGTTATTCAGGTGAACGACCAGTGATGTAGCCCCCGGGTGCAGCGACGTTCGAAACCTCAACTGCTACAATTTTCTGTATTTGCTACTTTTATCCATGTCTTTAATATTTTTCTATTCCAGTCCTACTCCAAGAAAGTACGCGTGTTTGACTCCAGCATCTGTGGGACATCCCCCCTCAAAACCACTTATCCAGTTTTTGGAAACCTGAGGCCTGTCTTACGCATGAGAGGACACAAGGCAGGGTAACACCCTGACGGCAACCTGTAATATAAAATAGCAATATAATATAACATATAATTTAATAATGAAATACAAATCACTTGCTTTAAACCTTGTACTGTACATTACAGTTTGTGCATTTAATGTAATACTTCACCTAAACAGATCCCTCGCATGTATAGTGTTCTCAGACAATAAAGTTCCGATTGTTTGGCTTCACAGTTTCCCAGGGAATGCATTCAAGTGCCCCCCCCCGCCCCGCCCCAGGCAAAATCATGACACCTCGATACAGATCAGCGAAGACCTCTATCTACGTAGGTCGCTGCCCGTATAACGGCGGGTTCACGGTAAGTTCCGGAACTCCGTGTTCGATAACCGGGTGAAGTTTTTCTTTCCCACAGACCCATCGGCTAATTCTGCCGGATCAACGGCGTCTCCGCCACTTGCTGGCAGCCCCAGCTGGCCCGGTGTCAGGGCCGCTTTACGCAACGCGCCACGCTGGCGGGGCCTGAGGCAGCGGGGCCGCTCGCCACGCCGGGGAGTGTTCCGGCTCCTTCTTTGTTTCTCCCCCTCGGTTGTTGCTATTTGTCCAAAAAGGTTCAAAAGTTGAGAATGCGGTGATAAATGCAACTTCAGGCCCAAACAAGACTGCCACACAGCAGAGAGGGGGGTGGCGCTTCAGGCTGGCGCAAACACAACTCCATCGCTCTCTGCCGTATGACCCCGTACTATGGGTGACTCTGGGGCCACTATCCGCAGAGGCTGGGGGCTGGCCATGTTGTCAGTGGGGCGGGGGAGAGGGGGGTGGTGAAAGGCGGTGGGCCTTGTTGACTGTTTACACAGCTGGGAAGACTGCAGAATGGCTTGGGGTTTGCTGGTAATGCATGTGTGGGGATGGGGGGGTGGGGGGCCGCTTTCCACACCTTCTGACAGCTGGCACCCTCTCTTGTCACGCCATGCTGGCGAAGGCAGTGGCGACCTCCTGTCCGACCACCGCATACGCACCTGCCCCCACGGTTTGCCCAGGGTGGGGCCCAATTGATACACTGAGTCCCATTAAGCTCTCACTCACTGATGGTTCAGAGACTGGTGGAGAGGCGGGGGGGGGAGCTTTTCATTGGTCGATGGCCCACTTGACCCTAGGGGTGTCCTCTTCACTGCGACTGTGGGGTGGCATGAAGATTGCAGTCAGCAAAAACAGCCCCTTTACTGCTAGGCTCTGTTTAGTTAAATGAGACTCACGCCCATATTTTTGATCCCAGAAATCATGCACTCACACTGCGGCAGTTTTTGGGGTCTCTGCGGATTTTTATGATGAATAACCATGAATTGAAAAGCGAGCTCTGGGTGCATCGACCCAGCACACAAACTGCAGTGCATGTCATCATTACCCCATAAAGGTAACGGCTGTAGTTTTATACATTACGTGGTAGCCAGCAATAACGGCAAGGCTTTCGGTCTGGAAACGTGAGGGGTTAGACCCAGCCCAGGCGGAGGCGTCATCACGACGTCACAGGTCTCACCTTTGCTGCGATTGCTTCCTGATATGTTTATTACTGTTTGTGTTCAATTTATTATTAGACTGTTTATTACACTTCTTTTTTTCTTTTGAATTTACAGACGTCCGGCGTTGCCATGGTGACTTTGTTACCAAGGTAAGGACATTTGAGGTGTAAGTAGCCAGTGTTGCCTCAGCACGTTGCCGTAGCGACATGGCGGTGGCGGAGAACTCCCCCTTAAGCGGTGGTTGCATAAACAGTCGACGCCACGGCGATCCGCCCGGCAAATTAAGCCGATAAGCTCTGTGTATGCAAGCGTATACATTTGTAGCTCAGTTACCGTATCTTAAACACCGATAAGATTTCCTGCGGCTTGATACCTGAGTGGTACAGAGTACAGTAAAATGATTGGTAATGGTCCTGTTGTCCTTGGTGGGCAGTTTACACTGCTCTGACCCCCCATTTGGGTCATCACGTAGAGTGTCCCCACCCTCTGAGCCTCACCGTTGTGACTAAGTGCTTTGTTAACAAAGTGTGTTGACAGTTTTATTGCCTTTAATAACAATTTAAATAAGTACACAGTGTGGGTGTGACAGTTACCTTCAGGGAAGGTGAAGCTGTTTCTGTTTAATGATAAGATAATTACAGCGAACCGATTGCTTTTGTGCAATATGATCTTAGTGCGTGCTTAAACATAAACCGATTTAAGGCAATGGGGAGTCACCTCATCTATAGCTGCATAGTCGCATTGGGTCGTTACAGAAATGCTTCTTTTATGCATGTTGCTCAGAATAGATCTATATCTGGGGGCAGCGCCTGGCTTTGCAGACTAGGCCTCTGCATGTGATCGTAAGGTTGTCGGTTCAATTCCCAGGGTCGGCGGAGTGATTTTACCTCTGAGCAAGGCCCTTGAACCCCCAGCGTCCCTCAGTTGCTTCAGGGGCAGCCTGTCCCTGCTTTCCCAATCATAAATCGGTTTGGATGAAGACGTCTTCCAAATAAATGAAATGTACTTGGCTCTGTGGTGGAAATTCTACCATAACAGGAAGCGCAACGAGCCGAATATGAAACGAGGCCAGGTATGTCCAGTGTGTTGGGAGCGTTGGATGATGTTCAGCTGTTTAGTGCGAGACGCTAAGATGTGCTCGCACCGTAGCAAGGAGATCAACAGCCGAATATGAAACAAGGCCAGGTGTGTCCAGTGTGTTGGGAGCGTTGCATGTTCAGCCGTTTAGTGCGAGACGCTAAGATGTGCTCGCACCGTAGCAAGGAGATCAACAGCCGAACGGTGACACAGAAAAAACGAAAAGTTAAAGAGAACAGAGCCGTCTGTGTGCCAAGTTTGGCTTTACCGCCATGCCATCTGAACCTTGTGGCTCCCCCGTGCACCCTGGTGGAGAGCCAAGAGCGGTGGTTTGCGTGTGTGAGTCGTGACAGCCGTGCAGGTGAGTCAGGGGGTAAACGGCAGGTAAGCAAACCGCAGCGGCTCCCATTCTGCAGGCTGGAGCCTCCTTACCAGTTTCACGAGCTCCGCGTGTTGATGTGTGCGACTCTCGCCTAAAAGTTCACCTGGATTCCAAGGGCGGCTCTTAACGTCAGAGTCTATTTCATAACAGCAGGGGGAGAAGAAAGAATAAAAAGAAGAAAAAAATGGCAACAGGAGTTGGATATGAAAGTTATTTCAGAGGGCAAGTTCAGGTGAGTGCAGATGAAGCTCCCTTAATGCTCAGCTACGTCAGGTGCTACGCCGTCCTCCTACATGTTTGTTCCCCATCTGTCGTCTGGCATGGATCTCGTTGACAGCCGGTGTCTGGCAGGGCGGGGAGGAGGAGTCGGGCGGGAGAGTTGGAAAGAAGATTTATACATGCCGTCGGGACATCCCAGGGAGGGATGGCAAACAGGATCATGGGAACTAGGGTCTCACGAGAGGTGTGTGGCTCTTTGGCTTCCAGTGCTGTGCCTGTGATGGGAAGGTCATCAGTTCAAATCCCTCGGTTGGGCGACTGCACGAGATCCTTAACCCCTCTGCAAATTGCTGCGGGAATCAGCTACCTCTGCTTTCTCAAAAAATGCACGTCACGTTGAGTTTTTAAAAAAAAAAGGAAAAAAAAAACAAGTTTTCCAAATGAATAACATATAATGACTTGAGGGTGATCCTGTAAATTGATAGAGATCGAACAGGGCAGGGACCCAATGTAATATCAGGATTTTGGCAAGGAAGAGAAACCAGCACACTGCATCTCAAAGTACCTGCTGGTATCTCAACTTACATCTAGTTATTGCCAGAATGCACCATTTTGAACCAAGCACTCTGAACAAGGAATAGGTGGAGCTATGTGGTTTAAATTACTTTTCATTGTAAAATATCTCTCTCCTGTTCACACCTGCCACCATTTCACACGTACTGCAAATTAGTTTTGGATGGTTCAGGACAAAATACCCTCAATTAAACTAAAGCTACAGGGGAAAGAACAAAGTAGTTTTAAAAAGAATAAACATAAAAGTAGGTTGTGATTAGGACAAAGAAAGTTTGCCTTACTGTACGTGAGAGCAAATATTGAGAGAGGATAAACATTCTTTGGGCTCAAAGAAATTCAGGAATTCAACACATGTAAAATAATCAGAATGGCAGAAACTCTTGACCAGGTAATATCTAGTACAGTAATAGCAGGATGAATCCCTGATCTCAGGAATTAATTGTATTCGATTTACCCAGTCCAGATTTACTACAATATCTCATTTTGACCCTGCTGCTGTTTGATAACCATGGTAAAGCTGTTCTATAATTATCAGTACTATTCATCCTGCTACCAAAAATGTATGTTTTGATTACTTCCTGCTTAGGGAACATGCAGAGACATGCAACCTACTGTACACAAGGCCATCCATGGCGGAGACTCCACTAGGGGCAACTCTAGGACCCCACTATCTAATAATAGCACCAGATTTTAGACTCACTGATTTTTGTTGTTGCTGTTGCTGTTGCTGTTGCTGTCCTTCTTTAATTGTTTTGTTTTATATTTAAGTCGCTCCTGTAATGTGCGGTGTGTGGCTCAGTGGGCTGAGACACCGTGTCTATGATTGGCAGGTCACTGGTTCAGATCTCAGGGCTGGTAGAGTGGTTTCACCATTGGGGCCTTGAACAAGGCCCTAAATGCCCCTGGGACTGTCTGACCATGCCCTCTCATACCCTCTCTATTGTGTGTCACTTTGGTGCTAAATCAATAAAATGTTATGGATGAAATAAATTATGAAAAGCCTTGATTTACAAGCTCCAAACTGGGACTGGAAAAACAAGCTGTATCTCTAGGATTGGTCCTCCTTGATACAAGAACCTGCATAAGCTCTGGTACCTCAGTGCCCCACCAGTGATTGGCTGGTCCCACATGGCATACCTTGGTGTCAAATGGTTTGTGAGATTAAGGGGACTCTTTAGGCTGGCAAGTGCTCTCCATGGAGGTCTTTTTCTGTTCACTTTATCAGATCGGTAGTTTATATGTTACTTAATTACAAAACACTTCTGTGCGGGAACGGGGAGCGATAACCCTGGGCTATGCAGCATTATCGCCATTTTCTGCTGTATGAAAGGTGTAAGCATGCCTCTCCATCACCTCCAGTACTATTTAAACTAGATAACAGGGTTCATTACCGAAAGAGGCGTGCACCACTGCTGAAATCCCAAAGTCATCAAGAGTTTGAACTCACACCTGGATTGATTAGTGCTTAGAGGATTTTCCCAAGAAACAATCAAAGAATATTGCACTAGGGTGTGCTATTTTAGACAATACAAATAGGGCACTTAAACTTGGGCTGGCCTACGGTCTGTTTCTGGTCATATGTTCACACTTAAATGCAGAGAACGACCCCAGTGAAACATCTGAATGCTAGCAGAATTAATGTGAAGATTTTACTAAACGAATGTGAAGTTTGCTTAAATGAGCAGAATTGATTGAGTGAAGCATCTGAATGCTAACCAAATGAATATGAAGTTTACTTAAATGAACAGAAGAACTCTACCAAAACATCGGAATGCTAACCAAATTAATGTGAAGTTTCAGCAAATTAATATGAAGTTTACTTAAATGAACAGAACAACCCCACCAAAACATCGGAATGCTAACCAAATTAATGTGAAGTTTCAGCAAATTAATATGAAGTTTACTTAAATGAACAGAA
>JABFDZ020000001.1:20557968-20571900 GCA_019775955.2 Pollimyrus isidori
CCCCCCCCCCCCCCCGGCGGGGCCACATAGAGTGGTTGGGCATCCTCTCCCTTTTAGCTTTTCTGCACAGTTCCCAGGCTGCAGTGGGGACTGTCATTCCTGCAGGCCACTGTGGTGGATGACCCTCTGGTAGTCCTCGGTGGGGGACGTGCCGTGGTCAGAGAGGTCGTACCCTCGCAGGTAGGGGGTCTGCTGTGTGAAGTAGAACAAGTGTTTGGCGAACATGGGCTCCACCTGGAATGTAGAAGAGGGCAAGGATTACTCCTCGGATGGTTGGGGCTGGTACAGCACTATAGCATCAATATGAAGACAAATGGCTTAACTAAGCTAATTTACATGAACTGGTTGACGTCAGTCTACAGCCCATTTTCTGTGGATATCCACAAGAGCTGTGCAGGTGATGGAAGTTGTTGGAGCCCTGTTCTAATAGTTCCATAGTCTAGCTAACAGAATCTCTACATGTGATGCCCATTTTTCAAGTTTCAAGGTGTTTATAAAGACGTTGTCCTGAATTCCTTGACCTGGAGTGACCTATGTGTCACATGACTATCAGCCCACCCTTCACGTCCCTTCATACATGTTGGTGATTCATGTAGAGCAGCCTGTTAACCCGGCTGCCCCCCTCAATTCAAACTGAAAGTCACAGCAGTAAGAGGGTTTCCAATCGCATCATACGACTTCAGATTTGTAAAAAGGCTACTGTATGATACTTTTCAGTTTTGACTCAAGATCTTCATACTAGAAAATTCCATTCAAACCATCCACGGGGGGTAAACAGTGGTTGGGTCTGCCACCATCTATGTATAAAGTTATGCAAAGAATGTGTCAAACAGAATATTGCCAAAATGTGATTAAATATGTAGAAAAAGCAACATATATTTACGTATCTGCAAATTATAGTGTGTTAAATACTATCCAATATGCCAAAGACATTGGCAAATGGGAGATTCATTAAAACAAAAGAAACTGTTTTCTGATAGGAGACCTTTTGCCCTTGATAGGTTAAAAATCAAAATTGGAAACTGATTTCTGATTCTGATCCAATCAAAGGTTAAAGAACTTCCTTCTCTGTTGGGAGTGGAATTGCCCGGTTGGATCCCCCTGAAACCAGGGGAAAGCTGAGTCTGAGGAGGCTGTGGTAGAAGATGAGTCAGATGAGTGGCCAGAAACCCTGGTATTCCCAGAACATCCCCCTTCCCACAATCCCCTCTGCAGCTGGCATGACCAAGGTCTCTGATTGGCTTTGGTGGTTTGTGCAACCACAATAAAAGTTATTTGCTCCTCTGCACTCAATAAATTTTCAAGCTCTGTCTTGTCTTGTATTGGAATACTTTGCATCATCACCAATAAGGAGGAGGCAACTTTTGGGAGACACCACAAGGGGTTGGGGGTGTACCTGAACTGTGATCATCTTCCTCTGCCTCTGGGGGTCTGGGTACTCGTCCCCGAAGCATAGCACTACTTGGAACCTTGGCACTGGTCGTCCGTGATGGGCATAGCCCTGTAGTTCTTAAGAGTCAGGAAGAAGAACAAGGTGCTTGAGAAACGCCTCTGCAGAAGGACAGTTACCTGGCTGCAGAAGCGTACATGAGTAACACAGAGCGTGGGGGCAGGCTTTTGCTCAAAAAGGCGAAAAATATCATGCTTCTCTGAGGTGGTATAAAGGCAGACTAACTGGAAAGTCCTTGACAAATATTCAAATAAATCTATCTGTCACATGGTTAGTGGTAAAAAAAAAACACAAAGAGACCTAGTGGGTGGGGGCTGTTGATGGAAGTCCTTTATAACTGGTTACTGCCAGTCACATGACTAATCACCTAAATCTCCCTGCTAGCAGCTGGATGACTACTTGTCCTTGTATTTGGGGAGACTGAAAAAGATTCTCTATTGATTCGCTGTTGAGTTTAATTTCCACACATCCATGTCTATGCTCATCTAGGAGAATAAGAAGGGACATAAATATAGACTTGGGGACATTAGCAGGAGAAATGATGCCCAAGTAATGTATAGATGGCAGCTGTATCAGATGTGCGGTTGGTGCTTTCCAGGCAACGTTTTACAGGAAAGGCTGCACATCTCTTACAACTTCAATGAGACGCCTGGGTCTTGTAGGTGGGCAGTAAGGTTTTGTCTTCCTCTGGGAAAATGGGCAGTCCCTCACCTGCCAGGAACTCCTGGGTGTCGAAGAGCTTGCAGGTCTGCTCCTTCTCCAGCTTGTTGGGTCTGTCGTTGTAGGGGGCCAGAGGCCCCTCCCAGTAGATGCGGCTCTGGCAGAGGCGCTTGGCGTACAGGCCGTCGGCTGCCAGCCAAAGCAACACGCCACGCTCCAGTGCCAGAGGAAGCCGCTCGGCGCCCTTGCGCTGCGACTGAGGGTACGGGAAGGGGAAGACCACCTGCTCCATGCCCCCGTAGAGCTTGTCGTCCGGGCAGGATGAGATGCGGCAGCCGTCAGGGCTGCTGGTGGTCACGTCTTTCACCAGAGACTCGCGATAGAACAGGGAGATGTGTAGGCGGCAGTCTGGGAGGAGGAGAGGAAAACAGCGGCCAATTAGTGACATGACCAACCTTGGCCTTGACCAACCAGCCGGCACATCACGCGTCATGTGATACGGATTGATGCTAATTGGTCAATGTCTGATACTCTCTCTTAAGTAGAGTGAAAATATAAAGAGAAAGAATCATATGCAGATAAAATCAGAACGGCTTTACCAAACAGTGGACCGTTTTATCCTGTGAAGTCACATTTACATTTATCCTACATAAGGGAAAAAAGCCAAGGAATCAATGCACCCTGTGGTGTTCATAAAGGCGTCCCTATTCTCGATGAAACAACGTTTCATTTTTTCCCTGCCGCGCCCCCCCCCCCCATATGGTAAACAGTAACAGAAAGCATGCCAGGCCAGTCCACCGGTTGGGAGGGGCCGGCCTGAGGAGCTCACATGCCGCCAGCGAGGACTCGCAAGCACACGTGGTCAAAAAACCCCAAAAAATATCTGGCCCCGGCAATCTGATCCAATTATAACAGCAGTTCATTGGTGGATTAAAAAAGAATTTCAAAAAGGGGAAGTTGTAACACAAAGAAGCAGTATACTGCAGAAAGACAATCCAGCAAGTGTGCACCCATGACAATATATACCATTATGCCCGTTACTTTGGTCCCCTTATTAAATGAAGGGCTATTAAATTGGTTGCATCATCCTAGGGGGCTGGTAATGTATTTTGAGACGGGCAACGGGCATCCTGGGGCACCCAAAACAGAAACTGTAACAATGTGTGGGAGACAATCACAAAAAAATATATAAAAACAATTATAAAAACAATAGAGATCCAGTGGCGCTGGTGCCTGGATCCATAATACAACATGTAAGAAACTGTATTTTCTGAGTATGCATGAATAATGGCTTCTAATGTGCTCATATTAGGAGTTTGTATTTTCAACTGGTATGTAGGAGGAATCCAGACGCGAGTGTGTGCAAGCCCTCAGGGCGAGTCCCTCGGGGCCACTTACCAGTAAGGGCCATGGCTTCAGCAGACCTCATACTGGGGTCCAGTGGGAAAGTGGCGGGAGGCTGGGAGTCAGTCGAGGAGCAGGTATAGAAGGAGCCTGTGATCTGGTACCCTGTGGGAGGTGCACAGGGGCTCAGAGACTGATAATTCCCACAGTCCCTCTCAGTCTGCACACAGGATGTGCCTTACAAACCAGCCCAAGTCAGTCTTCGTGCAGCACCACCTCCAGGAGACCCAAAGAGAACCCAGCCTTTCCCAGTACATTGTGT
This sequence comes from Pollimyrus isidori, assembly GCA_019775955.2. Classification (NCBI taxonomy): domain Eukaryota; kingdom Metazoa; phylum Chordata; class Actinopteri; order Osteoglossiformes; family Mormyridae; genus Pollimyrus; species Pollimyrus isidori. The sequence goes on from JABFDZ020000001.1 coordinate 20,561,745, forward strand.
GTGTGTGTGTGGGGGGGGGGGGGGTGTTTAAATCCCACCCAGCACCAGCGCTCTTTCTCCAAAGAACGTGAGTCTTCACTAATTATTATAGATACACCGCTTATGTTCCGCCTCATATACTGGGCTGACTATATCTAGCATTCACTCCCACGCCCCTCTCTGCCAAATTCGCGGTGCCGCGTTAGTCGGACACAGCTGGGGGCGGCGATGGAGGCCCCAGGTGCAGATGACCTCCAGCCGCCATCGCGCCGCGCCGTACGACACCCTCTGCGCCGAGAAGAGGAAGTTCTGCTTAGAATGCACTGAACTGACAAAGGCGGACTCTGTTTGCTGCCCCTCCTCACGGGACATACCCGCTCTTCTTCTTTTTTTTTTTCTTGTTCCCTCCACCCTCCAAAACCCCCCTCATGTCGGGGGAAGGGACTGATAGGGTCTCATGACTTGTAGGAGTCCCAGAGCTCGGCTACCTCGCGCATGCCTGTAAGAGCGCCCCCCAGTGGGGAGATGGCAGACACATCCTCGTACCATTCTCGACGGGCGGTCCTTGCCAGGGTAGGCTGCGCGGCGGGTAGGGGCACTGTCCGTACTGGAGGTCTGGGTGTGGCGCCTGCTCCGGAACATATTCCCTCCAGGGACGCTCATGAGACACCATGTAGTTGGAAACCTGCACAGACGGTCACTACTAATTAGGACCCTGGTAGCACCAGTACATGGCTGAAGCCAGCATTAGGGTGTCGTGACAAAGGGCCATCCTGCTGGGGACAATGCGATAGCCCCCTGAATCTGATTGGACACCAGACTAAATCCAGGAAGTGGTGTCACAATGACATCACGTGCATCATAAAGTAATCACTGTAAGAACAATAAGAGTAATACACATTAAATTCTACAGAAAGCCAGAGAGTTTGCAAAGGTGGGGGTCATACTAATGCCCTGCCGGCAGTTACAAGCACATTTTTAAATCAACCAAGAAGCGTATTTCACCTGAGTCTGAAGTGAGGAGAACGAGGGGTGAACTGGGTACATCAGGGGGTTCATGTGAGTTTTGGGTTCCTCCGAGACAAACAATTTGGACCCTGGGAGGGAAAGTGTGACCGGGTCAGTTTCTCGTAAAAGATGCAGAGCAAAAGCAGCTGGGTTAAAAAGAGAGATGCGTGACAAGCAGGAAGGCCGTGAACACATTGCGGGCGTTTGTGCCTCTCACCCACCCTCCGCTGCCGGGGGTGACAATGTGTTCACTGAAGCCCTCATTAAGAGTGTGTGAGCATTTAGCACGTGCGTCGATTTCCTTTGCATTTCCTGCTTCGCGGAGCATGATGAACATTTTGGTAGTAATACTTCTGGGTAAGAGAGCACGTGCGCCGGAGAGGGCAGCCAAAGCCCCCGCTTGAGTGCGGGTTTATGCACTAGCCGGGCCTCCAGCTGTCTGTACATAACGGCACAGTTGCAAGCGGCCGGCAAAACGCACGGTAACACAGACACCGGAGGTATGGGGGGGGGAGCACGGTGAACTTGCCTTTCTTTGCGCCTTCTGGTATTATTTTGTAAACCTTGTACGGGTCTGAAATGTCCAACTGACTCCTTTCTACCAGCTCCTCAAAGTCATTGCTTTTATTCAGAGCACATCGGAGCCGGGTTTTCCATGTCGGGGGATCTGGCTTATCAATCCCCTCTCGAAATTTCCCCTTGAAGAGCGCCCAGGCCTGCAAGAACCCCCAACGGAGTAAGACAAGCAGGCTCCGATGCAGTTACACGCGAGTCCTTCAGATCCATCCCGGCTAAAGGGCTATCACTGGTGCTTTCCATTCGCCGGATTTGCAATCGCAGTTCGCGATACGTCATACAGTAACTAGATTCGAGACACAAGAACTACAACATACCTCAAACTAAATTTCAGAAACAAAAATATGATCTCAAGGCTGATTAGATCAGGAAAATGCATAAACCTGTGTTGTATGCATATATATATATATATATATATATGGACTATATATATATATAGTATATATGGACTATATATATGGATATATATAGATTATATATAAACACACACAGATCACAGATACCTATGCACTCATTATTATGCACTGAATTAATAAAACCAACAAGCAATTACATTAATATATACATAAATAATATGATCATGGTCAGGACATTTCAGGCTATAAGACGTCCTGTACCTTAAATAGTGCAGCATCCTCGTCTCTGTTATAGTCCTGTTTGCCCGCGTGCTTCCAAGGGATCCTGAAAATTGTTTTCTCGTCATTCTCCCAAACCAATCCAGGGTACTTTCCGCTGTCAACCTGATCAATCAGCCATTGTCTAAGCTTCCCATTGCCACAACTGACTGTCATGCTGCAGTCACTCTCTAAGTTCATCTCTGTCAAAACGCATGCAACAGAACGGGTACATCGTTGGTAACTGGGGTTACATTCACAGAACAGGTGAAACGTTAAAAAGATGGTACAGCACAAAGAACGTGTTACAGTACATTCAAAGCTTAAATCACCGTTATCTTTTAATTAGTAAAACAAAATAATTTATATTGTTAAAACATGCTTGCTAAGTCACAGGTGATACGCTGTTAAAATGTTAGTAAAAATTAGTTTTTGAATAATAAAAGCAACGAAAACTTTTACAAGAATGTATGAAAATGACATTTTTAAATTTATAATTCAATTATGTTCACGCTATACTACTATAACACAAGGCAAAACTCTTATCTCTACTACGAATAGATTCCATTTTAAAGTGCATTTTGAATCAGGACTGATTTTTGAGTTTTAAAATACCGGTTATCATTAATCACAAATGGTGCCGGCGCCATGAATGCTAAAGAAACTTAAGCAATAAGGCTCAGCCGCGCTTTCTTACCTTTGATAGCTGAAACCGCGTGAGTTCCGAAATCAATCACTCCGCTGCGCGAAGGAACATTTTCTTAAATAATTTTTATCGCTGGCTCGTCATTGTGGGAGGAGTTTCACATAAAGCAGTGAGCGCTTTAGGCTTCTCTGAACCTTATCGACTCTTAAACTCCAGTAAACAAGGGGAAAAGTCCCCATGAACATCACAAATACACCACAAAATAACACAGATCGGAGCATTCACTTTTAAACAATAATGTACACGCTATTGAAACTATTTATTGCAACGCGTTTATTAGTATGTGGTGTATTTTATTATGGTAAAATGGGGTGTGTTTTATAAATAAAATGGATCATCTTTAACCATAAGCATACAAACGATATTATTTGTAACCATTGTTTATTATTTACATTTTTACACACGTTCAGTCGGACATCAGTGCCATCAGGGAGAAAATACGTTCGAGTTACTCTCAGATTCAGACTGGAAAAAACGATAGTTGCCCTCTTCTGGACATAGATCGTAACTACACCTACACATAAATACGCATAACATACCTGACTGTAATACATGCGGGTTGTTTTTGAAAATTAACTCTGCTTCATCGGCAAAGACGGAAAGTTACACTGTGCGGACAAATATATCACAATTGTCCAATGTGTGTTTTTAGAAATGAAACTAATTTTGAATTCTTTGACTGTTCTCAAAAGGTAGGTTATTGTTTAAGAAATGAATACCAATACAGGTCTCGTTTGAGTTATTTGTAGACCTACAATTATCCTCAATTATTACCGTATGTTTAAGAGGTTAGAAACATTTCAAATGTGAGTGTTTTGTTTGTGGAAGTGACGAAATATGGTATAATATTTTTAAAACCTGCGTTTTATTAAAAACATGCATCCCCCAACCTAGCTAACATACTAGGCTATATAAATATGTATTTAGAAAAAAATGGTATCGTAGTTAAATAACAGTCGTATGAAAATACGCTCATATGCAAACTTAGAAAATAAATTAAAATATCATATATAAGCTATATTGAAAATTGAGGCGAATGGATTAGATCGTGGTAACAGCGTATGTTAAACCAATTACGAATATTAATCCATCCATTTACTATACCAAATCCATATATAGGCATATATATTTCATCACAACTTCGATTAAAACAAAGTTTTTGGTAAAATAAATTATTACTACTTTAATTTAAAAGTTTTTCTCACTTTTAAGTCCTGTTATTCTGTTATCTTACAACAATTTTATCAGACAATGTGTAAATTCTCTTTTCTAATCTGTCCATTTAAACTAATTGACGGTTTATATAGTCTGGGTATTTCCTGCCATTTTTTTATATATGTTAAAGAACTCGACTGCCTTTTGTAAGCTGTTACACTCGTCTCACCCATTTGGAAAGGAAGGGATACCCTGCGAGCGAGACCGAGCTACGCTACCCCAGGCTGCCTAAGAGGGGAAGGTTCTCCCTGCGACAGACAGCGCGATAAATAGAATTACAATTAAAACGTGGGCAGTGCTTAAGCAAGTTCATCTTAGTCTAAACTATCTTGATCAATCTAGTGCATTAAATAATTGAATTGATAGGATGGCGGAGTAAACTATGGGCAACACAGGATCATTCTTTTATTTAACATAAAACTGCGTGTTTCTGGGTTGCCGCTGAGCGTGCCCTGTTTTATATGTACTGTCAACCCCCTTTCAAGCATGGCCACCCTTGAATGTCACATTAACAGGAAAGAGTCTTTACAGCGGGTTACAAAGAGTAGCCTACTAGTACGCTTCGGTTATCGTTCAGTAATATGCAGAGGGGTGCAGAAGATCCCCGCCTGCCGATTCGGCTGCATAGACTAACCGTGAAGCAACAGACAGCCCAGTAAAGACACAAGTATGCATGTACTTAGGACTGGACTGGCCATATGCTATAGCCTACCAGGCGTTTTTCCCGGTGGGTCAGCCAAAAGTATCGTAGGGTACCCCCAACCCCCCTCCCCGCTCTGCAACATTAACGTGCCCGGCCCCGCGGGCTGCAAGTACTTCACGTTAAAAATAGTGTTGGTAAATTATACCTACGCAACACCGGTGTAGCAGCAATATCACCCGTTAAGGCAAGTGCTTTTAACTCGTTTGTCTTTCGTTCAATGTATTTCCTAAAAGATGCATGAACAAAATGATTTAGCTCAGGTCAGTATTTATCCATTCAAGTCATTATCCGAAACAATGGGAATAAAATGGTAAAAAACACCTATCGAGTCATATTTACTTCCTCCTTTTTTCATCCAGAGACAAAAATAAATGTTTGACCCGCATTTTCCTTTCGGGGTGTGTCACAGTATTACACACCGAATGTAATAGCCAAGTTACCATATTCGATATCGAAGTCAATTATGGCTGTAACAAAGCACCGAACGTTGTCTATATTTTCGCCCCCACCCCCCGTTGAGGTGATGCCAGCAATATGATATAAATACCTCCATTATGTAACTCTTCTTAATTAAGCACTGTGCTGAATAATCTGTGTTCCTTGTTTCACGCTGAAAGATCAGTAGTTTCTCCTATGCGACTATCAAAACATCTCATCTCGTATATGCGATTAAAAGACACATTATTGTTTACACCAGTTTGGGAAATGTCTTTATTTCTGTTGTTTCCATCCAGTACTCAGCTTATAATGAAGGTTGTACAAGGTTCAAGTCACCAAAAAGTCGCGTTATTTTCATAAATTCGGACCAGTTATTTTGCCCAATGCCCAACTGTATCACTAACTGCATGGGCTATATTCCCATAGTTCACAAATAAAGTGCCAATACGTTTTCATCTGTGATATGCTTGTTTAGATTACGGTCGGTGCGGACTGTGATTGTTCTACATTAACAAAATTGCAATGAACCACTTTGCAGAATAATGATATTGCTGCACTCATTACTAGTGTTGTGACAGATGGTGGATAAACAGACTGTCATAACGATAATACTGTACGTTATGTAGCCTAAGGTAAGGAAGGGCAGTAGCCTATACCCAGCAACGTACTTTACAATATTAATCTAACCATTTTCCTCGTTTCTCTCTTAAAGACCAGCAACAATAAGCGCGATGCCAAATGAGAATACGTATTATTTCACTGAAGGTCGCCCGAGCGTGTCTGGTTTCATAAGAACACCTTGAAGCGTGCATAAATCCATAGGCAGAAAAAATCCCCTTCACTTGGTTCCCCAGAGCACCAGTGAGCTGATTAGCATGGAGCTGCATACCGAAAGGTCGAGAACTTTCACGCAGGCACCATCAGATGCTGCAAGGGTGCCGGTAGACACAATTAATACAGAGAATTCGTACAGTATGGCAACTAACAGATCACTTCAGCTAAAACTAATGCGGTATCCATTAATCGTGCAGAAAAGGTAACTTTGCTGAGGAAATTTTGCTTTCCATTAAAACCCGGTGTTACACTTTTCTTCTAGTTTGCTTGGGCCCTGGTTCGTCACATCTGCAGGTTCCTTAGCATCTTTCCCCAAAATGAACTCCACATCGTGCGCTAAACCAAAGAAATTAATTCGTACCAGGGATATTGTTGGTTTGATTTCCAGATGGCGAGTTTCCAGGAACTTAAAAAATATTAAATTAGAATTATAATATATTATAGTTTCCAGTTACACAAACGGTCTCAAAGCTATTGAAATGTTATATTGAGTAACAGACAGGGAAAAAACACGTCCACTGCCACAGTACGTGTAACTCCGGACTACTGTAAATGGATAGATTTTGGGGTGTGCTCAGATATTCTCATTTGTTTCGTGTATTAAAATCTCGTTTTCATCTGTTATGCTAAAGCCAGTGCAATTCAGTCAAGTAAAGTCCAGTAAATGGCATGAGAACTGAAAATACACGATGTTTACAATTACACATCAAACAAAAACTATTTTTGGCATGCTAATTTGGTGAGATCATTTGATATGAATGTTCTGGAATATGTTACATATTAAATACCTTTCTTGCGCTGCCATCAAAACACTGAGTAAAAAAAAATAGAAAGGCTTGGTAATGTGTGATTATTCGAGTACAAATGAAAAGTGAGAAAAAAGTATAAAACGTAGGTGTTTAAACGATCTAGCATCTCCAGAGCAGTACCGTTTCCCGTCTAGGAAACCAGAGCTGATTACTGCACAGAGAAGACAATGTTTCCACGGGACCAGCCATCACCTCCGCCCCGCCTCACAGGAACCGTGATAAACGTGAAGTCCGCTCCGAAGCCGGGAGACGTGCGGGAGACGCGGACTCCGACTCCGTTCGCCGAACTGCGTATTTCAGGATGTCCCAATGCTGGATGGGGCCTCCTCGGTGTCAGCCTCCTTGGACAGCAGTCGCCTGATATTCTCCGCGTCGTTGAATGGATTTTGCTTGTAGCATTCGCGCAGCCACTGTCGGTACTGGAGAAGCACATGGCGCACCGGTCATCTCATCGCCATTACTAAACCCGACGCAGGTCTGCCTACATAAAGGTTAGTGACGGTTTTTATGGGCTTGTTAAGCAGGTACTGCGCTGGGCAGGAGATGCAGCCAAACACATTTAGTAAGTGACTTCCAAGCTAAAACCTTGGGTTCCTTTAGGTCAGAGGTAGATAAGATTTTAACAACTCTGAGCTATTAGTTAAATTCTCCCCAAAAGAGCTTGATGGGCCGAATGGCCTCCTCTGGTTTGTAAATTTCTTATGTTCTTTGTTCTTGCTTGAATTGGATATTTTTCAACGGCACAGTATCAACATTACTCTTGTACAGTACACAACCTAACATTAGTCAGAGACTAATTGAGTTTTTTTAACTGCTTAAATTGTGAGGAAGAGGTAGAAGCAAGATATGTTTCTAAAGTTAGACTGAAGCAGAGCAGCGTAAAATACCAACACTGTGATGCTTAGTTTATAAAAAGTAAAATAAAAAAAAGACACGTGAATGTTTGCGTCTGAGTTGACGTCGCACATTAAGCTCACTCGCGAGGAGGAAGGGCACACAAGACTACAGCTGAATGTGTGGGTGAAGGCTGCTCCGTGGGCACCTTGAACCTTCCTCTCTCAGAATAAATCAGCGGGAAAGGAAGATTACCGACATGACAGTCAGCTGAACAGGCAAGCTGCACGGGATGGTTAAAAAGGAAAAGTTCAAGAGAGAGGAAGCGTTAGCTGTAACAGTACCCTCCCTCCGTGGAAGGGCATGTAGCTTATGAAATAGGACTGTGATTCCTTCTTGCATCATTAGAGAATGGGGGGAGGGGGGCGTGCGGTCACTTACATGGCCAGCCTGCGTGCTTTCAAAGTCGGCTAGCTGGCGCTGGAAGCCCAAGTTCGGGTTGGCACAGGATCGCGCGGCTCGTACAGCTGCCAACGCATCCTGCCAGCCCAGGTCCGTCACCGTCATGATGTAAGCCACTACCAAAGTCACGCTGCGCGACACTCCTGCCAGGCTGCGGGAACATGACCCACGTCAGTCAGCCGGGTCAGAAATAGTCACTGTTTGTGTTTATTTAACAAGGAAAGCCCACATCTGAAACAATTAATTCTCTCCTGAAGGTGAAAAGCCCAGTTTACTGATTCACCCCACTTTACATAAAGTATTGGGACACGCCTCTTAATCATAGTGTTATAAAATGAAGCACCCAGCCACACAGTGAGGTTTACAGACATTTGAGGAAGAATGGGTCGTTCTGAAGAGCTCCGTGAAGTGCGGTTCCGTCATGGGATGCCACCTTGGCAATAGGTCAGTTAGTGAAATTTCTTCCGGGGTGCTTATTCCAGGGTGAACTGTAAGTGGTATAACTGAAAGTTGGTAGCATTTAGGAACTCAGCCGCAAAGTGTCAGACCATGGAGAGTAACAGAAGGGGGTCGTCAAATGCTGAGGCACATAGTGTGTAAAAGTTGCCAGTGCTTTGTTAACTCAGTAGCTGCAGACTTCCAAGCTTCCTCTAGAATTAACTCCAGCACAAAAAACTGCATGTGCACCGGCACCATGGATTGGCCTTCCGTGCCTGAGCAGCGGCATGCAAGTCTGACATCCCCAAGCACAGCGCCAAGTGTCGGATGCAGGGGTGTAAAGCACGCCAACCCTGGACTCTGGAGGAGTGGAGATGTCCTGAGGAGTGACGAATCACACTTCTCTGTCTGACGGACTGACGGATGAGTCTGGGCTTGGCGGCTGCACAGAGATCGTTACCTGCCTGACTGCATTTTGCCAACTGTGAAGTTTGGTGGAGGAGTGATAATGGTATGGGGTTGTTTTTCATGGGTTGAGCTGGACTCCTCAGCTCCAGTGAAGGGAACTCTCAGTCAGACATTTCGGACAATTCTATGGTTCCTATGCTTCCCCCAGTGCATAAAGCAAGAACCTTAAAGACATGAGTTTCACACCACTCACAAATGCTCTGCTGGACGAATGGGCAAAAATTCCCAAAGATACATTCCAAAATCCTGTGGAAAGCCTTCCTAGAAGAGTGGCAAGTTATAGCTGCAAAGGGGGACCGACTTCATGTGGATGCCTATGGATTTAGAATGGGTGTCATAAAAGTTCCTGTAGGTGTAATAGACAGGTGTCCCAATACTTTTGTCCATATAGTGCAGCTATGGGTTTCTTGGATTCAGTTCCACGTTGACCTTTACACCCAAGCTGCTGCTGCAAAGCTTTCTTCGGGACCGTTTGGTTCCCTTATTAGGGGCCTTGAGGGGGTCTCCCTCGCAGCAGCCCTGTGCATTCAGCTGAAGTGCCACTCACCAGTGCACCAGACACCCCTCCCTCTTCAGACGGCACTCGTGGATGAACGCGATGCTGTTTTTAAAATGCTGGGTCCTGAGCAACAGAAAGGCGAAAACAAAACCAGTCAGAAACATCCCACATCTGAAGAATTATGTGAAAAGGAACAAGTGCATGAGTCCGTTTCCCAGTGTTTCATGTATCGGGGAAGAAGTCCATTTGATGTGGCGGGTCGAGCAGACTGGGGAGCGCGTCCTGCGAGGCACTGAAGTGTCCCGCCAGATGTTGGTGGAGGGGGGCGTCCCACACGCAGGGGGTGCGCTGTGCAGTGGGAACATCTGAGGGGCCGTGTGCGCAGGTTCACGTTTCAGCCTGCAGCTGACAGGTTGTCAGGTCACAGGGGGGTAAAAATAGCACTAAAATGGGGGGTGGGGGGCAGATGAAGATGAGTGTGTCCTTGCAGAGCAATGTGCTGCAGTTACTTAATGGGTAGAAGTGTACCGTGGCCCTGCATGTGTACCCTCCTGTGATGTCATACACCATGTC